>CM041015.1:5012500-6262500 GCA_022984855.1 Dimocarpus longan | reverse complement strand
GTGAGAGCTGAGCCGTGAAGAGCAAAGGAAGAAGCTGCTGTTCGTGCATGCAAGAACCGAAGTGAAGAGAAAAAAAAATCAGATCTGTTCGTGATAGAGAGATCGAGAGAGAGATTGTGAGGAGGAAGATCTACTCGGTCAAGAAAGCAAAAATCGAGAGCTGACCCAAGTAAGTACCTCCACCATTCTTCTCTCCCATTCGGATTTCAGCTAAATTTGGAAGTAATAATTAGGTGCAGTAGCTGCATGTAACATCTGAGCAATCGAGGAGTGAGTTGATGATGCATGCAAGCTAGAAGAAGTGCTGTCCAACCGTGAGGAGCTGTTACCGTCGCTGCCATTGCCGAGAGCTTGCTGTCGTCGTTATCTGCTGGAGACCGTGAACTGCTGTCAATTTTGAGGTTGGTGTTGCTGTTGCGCTGATGTGCTGCCGTGCTGCTGTCGTTGCTGTCTTTGTTGCCTTACTGCTGGCGTGAGATGCTGGTGGCTGTTGTCGTCGACGCTGCTGCGAGCTGTCGAGCTGAAGCCGTGCCGCTGCTGTCGTCGTGTGCTGTCATCGAAAATAAGTTGCTGTCGTAGCACGAAATACTGCCGAGCTGTTGTTGTTGTTATCGTAATCGTTCGCGAGCTGTTTCGAAACGGAAAACAGCTCAAGCGAAGGTAAGTCGCTGCCCCGCTAGTATTGTAATCATGATTTGAAGGATATTTGAACGTTAATGATATCCGTTTGAATTGAAGGAAGCTCGTAAATAAAAGGAGATAATTGGGACAGTTTTCGCGCTAGTTTTGAATCTTTCAAAGTAAGCCTCGAAAGGTACGTTATGAGTTATTTGATTCCGTCTCGATTAAATAATGATTGAGCTTGAGTTGAGGATAAATTGTGATGATAATATGTTTGGGAAATAGGATTTTAGAACCTCGTTAGTGCAGAAGTTCGTTTGATTGAGCTTTGACGTGTTTTCGAATGATTCTTTGATGTTGAAATTTACATTGCGAAGCCGTATAGGGGCTGTTATGTTAGGAAGGATAAGTTGTGATGTTTTGCTTTTCATTTTGAAACGGTTGGCATGAAAAAAAAGATGGTTCGAAATGATATGCATTAGAATATTGGAAAGTTATTGGAATATCGTTACAATGTTTTCAAGTGTTTCGATCTAGTTTTCTGTGTTTTTAAAAGGCGTTAGATTGCGAGTTAATGTCGAATGACTTATGATTTCGATGCCATGTTGTCAAACGATATTTAAAGGAGATTCAAATAAATATTTATGACAGAAACAATTGAGAGATTTCATGAAAATTGGTTAGAGATTAATTGCGTAAAGGAAAGGCGATGTGACTAAGTTTATAAGCTATTAAAGTGTGATTATATTCGTCGTAAACGCGCTGTTTCGAGATGATAACCATCGGAAGTTTTTAGGTTGCATAATAGAAAAGCATATAGTTATAGCACATTTTTGTAACGCTAGAAACTTGCTAAATAGATTTTGCTATGTTTGTTTAATGAAAGGTCAAAGAGAACCCGGCGAACCGGATTCTCGACCCGAAAGTAAGAGTAAGGCTTAGGAGAAGCATTCGATTCAAGGATTGAATCATTTTGAGGTCGGTATACACATTATCTTTAAAGCTTATTTGAAAGTGTTTTTGTTATGAAATGAATTTCTTAAATGAGATTGTTATGTGAATATTTTTAAATGATATTGTTATATCTTTTCAATATGATACATTTACAAACGTATTTTACTACACTTGAAATGAGATACGAAATTGATTCGTTAAGAAAATCTTGTTACAAAAATCAAAGTGAAAAATATGTGATACAAACGTTGTGATATAAATAGCCCTTGTAAACATAGATATCGATAAATGGAAATTGGTAATTGACATGTCAATAGGGAACTTAACAGCTGCACCATTTATTTACATTGATTCGTTATGGATTATGAGAGGCACTACGTGTCTGATCCTGAACAATTATGTGTTATGATATACGACCCGGTGAATAATCACCGAGCGGCCGTTGCCGGGTCGACCGTTATTTCGGCAGATACTACCACGTGTCCGATGTCGGAAACCCATATACCAATACATGAGTATCGAATATATGTTTACTAAGGGGCATTGAGAAAAATGTGATAAGCGATGAAATGAAATTGTTACATGATATGAAATGTTTAATATTTTGAAATATGTTGAACTCGAAAAAGTGTGAATCATATGTTTAAATATTTTTATGCAGCATATATGTATCTATGTTTATGAATGGTAAAGTTATAATGCTTTTAATTACGAATGAAATTATATTTGAAATTTGAGAAATTAGATTATGTGTATACCACTAAGCGAATATGCTTAGCGCGTTGATTTACCGCGCGCAGGTTGAACCTTGTGATTCCTTTCCCAGACAGGGAAGTAGCTGATACGCAGAAGTTCAGATAGTCACCATCCACTCCATGCCTTTGGTAGATATATAGATATATTGCATATGATCATGCATTTTTGGGATACATGTATATTTGTGTAAATTATTGTTTTCCACTTAATTATAACAAAGTTCTGTATAAAAGCATATCTATATTTCTTAAAAGCTTACTTTGGTTATGTATGCATATAAATATTTATGATATATTTGAGTAATGTAATGTTTGGAAAATGGACCGGAGGTCCGAAATGGAAATTCTGAAATTTATGTTTTAGAAATGTTAGAGTTTTATTTACAGGGAATGAATTTTGGATTTCAGAAAAACAGAGGAAACTCTGCCGAAATTATTTCAAAAAAAAAAAAAAAAAAAAAATTCCGCTATCTTGGTAATGAGTTTTATAATTTTGATAATAAGTTTTTTAAAAAAAGTAACAGAAACGGATTTATAAAGGAAAGTAACGTTCTCCGTTCTGGATTTTCGACCGTAACGGAAGTCGGGCGAAGGGCGTTACAGACTATCTGAGCCTTCGCGTACAAGCTATTTCCCTGTCTTTAGATGGAGTCAAAGATTCAACCTACGCGCGATAAACCAACGCGCTAAGCATAATTGCTTAATAGGTATACACATAATCTAATTTCTCAATTTCAAATATAATTTCATTTGTAACTAAAAGCATTCTAACGTTAACATTCATAAATATATATATATTGCATAAAAATACTTAAACATATAGTTCACAATTTTTTGAGTTCAACATATTTCAAAGCATTGAACATGTCATTGCTCATAACAATTTTCAGTGCCCTTAGTAAACATATATTCGATACTCATGTATTGGTATATGGGTTTTCGGCATCGGACACGTGGTGACTTCCTGTCGGAATAACAGTCGACCCCGGCATCGGCCGCTCGATGATTATCCACCGAGTCGTATATCATAACACATAATCGTTCAGGACCGGACACGAAGTGCCTCTCATAGTCCATAATGAATCAATTTAGTGTATGCAAATAAACGGTGCAGCTGTTGATTTCTCTATTGACATGTCAATTACCGATTTCCATTTATCGATATCTAAGTTTACACGGGCTATTTACAACATAACGTTTGTATCACATTTTACACTTTCGTTTTAGTACCAAGATTTTCATAACAAATCAATTCCGCTTTTCCTTTCAAGTATAGGCAAATAAGTTTGTAAGTGCATTGTATTAAAACGATATAGCAAATCTCATTTAATAAAATCACTTCACAATGAAAACACTTTCAAGTAAAATTAAAGATAATGTGTATACCGACCTCAAAAGGATTCGATCTTTGAATCGAATGCTCCTTTATACTTTACCCTTATTCTCTGATCGAGAATCCGGTTCACCGGGTTCTCCTTGACCTTTCATTAAAACAAACATAGTAACAATTTACTTACATATACTACTAATATTACTTAATGCACTATAACTATATGCTCTCCTATAACGTATCCTGAACATTTCCGATCGATAACATTTCGAAACAACTCATTATATCATTTTTATGACTGTCTTTCCAGTATTGAAAATAACCTCAAAACAGCCCATTAAAATAGCTTATGACAGTCCAACAATCAATACGAAAACAGCATTTAATGAACTCAAAAACAGCACGTATGACAATTCTAAAATCAGCATGTAACAGCTCTTAAAAATAGCTTGTTACACCGCACTTTGACAGCTCATGACTAGCACGTTTACAGCTCATATAATAACACCTTAACAGCTCATTTATATAGCATGAAAACAGCTTCTAAAGCACTCAATAACAGCCCTTAATCGTGCATGAAAACTGCACAACAAAACAACCCTTTCGCGAAGCAAAAACAGTTTATCCAAACTATTCGAAACATTTCGCGTAGCAACACAATCGATTTTCATTCAATTCGTAACATTCTTTTCTAACCAGTCCATCATGCAATCTCATACATCATTCTCATCATATTTATTCACTTGAATTATATCTATAAGCACTCAACATCCGGCATACTAATCAGAATTTATTCGACGCTAAAATCGCAGCCAACACATTCAAATTCACAGACAACTTGCTCGAAACACTAAATAACGATCTATCAATATCCAAATAACTTTTCAATACTCTAAAGTATATCGTTGCAAATCATTTTTCATGTCGACGATTTCGAAACTAAAAGCAAAACATAACAGCCCATACTATCCAAACATAACAGCCCTTATACGGATTTCGCAACGCACTTTCAATATCAAAATTCATTCGCAAACATATCGAATCAATATCGAACGAACCTCCGCACTAACGAGGTTCTAAATCCTATATCCCAATCATGTCATCATCAATTTAATCGACAACTAAATCAAAAATATTTCCATTGCAAACCAAATCCATAAATTCGAACTTACCTCTTCACAAGCATTTCGAAAGCTTTGAAAACTAGCACGAAGGGCTGTCCAAATTAATTTCCTTATCCACGAGCTTCCTTCAACCCTAATGGACACTATTAACATTTAAACATCACTCAAATCATGATAACAGTATCAACGGGGCAGCAACTTACCTTCGCTTGAGCTGTTTGTCGATTTGAAACAGCTCTCGGATGATCGCAACGACAAGCAGAGCCAAAATCACTCACGGCAGCAGCTTGTATGTGCTGATTCCCTTCAAAAACAGCACCCACACTTCGTTGACAGCAATTTAATGCCAACGAAAACCCACGGCAGCAGCTCTCACGGTCTGGCAGCAGTAGATCTTCCGTTCTTACTTGCATGCATGAGCTTCCAACTTGATGAAGATCAAATGGGCAGGAGAGAGGACGGTGCTTCAGCTCGGTCTATACATGGATAACACACGGCCTTACAACAGCTGCTCGGTAGCACTTCAGTCCACGGCAGCAGGACACGACAGCAATGGCAGTAACAACAACAGCTTGCAATGGCGACAACAGCTCTCGGCAATGGCAGCGACTCACATCAGCATCGACGACAGCACCTGAGGACGATGACAGCAGCTCACGGTCTTCCTCATGCCAGCAGCAGTAGCTTCACGGCAACACCTGGTTCAATAATGGCGACAATGGCAGTAGCTCAGCTCCTCACGGTTTCAGCTTTTCAGCTCACGATCTGACTTCTTCCAGCTTGCATGCACGATCTGAAGTTCTCAGATCTATCCTTACATGTACTCCTTTGCTTCAGATCTGAATTCTCCTTCACTCTAGCATCATCTTAGACTGACAACAACAGCTCACAACTTCTCTTCTTCTCTCGATCTCAATCTTTCACTCTCGGTCTCTCTATCTATCTTGGCTCTTGGAGTTTAAGGGATTGTGACATGTAGCCCTTGGTTTTGCTTGAAATAGGAGACCCAATGCTTAATGTAAGCTTTCTTCTCCTTTTAATTCATTTGCTATTATAATATATATATAGGACTTAATTGCTCTCGGTTGAGCATGGGAGAGGTGACCGAATGTTTTATTTGTTTCCAATCCATGCTTTTCAGTTTTTATTTCATTTCTTGTTTCTTTCACTTTTTGCTTTTATCTTTTGTTTAATGCATAGCTTGACATGTGGCACCCATGCAAATGGGATTCTTGCCACATGTCTTGCTTAATCCATGAATGTCACCACTTATTTTATTTTATTCCATGCATTCCGCTTTATTACTTCGCTTTCGCTTGGATTCGCTTCGGGTCCGCCTGAAAATTTATAAAAATTCAGATTCTAAGACGGAAACTTCATTAGATTCCGAATAATTATTCGAATCCAGTCGCTCTAATTTATTTTATGAAATTGAATTAAATAATTATCTCTGGACCCGTCTGAAAAATAATTACATCATCCCTTAATTAATAATCAACATTTAATAAATTATTTGGACACCGACATGACATATTACAATTTTCCCCTCTAAAAGAAATTTCGTCCTCGAAATTTACCTTAACTGAATAGATGAGGATATTGATTTCGCATTATCTCTTCGCTCTCCCAAGTGGCTTCTTCAACTTGATATTCAATATCTTTCCTTTTCAAGTCTGCATAGGACTTTTGTCGATCGGATGCTGCTTTTAATCTTTCCTTAATAATCCTCACTTTTTCTTTAGTCTGCTCCACCAGATCCAGTCCCACTAACTTGCTTTCGCCCAACTCCGTCCAACATAAGGGTGTTCGACATTTTCTCCCATATAAGGTTTCATACGGTGCCATTTTAATACTTGATTAGTAGCTATTGTTATAAGCAAATTCTATCAGTGGAAGATGGTTATCCCAACTCCCTTCAAAATTAATCACACAGCTCTTAAGCATGTCTTCATGCACTTGAATTACTCTTTTTGATTGCCCATCCGTCTGTGGATGGAAGGCCATACTGAAATACAACTGAGTACCCAAAGCTTCCTGCAATTTCTTCCAAAACCTGGATGTAAATCTCGGGCCTCGGTCGGGAATGATAGATATAGGTACCCCATGCAATCTGACAATCTCTCTAATGAATAGCTCAGCCAACCAATCCAATGAGTAATCAACTCTGATTGGAAGAAAATGCGTTGACTTGGTTAAGCGACCCGCAATCATCCAAACTGAATCATGCTTGCTCCGAGTAAGTGGTAAACTAATAACGAAATCCATGGTAATTCGATCTCATTTCCATTCTGGTATAAAAATCGGTTGTAGAAGACCTGATGGAACCTAATGTTTCGCCTTTACTTGCTGACATGTCATGCATTTTCTTACAAAGTCTACAATCTCCTTTTTCATTCCGATCCACCAGTAATGATTCTTCAAGTCTTGATACATTTTAGTACTTCCTGGGTGCATAGCATAAGGACTACTAAGGGCTTCCGTAAGAATAATCTTCTTCAATTCTTCATCATTCAGAACACAGATTCTGTCTTTAAAATATAGGAAACTGTCATCCCTCACGGTGAACTCAGTCTCTTTCCCTTGTTAAATCTGTCTACTAATAGCTGCAAACTTTTCATCTAATTTCTACTTTTCTTGAATTTGCTGCAATAGACTCGGTTACATTTTTAACTCTGCCACTAAAACATTATCTTGGGTCACCTGTAAATCAGCATTCATGGCTCTTAAAGAAACCAAAGCTTTACGACTCAACGCGTCGACTACCACATTGGCTTTCCTTGAGTGATAGTCGATGATACAATCGTAGTCCTTGATTAGCTCCATCCATCTTCTTTGTCTCAAGTTCAATTCTTTTTGGGAAGGCAAATATTTTAGGCTTTTGCGATCTGTATAAATGTAGCATCGTTCCCCATAGAGGTAATGTCTCTAAATTTTTAATGCAAAGACAATAGCTGCTAACTCCAGATCATGCGTCGAATAATTCCTCTCATGAGTCTTTAGCTATTTAGAGGCATAAACAACTACTTTTCCTTCCTGCATTAGCACACATCCAAGTCCTTGATGGGAAGCATCACTATAGACCACAAAATCCTTACCGGTTACTGGCTGAGTAAGGATTGGACCCTCTACAAGCATCACCTTTAATCGATCAAAAGTTGTCTAACACTTCTCAGTCCACTCATACTTAACATCTTTATGGAGCAATCGAGTCAATAGAGTCACTATGGATGAAAATCCTTTGATAAAACGCCTGTAATATCCAGCCAAGCCTAAAAAGCTTCTGACTTCTGTGACATTCTTCGGAGGTTACCATTCCATAACAACTTCTATTTTCTTCGGATCTGCGCGGATTCCCTCAGCGGATACAATATGTCCCAGAAAAGCAATTATAGTAAGCCAAAACTCACATTTATTCAACTTGGCAAATAATTGCTTTTCTCTCAAAGTCTGCAAGACTACCCGAAGTTGTCTATCATGATCCTCTCGGGTCTTAGAGTACACCAGAATATCATCAATGAATACCACAATGAACTGATCCAAATACGGACAAAAAATGCGATTCATTAAATCCATAAAAGCTGCAGGCGCATTCATTAGTCCAAATGGCATCACCACGAATTCATAATGTTCATATCTAGTCCTGAATGCAGTCTTGGGAATGTCCGACTCCTTTACTCGTAACTGGTGATATCCGGATCGAAGGTCAATCTTGGAGAAGACACTCGCTCCTCTCAACTGGTCAAATAAATCATCAATCCGAGGCAAGGGATATTTATTCTTGACTATAAGCTTATTCAATTATCTGTAATCCACATGCAGTCTCCAAGATCCATCTTTCTTCTTAACAAATAGCACAGGTGCTCCCCATGGGGACACGCTCGGTCGAATAAATCCCTTGTCAAGCAACTCTTGTAACTGAATCTTTAATTCCTTTAGTTCAGCAGGAGCCATTCTGTACGGAGCCATCGACACTGGCATAGTGCTTGGCATAATATCAATGACAAACTCAACTTCCCTTTCCGGAGGCAAACCTAGTAATTCATCTGGAAACACATCTGGGAAATCACACACTGTGGGTATATCTTGAAGTTGAGATCCAGCCTGATAAGAATCAACCACATAAGCAAGATAAGCTTTGCACCCTTTCTTTATTAATTTCATAGCCGACACGGCTAAAATCACATTAGAGAGATAATCAGATCTCTCTCCCACCATAGTTACTTCATTACCATCCACAGTCTTAAGTGTGATTCTTTTCAGACGACAAACAATCATGACTTGGTGCCTGGATAACCAATCCATACCCAAAATTATATCAAACTCCTAGAATGTTAACACCATCAGATCACCCGGAAACTTATGTCCCCGAAGCCGAATGGAACAATCTTTATATACCCTATTCACAATCACACTGTGACCTAAAGGATTACTAACCACTATTTCATTCTCGGTGACATTAGCCTGTAAATTCTTGTCTCTAGGTATGGAATTGCAAATATATGAATAAGTAGATCCTGGGTCTATCAATGCACGAACAGAAATATCATAGATGGAAATTATACCAACTATCACATCTGGAGCATCCTGATCATCTTGGGTCCTGATAGCGAATGCACGGTTGGGACACGAGTATCTCGTCTCTCTGTGGAGTCTGGTACTCCCCTCGGCCTACTACTCTATGCCTCTAACTGACTAGGACCCGGTCTCCCTCCCTTATGAACTGAAGGAGTTGATGCTTCTGTCTGAGGAGGGAAACGGCTCTGTTCTTTGGACAATTTTCTGAATATGATCAGGTGATCCACATATATAACATGTTTTTGACACTTTTCAGCATTCACCCTCATGCTTTTTACCATATTGCTCACATGGATGTGGAGTTGGTCCTCTCGCAAATGCTTCCTGGGTGCAGCTCTAGCCACATACTTAAAGAACTCGACTATCTGTTCCATGAAATTTGGTTGACCTTATGCCGCCGATCTTGCCCTTTGAGGACCCACAGACCCCTCTAACATACCTCCAGCCACACTAGTTGGATTATCCTGCTCTGACTCACCACCACCCTTGGCGGCTCTAACATTAAAGGGTTCTATCCTACCCCCTTACATAAGACAGAAGAAATAAATTCGCAGGTCAGAGTCACATCCTTTCCACTTTGGTAGCATGCAATGCATGTGTATGTAAAATGCAATTATTTATCGTAAGCTTAGGTCCAGAATCGCGTAAACCACGGCTCTGATACCAATAAATGTAACGCCCTTCGCCCGACTTCCGTTATGGTCGAAAATCCGGAACCGAGAACGTTTCTTTCATAATAAATCTGTTTCTATTTCTTTTGAAAATCTATTATCATACTTATTAAACTCGTTACCAAAAGAGGAATTTTTTTTTTAATTTTTTTTTAAAACATAAATTCGGCATAATTTTCTCTGTTTTTCTGAAATCCCAAAATCCATTTCCTGTAATTAAAACTCTAACATTTCTAAAACATCAATTTCAAAATTTCCAATTCGGACCTCCCGTCCGTTTCCAAAACATTTCATTACCCAAATATATCATAAACATTTATATGCATACATAATCAAAAGTAAGCTTTTAAATAAATATACATAAGCTTTTATACAGAACTTTGTTATAATTAAGTGAAATACAATAATTTACACAAATATACATGTATCCCAAAAATGCATGATCATATGCAATATATATAACTACCAAAAGCGTAGAATGGATGGTGACTATCTGAGTCTTCGCGTACAAGCTATTTCCCTGTCTTTAGATGGAGTCAAAAGATTCAACCTGCACACGATAAACCAACGCGCTAAGCATAATTGCTTAATAGGTATACACATAATCTAATTTCTCAATTTCAAATATAATTTCATTTGTAACTAAAAGCATTCTAACTTTAACATTCATAAATATATATATATTGCATAAAAATACGTAAACATATAGTTCACAATTTTTCGAGTTCAACATATTTCAAAGCATTGAACATTTGATTGCTCATAACATTTTTCAGTGCCCTTAGTAAAAATATATTCGATACTCATGTATTAGTATATGGGTTTCCAGCATCGGACACGTAGTGACTTCCTGCCAGAATAACGGTCGACCGCGGCATCGGTCGCTCGGTTATTATCCACCGGGTCGTATATCATAACACATAATCGTTCAGGACCGGACACGAAGTACCTCTCATAGTCCATAATGAATCAATTTAGTGTATGCAAATAAATGGTGCAGCTGCTGATTTCCCTATTGACACGTCAATTACCGATTTCCATTTATCGATATCTAAGTTTACAAGGGCTATTTACAACATAAAGTTTGTAACACATTTTACACTTTGGTTTTAGTACCAAGATTTTCATAACAAATCAATTCCGCTTTTCCTTTCAAGTATAGGCAAATAAGTTTGTAAATGCATTGTATTTAAACGATATAGCAAATCTCATTTAATAAAATCACTTCACAATGAAAACACTTTCAAGTAAAATTAAAGATAATGTGTATACCGACCTCAAAAGGATTCGATCTTTGAATCGAATGCTCCCTTATACTTTACCCTTATTCTCTGATCGAGAATCCGGTTCACCGGGTTCTCCTTGACCTTTCATTAAAACAAACATAGTAACAGTTTACTTACATATACTACTAATATTACTTAATGCACTATAACTATATACTCTCCTATAACGTATCCTGAACATTTTCGATCGTTAACATTTCGAAACAACTCATTATGTCCTTTTTATGACTGTCTTTCCAATATTGAAAATAACCTCAAAATAGCCCATTAAAATAGCTTATGATAGTCCAACAATCAATACAAAAACAGCATTTAATGAACTCAAAAACAGCACGTATGACTGTTCTAAAATCAGCATGTAACAGCTCTTAAAAACAGCTTGTTACACCGCACTTTGACAACTCATGACTAGCACATTTACAGCTCATATAATAACACCTTAACAGCTCATTTATATAACATGAAAACAGCTTTTAAAGCACTCAATAATAGCCCTTAATCGTGCATAAAAACTGCACAACAAAACAACCCTTTCGCGAAGCAAAAACAGTTTATCTAAACTATTCGAAACATTTCGCGTAGCAACACAATCGAATTTCATTCAATTCGCAATATTCTTTTCTAACCAGTCCATCATGCAATCTCATAAATCATTCTCATCATATTTATTCACTTGAATTATATCGATAAGCACTCAACATCCAGCATACTAATCAGAATTTATTCGACGCTAAAACCGCAACCAACACATTTAAATTCACGGACAACTTGCTCGAAACACTAAATAACGATCTATCAATATCCAAATAACTTTTCAATGCTCTAAAGTATATCGTTACGAATCATTTTTCATGTCGACGATTTTGAAACTAAAAGCAAAACATAACAGCCCATACTATCCAAACATAACAGCCCCTATATGGATTTCGCAACGCACTTTCAATATCAAAATTCATTCGTAAACATATCGAATCAATATCGAACGAACCTCCGCACTAACAAGGTTCTAAATCCTATATCTCAATCATGTCATCATCAATTTAATCGACAACTAAATCATAAATATTTCCATTGCAAACCAAATCCATAAATCCGAACTTACCTCTCCACTAGCGTTTCGAAAGCTTTGAAAACTAGCACGAAGGGCTGTCCAAATTAATTTCCTTATCCACGAGCTTCCTTCAACCCAAATGGACACTATTAACATTTAAACATCACTCAAATCATGATAACAGTATCAACGGGGCAGCAACTTACCTTTGCTTGAGCTATTTGTCGATTCGAAATAGCTCTCGGACGATCACGATAACAAGCAGAGCCAAAATCACTCACAGCAGCAACTTGTATGTGCTGATTCCCTTCAAAAAAAGCACCCACATTTCCTTGACAGCAATTTAATGCCAACGAAAACTCACTGCAGCATCTCACCCATGACAGCAGCTCTCACGGTCTGGTAGCAGCAGATCTTCCGTCCTTACTTGCATGCGTGAGCTTCCAACTTGATGAAGATCAAATGGGCAGGAGAGAGGATGGTGCTTCAGCTCGGTCTGCACATGGATAACACACGGCCAGACAATAGCTACTCGACAGCACTTCAGTCCATGATAGTCGGACACGACAGCAACGGCAGCAGCAACAAAGGCTCACAACGGCTACAATAGCTCTCGGCAATGGCAGCGACTCACAACAGCGACGACGACAGCACCTGAGGACGATGACAGCAGCTCACGGTCTTCCTCACACCAGTAACAGTAGCTTCAAGGCAACACCTGGTTCAATAGCGGTGACAATGGCAGCAGCTCAGCTCCTCACGGTTTCAGCTTTTCAGCTCACGATCTGACTTCTTCCAGCTTGTATGCACGATCTGAAGTTCTCAGATCTATCCTTGCATGTACTCCTTTGCTTCAAATCTGAATTCTCCTTCACTCTAGCATCATCTTGGACTGACAACAGCAGCTCACAACTTCCCTTCTTCTCTCAATCTCAATCTTTCACTCTCGATCTCTCTCGGTTTCTCTCTCTATCTTTGCTCTTAGAGTTTAAAGGATGGTGACATGCAGCTCTCGGTTTTACTTGAAATAGGAGACCCAATGCTTAATGTAAGCTTTCTTCTCCTTTTAATTCATTTGCTATTATAATATATATAGGACTTAATTGCTCTCGGTTGAGCATGGGAGAGGTGACCGAATGTTTTATTTGTTTCCAATCCCTGCTTTTCAGTTTTTATTTCATTTCTTGTTTCTTTCACTTTTTGCTTTTATCTTTTGTTTAATGCATAGCTTGACATGTGGCACCCATGCAAATGGGATTCTTGCCATATGTCTTGCTTAATCCATGAATGTCACCACTTATTTTATTTTATTTTATTCCATGCATTCTCACTTTATGATTTCACTTTCGTTCGGATTCGCTTCGGGTCCGCTTGGAAATTTATAAAAATTCAGATTCACATACGAAAACTTCATTAGATTCCGAATAATTATTCGAACCCAGTCGCTCTAATTTATTTTATGAAATTGAATTAAATAATTATCCCCGGACCCGTCTGAAAAATAATTACATCATCCCTTAATTAATAATCAACATTTAATAAATTATTTGGACACCGACACAGCATATTACATCATAAATACTATGAGTGCATTGGTTAGCCCAAATGGCATCACCAGGAACTCATAGTATCCATAACGTATCCTTAAGGCACTTTTAGGAACATCATCTTCCTTAATCTTCAACTGATGGTATCCAGATCTTAGATCTATCTTTGAAAATATACAGGCTCCCTGAAGCTGATCAAACAAATCATCAATACGAGAAAGTGGATGCTGGTTCCATACAGTCATTTTATTCAACTCTCTGTAATCAATGCACAATCGCATACTACCATAATTTTTCTTCACAAACAAAACTGGTGCTCCCTAGGGAGAAACACTCGGTCGAACGAAACCTTTATCCATTAACTCCTCTAACTGCACCTTTAACTCTTTTAACTCAGTAGGTGCCATCCGGTAGGGTGATCTGGATATAGGCGCTGTACCCGGAGCCAGATTAATCTCAAACTCAATCTCCTTGTCTGGAGGCAACTCAAGACAATCCTCCGGGAACACATCTGAAAACTCCCTAACCACTGAGATATCCTCTAATCGGGCCTCTCTGTCCGAAGTATCCACCACATATGCCAAATAACCCTCACATTGCTTTCTGAACATTTTTCGGGCTACCATAGCTGAGATTATATAAGAAGAAAGCATCCGACGCTCACCCCTGAATACCATATCTGGTTCCCTTGAAATACTAAATCTGATTTCCTTGTGGTAACAATCAACTATGTTACAGAGAGTAGATAACCAGTCCATCCCCAGTATCACATCAAAATCATGGATGTCCATCACTACCAAGCTGACCAGGACTGCTCTACCTCCAACTATAACCTTACCACCTCTGTACCCTTTCTCCGCCACTAAAACATCTCTAATAGGAGTAGTCACCACTATCTCATACTCTAATGGCTTTAATGATAATCCAGCTCGACTAGCAAAACTCTCAGAAATGAAGGAGTGAATAGCTCTTGGATCTACTAACACTTGGATATCAAAATCAGAGAGTAAAACTGCACTTGCAACCACCCTAGGCATCGCCTCTACCTCCTGCTGAGTGACAACGAAGACCCTAGCTTGAACTGGAGGTCTCCCTGGCTAGCCTCTGAATGGGGTACCTCGACCCATACCTCTACTTGGCTGACTAGGGGTCCCTAGTCCTCTCCCCTATAGACCTCCCTTGTCTTTCGACTGCCCTCCACTAGGCTAAACCTGAGTCACCGGTCTCTACTCATTACTTTCTGCAGTAGTCCACTGCAGGCAATCTCTCTTCAGATGTCCCTCTTGACCACAATAATAACACCCAGTACGGCTAAACCAGTTCGCCACAAGTCGCACACCAAGGTACCCTACTTTGGCTACTACCTCAGTCCTAAGAACCTAACGGCTGCCTCATTGAACCCTAGCTGGAAGTGGCTCCCTGACTCTGCAGCCTCATAAAAGTTCTTCCAGACTTACTTCCGATCTTAGGGGTTTTACTAGGTCCCCTTGTTTGCCACCCCTGGCTCGGTCCCCTCTTCTGCTGCTGCAGTCCCCTCTCGGCCTGAACAATCCTTTCAACCTCAAAGCTACCTCTACTAATCTCCCATACTATCTGTACTCGGTAGCAGCTATATACACCATGATTCTGAAGTTTAGGCCCTTAGGGAATTTATGGCACTTATTGACTTTGTCATCGACAATGAACGATGCCACTAGGGACAGCTCAATAAACTTCTTTTCGTACTCTTCCACCATCATATTACTCTGTACCAGACAATAGAACTCCTCAAATCTCGCAACCCTGTAAGCTCTGAGATAGAATCTCTCATTAAAATATTCTTTAAACTGCTCCCATGAAAGCGGAGTGATCACTCTCCTCCTTACAGAATCCCACTAATCTCTAGTGGAAGCTCGTAGGGGAAATGAAGCTATAGATACTCTCTGTTGATCCTCACACTCCATCGGCTTTAGAACCTTCTCTGTACTCTCCAACCACTCTAAAGCTACATTTGGGCCTCCTGTCCCATCAAACCCTCGGCACCTAACTTTCGTACTCTCTCTACGGTGGCACCAGGTGCGCGAGGTCTCATACCTTGCATAATCTGGGCCAGTCTCTCAATAGGATCGACTGTTGGCCCTGCCACCAATGGCTTTGGCTGCCCCCTAGGCTGAGGCTCATTTACGGACTCATGAATGGGCTCCTCAACCTCTGGTGGAGGAAAAGGAACAGGTGGAGTCTCAGCGAGGGCTCTGCACGTATGAGGGTGACTAGCTGGATGCATAGCTCTATTACAACCAAAACAATGAATGTTATGCAACCTTTAATGATTCAATGCAATAAAATGCATGACTAACTTTTGGATGCACCATTTTTCAAAAACTTTCTAAACAACTTTAAACCAAAAGCTCTAATACCAAATTGACGGGACTCTTTCCAAATCCTTACTCTAAACCCAAGAAAGACCTTGTAGCACCCCAATAGAACTCTAACGAACTTTAACTTTAGCCCGAAGGAATCTCGTTAGAGTAGCAAGACCCAATTAAAACTTATTTTGAACCCATTTATTAGGTGGCAAAGGTAAGAATTTTTCGTTTCTCTAATAAAAATCCGACAATATACCGGCTGTTTATTGGACTATGCCACCTTACAATTTCAAAAGCAATTTAAAGACACTTCTATGGTATACAATCTCCATTACTAGGGGCCTTTGGCCCTCATCCAAACTCAATCACAACATAAATTATCACATTTGTGAAATCGATGGAAATTCTGAAATTTTTCTTTTAAAACATTTTCATAAAACGTGCATCCAACAACGGATATTTCTATTTACAAATTTACATCATGATTTACATACAACATATGCATGACAAAAGATGAGCTATACGTGTAGTCATCCGTCAGTATATCCATGCGTTAGTCTGAGCCTCACCTGCTGGACAACTCGTTCTTGCACCTGAGGGAACATTTTAAGAAACATATAGAAAATAAACGGTGAGTATAACTCAATGAGATAAACATTAAATCATTTCATAAACTAAAGTATTTTTCTGAAATACTTTTTAATCTTTTATAAAATACTGTTTCTGAAACTCACTTCAAATTTCTTTTGAAAATTTTCTAAGTTCTCACCTTAATGGTAACCCAGGGAAACTACTCCTGTCATGGCCGTATAAATCTCTAGCTAGCCACTAGGAGGGAATCTACCCTATGTAGTCATCAATGCGCGACTCTGGACACGCATTACCCCTACGCAATCGGTTTGAACTACACTACCATATATGTGTAGAGGGTCGCTCAACTGGCTCTCTCTCTCTCAATTAGTAACTCTCTCACATCTACCATACACGTATAGAGCATTCTACTGGGCACCTAACGGGGGCTAGGGTAAACCATCGGTGCATTAAAATACTTTTGCTCAATCTTTTAAAATAAACTCATTTACTAGGCACTACCTAAAATCTTTAATTTTCTTTCATTATTGATAGAAATACAAACTTAACTTGAAATTCACACAATATGATTACAATTTACAATTCAATTATATAATGAAATAAACACATATAATCATAAAAAAATAAAAATAAAATTAAACAACACTACTTTTGAAAAGGTTGGTTTTTTACTCACGAACTCCCTCCGATCAACTGCGAACCTCCTCCGAAAGTCTTCGATACTTTCCGCCTTTGCCTTATAATATCAAATACTCATTTAGAATATAAAAATCGCTCAAACAAAGCTATAAATAGCTTCTAACACAACTAATTCCATAAAGGCTCTTTTTCGCCTAAACTTCACAATTAAGTTTTAACTCATCCGAGGCTTTCGAATTTCGATTTCTTTTTATGAAACCTATTTATTATCACTTAGGAATATCTCAGTATACTCAATTTCATCGTTGGAAGCTCGGAACGAAATTCGTCCGATCTCGCTTACTAGTAAAAATCACTTTTCGCTTCGAACATTCGATAACTACAACAATCAATCATCGAGTGTTCTAACACCCAATCATGATTAAATAAACAGTTTCAAACATTAAAGAAACGTGTTTCAAAGGGTTTCAAAAAACGCCCTTCAACTTGTCCGTTTAGCTCCAAAATCAATCCTAAATTTTTCATTTTCGAAATCTAACTTCATAGGATCATTTCCTAACCTCTGAAACATCCATCTAATACCTTAAAATTGAAAATGAAATCGGACCCTAAAAAAATCCATTTTGGTCGTGTACTTCCCTCACTTCTCATATATTTTTCTTCCATTAAACCACTCACAAACCACACTAAAATCATCCTCACATCTCCCTCTCATCATCCCTAAACTTGGATTCAACAAAGAAGCAAAAGATAAAATGGGTTTCATAGAAATTATCAAACTTTGAACTGAAATAACTCATCTAATAGGCGATATCTTTACTTCAAATTCATTTGGCTAGCTAGAGGAGATGATAAGGATCGACTTTGGTGAAGAAACTAGGGCGAGATACGAACCAGATCACCTTTATCTTCCTCCCTCACTCTTGGCCTCTCTCTCTCTCACACGACTCTCTCTTTCTTTCTTGCTTTTCATATTCAAAATGAAGCAAATGAGACAAAATCAACTTATACATATACTAATGCTCAATTGTTAAAAAGTCCCTCAAAAAAAGCTCACTTTATCACCTCAAACTTTTAATAATTGTACTAGTGCCCAAAATCAATTCTATTGGTCCGCTTGGCACACTTTAGTCCATTTATTTTTTCAACCAATCAATTGATAACATGTGGCACAACCATAGTCACTACTTTTAAAAGTCATTTATCTCATTTCTTATTAGTTGAAATAAATATCTTTTAATTTATTTTGTGAGCTTACATCGCTTGATTAATACATAAATCATTCCTAATCACTTTGTATTCATACCGGGGTCCACCAAACGACATCTGATTTACGATACAAAAATATAATAAACCTCAAATAACACTACTGGAGGCATACTATTCGACCGTAACTTATTTCAAAGATTTCTAATACCATAAAATAATAAATCTAGGTGAGGGCTTACAAACATGATTTTAATATCATGTTATATGCTGCTTTATGTTTAAATATGCATGATTTATTTCTATTATCAAATGTTCATCTATATAAATATATATATGTATCACAGTTGAGGTTTTCTATTATGCATTTATATTTTCCATGGCATCTTTATTTTCCTTTAGTAATCGTATTATGTTGTATTAAATGCTTTTAAGGAAGTATTTTCCTATGATAGTTTGAATAGAAGTTATGGCACTCATCAAGCTTATTTAGCTCACTCCTTGCTTTATTGTTTTCAACCCAAAACCTTTCTAGGTGTAGATGTAGTTGCTACAGCTTCGGAGACCCCATCCCTGAGTAGTTAAGTGACGTGTTTGTGGTTGCGACCTAGATTTTGTGAAGAAAATAGATGATATGTTGTTAAGTATATGTTGTGAAATTAAGTGAGGTCGAAGATGTACAAATGCTGGTGTGTGTTTGTAAAACTTGGAAAGAAGAGATGCTATAAGTGGTGTGAGTTAGAGCGGGAGCTCACAAGTTACGAGCTGGACAAATACCTGTAACCCTTTTTCAGCACTGGTTGAAGCATAAGGTAACAAAGAGCGAGCTAAGTGATACGACCACCCACTGTAATGCTTGTCGGAGCTAGACTAAAGCAGAAACTCGCGAGGGCGAGTTGGTCAAGGGCAGCAGCTCGTAAGGGGTGAGCTTAGCAAGCTGGTGGTGCCTATAGTCAGGTCAAGCTAGATAAAGGCAGAAGATCACCAAGGGTGTGTTAAGCGAGCTCGCTAAGATGATTAATGCCCACAATTCGGGCTCAATTGGTGATGTAGGAATCTGCATAGGATGAATTGGGCGAGCTAGGGTATGAGCTCGCAACTTAAACTGAGTTGGCAGTGCTGCAGTCCGCAACAGCTTGGGTGAAATTATAAGTTATAGAAATAATAGAAATGGCTTGGAATTGAAATGTTCTGCGAGCTAAGTGAATATCTCAATTGTGATTAAATATAGGTGAGGAGGTGAGCTGAGGAGGTCGCTGAAGCTAAAATTTCGAGTAGATTGGGAAACAAGTTGTGGTGTGAAAATATTTTAAATACTTTTAGTTTATTTAGCAAATTTTTATTTTCATTATTTGTTCTTTTAACTTATAAAATATTTATGTTTTAGCATGAAAAGAAATAGTTATTTATATATTGGTATGAAAATTTATTTGAATTATAAAAAAAGAGAAAAAGGTTTTCAAGTTAGTGGATGACCCGAGCTTTTATAGATAGACCTTCTAGCATTAGACCCAGTTGGTATATCCTACAGTGTATGACAAGTGTTCGAAGGGCATGTCCTGCTAACATCGAGGGGATCGAGTCTGTCGTGTTGTCGAGTCATTCTCTACACTTTTGGGGTATTATCTCGTTAGACGGTATGCGATGATAGTTCCGCTACGTGATAACGAGATATCTCTGTAGTTTTGTCACGGTGAGCGATGCTAGCTTTTATGCCATGTGACCCCCTACACCGAATGAAGTTGGTCTAGTCGCTCATGTGGTTGTAGCTTCTCTTGGGTCCTTATTAGAGCATTTTCTTAGAACAGAAAAGTATACCATTAAAAGCAAATTTTAGAAATAAAATGTTTTTGAAATACAAAACATTTTAGCCCTTTTATGCATTAGAATGAGCTTTTGAAATTTGTAGAAAGCTTATAAAAAACACAAGCTTTTAGAAATAAAATTATTTTAAAGAAAAATGTTTTCAAATTGTTTTTCAGGAGGAAATTTTTGAAAGATCATTTGAAACATATAAATGCATCCACACTTATTGAGCTTTTGTAACTCATAATGTTTTTGGTTTTATGTTTAAAAACCTACCAAGTGCAAGAACAAGGGATCTAGGTACCTGATGGGACCCTTCCCGAATCTCTCTTCTGAACCTGAGATAGACCCCATAGCATTCCGACAGAACTCCGACAGAACTCCAATAAACCCTAACTTTGGCTCAAAGAAATCCAGTTGGAACACCTTAACTTACTTAAAATTTATTTATTAAATTATTTACTTGGTGGTAGAGGTAAAATTTTTTGTTTTCCTAATGAAAATCTGACAACATGCTGGTTGTTTATTGAAATATGCCACCTTGCAAATTCAAAAGCACTCAACTACTAGGGACCTCCGACCCGCATCCCAAACTCATTTTTCTAGCTTAATTAATACCAAACATGCTTCCCATAAGTACTTAGCCCTTAAGTCGTGGGTTCGAGTGTCTAGGGAGGCGAAAGAAATCGGTTTGGGGGCCGAGATATCTTAGGCCTAGAGAGCGAGTCCAACTACTAGAGAGGCTCCAACCCAGACTGGGATGGGCCGTTATATAAAAGAGGTACCTTTTTATTGTGGGGTCCATTCTCTCTAGGCTGCCCCACTCACAAGGTACTGTCCTCGGGCCAGAGGGTTTTGCTTCGCCTCCCCACTCGCACTTAAACCCATGACCTAGCCCCTTAGTCAAATGGATTCTTCTTACAAGGTGAGTAGCTCAATTGGTACTCACCTTGTAAGAAGAATCTATTTGACTAAGGGGCTAGGTCATGGGTTCAAGTGCAGGTGGGGAGGTGAAGCAAAACCCTCTGGCCCGAGGACAATACCTTGTGAGTGGGGCACCTAGAGAGAAGGGATCCTCCAATACTGGTGAACCTCATTCAGATTAGGTGAGACAGACGACCGACAATGCCGTAGAGTTTCCTTTACAAATATTGTAACATTAGCATTCATCACATGTTTGTGCATATTTTATTTATGAACAGATTTATAGAACTTTTATATTAATATGATGCATGCACATTTTAGTTAATTAACTATTTATGACGATGCTTTTGATTATGATTTGAAAATTTGTTTCGAAATTTGAAATGAGATTTTATGGAGTATTATTTAAATGTTTGGTAATTTAATAATAGTTAAGGATTTACTCTACGACATCTTTTAAGGTTTGGTTAGTTAGACTTCGGAAGGGTTTCGTGGGATGGTCGACAAGATCGTTAGATTTGATAGAGGGAATCCGGGTCAGGTCCTGTCATTATTCCTTATTGCTTACATGTTCTTAATACCCTTATAGATAATGTTTATATGCCAAGTAAGTATGATGTTAGTGGTTAACTGAGTTTATTAGTTTATTTTGTTAACGTGCATTACGAGTCTTTCTCTTTGCTTGTTAATGTTTATTATTAAATTATTCATACAGTGTAATTTTTAATTTGTGTTTGATTGAAGACCATTTAATTTTGATTAATATTTAGAACCTACTACAGTGTTGTTTCATATATTGAATCTTAATTGCCATTTAGTTCCAATGAAGCACCTCTAGTTATACATCTTATTTGTACTTGGGTCAGACATTACTCAATTTTCTATCAGGTGGCTTTATTGTCACCCAAAATGTTTTCTTCGCACCTACTTTTAATTGAAAGTATTTACCTTTAAGGAAGGACATAAGTGTCCAATTGAAAAAGTAAAATTTCTATTTAGGCTCATATGGTATATTCTTGTTCATATCATAATCCCTATTATTCTATTCAAAAACAAAAGTAATTTTCATCATAGCTAAATACAATTTTGACATATATTGAATTGAAATTGCATTAAAGAAATTAAAAAACTAAAGAAGAATGCTACAACTCTTTCACCGATTTGCAATTTAGTGTTGCTAGTTGCTTGTTGTACTCAAAATTTTGCCAAAACAGAAAAATACTGTTTATATGCATCATATTAAAATTCTACTTTCAAACACACACACACATATAGTGTTTTCTTCGGTTTTTTTGCTTCGAAATGATGACCTTGATGAGCTTTATTTTGTTATAGATTTACTTAACAATGAGAAGAAAGCAAGATGATTTTAGTTTTAGAATTGTTTCGACAATGAGAAGAAAGCAAGTGAGAGAGAAGGAAAAAGAGAGCAAATATAAGGTCAAAAATTTCATTAAGGGGTATTTTGGACACTTTATACTTTTAAGTGATATTAAAACTCATACTAATAATTTAATGACATGTTCACAACTCAAGCCAAATTGGATATTGTTTTTCCTCATTTTCACTTAATTTTTTTCTCATTCTTATTATTTATTGACATTATAGAAAAATAGTTGAAAAGTAAGGGTTGACCAAACCAATCACAATTAATTATGTGTTTGCCTGAAAACTCAAATTAGTAGCGAACTCCAAAACTAATATACACAGGTCATTCAAGTGTCCCACCTACGATACCTGGGCACGGGGAATAACGCTGGCGTGCAACAAACCTTTGATTTATTCCATACCATGGCATCAAACCTTCCTCTTCCCAACAAGTAGTGCATTATATATGTTCAGCTGATTTTTCTCTTTCGATATGTATGTGTGCACCCTTAAATCACCCTGAAATTAATAGTCAATATTGCCATGGCATCCCGCAGAACAAAGCTGAGGCTTATTGTTGACCCAAGGGCTGCGAAAGTAGTTTTTGCAGAAGCTGGCAAAGACTTCATAGACTTTCTCATCTACCTTCTTTCTTTGCCTATAGCAACTGCCGCTAGAATCTTAAAAGAGAAAAACATGCACGTGGCAGTGGGCTCCCTCAACCACCTATATGAGAGCCTTGAAAATCTTCCTGATTCCTTCTTGCAACCAAACCAAGAGAAGAACTCACTGCTAGACCCTAGAGCTCCCATATACGCCACCGGAATCCCTCTCATGCTCTCTGATTACGATTTCAATGCTCGAAAGTCTTACAAGTGTTCCGGATGTCATGATTACATGGCTGAGGTCCCGAACCTGAATTGTTCTAGTTGCAAAGGTAAAGTCAGCATAGGGATGTCTTATGTTCCTCCCTCGCCTGCAAATTATTCTGTGGTGCCTGTGGAGGGTGGCTTTGTAAAAGGTCCAGCTACTTATATTGTGACGGACAATTTGGAGTTCATGCCTATGTCTACCAAAATGTTTTTGGCTTTGCTCAAAAGGTCTGATGTTAAGGATCTGGATGCACTTGAGGAGATTGAAATCGAATTGGGTGTTGAAGAGGTATGTTAATCATCATATGCATTCATATAATAGCCAATAAGTATTTGTAAAATTTTATTGATGGAATTAATATGCTTCACTAGCTTGTCTGTTCTGTAAAGAACGTCACATGTGAAGACCAAAGAAGAGTTTTCAATGCATAACTACTTAATTACTATATAATCATCTCATGTGCCATAAAAAATTGCATTTGTTTAATTATTCATAATCCAAGATACAAAATCATTGTGGTGCATGTATTAGATACATATTGAATATTTTTTCAATACAAAAGGACAATAAAATTTAATCAATCACAAGCATGCACGCATTTCATGTGTGTAAATTTAAAGACACTGATTTTGAAAATGAAAATGGTAATGTCTTTGATAATTTTTATACAATTTTGCTAAGAACCTATATAAGACTGCTATGTGAGTGTTTGTATATATTTTCTGATAGGGTCTGGAGCTTCTGAAGCTATCTTTCGGATGCAACACAACTTTAACAAGTTTCTACCGCGGTGATATATAGTATCAGCACTTGAAGTGGAGTATTAGAGGCCAAAAATATGGATTAATTCATCTTCAATGTAATCAATATTACATATTATGAGCTGTAAAAGAAGAAAAATTGTTAATTTCATGCCGGAAATATGATGTCTAATAATTAATATCACAAATTTTAAGCTTTGATTTTCCTTCCCCCACGATTGCTGCCTACTTAATTATAAGTTTTCCAAATGGACTTAATTAACTATTGATTCGCTGTTAAATTATCTATGTTTGTGAACATCAATAAGTTTAACAATTAATAATGTTATATAGAATTCAAAAATATGGATATTTATCTTAGATAAATAGAATCAATATCACTTCAAGTGATTATTAGACGTCAAAAATGTTGATTTATCTTGAAGATAAGCCAGAGGATTGAAGAATATAGTTAATATTACATTTTGTGAACCGTAAGTGAAAATATAAATTAATGTTCAAGCTCGGGCTAACGGGACCCACCTCGAAGTTTCCTTTTTGGAGCTCCCGTGATCCTATCGGGCATCCCATGGAACTCTTATGGATTTTAGCTTGAATCACCAAAAGGACAACATGGAGCGAGCCCTAAAACTTAAATTAATTCATAAACATATAAATCATCAATTATAAAATTTCATAGTTTAAGTTTTCTAAAATTTTGACAGCACAGCCATTGTTTTTTATGGTTTCCCAAAATTTCAATTTCCTAAAAAACAAATCAATAACACTTCAATATCTCAACAATAATATCCACTACCATATTGGACCTTTGGTCCATATCAAAACATCACCTAGCCACAAAAGATCTAATTCGACAAAATCATTTCAAAGTCGAAAACATAATTTTATGTATCAAATCAAAAGCATTTATATACATCCCAAAATATTTACATTGTATATACATATAAGCATCAAATCATTTCATTTAACCGAATACAACATAACACCACAAACGTTGTAAAATTCTTAAAATCCTTTTACAACCAAAAGTTATATACAAATATTAGTTTCCAATTGAAACAAAATATGCAATATGTGATTTCACAAACATCCATAGAATATCGTCCATAGCTAGCCCATCTAATTCAGGGTGAGAGAGTGAGCACCTTGATTGTTGGTTTCTGCACCTAAGGAGGCTTTTATAATATAAAACAAAATAGTGAGCTAAAAGAGTTCAATGAGTGTTACGATTTTTCTAAATAAAATCGTTTCTTTTAGAAATTCCTCTCAAAACATTTTTAGAAACACTTAAGCGATTTTGTAACATTTTGATAATAGAAATCATAAACTTTATTAAATTTGTAGAATATCTTTAAAACTTGGTTTCATGTATAAAAACATATTAATCTTTTAATTATTGCATAAAATTTTGAAATGTTCTTTCCTTATTGAAACTGTACCAATGGCATCCAAAGAAGCTATTATAAAATGGTCATGTGGCGATTCGATTAGCGACGCTCACCGTGACAATACATGAGACATCTTACAACATGAAGCAGAATTTTCATGCATTGCACGTATGAGTAAGATAATACCCCATATATGTAAAGGGTGACACGACTTGACTAACTGACTTAATCCCCCCGAGGTTAGTGACACGCCCTCCCAATACTTGCCAAACACAATGAGCTATACCTATAAGGTCTAAATCATAATTCATAAATCCATAACATGTAACATGGGGTAGGCCATTAGCATTTGAAACATTTTCTTTTCCATATACTCAAAGTTGACTACATTCATTCAATAAACTTGATGTCATGAAACATATTACATAAACTCATTCAAATATCAGCATTATCATTTCAAACTCTTCATGCATAAAACATATATTTTTCAAGCAATTTCATGAAATGTTCATAAACTAATATTTTCAAAAGTAATCATTTTCATCTCAAAATGCATTATCAATTTCATAAATGCTATAAAATGATAGAACATGCATTTAACGATTCGTAAAACAAATTTTCACTCACATGGCCCACAATTTACTAGTTTGCCCTTCAATTTATCTCTCTCAATTCTTTGGCTTGCTTTTCACCTACAATAATATCTTAAATACGATTTCATCACCCAATTAATAAAAATTAGCGTTTAACCATCCATTGTCACTTAAAATATCATGTCCACCCTAAACCACCAAAGTTGGCATAAATTAATACATTCATCATCGCATTCGATTCCTTCTATTTCCTTAATTCAACATCACTTACTTACATGCATGAATTTATAAAAACATATAATCAAAGAACCAATTGCACACCAACATATCCTTCTAGCACAAGTTAACACATCCACCATACATAAACTTTTTCTTTTCATTTATTTCACCCAAACTTGCTTGAATATATATTTAATATCATGAAAATGCATCAAACCATTTAAATCATAACTTGTACACCAAACCCTTATCATGGCCAAATTACACACACATAAAATATCCCACTTTTTCTTTCAATTTCTTGATACAATTCACTTTGGAATCAAGTAAAACCTTAAACAAAAACATTAATACAACCAAAATCAACCTATATTCATCAAACCCTTACTTGGCCTAAATTAATATCATGATATCCCATATCATTCATCCACTTTCATAGCCACTAACCAACTAAAATCACTCAATCATTCATCATATACCTAAAAATCAACTCAATTGAAATTTTCATGAAAAATTATAAAAACCCTAGAATCCTTACCTTACTTCCTTGCTTTTTTGATGACTTCTTTTTGTTTACTTTCACTTTCACACTTGAAAATAAGTGGATCTACCTCTAAACATGACAAAAATTTCACAAATCCATCAATTTATCTTCCAAACCCGTAACTCATCAAAACCCATGAAAAACAACTAAACTTACCAATTGAAATTGACTTATAATGGATGCCTTACACCCTTGAAGGACTTGAAAACCACTTAAAAATCACCTCCAAACCTTCAAATGGATATGCTTTTTTTTGGTTTCCTTCTTTGGCCGAGACCCCTCTCTTTCTCCCCTATCTTTTCTTTCAATTTTTGCTAGAAATGTCTTCACAATCAACTTTATATACCCTCACTTTTTATTGACCAAATGCCCCTCATCAAACCCCTAAATAACCATCAAATCCTCTCATTAGTTTTACCAAAATGCCCTTAATTAAATCTCACATAAATTCAACCAACTAAGGGCAAATTAGTAACTTAAGCATTAATGCATTAATATCTCTTAATGCATGATAACTAATTTCCATTAATTTATTTTGATTTGTTATTCTCCCATTGGTTAATTTTACATGACATAGATTGTGCTTCTTACTTAATTCCTTTCCATGTGATGCTCACACCAATTCTATAGATATTTGAAGTTGAATGACCATTGTGCCCTTAATATATTTAATTATAATCTAGGTCTAAATAAATTTCAAAAATATTTCATGGTCATCTAATCATCAAATTAACCATGTAATACTTTAATTGGGCATCTTAACTCTCAATCTCATGATTTAAAAAAAACAATCAAATGAGTAAATAATCATTAATACCTATTATTCTCCAAAAAGGGCGTTTTCGTACATTAAATTTTCAACCGCTTAAATCTACTCAAATGGACTTATTTTTAACTCATTCCAACTTCTAATAACTTTAATACCAATTCTACGACTTCTAATATCTGGGGTCCATTTTTTGAAATCACTATTCATCCGATCACTATTCACCTGAAAATATTATTCACCGAAATGTTAGTTTTTGAAAAATGAAACTCTGGGGTTTATAGAAACTGTCGATATGATGTCTAGTAATAACAAAAATCATAAGCTTGGGCTTTTCCTTCCTCACGCTATTGTTCCCTGCAACTACAATTACAAGTTTTCCAAAGGACTTTGCATGCACTAACTATGTTTGTAATACCAATTAGTTTAACAATCATGCTATACAATGCAAGAAAAATCAACCCAAAAAATTCTATCAAAATTATATATAAAATATTTGTTACTCATCATACCATTCTATGATTTATATAGTAAGAATAAATCATTTGTCCCATAATTTTAAATTGACTTTTGATTAATTTTTGAATTGTATAACATTCCTTTTAGTTTATGCATGAGTTTGATTATAGTTGATTTTTTAGAAGAGAAAGAGAGATAGAGAGAGATCCATTATAAGTTATGTAGAAATTTTTGGATTTAAATTCAACTAAGTAACCCAATAATTTTGACGGAACCTGATCTTTACACAGTATGTCCATACTCTTGGCAGTCCACCAGCAACCTCACAATAGCGACCCCCCCGGTAGATATCCAAATCTGGTTGAAAGGTTCAGTCGTTTTTCTTTACTGAAAACCTTTTTTAGAAATCTCTTTTCTAACAGAAACAAGTGAAAAAATTTTCTTTTTATCATATAATTATAAAATAGGTTTATAAAAATTTTGACAGAGTGACAGTTGTTTTTCTAAAAATGTCACCCTACAAACATTTACAGAAATTTTATATACTTCTAAAACAAACAATTTCTCAATTTTTGGGCTTTAGGCCTTACTTTTCTCCATTCACAAGCAACCACAAACATGATATTAGTTTCAAAGATAAATTAAAGTATATTTACATGTCATGCATATACCCATTTATACATTTTTCAAAATCATAGGTAAGTTTATACAGACGTTAAGATACAACTTTAAAAAATATACAAAATAAATAGAGTAACAGCGACACACACGACTCGATTCGTTTAATCCTAGGCTATAGTCCCTACTACTGACACATCTTTCCTTGCATCTACCCCTAAGGAGTTTTGTTTATAAAACATAAAACAATATATGAGCTAAATGAGCCTAATGAGTGTCATATATTTCTATCCAAATTTCATTTTTGAAATTAAACCTCCCAAAAATATTTTTAAAGCATTTTATGATCATTTGATTGTTGTAATAAGAAATCAGTTCTTTTATGAAAATCATAACTAAATTAAGTGCAAGGATAAACATTTATCATAAATAAAATTCATGCATCATAAAACTATATTATAAAAAAAACATGTTGTATAATTTCAATTTTCTACCGATAAATGTAACTAGTGGTGGGGATAAAATTTTCGAAAAATCTCTAAGAAAAAGAAACCAACCATTGGTGGTCCGTACCACATAGTATCCTAGGTATAGAGTGGAATTTACCCTCGTTCAAGCCATCTTGGAATTTACCTTTGTTTAGGCCATCTATTCGGTTTTGCGTAACGAAATTTACTCTAGCTACGGAGGGCAATTTACCCTCGTTCAGGTGAGAGCTATCTAATAATATACTCTGTATGTGCATAGATAATACACAGAACTGAACTGACTAATATATTCCCTCCTATTGCTAATGACAAACACCCCCGACACTGTCAATGCACGCTTACGGTACTCAACCTCATTTAAATATCTTATAACTCATTCAAACTCTTCATAATTAATTGAAATGTCACTTAAAATCAGCTTAAGAGAATCAAGAATGTAGTATTTTACCTTTGCATGTCACTGTTCGAATCATTTAAACATCTTATAACTCATTCAAACTCTTCATAATTAATTACATAGCATTTAAATGTTCCCAAAAACAGTTCATGGCAACTTGTAATTCAAACCTTTGCTTTCAACTTCCAACACCAAAACAGCCCCTAACGTCAAACAAACTTCCAAAACAATTTCCTTATTAAGTTTAACATCAAAACAGTCCATTATATCATTCAAAACAGTTCAAGACAGCTTAAACATCATTCAAAACAATTCAAGACAGCGTAAACATCATTCAAAACAGTCAAGACAACTAAACATCATTTAAAATAGTTCAAGACAGCTTAAACATCATATGCGACCTGCTACCCATTATATCCTCCTTGACCGAGCTTCCTTCAATCCAAAAAGAGACATGCATGCTTTAAAATCACTTAAAATCAACTTAAGAGAATCAAAAAACAAGTATTTTACCTTTGCATGTCATTGTTTTTGCTTCAAAACTGACCTCCAAACACCAAGCATGGTTGTCCCTTCTAATTCCTATAGGTGATCCTTAACACCCAGTAAAGTCCTCTCAACTCTCAAAGCTATCTCTAATAGTCGCCTATATTCCTTATGCTCTGCGGCTACCACATATGCCTTGATTTTCAAATTCAAACCCTGCACGAACTTGTGGCACCTATTCACCTCACTATCCACAATAAATGCTCTGCGGCTACCACTCAAGATAGCTCGGTGAACTTTTTCTCATATTCCTCAACTGTCATATCACCTTGCACCAAGCTATAGAATTCTTCTACCTTGGCGTCCTGGTACACCCTTGGATAAAATCACTCACTAAAATCTTCCTTAAACTTTTCCTATGAGATCCGATCGATCGCTCTTCTCTTTACAGAGCCCCATCAGTCCCTTACTGAAGCCTTTAGTAAGGATGAAGCAATAGATACTCTTTGGGGATCTGTACATTCCATTTGCTACTACACCCTCTCGGTGTTGTCTAACCACTCTATTGCAACCTCTGGGCCACCCGATCCGTCATAGGGATTAGCATCTAGTTTTCATGCCCTTTCTACATTAATGTCTGGTGTGCGTGGTCTCAATCCTAGAATAACATGAGCCAGTCCCTTCTATCAGATCCGACTCATGGTCTGCCATAGGTGGCTCGATCGAAACCTCAGGTTGTGGATCATTAACAGACTCATTAACTTGTTCTTCTTCGTCTGGTGCAACAGGTGAAGCATCAGCTGTGGCTCTCCATGTGTGGGGATGGTCGACATGACGCATGATTAACTGCACTTGAAATATGCTAACAGTCATGTAATGCATGATGTTTATAAAAATGCAATGACTTAATGCTTTTAAAACATGTAATGCACTCAAAACCTGGTTCTAATACCAAACTTGATAGACCCATCTACCTTAACTAGCTAGGCAACCTGCCCGGCATCCCACAGTGGCCTTCCAGTCAGGATCTGCTCCAGTTGGAAAGTTCCCATGAAATTAAGCCTTTTTCTTCGCTGAAAAACTTTTAAAATCTTTATAGAAATTCTTTCAGTTATGAAAATGGGTGAAACTTTTTCTTTTTGAAATCAACTTATGAAAATAGGTTTTACGAAAATCCAGCAGCACAATGACTGTTTTTCAAAAATTTTCACCGTGTAAAATCTCACAAAAACCTGTACATTTCAAAATCAATAAATTCTCAACTACTAGGCCTTAGACCCTCTTTCATTTTTCCACAAACAATCGCAAACATGCTTTCAATTTCAATCATATGAAAATTGAACTTACTCAAAATCTTAAAGCATCATTATTGAAAGTTGTAACAAAATTCATTATCCAAAATAATATTTACAAACGTGCAATAAGTCTAAAAAAAGTAAATGTAATACATGATATATCTACTAAAAAACTAGTGCAGCAACATCATGCATCCATCTCGCCTGCGTGCTCGATGGAGATGTTTCCACTGCTTTGCTCGCACCTGCACCTGGGGAGGATTTTTATAAACAATGAAAGAACGATGAGTATTATAGTTTAGTGAACGAATAACTTATATAAACAAAAATAAATTCTTTTTAAATATGAGTATCCTCTCAAATAATGTTGATGAGTAATTAAGTTATTTTGAAGTACCGATACGGTACAGCTAGCACATATATGAAAGCATTTCTACTTGAAACTTAATAACAATTTTATAAATCGTTAATCTTCCTCATTTCTTATTTTTCACATCTAGGAACGTACTTATCTTTCTATAACTTGTCTTACAAGGTAACCCGAGAAACTTATCCTCCGTAACTATACGTCTACCTATCATGGTATTAATACTAGGAAATTTCTATTTGCGTGTTCACAAATATGGAAACTTGGGATTATGATTCCTGATAACTCTATTTTTTATAGAGTTATTTTATCTTTTTAAACTTGAATTCTTGCTTAGTTCTTGATATTTTTATTATTATTAAGTAAATTATTTCATATTTTTGTATTTTTATTTTCAGAATAAAATTGGTGAAAAAGCGCATGTGGATCCCACCAAGTGCTATTGTTCGAGACAAGATCATCGCTACAAAATGAATATCATTCGCAGCAAGTTCATCGCCTCAAGAATTAATCGAATCGAAGATCGCATAAAGAAATTATCGCTGTTTAAAGATCGAGTATTCTAAAAATAAATATTATGTCATACTGATGTAAGAAATGATGTAATGAAAATTATGATGTAAGCAATGATGTAATATGAAAGTTGACTTGCATGGGGTAGGTGAACCATGATGTAAGCAATGATGTAATATAAAAGTTGACTTGAATGAGGTAGGTGAATTATGATGTAAGCGATGATGCAGAAGGGTGAAAAATTAGGAAAAGATGATGCATGCGATGATGTAATTGGAGGTGAACTTTGCCTAAATAGGCCTTAGAATCACCATTCCAAGCATCTCATCAAAAACCAAAACAACAAGTATTTTAGAGAAAGAGAGAGAGAGCTTGGAGAGGAGGAGCAAAGCAGAGGAAGAAATTCTACGGCGAAGCTTCAATCCACTAAGTTTTCTTATCTTTTATTATGTTTAATTTTCTAGTCTTTATAAATTCTAATATGGAGTAGATTTATTCTTCTAAGGTTATGATGTAGCCTAACTTTGATGTTCCGACCTTTTGTTCAATTTAATTAAAGATTTTTTATCTTAGTTGATGCATTTAATACTGTGCTTAATGCTTCTAGATAACTGATCACTATTTAGTTGAATTTTTAATCATACTGATAGCGGAAGCTGATTTATGTATCTAGTTCATTGTATTTAATGTCATAAATTACATGTAGGATAGGAATATACCTGCATGGTTTATGTAGTCTATAAAAGAGATCCATAAATCTTAATGAATCCATTAATGTTTTAACTTGCATGGAGACATAGCAATTAAGTTTTATAGGGTATTTTCCTTAAACCTCGAGAGAGGCTATATGAATGATTCAGGGAATCTCGACTAGCAACTGGATAATTATTTTTTTAAAAAAAGAACAAAGTGGAGGAACATATTAGTTTTAGTGAAATCAGAACCTTAGAATTTTTATTCACTGAATTAATTTTTATTTATTTATATTTGCATTTAAATTTAATTTTAGTTTTCACCTCTAATTTCTTCTACCAAATAAAAGTTGAGTTATTTTAATTTTGGGCATTAATTAACAACAATCCTCGTGGGACGATACTTCTCTCATCACTTTATTACTTGTTCGGCTTGTCTACTTGCGATTTTGCACAACAAGTTTTTGGTGCCGTTGCCGGGGATTGTTTGTTTAAATTAATACTAATACTATGTAACTCAAATTTTAATTTGGTCATTCATTTATTTATTTTTTATTTTATTTGCTTTATTGCTTGTGATTTTTCTGGTGTATGAGAAAGTTTGGGGGCGAAGTTTTATCATTTGATCCGGAAATTGAAAGAACTTGCTGCAAGAACCGAAAAGAAACAAGGAAGGCTGCAAGTACTACGCTCGTAGACATGGCTGAAGAACCAAACAACTTACAAAACATTGTACCAATAAATGCTGAAAATGCTCGAGCATTACACGATTATGCTCTACCCACAGTGGGTAATGCTTCGGTAATACGACGACCGACTATTGTTGCTAATAATTTTGAGATCAAGCTAGCAATTATCCAGATAGTGTAAAACAACCAGTTCAGTGGGGCTTCGAACGATGATGCAAATGCCCATATTGATAGCTTTTTGGAGATCTGCAATACTTTCAAAAATAATGGTCTTACTGATGACGCCATCCGATTGAGATTGTTCCCGTTCTCTCTTCTAGACAAAGCCAAAAGCTGGCTCAACTCTTTGCCATCAGGGAGTATTACCACATGGGATACCTTGGCATAAAAATTTCTAGCCAAATTCTTTCCACCAGCCAAGATTGCAAGACTACGAATCGAGATTGCCACATTCAAACAACTTGATGGAGAGTCATTGTACGAAACATGGGAAAGATTCAAAGATCGGCTAAGAAGGTGCCCACATCATGGAGTTACTGACTGGTTGCAGCTACACACATTCTATAATGGTTTGGGGAGTTCTACAAGAACATTGGTAGATGCCACAGCTAGTGGAGCACTTTTGGGAAAACCTCATCAAGTTGCCTGAGACTTATTAGAGGAAATGGCTGCAAATGCTTATCAATGGTCATCAGAAAGAGCAGTTCCGAAAAAAGTTTTTGGAATACAAGAAAATGATGTTTTAACAAGGCTTTTCGCTCAGGTCGAGACATTAACCAAGCAACTCGGAAACTTAACAGCTACTGCATTTCATACTCAGTCTGCATCTTGTGATTTTTGTGGAGGGGACCATTCAAACGGGCAGTGCGATGAAGACCAAACAAGTCAAGCATTTTTTGTGGGCAACAGACAACAAAATAACCCATACTCCAACACATATAATTCAGGATAGAGGAATCATCCAAACTTTTCATGGAAAAACAATGATCAACCTAGACAACCATATCTACCACCACTTCAATAGCAGCAGGTCAACAAATCGTCGCTTGAAGAAGCACTCACTCAGCTCACCGAAAGGACTAATCAATTTATGACGAGAACAGACACCACGCTTCAGAATCAAGCTACTTCCATTCGAAATCTAGAGGTACAAATGGGTCAAATCTCAAATCTGCTGATTGCAAGACCTCAAGGAACCTTACCAAGTAACACAGAGACCAATCCTAGGGAGCACGTTACAGTTGTCACATTTCAAAGGGGTAAAATACTGAAAGAGCCCGTCAAAGGAATAGACGAGAAAGAAGGATCTAGTAAAGTAGAAGAAAAAGTGATGGTTGAACAAAAAGAAGCAGAGAAGTCAAAGTCAAAGCTGTTTCCAGACAATCCGATACCATACAAACCACCATTACCTTTCCCTCAAAGATTCCAGAAGCAGAAACTAGATAAATAATTTTCTAAATTTCTTGAAGTTTTTAGGAAATTACAAATTAATATTCCTTTTACATATGCTCTGGAACAGATGCCCAGCTATGTGAAGTTCATGAAGGAAATCCTATTAAATAAAAGGAAGCTGGAAGAACATGAAACGGTAGCTTTGACTGAAGAATGTAGTGTAATCTTGCAGAAAAAGCTACCGCCCAAACTCAAAGATCCGGGGAGTTTCACAATTTCTTACACCATTGGTGATTCATTCTTTGATAAAGCATTATGTGATCTTGGTGCAAGCGTTAACTTAATGTCATTCTCTGTTTTCAGGAAACTCGGCTTGGGAGAAGCAAAACCTACTATAGTATCTTTACAGCTAGCTGATCGATCGATCAAGTATCCCAAAGAAATTATAGAAGACGTACTGATAAAAGTGGATAAGTTCATATTTCTTACGAATTTCATTATGCTAGACATGGAGGAAGATCAAGAAATACCCATCATTTTGGGTAGGCCATTCTTAGCAACAGAAAGAACTCTCGTTGATGTACAAAAAGGTCAACTTATACTAAGAGTTCAAAATGAAAAAGTGACCTTTAATGTGCTAAAAGCGCTCAAACATCCACATGATGTTGGCAACTGCATGAGAGTAGAGGTAGTGGAAGAATGTATCAAAGAAAATGCTAAGTTTTACAAAGAACGCACCAAAAAGTGACATGATCAATGTATCCTAAACAAGGAGTTCACTTTAGATCGTCAATTCAAAGTCAATAGAAAAAGACTTAAAGCTTACATGGATGGTGGAGAGCCTCAACAGAAATCTACCATCGCGCTTTCAGACCCAACTTAAAGCATTTTTCAACAGTCGAGCTAATGACTATAAATTAAGTGCTTCTTGGGAAGCAACCCAAGTTTTTTTTTTCTTAACTAGTTTTCTTTTGTTTGTGTGTTATTGTTTTCTTTGTGTGTTATTATTTTTCTTTGATAATTTTCTTTTCTTTTTCAGAGATGAAAACAAGTCTTGCATCACTCAAAAATCATTTCCCTACTCTGCCTCAAGATGTACTCAGAAAGATTTACAAGTGCAGAGTCGAAAGAATGAGGGCATTAACATGTTTAGGTCTTTCAAAGCATATTTGGTGGATCATTGAAGCTAAGGTACGTCTAGCAGTTGAGTTGAATGATTCATTTATTAAACGTTTACCAGGATTGGGAAGAAGTTCTTACTCAAAGAAGATGAGAGCTAAGAGAATGAGAGTCTGCCATAAGTGTGCGAGATAGAACTGCGACACAAGCTGTAAAAAGCCTGGATATTTATCCATAAATCGAGAAGATAAACTTAAATGCATAAAGGATGGGCTGAGTAAGGAGTCTTTGGATAATATCCTTGAGACTCTTGAGATGCATCCTTGTGGGAAAGTTCAATGTATTCTTTTAGATTTATGGGAGTTATTCAGTAAACAGAAACAGCGTTATAGTCTTAGGAATCTGACTTTAAAAGACCCTGTTTGCCAGTTTATAAGAAAACTGGATGGGAAGCCGATCCTCAACTTATAGAAGGTGTTTAAGCCGTTTCTGGACGTAAAGCCAGAGAAAGATGTGAGTCATAATCATAACTATTATAGCATCAATTTTTCTTTCTTTGTTTAGCAGTCTGTTTCAAATTTTTTCGATAATTGTGTTTACTTTTTGACATTTCTTTACCTATCATTTTGGATTTTAGCTCGTTTCAAACCTTTTCGATAATCGTGTTTACTTTTTGACGTTTCATCACCTAACATTTTGAATTTTTTTTTTAATTTTTAGCAGCTATTTTCAAACTTTTTCGATGTTTGTGTTTACTTTTTGACTTTTTTTTCACCTAACATTTTAAATTTTTTATTTTTAGCGGCTTGTTTTAAATATTTTTTGAAGATTGTGCTTTCTTTTTGACATTTCTACACTTATCATTTTCTTTTCCCCCTGATCATAACTGTTTAGTATCGTACAACTGTTCTTTTACTCTTTCTTTTTCTTTAAATGAGCATTCATTACTCATAATAAATAATTAGTTTTGTATGAAAAAAAAATGACAGAGTCCTCGAGCAGTAAATTCAAAACCATTTGTGTTTCTTGTAGCCCGAAGTCTAGTATGAGTACATAGTATTCAAAAGCAGCTGCTGAACTTGGTACGACTTTAGCTACCCGAAACATAGATTTGGTGTATGGAGGAGGCAATTTAGGACTGAGGGGTTCTGTCGCGGTAACTACAACTGTTAGAGGCAACAGAACCCTAGGTATCACAATAAAGCATTTGGCTGAAAGGAGAGATATCATCGGTATGAGTATAGGTAATGAGTTTCAGGTCATAAGCATATACGGGCGAATGATGTACATGTTACTCAATGCTGATGTCTTTATTGCGTTACCTAGTGGTTTGGAAACTTTTGAAGAAATCTTTAACATTGCGTCTTGGGCCCATCTCAACATTCACAAAAAGTCATTAGGTTTGCTTAATACTAACGATTTTTATGATGGTTTATTGGCTTTTCTTGATCATGCTGTGGAACAGGGTTTTATGACTCAAGCAAACCAACGTATTCTAGTCTCAGCTTCAAGTGCTAATGAACTGATTGACCAACTGCAAGACTTTATGCCCGAAGTTGATCCAATCATATCGCAGGTGGTTTGGGATTCTGAAGCAAGCGGTAACAAGAAGTGTGCACTGGATCTTAATCTCTGGTTGTAACTTTCTTATCCTATGGTTTTATTAATAACATTTCCATTTGCGGTTTTCTTCTTTTTATCTTACTAGACATTGGGGACACTGTCTCAAATAAGTTTGGGGGTAGAGTTTGCTATTATTAAAACCATAAGATTAAAAAATTGGTCCGAGTTGAAACTAAAAGATGGCAGAGTAAGGAGTGCTTTTGTGCTCTTGATACGCATCTTTGTTTTCATTTCAAAAAAAAAAAAAAAAGATTTCCATTAATTTTCTTTTTGTTTATTTTTGAATTCTGCTCTAACAAGTTGACTAATTACTTTATGTTTGTTAATGGAGTCTTAAATGCATGTTTTTGATTGAATATCTTTACTAGGAAGAGCCATGAACATCTTTGCATGATTTGAGACTTTTGAATGTCATGATCTTAGTTAATTGAGTGGATGAATATTATGTTTACATGAATTGTAGACTATTAGTGGAGATTACCCTTAGTGAGGATTTGAGCTTTTTAAACGTTTCTTTTTAAGAGATTTATTTGTTTATACTCTTAAACACCCTTCACTTTGTTCTAAATAGATGATCTCTATAGGTTTTGCATTGAATACTAAAGAACAAATTAGCATTGTAGATAAAATGAGTGCTTTGATTTGAAAATTGGATTGACTTCTTAGAAGTAATATAGGTAATTTTTACTCCATAAAAGTCTACCTTCCTACTTTGAATTTATATACACCATAAACCCTTTGAAGCCAAACACTTTAAATATTTTTCTTTGTTTACCTTTATTAAATGATCCTATTAAGTCTTTAAATTTAGTTATATCTCATGAAGCTTGGGATCATACTATGAAGTGAAAGATGAGAAAGGGATTGAAGGGTTAACATTTATATGATATGCACATGGGCATATGCATTAAAAGAAATGTGTTTCTAAATAGCATTGTGAAAAAAATATATATATGAGAGGCACAAGTTTATAATGCCTAGATGTACAAGGGGAGGTGGAAGTAAAAAAAATAAATAAATGAAGTACTTTGTTCTTGTTGAGCCTATACCTTAAAATTTCTTACATATCAAGTAACCATAACCCAAATACAATCTTTAATAAAGCCTATCGATCTTCAAGAGGAAGTCCAATTTAAGAGTTTAAGTATGTCATAATGCTCTATCTATGTTCTTAGTATTTGATTCCAATCATGAGATCTATTCACTTAAAAGTGCGGTTCTTTTTAAACGTCTATATTCATATGTGATGTAAATGACGCTTGTTATGCCTTCACATAACTTCTATCACATATGATTGCATGAGTGTTTGCTTTAGGATTTATAAGGGTTATGAGAGATATCTTGTGAATATTAGAGTCGAGGCGAAATAAGTCCATAACATGTGAATATGATGTTTTGAAATGAAGTTGCTTTGAGAGTGGTGTGAGATTGTTGATGATTATGTTTTAGATCATTAGTGACTTATCCTTAGTCCTGATACAAGATCATACATGTATGAAACTTCTGTTAATTTGTATTTAGTGAGATGTTGATGAGTTATGGGTGGAATCTTTTAATGTTTATGGGTAGCGTTGTTGGTAAACCCTCAGGAGACATAACTCCTCTTACTAGGGACACCTAGGGGTTTAAAGGCTTGTGGCATACGCTCAATGCCATCGTGTTTACCTACGAAAATGGATTGTGTTTTTAATTTTTGTGTTTTTAGCTTAGGTTGTTAATTTTAGTTTTGCTTGAGGACAAGCAAAATCTTAAGTTTAGGGGTGTGATAACTCTATTTTTTATAGAGTTATTTTATCTTTTTAAACTTGAATTCTTGCTTAGTTCTTGATATTTTTATTATTATTAAGTTTAAAGATCAAGTATTCTAAAAATAAATATTATGTCATGCTGTCACCAAACAGTATGCAAGTTTTTCCATGGGTATATATCTAGTTTCCGCATCGAGCAACCTCTTACTAATATAGTACAGAGGAAGTTGCTTTCAGTTTTCTTTAAGGATCAGAGCCCCGCTAAGGGCGTGCTGGGAAACGCCTAAATAAACGATCAGTTTCTCCCCTTCCACGGGCTTAGATAACAAAGGTGCTCGGCCCATGTATTCTTTTAACCACTGAAAAGCCTCTTCACACTCCTCAGTCCACTGAAAGTTTCTAGCCTTTCTTAACACATCGAAAAACGGAATGCATCTATCTGTCGACTTGGATATAACCTGCTCAGGATGGCAACCTGACCGTTTAGACTCTGTACTTCCTTGATCTTAGTAGGTGACTTCATGTCAACGAGGGCTCTAATTTTTTTAGGGTTTGCTTCAATTCCCCTGTTGTTGACATGAATCCTAAAAACTTGCCCGAAGCTACTCCGAACGCACACTTCAAGGGATTAGCTTCATCTGAAATTTTCACAGGATCTGGAACATTTCCCCCAAATCGCCCACATGTTCGCGTGCTTGTTTGGATTTTACCAACATGTCATCAACATATACTTCCATCGTTCCCCCAATAAGATCCTCAAACATCATATTTACTAAGCGTTGGTAAGTTACTCCAGCATTCTTCAATCCAAACGGCATCACCTTACAACAGTAAAGCCCTCGATCAGTAACGAAGGAAGTGTGTTCCTCATCGTCAGGGTTCATCGGGATCTGGTTATACCCCGAGTAGGCATCCATAAAGCTAAGGAGCTGATGTCCAGCGGTACCGTCAACAAGCTGATCAATCCTTGGTAAAGGAAAACTGTCTTTCAGACATACCTTAGTCAGATCGGTGAAGTCAATGCAAGTCCTCCATTTTTCGTTCTTTTTCTTTATCAGGACAGAATTTGCTACCCAGACCGAGTAATGGACTTCTTTAATGAATTTATTCGCCAAAAGTTTCTCTACCTCTTCCCTGAGCGCTTCATAACGCTCATCTGTCATCGGCCTTCTCTTTTGGCGAATTGGCTTATGGAGGGGATCGATGTTTAGCTTGTGTGACATCACGTCCGGGCTGATCCCTACCATGTCTTCGTGATTCCATGCGAAGACATCCAGATTTTCCTTCAAAAACTTAACGAGCTGTGCTTTAATATCTGGGAGTAGATCTTTCCCTACCATTAAACACCGCTTGACATCCTACTCGCTAACTTGCACATCCTCTAATTCTTCCATCGAACCTGTTGCTTGATCTTCATCTATTTCTCTTGGATCCAGGTCCTGACTCACTCCCGAAGCATTGATCGGTCGCATTTTTTCCTCGGTCACCATATTGACCTTCTTTCCTTTGATCCCCGCTTTTACTGCATTTTTATAGCATCTCTTTGCCATTTCCTGTTCCCCTCTGACACATCCTACCCTATTCGGAGTGGAAAATTTAATAATGAGCGTTCTGGTGGACACTGCTATATCTAGATCGTTCATAGCTGGTCTTCCGAGGATAGCATTGTAAGCCAAAGGATAATCGATAACCAAGAATCTGCCATTGTAAGAGCTTGTCGGTCTAAATCTCCAATAGCGAGGGGAAGTCTAATCTGCCCTAATGGCACAATCGCATCTCCAGTAAAGCCAAAAAAGGGTTTCGGGGATGGTGATAACTGCTCGGATATTAGACCCATCTGCTCGAAATAACCTCTGTACATTACATTCACTGAGCTACCCGTATCCATCATTATCCTCCTTACTTCAGCGTTGCCAATCTTTACCCTGATAACCAGTGCGTCATTATAGGGCCAATACACGCCTCTGGCATCTTCTTCACTTAACATAATGCCATCTGAAGTCATTCTGACTTTCTTTGTCAGCCCCTCCATCTCACTATGCCCGGTCAGAAAGACTCGACTGGCCTCTCGTACATAGTGTTCTTACGATCTGTTGGATGTCCCTACACTGTGCGGTTTTTCATGGATAGTAAAAATGGTTCTTACAGTGGATAGGTGGCCCTGATCAGTCATCTGCTGTGGTTGTTGTTGGGCAGGTTGTTGAACTGGATCAGGGCATTCCCGTGCTAGCTAATATCCTTGCTGGGGATGCTGATTTTCTGGTCGCGCCACATACTCCCTCAAACGACCTCTTCTGATCAATTCTTCTATCACATCCTTGAGTTCTCTGCATTGAGAAGTATAGTGTCCATTCTCTCTGTGGTAGGCACAATATTTCCTTGAATCCTAGAATCTCTTTGGAATATTTATGGGACTTGGCTTTCCGAATTTCTCCCATCTTTTCTCTACTTCAAATATCATGTCCTGCCTATCTGTCAAGACGTTGTAATTCTGGTAGCGATTTCTAGGTAGAGATGTCTTCCTTCCAGACTCACTTCTTGATTGCTTCGCCACCTGATTACTGAAGCAATTCGTGTGACCGCTTTCTTCACTTTCACGCTGATCCCTCTTTTTTCCCTAATGCGAGCTGCTCTTGCCGTTTTTCTACTCGCTAGATTTCTTTTGCTTGAAAGTATTTTTCCAGCAAATTTCTTTCACTGCACGATCATAAAATTCCCCATGACTTTTTACAGGGTTTCGGTAAATGCTTTTATAAAGCTTTCCGCCCTTCCTCAATCCTGCAGAAATCGCAGTTAAGATACTTTCATCTGAGGGATTCTCCACATTGTTTACCTCACGCCTAAATCTGGCAATATAGTCTCTTAAAGTCTCATCCCGCTTCTGAAAGATAGTTGCCAAGTGGCAAGTTGGTGCGAGCTGTTTTCTCAACGCCTTGTACTGGTTAGCAAACTTCCTTTGGCATTCATCCCAGCTGTTTATGATGCGGGCCGAAAGGCTCCTCAACCATACCCTCAGCACATTCCCCAATGTTGTTGGGAACACTCGACACTTAACTAGAGAATTAGACGTCTGCAGATCCATTTGGATGTTGAAAGTGTCCAAGTGGTCATACGGGTCACTATCCCCATCATAAAGCAGGATGCTTGGGAGCTTGAATCTTGGTGGTAGCAGCTGTGTCTCAATCTCCCTTGAGAATGAGGCTCTATCTTCTCTTCCTTCCACGCGGCCATGGAGCCCGGGTCTCGTTTCCAATTGCTGAACCCTCTGCATTAGTTCTTGCACCATTGGGTCCCATCGTTCAATTCAGTTTACTGAGGACCGACGATTCCCTCTACTCTCCCTACCTTCAGAAACACGAGTTCGTGACCTCCCTCGGTCTATAGACATTCTTTCACGTGATCTGTTTCTTTTGTGAGAACTCCCTGCATGAGGTGATTTTCTTCGGCGCACACGCTCTCCATCACGCTGATGAACTCTTTCATTCCCACGGTCAGTTTCTACATGGCAACTGCCATCTTGGCTTATTCTGATCCTCAGGTTGGGAGGGTGAGGTGCTATTTCCTCTTCATGAGCCTGACGCTCTTCACCTCTCGGGCGTAAGTTCGAGGAGCGAATAGAAACCGCCGGCTGTACTCTCACTCTGCCAGCTTCCTCCCTTCTAGCAGGCATGTCACCCACCGACTGGCGTTAAGGATCTGCATTCCTAAGGATCTCCTGGACCTAGGCTTGTGTCAGGGTTCTTATGGCCTCTACTAGTTGTGCTACTATATTCTCTAACGCTTCTTGACGCGCTTCCTGACGTTGCTGCCAGGCTGGTGCAGCTTCTCCACCAACAGCTGTTTGATGTGGGGGAAGCGGGGGCAAAGCCGCACTGGATGTCCTTGCCGCATGACCCTAGCCCTGGTGGCCCTCCGATTGGTCAGCCTCTATTGCAACAATCCTAGTTGTCTTAATCCTGGCCATGTCAGCAAATCAAAACAAAAGAGAATAGTTAAAAAGGTTGTAAAATCGCAGTCAGGGCCCTCCTTCTAGCGCCAAAAGATGTTGACACTCAATTTTAGTCAACTCGGTTCTCCAAGCCTAATACCTACGAAACAACAAACTACAAGCGAAACTAGAATGACCAAGATCAAAGCAAATAGAACACGATGGTTTTTTACATGGTTCGGTAAAAACAATGACCTACATCCACGACAATTACCTCTACTCTCTCTCGGAGTAATTGTATTTATTTCACTCTGTCTTTTACATTGAATTTTATCTCCTATTTATAGTGGAGATGTTACAATTGGAATAGGTTTTAGAATCTTACAGATAAAGTAAAAAATAATAAACATTAATTGAGATAATATCTCCCAAGATTATCTCTATTGCATATATAGCAATTGCCAAGAGTGTCGTGATTTAATTTGCATGGAAATATGTAAATTGGCTCCTTTCCTGATTTAAATTGATTCGCCTTTCAGAAGGTCAACCGGTCAACTCTAGCGAACAGCTTGTTCAGCAATCAGATATTGCATCAAATGTGCAGACTATTTTAGCGACCAGATGTGGTATTAACGAGCAGACTACCTCAACGGTCAGGTGTTTCCACTATCGAATAGACGAGCAGATTCAACTATCCTTCTGACTATCAAGCAGACGCGAGGACTTCCTGATCGCCACGATAACTTCTAAAGGGCACTTATTGAGTAGCTTTTTGGTCACGAACAGACTATCTTTATGCTTTGTCAATCGGTCAAACCTTCATACAGTCAATCTGTCTATTCAGCGATTAAAACGGTCAACAACATATTCAAGTGTGCTCGGGTTGGCAGATGACCATATACTTTTTCCTTTAACTTCTGACTAGTTTAACCTGCACTTTTTGGGCTTCTCTTTATAGAACGACACACTGGGCCTCATCCTTGGGCTTTTTCCATTTCTATCCATAAACACAAAAATACCCACAACAGTAGCGAACTATAAAGGAGGTTGTTAAACATGAGCTGAAGTTATTTAAATAGATTAGGAAGCAAGTAGTGAGTGTGCAAACATTTTTATTAAATGATTTGTAGTGTATTACGCAAATTCTTTATAGCTTTCATTTCATGTTTTAGTTTATAAATGTTTTATGTCTTAGCATAAGATTTAAATAGTTTATTTTAGATGGTATGCAATATATATTTATTTTCTTTTGTAGCATGAAAAAGAAATTTATTTGAATTGTAGGAAAGAAAAGAAAAGGTTTTCAAACCCAATGGACGGCCCGAGTATTTATAACGTGACCTTCAAGCTTAGACCCGACCGGTATACCCCACAATGTATACCAAGTGTTGAGAGAGTTAGTCCTGCTAATATCAGGGGGATCAAATCTATCGAGTCTGTCAGTCGCCCTCTATACTTGTGGGGTATTTCTCGATGCATGGTGAGCGATGATAATTTCGTCACAAGTGCATATAAGACGTCTTAGTAGCTTTGTCACGGTGAGCGATGCTAACTTTTGTGCCACGCGACCCCCCACATTGAGCAGAGCTGGTCCGACCGCCTTTGTGGTTTTAGCTTCCTTGGGTGGCCATTAGAGATTTTTAGAAAAGCTAGCATACCATTAAAAACAGATTTTAGAAAGATTAAACATTTTTTAAACAAGTTGCTAACACTTATAGAAATTTTTATAAAAACCAAAAGTTTTTAGAAATAAAATCATTTTAAAGAAAAATGTTGCCAAAACGTTTTTGATAGAAAATTTTTAGAACAAACCCATTCACACTCATTGGCTTTATAGCTTACAATGTTTTTATTTCAATAAACACCCCAAGTGAAGGAAGAGGTGATCAAGTACCAACATGCCACGTGCAGACTAGGTGGATCCCGATCCACGACGCTGCATAGCCTTTTTGTGCAAAAGTCGCAATTTAAATTTAACCATGTAATCTGTATATTTTCAGATTTGTGAATAGAGATTGTAGCATTGTATTAAATGCAAGCATGTTTTAGATATTTACATTTTTATAATAATATTTTAAATTACATGCTTATCCACTGCATACTTAAATGAAATTTTGAAATGAATGAATTTTATATGCTTAGAGTTTGAGAGATAGTACGGGTTCACTCTACGATTCCCTTTTTGGGTCTTATTAGTTGGGTTTCAGAAAGGTTTTATGGGGTGCCTGACAGGATCACTAGATTTGTTAAATGAAATATGGGTCGAGTCCTGTCAATAGTTCAAAAAATTACTAGTTTATTTCTTTCTATTGAAAACTATAAAACTCGTATAATGGGAATAAATATTTTTTCTTGTAACTTTCACAAACATAATTTTCTTATTTTTCTAAATCTCACGTTTAGTTACGTACTTTACTTTCTATAACTTGCCTTACAAGTTAACATAAGGAAGCTTATCCTCACCTGACTGTACGTCTACACGTCACGGAACTCAAACTCGAGAATGCTACCTATGTTGTCGCATCTGCATGATGTTATCCCCTCCCTAACATTATGCAGATCTACATTACCATGTGTATGCAGAGAGTGACATACTGACTCAAATCCCCCCAAGTTAGTGATTCTCCCACCCAATCTACATACATGCACACCGTACTACAACTGGGTATAACTAGGGGTTAGGGAAACACAAGGCATATAAAATCTTTTCAGTATGCCTAAAACTCATGCTTAAAACTTTTATTTTACTTAGTATGAAAGCATATTAATAAATCTCGTAAATACTTTATTCTCTAGTTTATAGTTTAAAACTGAAAAACTTTCTTTCTTAAACAAAACCTAAATCTTTCAAAATACTTTTGCACGTATTTTCTGTGCATGTATTTTCTTTAAACTCTCTATTTTGCTTGCTTCAATAATTAATACATTTATAACAAAACTTTATGAACTATACATGCATTATAACAAAAACAATAATATACTAAAATTTTGCTCAAAAAATGCATAATAATTTCGATACAATATAATATTGCATTATAAATATTAAAGGGATAAAGATGTGCATAAAAATTTTAATAAAAACCACACTCACAACTTGCTTCTCAATTTAATGATAACTACTCCTTCGCACTTTTCTCTATTCGTCACTTTACCTACACGTTAATACAAGCATGATTTCCGTTTAGCACTTACACACGTATCAACAACAACTTCTAACTACTCGAGAGTATTGAAATATCCTTTTCCAAGTCAAATGACTTCAATCATTCACACACAATTTTCATTGAATTTCCCAACGCCTCAACATGCAAAACATGTCAATTCAAGTCTAAATTTCTATCTAATGTATTAAACGCATTTTAACATCCACTTGGCCTTTGTCGGCCAGATATCAATAAATTTTCATACCAATCTTTACACCATCCATCTTATTCAATTATTCACATTGCAAACACCTATACATATTCAATATGGTGAAAATTATAATTAAATCCATAAAACACCACATTTTTACAAATATACAAAGTTAGGTCACGGAGTGACCAATTAACATTCAATGACTTTCCTTTCGATTTCCATGTCAACTCTATCATCCAAATAACTTATAAACTTATTCAAACCACTCAAAAATAGTTGCATAACACTTTAATACACTAACAACTAATTCATGACAGCTTGTATACTAGAATTTGGCTTCTAATTTTAACATCGCAATACAATATTTCTACTCATATATATGCATGAAAAATACTTAAATAACTCAAACTCAAATTGGATCATTTCCACACTACTTTGGCCAAACCACACTTAAGCTTATAGCACCAAGTTTTCTTCACATTAACACTTACATATTCATAAAAATTTATCATTTTTCATGGCAATACAACTAAAAATAAATTTGAAGTATAAACATTCCTTCATGGCCAAATACTATCCCAATTTAAACATCAATATTTCATCAACTTTCCACACCAAAATCACATGCATTTGAACCTCCACACTAATGAGGTTTCAAATCCTAAAACCCAAACATATTATCACAATAATCCTTTAATATCATAACCCAAACATATCCACAAAAAATAACCATGAAAACATAAACTTACCTCTTGAAAATCAACTCAAAATTCATTCCAAAACTACATGCAAAGCTACTGCCCACTTGCTTCCTCTTTGGCGATGATTTCCTTTCAATCCAACGGCTTGCATGTTTAAAAATTACTTAAAATAAACTTGAAAATTCAACAAGGGCAGCAAGCTTATCTTGATGGACTTGTATGGGTTATTTGTGCTCAAAAATGACCTCCAAATTCTCCATGCATTATGTTGTCCTCTTTCCCTTTTCCATGGCCGAATGCATCCTCTCAAAAAGCTCTCCAAATCACTTAAAATAGTAGCTATCTTCTTTGGTACTCTTTCGACCAAAACACTTATTTTTTTACTGTATCTCTCACTCTACTTCTCTCTTTGATTGTTTTTTTCTTGTTTGATGTCTCTCTCTCTTGGTTTCTTGTGTTTGACCGAGTGCTCGCTTCTTTCTTTCATTTAATTTTCATTTTCAACTTTATATATGCTTCATGATTCCTTGCCACTTGTCAACTTGCATGCTTATCACTCTACCATTTATCACTTGCATGCTTATCATCTTACCACTTATCTCCTATGCATTGCTTAATCCTCCCATTTCACGTCACATGTCTCGTGCATTCATTCACACTTTTCGATTTCTAATTCGAATTCATTTTCGATCCATTTGGAAATCCTATTATAATTCAATTCCACATTCGAAATCTCTACTTGAATTCGATTACATGCTCGGATCTGACCATTTTAATTATTTTATTACATTGTAAGTAAAAAACATCTCTGGACCCATCCGAAAATTCTATCAAAATTTTATTAATCGTTTCCGTTTGGACTATTAGGAAATTCTATTAATTGTTTTCGTTCTACTCAGAAATTATGCTAGAATTCAATTTCACATCCGAAACTTTTTTTGGTCTACTTAAAAATTTTATTATTCATCTTCGGATTATCAGGGAATTATATTATAACTCATTTTGTCATTTTCATACTTTTAGAGAATTTTATTAATTACTTCCGGACTGCCCGGCTATCATACTGGAAATTAAAGTTTCACATCTGGACACTTTTAAATTATTTTATTACTCTTAAATACTTTATAAGGTCCTAAATTCAAAAAAAATATTTTCGTCCGATAAGTTTCCGATTACTAAAAATCTATCCAAATGGACTCATTTTTAATCTGTTTCAATTATTCTTAATTCTAATACTAATTTCGAAATTTTTGATTGTCGAGATTGGCTTTCGGAAAAATATTATTCACATAGACACTTTTCGTCCAAAAATACTATTCATCAAAATAATTATTTTTAACAATTTTCAAGGTCCGTCTCCCAAAAATCACTGTTCACTCGAAACAATAATTCATTCGATATATTGTTTATCTAGAATTCATTATTCCAGAAATTTTGGGTTTTACAATGCGTGTTTGGTTGAGCTTTCTATCCTCTATTTAACTTTCTTAAAGTTGTTTGGTTGAACTTTTGAAATTGATTTTTCTAATGTAGTAAAGCATAGTAGAGATTAAATCTCCACTACACAAAAGCTCGTTGGAAGGAACTTTTCAAAATAAACTCTTCAAAAAAAATGTATTAAACTTAAATATCCTTATTTTGTTTTTTATAATTGATATATATGAAATACATTATTAAATAAAACCTTTGAAAGTATAATGTTCTTCATTTTTTGTTCTCTACAAGTAGGCCATTTTACTTGCTCTAAACATACATGAAAATTTTAATTGATATGTATAATTTTTCGTCCTTATTATTTTAAGTTTAATTTATTTTAGAGTTGTAATATCGTATTTCAATAGATCTTTGAGATGATGGAACCAAATAATCTAATCCTATAAAGTGTTATTTTAATTACTAAACAAATAATTATAATTTTTTTTTTCAAAAGCTCTATTTCAAATGGATTTATTATAAGTAGAATTTTTACAAATAGAGGTAATTTAAAGATCTAACAAACATAGTCTAAAACAAAAACAAAATTGATAAGTAGAGAATATACCAAGCACATTCTTAAGTTTACAACAACCTTAAACCGCAAACATTGGCATGATACTAGACCAACTCTCATTGGAAATGAGGGGTGTGAGCTAGGAAGATGCTTCTCTTATTAACTTAGTGACATTATATGTTTAATTAAGACAAGTAATTTTATGCTTTCTTGCACCAAAGGATTAAACAAGAATTGGAATTTATTTTTCCGCTACTCACTTTACATTCTATATACTTTACTTGATAAAGCTTTGAAAGAATAGATGAAGTTTTAAATTTAAATTGGAATATGATATTTAGATTTAATTCTTTACAAAACTTAAGTCTTTAAAAGGAATTTTGACATATTAAAATAATAGATAAGTATTATTTATTTTCTTTGGATTTTAGTGTTACATATACAAAATCACTATAAATCGTCCCCTTTAAAATTTTATTTTATTTAAATGGGCTGTTATCATTCCCCTAGATTTGAAAATAATATCAAATCTCCACAAGTTTTGAAATTATTATCCAAAAAAACCCCAATAATTAGTGGATTATTTTTTCCATCTAAAAGTTAATAGTTCTGTTAAATTCAGGGATAGATAAGTAATTGCATCTATAAGAAAAACAAGTTTAAACTATCAATGCTAACGAGCCCCTCTTCCTTAACTACTAGGCAGCCCATCCGACAATCTCACGGTAGTCTTTTAGTTGAGATTTGCTCCAGGTGAAAGATTCTCGTGAAGTTAACCTCTTATTTTTTTTCTGAAAACCTTTTCAAAACTCTTGAAAATTCTTTTCAAATGGAAGCGGTGGAAACTTTTTAAAATTTTAAAAGAGCCTTTACAAAACAACGTTTACGAAATTTTGGTAGCATGACGACTATTTTTTTGAAAATTCTAACTATAAAAATGTGATATAAAACCTATGCACTTTAAAACCCATATAATCTCAACTTCTAGGGCCTCAAGCACTTATTTCCCTTCCACAATCAATCAGAAACATGGCTTCTATTCAAAAGATAATTTAAAAATTATTGAACTCAAACAAAATACTATGCACGCATGATTTAAAACATAATACAAAAGCAAAAGTGTGTATGTCTTCCAAAATCATGTTTACAAAACAGGTATCTAATCTTAAAAGTTATGGATGTATATGATATTTCCAAAAACAAACTTGAAGGGACCCTTCCCGAATCCCTTTTTTGGACCCAAAAAAGATCTCGTAGCATTCAACAGAACTCCAACAAATCCTGACTTTGACCTAAAGAAATCCCGTCGGAGTACCGAGACTCAGTTAAAACTTATTTTTGAACTCATTTACCAGGTGGTAAGGGTAAAACTTTTTTTTTTCTAATAAAAATCCGACAACATACCGGCTGTTTATTAAACTATGCCACCCTGCAAATTCAAATACAATTTGAAAGCACTTCTATAGCAATCAATCTCAACTACCAGGGGTCTCCAGCTTTCATCCCAAAATCAATTTCAACATGGAAAACTAAAAAACACGAAAATTGATTTAAAAACTAGAATTTTCTTATCAAAACATTTTTTATAAAAACATGCATCCAACAATTTGTATTTATATTTACAATTTACACCATGTTTTATATACAAAACATGCACTTGAGCTATACAATGTGATCAAAGTTGTTGATGACAGGACCCTTCCCAGACCTTATTTAGGCTCTTGTCTGGAGGATCCTACCGGGCACTTCAACGGACTTATCGAACCCGACTCGTCGAATCGAATTAATCCGAGAAGCGAACCCTAACTTTCTTAGCCTGTTTACTCGTTTAAAACTTGGTAACTCAATTTTCTTTAAATTGGTTGGGAGTAATAAAATTTTTTTTTCGCTATTTTTGTCTTAATTACTTTTATAAAAAAAATTTTAGCAGCATAACGGCATAAATTTGAACATTTTCCAAATTTTACCTGTAAAATAAACACACTTCGAACTATAAAAATCACCACCCAACTTCGATTTTTCCACAAACATGCAATTCACATCAAATTTCACATCCATACATGTCATATGACATTCATATCCAACCATTTACAACATGTATACATATTCCATGGGTATCACAACCTATGCAAATATATCATGTGTATTCTGCAATAAGTATGAATGTACAATTTTATATATACATATTTAAGTATAAGTTACAATCTTTCAAACATTCATATATCAAACATGCGATCATTTAGATCATAACATTTACAACAATCTCACATAGTCCATCCATTCATCCCCTGTAACACCCTCTCCCGAAAATGTTACTATTCCTGTGTTCAGAACAAAGAAATGTTCTAATGTGCCCTTTGCAAAGAAAGAAAAAAGATTATTAAGTAATTTAAGTGAAATAGTTAAAAGTGTAAAATTTTGAAAGTTTAATGAAATGAGTGGAATTTTTAGAAGTTAAGGGGCTTAAACGAAATTTGTTAGATATTTTAACAGAATTCTCTAGAATCAGTGGTAGTCTTGTAATTTTGAGGAACAGTCAGCTTGGATCCGCGCCTATAAATAGGTGTGTGCTGCATCGGTTTGAAAAAAAAAAAGAAGGAAAGGGGAAGAAAAGGCAGAGTAAAGAGAGAAAAAAAAAGGCAGAGTGAGGAGAGAGAGAAAGAGAAAGAGAAGGAAGAGAGAGAGTCAGAGCTCGCATGAGTAGAGCTAGAGTAAGATTAATCCAGTTTAAGTAATTTCCCAAGAGGTAAGGTTTTAGTTTATGAATTTATTTATGAAAATTGAAAGAAAGAAATATTTATATGCATGCTGAGCTAGTGAGTTAGAGAGCTGAGCTAGTAAGCTAGAGAGCTGAGCTCGTTAGCTAGAGAGCTGAGCTAGTGAGGTAGAGAGCTGAGCTAGTAAGCTAGAGAGCTGAGCTCGTTAGCTAGAGAGCTGAGCTAGTAAGGTAGAGAGCTAAGCTAGTAAGCTAGAGAGCTGAGCTCATTAGCTAGAGAGCTGAGCTAGTGAGCTAGATAGCTGAGCTAGAGAGTTGAGCTAGTCAGCTAGGGAGCTGAGCTAGTCAGCTAGAGAGCTAAGCTTGTTAGCTAGAGAGCTGAGCTCATTAGCTAGAGAGCTGAGCTAGTGACCTAGAGAGCTGAGCTAGAGAGTTGAGCTGGTCAGCTAGGGAGTTGAGCTAGTTAGCTAGGGAGCTGAGCTAGTGAGCTAGAGAGCTGAGTTAGATTGTTGAGCTAGTGAGCTAGTGAGCTGAGCTAGTCAGCTAGGGAGTTGAGCTAGTCAGCTAGGGAGCTGAGCTAGTCAGCTAGTGAGCTAGATAGCTAAGCTAGTGAGCTAGAGAGCTGAGCTAGTGAGCTAGATAGCTGAGCTAGTGAGTTAGAGAGCTGAGCTAGTGAGCTAGATAGCTGAGCCAGAGAGTTGAGCTAGTTAGCTAGAGAGCTGAGCTAGTCAACTAGGGAGCTGAGCTAGTCAGCTAGAGAGCTGAGTTAGATAGCTGAGCTAGTGAGCTAGAGAGCTGAGCTAGTGAGCTAGAGAGTTGAGCTAGTCAGCTAGGGAGCTGAGCTAGTCAACTACGGAGCTGAGCTAGTGAGCTAGAGAGTTGAGTTAGATAGCTGAGCTAGTGAGCTATAGAGCTGAGCTAGTGAGCTAGAGTGCTGAGCTAGTGAGCTAGGGAGCTGAGCTAGTCAGCTAGGGCGCTGAGCTAGTAAGCTAGAGAGCTGAGTTAGATAGCTGAGCTAGTGAGCTAGAGAGCTGAGTTAGAGCTAGAGCTAGAGCTGGGAGCTAGAGCTAGCTAGAACAGAAAGCAGCAAGCTAGAGAAGGACTTTGAGCAGCGAGCTAAGGAGGTCGCTGAGGTAGTAAGCATCCAGTGAAATGTGATGTTTATTTAAGTTTATTTTTATACGTATTATCAATTGAGTATTCATAATTTCAATATTCTATTATAGTGGTCTGATGACTAATTGAATAAGTTGATTAGCATGTGTTTATTTTATAAAATGCATGTGTAGTTGCAGAATAATTAAAGTTAGGGAACTACGAGGGCTTTGATCCCAATGATGAATTTGGTACGTAGGCGTTTGAGAGATTAACTTAAACTCAAGCCCAAATAAAATAAAATAAGTATTTCAGTATGCTTTTAATTTATGTGATGCATATGAGCTACAAAAGTATATATAGAAATTTTCTATATTATAGAAATAAAGCAAGTTATTTATATTTATTTGCATGTCAGTAAGATGCATGTGAGAAAAGATTTTAAGAAAAGATTTCAGAAAGTATTTTAGAAAAAGATTTCTTAATGAGTTTTCGAAAGAATTTTCAGATTATGATATATAAAGTAATTCGAAAAAATACTTTTAGTTATGTCTTTGAGGAAAAGAAAGTTTTTTTTTTTAGTTAGTTTTATCAAAAGCATTTTATTATACCTATGGTTTACCCTAGCCCCCAGAGAGCCCAGTTGAGTATCCTATACATGTACGGTAGATGTGAGAGGGTCACTAACTGAGAAAGGAGTCTGGTCGACTCCAGAGAGAGAGAGTCAATTGAGTCACCCTCTGCATGTATAAGGGTAGTGTAGTTACGATCGATTGCGAGAGGGTAACGCGTGCCCAGAGTTTACACATCGGCGACTACATAGGGCAATTTCCCTCATTCCTAGTGGTTAGCTAGAGACTTAATGCTACCACGTCAGGAGTAGTTTCCCTGGGTTGCCATTAAGACGAGATAAGAGAAAAGTTTTGGAAAGAAATTCAAAAATAAATTTCAGAAATAGTTTTCGAAATAGTTTTCTAAAAAGTATTTTAGAAAAAATATAAAACTATTTTCTGTAGTATATTAAAATATTATTCTCATTGAATTTATGTTGCCATGCTTTTGTATTGTGTATAAAATCGTCCCCAAGTGCGGGTTCGGGAGTTTTCAGGTACCCTGTGCGCCATGCAGATTATGTGGGTTCCAATCATCGACGCAGTATAGTTCTTGTTATATAAAGATAGTACTGATAGTTTTTATCATGAAATTTTTATAAATTTCAGATTTATAAACGTATGCAACAACAATATATATATATATTTGGATAATTGCATATTTTCATAAAGTTGTATATTTAGGATTTATGAGAAAATTTTTTTTAGGCTCATAATCAAGGATAGTTAACAGTTAAGGGTTCGCTTCATAAGGTCCTTTTGGATCAAAATAGATAGACTCCAGAAGGGGCTTATGGGGTGCCCTGCAGGGCCGCCGAATTTAGAGTAGGAATTTGGGGCAGGTCCTGTCATCCCCACCTATAAGTGGAACATCGCTTCCTCGGCCACAAAATCACCTATAATTATATTGGATAACACAAGCAAGCTACACGACAAAATAAATTGTTAGTTCGTTATATATTAATACAACCATTTCAAGTTCATAGTAAAGCATAACTTAAAGAAATATTTAAAGGTTAATCTTTGCAAACTATTTCTTATAAAACAACCATGTGCATCTTGAAGCTACTATAGTATTTCGACCACGACGTGCGGAATTTACTTCCTCGCCCGAGTGGTGTAAAATTATCTCAGTTGTAAACATCTATAATACGGAATTTTTTCATCGCATTTGTAGTACTAAATTTTTTATAATTCTAGCAACTACGTGCATAATTTCTTCATCGCAACCATAGTGCCCATAAATCAAACTTTGGCGACTACGTGCGGAATTTCTACATCGCAACGTAATGCCAATAGCTCTCAATATACTCGACTACGTGTGGAATTTACTACGTCGCAACGTATCGATATATACTCTAAAAATCAAGGGATTACACATGGTTTTTACAACTCTTTTTCTCTCATGTGCAAAAGCACAAAATTTCCTTTCTTCCAAGGTTTTTACTTAAACCAAACTTACGATCAGAAAGTTATTTTATAAAACTCTTTAGTAACAATTAAAATAATTGAAATTACAATTGAACTAGTGTAAGTGATGTAATATTTACCTCAATCTGCGTAAATGCAACGATCTCAACGAGCCTCTCGTGCCTCGCTTACGGGCTCGTCACCTACACATTAATTTCCCATTATATTTTACTCAAATAAAACGTAACATTAGAGTTTTCAATATAAATCAATCTATTGAAAACCCGTTACACTATAACTCTCAAATTCTAATTTCTTTACAATAGTCTTACTTTTAGACCCCTAGGAATACCCCCACGTTGTCCGTATAATTGTTAGAGGCCCGAAACGAAAAATCAAATTTTTAAGCTCAAATGACAGCCCATAACAGAATGCATGACAGCGCACTGCTCGGGGCTCTGTTTTCCTTCATTCTTTTTCCTACGGTTCACTTATCTCACATTCTGGTCACACGTCAAATTTCGTTGAAAAATTCTATCGTTTGCTATGTCAAATCTAAGAAAAATGCCCATTTTTGGGCACTTTTAATGTGCGTTTTATGCACTTTTTCGTTTCGGACTAGCGACGCTAGTTTTTCTTTCATATCTAAGCTTCATTTACCTCATTATGATCATTTGACCTCATCCCATGTAATAACAATTTCATTCGCATAGTCATTTCACCTATCGACTCTCTAACGGCACTATTTTGCGCATAACTTGCGCAATTTTTATCGGATTCGATCCATTCCAAAACCTATGGTTTTCTATAATTTCTAGGCATCATTTGAGGTGTAGAACACCCCCATACATGTCAGACTTGGTCAGGTTTTCTCTAGCTCATGGTTTGAGCTCGGGATTCCACATTTACTCTATGACACTTTCTACGCGCATTATTTTGGCCATAACTTCGCCAATTTTTATCGGAATGATTCCGTTCCAATTCCTATGGTTTTCTATGTTCCCGAGGCATGTTTTGAGGTGTAGAACAACCCCAAATAAGCTAGAACAATTCAGGTCCCTACTGACCCTTCATCAAGCTCGGGATTGCTAATTTGCTCAAAACTACTTCCATTGAACTTCTATCCTTTCTACTTATCTTCCTAATCTTATTTATGGTAAAATTTGGGTTTAAAACCATCTAATCTCAGAGGTTTTCCACTGGTCTTCACAGTCATGACACACACACATTCACTATTGACGGAACCCTTCCCGAATCCCTCCTCTGGACCCGAGAAAGACCCCGTAGCACCCTGCCAGAACTCCAACGAACCCTAACTTTGGTCCGAAGAAATCCAGTCAGAGCACCGAAACTTTCTTTAAACTTCTTTTTAAACTCGTTTACTAGGTGGTAGGGGTACAAATTTTTCGCTTTTCTATTAAAAATCCGGCAGCATGCCGTCTGTTTTCTAAACTATGCCACCCTGCAAGTTTCAAATACAGTTTATAAAAACACTTCTATGAAATTCATTTCTCAACTTCCAGAGCCTCCGGCTCATTTTTCACAACACAACCACAACCAAATAATTAAAATCAGAAAACTGATTCATATAAAACTTTAATAAAACATTTTAAACTAATACATCCACGATTTCTTTAAAATACTTACAACTATCTATATAAACATATACATGATCAAAATAACACCATATATACATGTATTAGGTATCATCCTATACGTCCGCCTGCACGTCTGACTGAACCTCCTCGGCTGGATGACTAGCTCCTGCATCTGTGGGAGAATTTTTAAGAAAAATATTTAAAGAAAAACGTGAGTATAACTCAGTGAGTGGTTGTAACTTTTAAATTAAAACTTATTTCTACACTTAAATTTCTCCCAAAAACAGTTAAATAAAACTAAAGTATTTTTCTAAAATACTTTCTAAAACTCATTTAAAACTGCTTTTGAATCTCGTTCTAAATTTCTTTCTAAAACTTTATGAAATCTTTTCTTAAACTCTTTTCTTAAAAGTATTTTCTTAAAATATTTTCTGGTGCTCACCTGAATGGTAACCCAGGGAATATCTACTCCTGACGTGGTAGCATATAAACTCTAGCTAACCACTAGGAGTGGGAAAAACTGCTTTTAAATCTCGTTTTAAATTTCTTTCTAAAACTTTCTGAAATCTTTTCTTAAACTCTTTTCTTAAAAATATTTTCTGGTGCTCGCCTAAATGGTAACCCAGGGAATATCTACTCCTGGCGTGGTAGCATATAAAATCTAGCTAACCACTGTGAGTGGGGATCTACCATGTGTAGTCGCCGAAAGCGGGCCCACACTGCGGACCGACTACACTACCCTATACGTGTATACGGATCACTCATACCTCGCTCACACATGAGTCTACTAGACTCAAATCTCACTGACTGACTTCCTCTCATCTACCGTATCACGTATAGAGTATTCGGTCTGGTACTAAATTGGGGCTAGGGTAAACCATAGGCTATTAAAATTTCTTTTTCTTAATACACTAAAATATTCTAAATCTTAAGGCAATAAACCTAAAATCTTTAATTCTAGCACATTCTCATATCAATAAATTCTCATATAAATAAATAAATAAATATTAAACTAAAATCTTTATGCTAGAATTAAAATATAAATTCAATTAATAAATAAATAACTATTTATAATAAATTCTTTTAACTTTAAAATAAATAAACTCTAAAACGATATAAATAGAAACTTGTATTTCCACTCACTACACATCCTCGGATAAAATCCGATTCTCCTCTGTGTGCCTTCGGAAGTCTCTGCTTTTACCCTAAAACATCAAATATCCATTTAGGGTCACTTAACTCATTCAAATAATATTCAAAATCAATAAAAATCCTATTATCTCTATTTATATCCTTTAGAGCCTAAACTTTTGGATATCAATTTCTATTCAACCGGGGTTTTCGAAATCTGTTTTCTCTACATGAATTCTGCTTATTCTTTCCTAGGAATATCTCAAAATACTTAATCTCATCGTCGGAAACTCGGAACGAAATTCAATCGGATTCGCGTACTAACGAAAATCACTTTTCACTCCAGACTTCCGACAACTTCAAAAATCAATCCTCTAGTATTCTAACACCCAACTATAATTAAATAAACTGTTTCGAACGTTAAACGAACGCGTTTCAAAGGTTTTCAGAAACAGTCCTTCAATTCATCCGTTTAGCTCCGAAATAGATCCTAAACTTTTCATTTTTGAAATCTAACTTCAAAAGATTATTCCTTACTCTCTAAAACATCAATCTAATGCCTTAGAATCGAAAACGGGATTAAATTCCATAAAAACCCCATTTTTCTCTACGACTTCCCTCTCTCGTTTTATTTGTTTTTCTTTCACCAAATCACTCCAAAATCATCCTCATATTTCCCTCTTATTATCCCTAATCTCTGATTTGAAAATAAACCAAAGAAAAAAAATGGGTTTCATATAAACATCAATCTTTAAACTGAAATAACTCAACAAATAGGCAACCGTTTTGCTTCAAATTTGTTGGGTTAGCTAGAGGAGATGACGAGGAACAACTTTCGTGAAGAAATCGCGTTGAAAATCGGATCGGATCACCTTCTCTTCCTCTCTCTCCCTCTCGCACGCGCTCGTGGCATCTCTCGGCAACTCTCGGCTTCTCTCTCTGTTTCTTTCTCATTTCACGATCCAAATGTCTCAAATGAGACAAAATTTATTTATAAATATTTTAATGCTCATTTACTATAAAGTCCCTCAAGAAAATCTCATTTAATAACCTCAAACTTTCACTAATTATACTAGTGCCCAAAAACAAATCATTTTATATTCTATTGGTCCACTTGTCTTATTTTCATCCACTTATTTTTCCAACCAATCCATGGATGACACGTGGCACAACCCTAGCCACTACTTTTCAAAAACACTTATCTATTTTCTTATTGGTTGAATTCTGTGAGCTCACCTCGCTTGATTAACACGTAAATCCCACCTAATCACTTTGTAATTGTACCGGGGTTAGCCAAACGATATCCGACTTGTGATATGAAAACCTAATAAGCCTCAAATAACACTACTGGAGGCATATGATTCGACCGTAGCTCAATTCGAATATTTCTAGTACCATAAAATAATAAATCTGGGTGAGGGCTTACACTTGGTGAATTCTCATTTCAATATCAATATCTAATCCTTCTGAAAAATATTCAACAAATATTCTACACACATCTTATGGCCAATTCGACTTTATCAACTTCAATTTAGGTCTAATACCTCTCATATATACTTGATAAAGGACATGTTCCTAACCGAAATCTAATCGAATCAACCGATATCTTTTTATACGTATCTATAGCTTAAATACTTGATTTTTACACTCATTCTCATTCACTTAGGTTACACTCCTTGAAACTTCCGCATATCATTCTCATGCGTGATCCATGTATACTTAACTTAAAATGTCCATTTTGCCCTTTTTATGATATAATTTCACTTTGATCGAAAAATATTCTGAAAATATTCCATGGTCATCTAATCTTCAAATTTACCATGAAATACTCTAATTGAGTGTCTTATCTATCAGTCTCATGCTTCGAAAAAAATTCAATTGGATTTAAACTCATTAATACCTATTAATCTCTCAAAAAGGCAATATCGTAATTTTCTTCGGATCGCTTAAAACTGATTCAAATGGTCTTCTTTTTGATCCGTTTCTATTTCTCTATACTCTCATACTATTTTCAGATCTTTTCGACCCTTAAGGTCAATATTAAAAAATTTTATATTCATTCAAAAATTTTTGTCTGAAAAATACTATTCACCGAAAACTTTTGTTTCCCATCAAATCTAAATTCATGACCCTGAACAATATAACCGGGTCCAAATTCGATTTTAAACACAAACTTTTGGATCTTTTTAAAAACAAAATACTATTTATCTGGATCCGAATACTATTAACTGAAAATTCTCATTTCTTCCTAACACGATACTCAGGGCCTTATAAATATAATCGAATTCTAACCGGACCTCTTGCATTATTTCTAGACTCTTTATTCTTTATCTGATCGTCGAAAATGAATTCTTTGAGAACACTAGGATCGGGGTCTATCAACTATTTTGTCATTTTTACTAGTTAATCTCTCCTAGTTATTTCATCAAACAACATATGTGCAAATTTTTCTTTTAATAACTCATTCCTTTGATTTCATAATCTAGAGTTTCTCATTCATAACCCTAACTTGTCACTTGTACACTCTATCATGAAACCTAAGATTCCATGTCATATACTTATAGTTCTACACTTAGTTTAAGTGATAAACATCATTCACAACATACCACAAACAATTTAATCTCTACATAACTTTTCAAACCCCACAATCATAGATTTGACAAGGTTGTGGCATCATACCTTATGCTTGACTAGAGTTGATTAATCAAGCTTGAATCTACTTAGAAGTTTGATGAAAAGCAAGAAATTTAGCTTGAAGTAGTTTGATCTTTCTTCCTCCTCTTTTCTCCCTTTTGCCGTCCACTTCCTCCCTCTCCACACATCTCTTGGTTTCTCTTCTTGTTTTGCTAGATGTTGGCCGACCAACATCTCCCCCTCTCAATAATATATAACACTTTAAAGATTAAATGGTTTAAATTACTTTACTACCCTTAGTCATCTCTTTTACTAACAACTAACATATGGGCTTTATGGGCTTTTATGTCTTTCATTAATATCTTTAATCCTTTATCATTTAACCAATGTCTTTAAGTTTTTAAATTTTACAACTTTATCACTTAATCATTTATCTCTCATTATGGAATAACTATATTGCCCTTCGTGACATTTATCTCTTTATTAATATTTAACACTTTATATTAATTTTATTGTTATTTGTTACAATTCCTACATCTCTCTTGAAAATATCAAATTTCTAGTACTAGTAAGTGATTTATCAAGAATCGAATAGGGGTTTACAGTTGACTTGCAAAATTGAAAGTGGATGAGCCGAACAAGTAATATAATGATGAGAAGTATCGTCCCACGAGGATTGCTGTTAATTAATTCCCAAAATTAAAATAACTTAATTTTTATTTGACAAATGAAATTTGATTAAAAAAGCTGAAAACTACAACTAAATTTAACTACAAATGTAAATGAAGTTTTACTGAAATTAATTTAATAAATGAAAACTCTAAGATTCTGATTTTACCATAATTAATCTGTTCCTCCCCTTTGTTCTTTTTAACCAAAAATTAATTATCCGGTTGCTAATCAAGATTCCCTGAATTATTCATATAGTCCCTCTCGAGGTCTAAGGAAAATAACCTATAAATTTTAACTGCTATGTTCTCATACAAATCAAAACATTAAAGGATTCATTAAGATTTATGGATATCTTTTATAGACTACACAAACTATACAGGTATATTCATATCCTATATGTAATTTATGACATTCAATATAATAAACTAAGACACATAAATCAGCTTTCGCTATCATTAAGATTAACAATTCAACTAAATAGTGGCCCGTTATTTAGAAGTATTAAGAATAATATTAAATGCATCAACCAAGATAGAAAATCCTTAATGAATTGAACAAAGAGTTGGAACATCAAAGTTAGGCTATATCATAACCTTAGAAAAATAAATCTACTCCATACTTAAATTAAAATTGACAAAGACTAGAAAATTAAACATAATAAAAGATAATAAAACTTAGTGGGTTGAAACTTCGCAGTAGAATTTCTTCCTCTGTTTTGCTCCTCCTCTCTAAGCTCTCTTTTTCTCTAATCTACTTGTTATTTTGATCTTTGATGGATGCTTGGAATGGTGATCCTAAAGCCTATTTATAAGCAAAGTTCACCTCTAATTACATCATCTCATGCATCATCTCTTTCTAATTTTCTACCCTTCCGCATCATCGCTTACATCATGATTTATCCACCTCATACAAGTCAAAGTTTATATTACATCATTGCTTATATCATAGTTCACATTACATCATTCTTACATCATAATTCACATTACATCATTCTTACATCATAATGACATAAGTCCCTACATCAACATGACATAATATTTATTTCTAGAATACTCGATTTTTAAACTGCTATAACTTTTTTATGTGATTTCTGATTCGAGTTATTCTTAAAGCGATGAGCTACTTCAAATGACATTTATTTTACAACGATGATCTTGTCATGAACAATAGCACTTGGTGGGTCCACATGTGATTTTTTATCAATTTTATTCTGAAAATGAAAAATGCAAAAATATGTAATAATTTACTTAATAATAATAAAAATCTCAAGAACTAAACAAGAATTCTGGTTTAAAAAGATAATAAAACTCCATAAAAATAGAGTTATCAGTCATCCGTTAGTCATTCCATGTGTCTATCTGAGCCTGAGGGATAATTTTTAAGAAACACATTGAAAACAAGTTGTAAGTAAAACTCAGTGAGAATAACAATTTAATAAAACTAAGGAAAAACAGTTTTATACTTTTCTAAAATACTTTATCGAAACTCATTCGAAAACTGTTTTCCAAACTCGAAATAAATCATTCTCTAAAACATTATCATTTCTCGTCTAAATGGTAACCCCTAGAAAACTACTCCTATCGTGGTAGCATAAAATCTCTCACTAACCACGAAGAATTTAGGAATTTCGAATACGTAGTCGCCGATGCATAAACTTCGGACACGCGTTACCCTTTCGCAATCGGTCTGAACTATACTATCCTTATACGTGCAGAGGGTGACTCAATTGACTCTCTCTCTCAGGAGTCGTCCGGACTCTACTCTCAATTAATATGTGTGACCCATCCTCAAGGCAGGGCGCTAACTACCGGCCCCATTCACTAAGTACTGTCCCCGGGCCCTTAGGGTTTTGCTTCGCCTCCCACACATAACGGGACCCTTCCCAAATCCCTCCTCTGGACTTGAGAAAGACCCCGTAACATCTCGTCAGAACTCCAACAAACCCTAACTTTGGCCCGAAAAAATCTCGTCAGAGCAACGAAACTTACTTTAAACTTCTTTTTAAACTCGTTTACTAGATGGCAGGAGTACAAATTTTTCGCTTTTCTATTAAAAATCCGACAGCATGCTGTCTGTTTTCTAAACTATGTCACCTGCAAGTTTCAAATACAGTTTATAAAAACACTTCTAGAAATCCATTTCTCAACTTCTGGAGCCTCCGGCTCCTTTCTCACAACTCAACCACAAATAGGTAAATAAAATCTAAAAACTAAATTTCATAAAAATTTAATAAAACATTTTTAACTAATGCATCCACTATTTCTTCAAAATATTTACAACTATATACATTAACATATACATGATCAAAATAACAAAATATATACATGTAGTAGGTGTCGTTCTATACGTCCACCTGCACGTCTGACTAAAGCTAGTCGGCTGGACGACTAGCTCCTACATTTGTGGGAGAATTTTTAAGAAAAACATTTAAAGAAAAATATGAGTATAACTCAGTGAGTGGTATAATTTTTATAAACTAAGTTTCTGATTCTAAAATTTCTAAATTTTTCCAAAGACATTTCGTAAAACTAAAAGTATTTTTCTGAAACACTTTATAAATCATAATCTGAAAACTCTTTCTATAACTCATTAAGAATTTTTTTTCTAAAATACTTTTCTAAAATCTTTTCTGATGATCGCCTAAATGGTAACCCAAGGAATATCTACTCCTGGCGTGGCAGCATATAAAATATAGCTAACCACTAGGAGTGAGAATCTACCATGTGTAGTCGTCGAAAGCGGGCCCACACTGCGGACCTATTACACTACCCTATACGTGTATACGGATCACTCATACCTTGCTTACAGAAGAGTCGACTAGACTTAAATCTCACTAACTGACTTCCTCTTATCTACCGTATCACGCATAAGGTATTCGACCGGGTACTAATCTGGGGCTAGGGTAAACTATAAGCTATTAAAATTTCTTTTTTCTTTATACACTAAAATATTCTAAGTCTCAAGGCAATAAGCCTAAAATTTTTAATTCTAGTACATTCTCATATACATAAATAATAAACTAAAATCTTTATGTTAGAATTATAATATAAATTCAATTAATAAATGAATAACTATTTATAATAAATTCTTTTAACTTTAAAATAAACTTTAAGAAAATATAAATATTAAAAACTCATAGTTCCACTCACAACATCAAAACCTTGGATAGAATCCGATCCTCCTCTGAATGCCTTCGAAACTCTCCGCTTTTATCCTAAAACATCAAATATCCATTTAGGGTCATTTAACTCATTTAAATAACATTCAAAATCAATAAAAAACTCATTTATCTCTATTATTACCCTTTAACGTCTTCTTCTTAATTTAATGATAACTACTCCTTCGCGCTTTCCTCTATTCATCGCTTTACCTACACGTTAATACAAGCGCTATTTCCGTTTAGCACTTACACACGTATCAACAACAACTTCTAACTACTCGAGAGTATTGAAATATCCTTTTCCAAGTCAAAATGACTTGAATTTCCCAACGCCTCAACATGCAAAACATGTCAATTTAAGTCTAAATTTCTATCTAATGTATTAAACGCATTTTAACATCGACTTGGCCTATGTTGGCCAAATATCAATAAATTTTCATACCAATCTTTACACCATCCATCTTATTCAATTATTCACATTGCAAACACCTATACATATTCAATATGGTGAAAATTATAATTAAATCCATAAAACACCACATTTTTACAAATATACAAAGTTAGGTCGCGAAGTGACCAATTAACATTCAATGACTTTCCTTTCGATTTCCATGTCAACTCTATCATCCAAATAACTTATAAACTTATTCAAATCACTCAAAAATAGTTGCATAACACTTTAATACACTAACAACTAATTCATGACAGCTTGTATACTAGAATTTGGCTTCTAATTTTAACATCGCAATACAATATTTCTACTCATATATATGCATGAAAAATACTCAAATAACTCAAACTCAATTTGGATCATTTCCACACTACTTTGGCCAAACTACACTTAAGCTTATAGCACCAAGTTTCTTCACATTAACACTTACATATTCATAAAAATTTATCATTTTTCATGGCAATACAACTAAAAATAAATTTGAAGCATAAACATTCCTTCATGGCCAAATACTATCCCAATTTAAACATCAATATTTCATCAACTTTCCACACCAAAATCACATGCATTTGAACCTCCACACTAATGAGGTTTCAAATCCTGAAACCCAAACATATTATCACAATAATCCTTTAATATCATAACCCAAACATTTCCACAAAAAATAACCATGAAAACATAAACTTACCTCTTGAAAATCAACTCAAAATTCATTCCAAAACTACATGCAAAGCTACTGCCCACTTGCTTCCTCTTTGGCGATGATTTTCCTTCAATCCAATGGCTTGCATGTTTAAAAATTACTTAAAATAAACTTGAAAATTCAACAAGGGCAGCAAGCTTATCTTGATGGACTTGTATGGGTTATTTGTGCTCAAAAATGACCTCCAAATTCTCCATGCATTATGTTGTCCTCTTTCCTTTTTCCATGGCCGAATGCATCCTCTCAAAAAGCTCTCCAAATCACTCAAAATAGTAGCTATCTTCTTTGGTACTCTTTCGACCAAAACACTTATTTTTACCGTATCTCTCACTCTGCTTCTCTCTTTGATTGTTTTTTTCTTGTTTGATGTCTCTCTCTCTTGGTTTCTTGTGTTTGACCGAGTGCTCGCTTCTTTCTTTCATTTAATTTTCATTTTCAACTTTATATATGCTTCATGATTCCTTGCCACTTGTCAACTTGCATGCTTATCACTCTGCCACTTGTCACTTGCATGCTTATCATTTTGCCACTTGTCAACTTGCATGCTTATCATCTTACCACTTATCTCCTATGCATTGCTTAATCCTCCCATTTCACGTCACATGTCTCGTGCATTCATTCACACTTTTCGATTTCTAATTCGAATTCATTTTCGATCCATTTGAAAATCCTATTATAATTCAATTCCACATTTGGAATCTCTACTTGAATTCGATTACATGCCCGAATCTTACCATTTTAATTATTTTATTACATTGTAAATAAAAAACATCTCTGGACCCATCCAAAAATTCTATCATAATTTTATTAATCGTTTCTGTTCAGACTATTACGAAATTCTATTAATCATTTTCGTTCTACTTAGAAATTATGCTAGAATTCAATTTCACATCTGAAACCTTTTTTAGTCTACTTAAAAATTTTATTATTCATCTCTGGACTATCAGAGAATTATATTATAACTCATTTTGTCATTTTCGTACTTTTAGAGAATTTTATTTGTAACGCCCTTCACCCGACTTCCGTTACGGTCAGAAATCCAGAACGGAGAACGTTACTTTCTTAATAAATCCGTTTCTGTTACTTTTGAAAAACTATTATCGTTCTAAAACTTTTTACCAATTTTTTTTTTTTTAACATAAATTCGGCAAAGTTTCCTCTGTTTTTCTGAAATCCCAAAATCTGTTTCCTGTAATTGAAACTCTAACATTTCTAAAACCATCAATTTCTAAACTCCTATTCAGACCTCCCGTCTGTTTTCAAAACATTTCATTACTCAAATATATCATAAATATTTATATGCATACATAACCAAAGTAAGCTTTTAAGAAATATAGATATGCTTTTATACAGAACTTTGTTATAATTAAGTGGAAAACAATAATTTACACAAATATACATGTATCCCAAAAATGTATGATCATATGCAATATATCTATATATCTACCAAAGGCATGGAGTGGATGGTGACTATCTGAACCTTCGCGTACAAGCTATTTCTTCTGTCTGAAGATGGAGTCAAAGGATTCAACCTGCACGCAGTAAATCATCGCGCTAAGCATAATTACTTAATAGGTATACACATAATCAAATTTCTCAATTTCAAATATAATTTCATTCGTAACTAAAAGCATTATAACTTTATCATTCATAAACATAGATATATATATGCTGCATAAAAATACTTAAACATATGGTTCATAATTTTTCGAGTTCAACATATTTCAAAACATTGAACATTTCATATCATGTAACCATTTCATTTCATCGCTTATCACATTTTTCTCAATGTCCCTTAGTAAACATATATTCGATACTCATGTATTGATATATGGGTTTCCGGCATCGAACACACGGTAGTATCCGCTGAAATAACGGTCGACCCCGGCAACGGCCGCTCGGTGATTATCCACCGGGTCGTATATCATAACACATAATCGTTTAGGATCGGACACGTAGTGCCTCTTATAATCCATAACGTATCAATTTAGTGTATGTAAATAAACGGTGCAGCTGCTAAGTTCCCTATTGACATGTCAATCACCAATTTCCATTTATCGATATCTATGTTTACAAGGGCTATTTATATAATAACGTTTGTATCATATATTTTTCACTTTGATTTTAGTAACAAGATTTTCTTAACGAATCAATTTCGTATCTCATTTCAAGTATAGTAAAATACGTTTGTAAATGTATCATATTGAAAAGATATAACAATATCATTTAAAAATATTCACATAACAATCTCATTTAAGAAATTCATATCATAACAAAAACACTTTCAAATAAGTTTTAAAGATAATGTGTATACCAACCTCAAACGGATTCGATCTTTGAATCGAATACTCCCTTACGCTTTACCTTTATTCTCTGATCTAGAATCCGGTTTGCCGGGTGCTCTTTGATCTTTCATTAAAACAATCATAGCAAAAGTTTGCTTACATATGCTTCTAATATAACTTACTGCACTATAACTATATGTTTTCCTATAACGTATCTTAAAAACACTTCCGTTTGATATCTGTTTGAAACAGCTTGCAATATCCTTTTTATGACTATCTTTCTCGTATTGAAAATAACTTCAAAACAGCATATTCATATAGCTTATGATAGTCTAAAAATCAATACAAAACAGCATCCAAATAACTCAAAACAGCACGTAAAACGTTCTAAAAAGAAACAGCATGTTATACTGCACGTTGACAGCTTATGTCTAGCACGTTTACAGCTCATATAATCACACCTTAACAACTTATTTAACTGCACGAAAGTAGCCCTTTAACAATTCAAAAATAGTCCTTAAACATGGTAAAAACAACACATAATTTCCATGAAAACTGTATATCCAAAACAGCCCATAAATCGTCATATCGTCTTTCCTTTACGTAAATTAATTCTATCAAACCGTTATGAAACCTCTCAATCATTTTCTTCATAGATATTCATTTGATTCACATTCAAATATCGTTTGACAACATAGCATCTTAAATCACAACTCATTCGACACTAAATAGCGAATTAATGCCTTTTGAAATCAAGGAAAACTATATTGAAACACTTGAAAACAATCGAGCGATATTCAAATGACTTTCCAATACTCTAATGCATATCGTTGCGAACCATTTTTCATGCCGACCATTACAAATCGAAAAACAAAACATAACAGCCCGTATTTCCTAACATAACAACCCCTATACGGCTTCGCAACGCAAATCTCAACATCGAACAATCATTTTCCAAAACGTCAAAACTTAATCAAACGAACCTCCGCACTAACGAGGTTCTAAATCCTAGTTCTCAAACATATCATCATCAAAATTCATCCTCAACTCGATCTTAGACATTATCCAACGAAACGAAATCAAATAAATCACAACGTACCTTTCGAAGCTTACTTTGAAATTTTCGAAACTAGCGCAAAGAGTTGTCAAAAATAATTCCTTTTATCTACGAGCTTCCTTCAATCCAAATGGACATCATTAATATCCAAACATCATTCAAATCATGATTACGGTACTAGCGGGGCAGTGACTTACCTTCGCTTGAGCTGTTTTTCGATTCGAAACAGCTCGCGGACGATTGCGTTAACAACGACAACAGCTCGGCAGTAATTTGCGCAACAACAGCACTTATTTACGATGACAGCACACGACAACAGCAGCGGCACGGCTTTAGCTTGACAGCTCACAGCAGCGTCGATGATTACAGCCACTAACAGCTCACGCCAGCAGCAAGGCAGCAAGGACAGCAGCACGACAGCGCACAGCACAACAGCGTAACAGCAGCTTCGTGACACCAGCAACGACAGCACAACAACAACAGCAACTCAACAACAACAACAATCGCAACAATGACAGCACAATATCAATAGAAATTTCAGCAACAACAACAGCAACAGCAACCCCAAACCTGACAGCAGTTCACGCCATCAGCTTCACGACGACAACAAGCTTATGGATCTCTAGCAGTTCACGCCACCAACTTCATGGTGACAGCAAGCTCAGCTCACGGCAATGGCAGCGACGGTAACAGCTCCTCCCTTCTCAACAACAGCAAGATCTCTCTCCCAAGCTTGCATGCAAGGTCAGATTCACTACTGGGGAAGCTTGGACATCACTTCGGCGATAGCAGCAAGTCACGGGCAGCAATCTGGTCGCTTCCAGCTTCACCAAACAGCAGCTTCCCTTTGCTCTTCACGGCTCAGCTCACACTCCTTTTCTTCTTCCACGAACAGATCACTTGCAGCTTGCTTCTCTCTTCACTTCAGCTCTTGCTTTTGTTTTAAACTCTCAATCTCTCTCTTGGTTCCACGAGCAGCTTTTGCTCTTATTCTCTTCACTTATTTTTTTGCTTTGTTTTCGGTTTGAGTTTGGTGATGTGTGGTGGCCGAATACATATATTTCTCTTCCTTTATTTTATCTTTTCATTCATTTATTTATTATATTTCATTTGTTGCTTGGACACATGTCCTACAATCTATCACTCATCACATGCTTTTCATGCCACTTGTCATTGTTTTCTTTTGCATGTAAGCTATGTGTCCCTCATGGCCCCACTCATTTTATTTAATTCTCTCATTCCGTCAATTCTTGCTTTAAGATTTCGCTTTCCGCTCGGATTCGCTTCAGGTCAATCTTGGAAATTTAATAAAATCCAATTTCACAAACGGAAACTTTATTAGGTTCCGAATAAATATTTAAACTCGGACACACTAATTTATTTTACGAGATTAGATTAAATAATTATCCTCGGATCCGTCTGGAAAGTTTTATAAAAATTCTGTTACTCCTCCGGGTCCGAACGGGTAATTATTTACATCGTCCCTTAATATAAAATCAATGTTTAATAAATTATATCAACACTGAAACAGCATGTTACATTATTAATTACTTCCGGACTGTCCGGATATCATACTGGAAATTAAAGTTTCACATCTGGACACTTTTAAATTATTTTATTACTCTTAAATACTTTATAAGGTCCTAAATTCAAAAAAAATATTTTCGTCCGATAAGTTTCAGATCACTAAAAATCTATCTAAATGGACTCATTTTCAATCCGTTTCAATTATTCTTAATTCTAATATTAATTTCGAAATTTTTGATTGTCGAGATCTGCTTTGGGAAAAATATTATTCACATAGATACTTTTCGTCCAAAAATACTATTCATCAAAATAATTATTTTTAACAACTTTCAAGGTCCGTCTCCCAAAAATCACTGTTCACTCGAAACAATAATTCATTCGATATATTGTTTATCTAGAATTCATTATTTCAGAAATTTTGGGTTTTACAATGCGTGTTTGGTTGAGCTTTCTATCCTCTATTTAACTTTCTTAAAGTTGTTTGGTTGAACTTTTGAAATTGATTTTTCTAATATAATAAAGCATAGTAGAGATTAAATCTCCACTACACAAAAGCTCGTTGGAAGGAACTTTTCAAAATAAACTCTTCAAAAAAATGTATCTTAAATCGCAAACATTGGCATGATACTAGACCAACTCTCATTGGAAAGGAGGGGTGTGAGCTAGGAAGATGCTTCTTTTATTAACTTAGTGACATTATATGTTTAATTAAGACAAGTAGTTTTATGCTTTCTTGCACCAAAGGATTAAACAAGAATTGGAATTTTTTTTTCCGCTACTCACTTTACATTCTATATACTTTACTTGATAAAGCTTTGAAAGAATAGATGAAGTTTTAAATTTAAATTGGAATATGATATTTAGATTTAATTCTTTACAAAACTTAAGTCTTTAAAAGGAATTTTGACATATTAAAATAATATATAAGTATTATTTATTTACTTTGGATTTTAGTGTTACGTATACAAAATCACTATAAACCGTCCCCTTTAAAATTTTTATTTTATTTAAATGGGCTGTTATCATTCCCCTAGATTTGAAAATAATATCAAATCTCCACAAGTTCTGAAATTATTATCCAAAAAAACCCCAGCAATTAGTGGATTATTTTTTCCATCTAAAAGTCAAGAGTTCTATTAAATTCAGGGATAGATAAGTAATTGCATCTATAAGAAAAACAAGTTTAAACTATCAATGCTAACGAGCCCCTCTTCCTTAACTACTAGGCAGCCCATCCGACAATCTCACGGTAGTCTTTTAGTTGAGATTTGCTCCAGGTAAAAGATTCCCGTGAAGTTAACCTCTTATTTTTTTTTCTAAAAACCTTTTCAAAACTCTAGAAAATTCTTTTCAAATGGAAGCAGTGGAAACTTTTTAAACTTTTAAAAGAGCCTTTACAAAACAAGGTTTACGGAATTTTGGTAGCATGACGACTATTTTTTTGAAAATTCTACCCTATAAAAATGTGATATAAAACCTATGCACTTCAAAACCCACATAATCTCAACTTCTAGGCCTCAAGCCCTTATTTCCCTTCCACAATCAATCACAAACATGACTTCAGTTCAAAAGATAATTTGAAAATTATTGAACTCAAACAAAACACTATGCACACATGATTTAAAACATAATACAAAAGCAAAAGTGTGTATGTCTTCCAAAATCATGTTTACAAAACATGCATCTAATCTTAAAAGTTATATATGTATATGATATTTCCAAAAACAAACTTGAAGGGACCCTTCCTGAATCCCTTTTCTGGACCTGAAAAAGATCTCGTAACATTCAACAGAACTCTAACGAATCCTGACTTTGACCTGAAGAAATCTCGTCGGAGTACCGAGACTTAGTTAAAACTTATTTTTGAACTCATTTACCAGGTGGCAAGGGTAAAAATTTTTTTTTTCTAATAAAAATCCGGCAGCATACCGGCTGTTTATTAAACTATACCACCCTGCAAATTCAAATACAATTTGAAAGCACTTCTATAGCAATCAATCTCAACTACCAGGGGTCTCTAGCTTTCATCCCAAAATCAATTTCAATATGGAAAACCAAAAAACACGAAAATTGATTTAAAAACTAGAATTTTCTTATCAAAACAATTTTTTATAAAAACATGCATCGTATTTATATTTACAATTTACACCATGTTTTATATACAAAACATGCACTTGAGCTATACAATGTGATCAAAGTCGTTGACGTGCAAAATTGAAAGTGGACGAGCCGAACAAGTAATATAATGATGAGAAGTATCGTCCCACGAGGATTGTTGTTAATTAATTCCCAAAATTAAAATAACTTAATTTTTATTTGGCAAATGAAATTTGATTAAAAAAGCTGAAAGCTACAACTAAATTTCACTGCAAATGTAAATGAAGTTTTACTGAAATTAATTCAATAAATGAAAACTCTAAGGTTCTGATTTTACCATAATTAATCTGTTCCTCCCTTTTGTTTTTTTTAACCAAAAATTAATTATCCGGTTACTAATCAAGATTCCCTGAATTATTCATATAGTCCCTCCCGAGATCTAAGGAAAATAACCTATAAATTTTAACTACTATGTTCTCATACAAATCAAAATATTAAAGGATTCATTAAAATTTATGAATATCTTTTATAGACTACACAAACTATGCAGGTATATTTATATCCTATATGTAATTTATGACATTCAATATAATGAACTAAGACAAAACATGCACTTGAGCTATACAATGTGATCAAAGTCGTTGACGTGCAAAATTGAAAGTGGATGAGCCGAACAAGTAATATAATGATGAGAAGTATCGTCCCACGAGGATTGTTGTTAATTAATTCCCAAAATTAAAATAACTTAATTTTTATTTGGCAAATGAAATTTGATTAAAAAAGCTGAAAGCTACAACTAAATTTCACTGCAAATGTAAATGAAGTTTTACTGAAATTAATTCAATAAATAAAAACTCTAAGGTTCTGATTTTACCATAATTAATCTGTTCCTCCCTTTTGTTTTTTTTAACCAAAAATTAATTATCCGGTTACTAATCAAGATTCCCTGAATTATTCATATAGTCCCTCCCGAGATCTAAGGAAAATAACCTATAAATTTTAACTACTATGTTCTCATACAAATCAAAATATTAAAGGATTCATTAAAATTTATGAATATCTTTTATAGACTACACAAACTATGCAGGTATATTTATATCCTATATGTAATTTATGACATTCAATATAATGAACTAAGACACATAAATTAGCTTCCGCTATCATTATGATTAACAATTCAACTAAATAGTGACTCGTTATTTAGAAGTATTAAGAACAGTATTGAATACATCAACCAAGATAGAAAATCCTTAATTGAATTGAACAAAGAGTTGGAACATCAAAGTTAGGCTATACCATAACCTTAGAGCAACTCTTGTAACTGAATCTTTAATTCCTTTAGTTCAGCAGGAGCCATTCTGTACGAAGCCATCGACACTAGCACAGTGCCTGGCATAATATCAATAAAAAATTCAACTTCCCTTTCCAAAGGCAAACCCGGTAATTCATTTGGAAACACATCTGGGAAATCACACACTGTGGGTATATCTTGAAGTTGAGATCCAACCTGATGAGAATCAACCACATAAGCCAGATAAGCTTCACACCCTTTCTTTACTAATTTCATAGCCGACAAGGCTGAAATCACATTAGAGAGATAATCAGATCTCTCTCCCACCATAGTTACTTCATTACCATCCACAGTCTTAAGTGTGATTCTTTTCAGACGACAATCAATCATGACTTGGTGCTTGGATAACCAATCCATACCCAAAATTATATCAAACTCCTAGAATGGTAACACCATCAGATCACCTGGAAACTTATGTCCCCGAAGCCGAATGGAACAATCTTTATATACCCTATTCACAATCACACTGTGACCTAATGGATTACTAACCACTATTTCATTAGCCTGTAAACTCTTGTCTCTAGGTATGGAATTACAAATATATGAATAAGTAGATCCTGGGTCTATCAATGCACGAACAAAAATATCAAAGATGGAAATTATACCAACTATCACATCTGGAGCATCCTGATCATCCTGGGTCCTGATCGCGAATGCACGGCTGGGACACGAGTATCTTGTCTCTCTACGGAGTCTGGTACTCCCCTCGGCCTACTGCTCTATGCCTCTGACTGACTAGGACCCGGTCTCCCTCCCTTATGAACTGAAGGAGTTGATGCTTCTGTCGGAGATGCGAAACGACTCTGTTCTTTGGACAATTTTCTGAATATGATCAGGTGATCCGCATATATAACATGCTCTTAACACTTTTCAGCATTCACCCTCATGCTTTTTACCATATTGCTCACATGGATGCGGAGTTGGTCCTCTCGCAAATGCTTCCTGGGTACAGCTCTAGCCACATACTTAAAGAACTCGACTATCTGTTCCATGAAATTTGGTTGACCCTATGCCGCCGATCTTGCCCTTTGAGGACCTACGGACCCCTCTAACATACCTCCAGCCACACTAGCTGGATTACCCTGCTCTGACTCACCACCGTCCTTGGCGGCTCTAACATTAAAGGGTTCTATCCTATCCCCTTACATAAGACAGAAGAAATAAATTCGCAGGTCAGAGTCACATCCTTTCCACTTTGGTAGTATGCAATGCATGTGTATGTATAATGCAATTATTTATCGTAAGCTTAGGTCCAGAATCGCCTAAACCACGGCTCTGATACCAATAAATGTAACGCCCTTCGCCCGACTTCCGTTATGATCGAAAATCCGGAACGGAGAACGTTATTTTCATAATAAATCTGTTTATGTTTCTTTTGAAAATCTATTATCATACTTATTAAACTTGTTACTAATAGAGGAATTTTTTTTTTTAAAAAAAAACATAAATTCGGTAGAATTTCCTCTGTTTTTTTGAAATCCTAAAATCCACTTCCTGTAATTAAAACTCTAACATTTCTAAAACATCAATTTCAAAATTTCTAATTCGGACCTCCCGTCCATTTCCAAAATATTTCATTACCCAAATATATCATAAACATTTATATGCATACATAATCAAAAGTAAGCTTTTAAATAAATATACATAAGTTTTTATACAGAACTTTGTCATAATTAAGTGAAATACAATAATTTACACAAATATACATGTATCCCAAAAATGCATGATCATATGCAATATATATAACTACCAAAAGCGTAGAATGGATGGTGACTATCTGAGCCTTCGCGTACAAGCTATTTCTCTGTCTTTCGATGGAGTCAAAAGATTCAACCTGCGCGCGATAAACCAACGCGCTAAGCATAATTGCTTAATAGGTATACACATAATCTAATTTCTCAATTTCAAATATAATTTCATTTGTAACTAAAAGCATTCTAACTTTAACATTCGTAAATTTATATATATTGCATAAAAATACTTAAACATATAGTTCACAATTTTTCGAGTTTAACATATTTCAAAGCATTGAACATTTCATTGCTCATAACGTTTTTCAGTGCCCTTAGTAAACATATATTTGATACTCATGTATTGGTATATGGGTTTTCGGCATCGGACATGTGGTGACTTCCTGCCAGAATAACGGTCAACCCCGGCATCAGCCGCTCAGTGATTATCCACCGGGTCGTATATCATAACACATAATCATTCAGGACCGGACACGAAGTGCCTCTCATAGTCCATAATGAATCAATTTAGTGTATGCAAATAAACGGTGCAGCTGTTGATTTCCCTATTGACATGTCAATTACCAATTTCCATTTATCGATATCTAAGTTTACAATGGCTATTTACAACATAACGTTTGTATCACATTTTACACTTTAGTTTTAGTACCAAGATTTTCATAACAAATCAATTCCGCTTTTCCTTTCAAGTATAGGCAAATAAGTTTGTAAATGCATTGTATTAAAACGATATAGCAAATCTCATTTAATAAAATCACTTCACAATGAAAACACTTTCAAGTAAAATTAAAGATAATGTGTATACCGACCTCAAAAGGATTCGATCTTTGAATCGAATGCTCCCTTTTACTTTACCCTTATTCTCTGATCGAGAATCCGGTTCACCGGGTTCTCCTTGACCTTTCATTAAAACAAACATAGTAACAGTTTACTTATATATACTACTAATATTACTTAATGCACTATAACTATATGCTCTCCTATAACGTATCCTGAACATTTCCGATCGATAACATTTCGAAACAGCTCATTATATCCTTTTTATAACTGTCTTTCCAGTATTGAAAATAACCTCAAAACAGCCCATTAAAATAGCTTATGACAGTCCAACAATCAATACGAAAACAGCATTTAATGAACTCAAAAACAGCACGTAGGACAGTTCTAAAATCAGCATGTAACAGCTCTTAAAAATAGCTTGTTACACCACACTTTGACAGCTCATGACTAGCACGTTTATAGCCCATATAATAACACCTTAACAGCTCATTTATATAGCATGGAAACAGCTTCTAAAGCACTCAATAACAGCCCTTAATCATGCATAAAAACTGCACAACAAAACAACCCTTTTGCGAAGCAAAAACAGTTTATCCAAACTATTCGAAACATTTCGCGTAGCAATACAATCGAATTTCATTCAATTCGCAACATTCTTTTCTAACCAGTCCATCATGCAATCTCATAAATCATTCTCATCATATTTATTCACTTGAATTATATCTATAAGCACTCAACATCCGGTATACTAACCAGAATTTATTCGACGTTAAAACCGCAACCAACACATTCAAATTCACGGACAACTTGCTCGAAACACTAAATAACGATCTATCAATATCCAAATAACTTTTCAATACTCTAAAGTATATCGTTGCGAATCATTTTTCATGTCGACGATTTCAAAACTAAAAGCAAAACATAACAGCCCATACTATCCAAACATAACAGCCCCTATACGGATTTCGCAACGCACTTTCAATATCAAAATTCATTCGCAAACATATCGAATCAATATCGAACGAACCTCCGCACTAACGAGGTTCTAAATCCTATATCCCAATCATGTCATCATCAATTTAATTGACAACTAAATCATAAATATTTCCATTGCAAACGAAATCCATAAATTCGAACTTACCTTTTCACAAGCGTTTCGAAAGCTTTGAAAACTAGCATGAAGGGCTGTCCAAATTAATTTCCTTATCCACGAGCTTCCTTCAACCCAAATGGACACTATTAACATTTAAACATCACTCAAATCATGATAACAGTATCAACGGGGCAGCAACTTACCTTCGCTTAAGCTGTTTGTCGATTAGAAACAGCTCTCGAACGATTGCAACGACAAGCAGAGCCAAAATCACTCACGGTAGCAGCTTGTATATGCTGATTCCCTTAAAAAACAGCACCCATACTTCCTTGACAGTAATTTAATGCCAACGAAAACTCACGGCAACAACTCACCCACGACAGCAGCTCTCACGGTCTGGCAGCAGCAGATCTTCCGTCCTTACTTGCATGCGTGAGCTTCCAACTTGATGAAGATCAAATGGGCAGGAGAGAGGACGATGCTTCAGCTCAGTCTGCACATGGATAACACACAGCCTGACAACAGCTGCTCGGTAGCACTTCAGTCTATGGCAGCAGGACACGACAGCAACGGCAGTAGCAACAACAACTCGTAATGATGACAATAGCTCTCGGCAATGGCAGGGACTCACAACAACAACGACGACAGCACTTGAGGACGATGACAGCAGCTCACGGTCTTCCTCACGCTAGCAGCAGTAGCTTCACGGCAGCACCTAGTTCAATAGCGACGACAATGGCAACAGCTCAGCTCCTCACGGTTTCATCTTTTTAGCTCACGATCTGACTTCTTCCAGCTTGTATATAGGATCTGAAGTTCTCAGATCTATCCTTGCATGTACTCCTTTGCTTCAAATCTAAATTCTCCTTCACTCTAGCATCATCTTGGACTGACAACAGCAGCTCATAACTTCTCTTATTCTCTCGATCTCAATCTTTCACTTTCGGTCGCTCTATCTATCTTGGCTCTTAGAGTTTAAGGGATAGTGACATGCAGCTCTCGGTTTTCCTTGAAATAGGAGACCCAATGCTTAATGTAAGCTTTCTTCTCCTTTTAATTCATTTGCTATTATAATATATATAGGACTTAATTGCTCTCGGTTGAGCATGGGAGAGGCGACTGAATGTTTTATTTGTTTCCAATCCTTGCTTTTCAGTTTTTATTTCATTTTTTGTTTCTTTCACTTTTTGCTTTTATCTTTTGTTTAATGCATAGCTTGACATGTGGCACCCATGCAAATGGGATTCTTGCCACATGTCTTGCTTAATCCATGAATGTCATCACTTATTTTATTTTATTTTATTCCATGCATTCCCGCTTTATGATTTCGCTTTCACTCGGATTCGCTTCGGGTCCGTCTGAAAATTTATAAAAATTCAGATTCACATACGGAAACTTCATTAGATTCCAAATAATTATTCGAATCCAGTCGTTCTAATTTATTTTATAAAATTGAATTAAATAATTATCCCCAGACCCGTCTGAAAAATAATTACATCATCCCTTAATTAATAATCAACATTTAATAAATTATTTGGACACCGACACAGCATATTACATCATAAATACTGCGAGTCCATTGGTTAGCCCAAATGGCATCACCAGGAACTCATAGTATCCATAACGTATCCTTAAGGCACTCTTAGGAACATCATCTTCCTTAATCTTCAACTAATGGTATCCAGATCTTAGATCTATCTTTGAAAATACACAAGCTCCCTGAAGCTTATCAAACAAATCATTAATACGAGAAAGTGGATACTGGTTCCATACAATCATTTTATTCAACTCCCCGTAATCAATGCACAATCGCATACTACCATAATTTTTCTTCACAAACAAAATTGGTGCTTCCCAGGGAGAAACACTCAGCCGAACGAAACCTTTATCCACTAACTCCTCTAGCTGCACCTTTAACTCTTTTAACTTAGTAGGTGCCATCCGGTAGGGTGATCTGGCTATAGGCGCTATCCCCGGAGTCAGATTAATCTCAAACTCAATCTCCCTATCTGGTGGCAACTCAAGAAGATCCTCCGGGAACACATCTGGAAACTCCATAACCATTGAGATATCCTCTAATCGGGCCTCTCTCTCTGAAGTATCCACCACATATGCCAAATAACCTTCACACTGCTTTCTAAACATTTTTCGGGCTATCATAGCTGAGATTATATAAGAAGAAAGCATTCGACGCTCACCCCTGAATACCATATCTGGCTCCCTTGAAATACTAAATCTGATTTCCTTGCGGTAACAATCAACTGTGGTGCAGAGAGTAGATAACCAGTCCATCCCCAGTATCACATCAAAATCATGGATGTCCATCACTACCAAGCTGACCGGGACTGCTTCACGTCCAACTATAACCTTACCACCTCTGTACCCTCTCTCCGCCACTAAAACATCTCTAAAAGGAGTAGTCACCACTATCTCATACTCTAATGGCTTTAATGATAATCCAGCTCGACTAGCAAAACTATCAGAAATGAAGGAGTGAATAGCTCTTGGATCTACTAACACTTGGATATCAAAATCAGAGAGTAAAACTGCACCTGCAACCACCCTAGGCATCGTCTCTACCTCCTGTTGAGTGACAGCAAAGACCCTAGCTTGAACTGGAGGTCTCTCTGGCTAGCCTCTAAATGGGGTACCTCGACCCATACGTCTGCCTGGCTGACTAGGGGTCCCTAGTCCTCTCCCTTATAGACCTCCCTTGCCTTTCGACTGCCCTCCACTAAGCTAAACTGGAGTCACCAGTCTCTACTCATTACTTTCTGTAGTAGTCCACTGCAGGCAATCTCTCTTTAGATGTCCTTCTTGACCACAATAATAACACCCAGTACGGCCAAAGTGATACTCTTCCCTATGCCATTTCGCCACAAGTCGCATACCAAGGTACCCTACTTTGGCTACTACCTCAGTCCTAAGAACCCAACGGCTGCCTCATTGAACCCTAGCTGGAAGTGGCTCCCTGACTCTGCAGCCTTATAAAAGTTCTTCCAAACTTGCTTCCGGTCTTGGGGGTTTTACTGGGTCCCCTTGTCTGCCACCCCTGGCTCAATCCCCTCTTCTGCTGCTGCAGTCCCCTCTCGGCCTGAGCAATCCTCTCAACCTCAAAGTTGCCTCTACTAATCTCCCATACTATCTGTACTTGGTAGCAACTATATACACCATGATTCTGAAGTTTAGGCCCTTAGGAATTTATGGCACTTATTGACTTCGTCGTTGACAATGAACGATGCCACTCAGGACAGCTCGATAAACTTCTTGTCGTACTCTTCCACTGTCATATTACTCTATACCAGACAATAGAACTCCTCAAATCTTGCAACCCTGTAAGCTCTGAGATAGAATCTCTCATTAAAATATTCTTTAAACTGCTCCCATGAAAGCGGAGTGATCACTCTCCTCCTTACAGAATCCCACTAATCTCTAGCGGAAGCTCGCAGGAAAAATGAAGCTATAGATACTCTCTATTGATCCTCACACTCCATCTACTTTAGAACTTTCTCTATACTCTCCAACCACTCTAGAGCTACATCTGGGCCTCCTGTCCCATCAAACCCTCAGCACCTAACTTTCGTGCTCTCTCTACGGTGGCACCAGGTGCGCGAGGTCTCATACCTTGCATAATCTGGGCCACTCTCTTAATAGGATCGACTGCTGGCCCTGCCACTAATGGCTTTGGCTGCCCCCTAGGCTGAGGCTCATTTACGGACTCATGAATGGGCTCCTCAGCCTCTGGTGGAGGAAAAGGAACAAGTGAAGTCTCAGTGGGGGCTCTGCACGTATGAGGGTGACTAGCTGGACGCATAGCTCTATTACAACCAAAACAATGAATGCTATGCAACCTTTAATGATTCAATGCAATAAAATGCATGACTAACTTTTGGATGCACCATTTTTCAAAAACTTTCTAAACAACTTTAAACCAAAAGCTCTGATACCAAATTGACGGGACCCTTTCCAAATCCTTACTCTAAACCCAAGAAAGACCTTGTAGCACCCCAACAGAATTCTAACGAACTTTAACTTTAGCCCGAAGGAATCTCGTCAGAGTATCAAGACCCAATTAAAACTTATTTTGAACCCATTTATTAGGTGGCAAAGGTAAGAATTTTTTGTTTTTCTAATAAAAATCCGACAACATGCCGGCTGTTTATTGGACTATGCCACCCTACAATTTCAAAAGCAATTTAAAGACACTTCCATGGTATACAATCTCCATTACTAGGGGCCTTTGGCCCTCATCCAAACTCAATCACAATATAAATTATCACATTTGTGAAATCGATGGAAATTCTGAAATTTTTCTTTTAAAACATTTTCATAAAACGTGCATCCAACAACAGATATTTCTATTTACAAATTTACATCATGATTTACATACAACATATGCATGACAAAAGATGAGCTATACGTGTAGTCATTCGTCAGTATATCCACGTGTTAGTCTGAGCCTCGCCTGCTAGACGACTCGTTCTTGCACCTGAGGGAACATTTTAAGAAACATATAGAAAATAAATGGTGAGTATAACTCAATGAGATAAAAATTAAATCGTTTCATAAACTAAAGTATTTTTCTGAAATACTTTTTAATCTTTTATATAATATTGTTTCTGAAACTCACTTCGAATTTCTTTCGAAAACTTTCTTAGTTCTTACCTTGATGGTAACCCAGGGAAACTACTCCTGTCGTGGCCGTATAAATCTCTAGCTAGCCACTAGGAGGGAATCTACCCTATGTAGTCATCTATGCGCGACTCTGGGCACGCATTACCCCTACGCAATCGGTTTGAACTACACTACCATATACGTGTAAAGGGTTGCTCAACTGGCTCTCTCTCTCTCAATTAGTAACTCTCTCACATCTACCATACACGTATAGAGCATTCTACTGAGTATCTAACTGGGGCTAGGGTAAACCATCGGTGCATTAAAATACTTTTGCTCAATCTTTTAAAATAAACTCATTTACTAAGCACTGTCTAAAATCTTTAATTTTCTTTCATTATTGATAGAAATACAAACTTAACTTGAAATTCACACAATATGATTACAATATACAATTCAATTATATAATGAAATAAACACATATAATCATAAAAAAAAAAAAAAATTAAACACTACTTTTGAAAAGGTTGGTTTTTTACTCACAAATTCCCTCCGATCAACTGCAAACCTCCTCCGAAAGTCTTCGATACTTTTCGCCTTTGCCCTATAATATCAAATACTCATTTAGAATATAAAACTCGCTCAAACAAAGCTATAAATAGCTTCTAACACAACTAATTCCATAAAGGCTCTTTTTCGCCTAAACTTCACAATTAAGTTTTAACTCATCCGAAGCTTTCGAATTTCGATTTCTTTTTATGAAACCTATTTATTATCACTTAGGAATATCTCAGTGTACTCAATTTCATCGTCGGAAGCTTGAAACGAAATTCGTCCGATCTCACTTACTAGTAAAAATCACTTTTCACTTCGAACATTTGATAACTACAACAATCAATCATCAAGTGTTCTAACACCCAATCATGATTAAATAAACAGTTTCGAACGTTAAAGAAACGCGTTTCGAAGGGTTTCAAAAAACGCCCTTCAACTTGTCCGTTTAGCTCTAAAATCAATCCTAAACTTTTCATTTTCAAAATCTAACTTCATAGGATCATTTCCTAACCTCTGAAACATCCATCTAATGCCTTAAAATTGAAAATGAAATCGGACCCTAAAAAAACCCATTTTGATCGTGTACTTCCCTCACTTCTCATCTATTTTTCTTCAATGAAACCACTCACAAACCACACCAAAATCATCCTCACGTCTCCTTCTCATCATCCCTAAACTTGGGTTCGAAAAAGAAGCAAAAGATAAAATGGGTTTCATAGAAATTATCAAACTTTGAACTGAAATAACTCACCTAATAGGCGATATCTTTACTTCAAATTCATTTGGCTAGCTAGAGGAGATGATAAGGATCGACTTTGGTGAAGAAACTGGGGTGAGATACGAACCAGATCACCTTTTCTTCCTCCCTCTCTCTTGGCCTCTCTCTCTCTCACACGACTCTCTCTTTCTCTCTTGCTTTTCATATTCAAAATGAAGCAAATGAGACAAAATCAACTTATACATATACTAATGCTCAATTGCTAAAAAGTCCCTCAAAAAAATCTCACTTTATCACCTCAAACTTTTAATAATTGTACTAGTGCCAAAATCAATTCTATTGGTCCGCTTGGCACACTTTAGTCCATTTATTTCTTCAACCAATCAATAGATAATATGTGGCACAACCATAGTCACGACTTTTAAAAGTCATTTATCTCATTTCTTATTAGTTGAAATAAATATCTTTTACTTTATTCTGTGAGCTTACATCGCTTGATTAATACATAAATCATTCCTAATCACTTTGTATTCATACCGGGGTCCACCAAACGACATTTGATTTACGATACAAAATATAATAAACCTCAAATAACACTACTGGAGGCATACTATTCGACCGTAACTCATTTCAAAGATTTCTAATACCATAAAATTATAAATCTAGGTGAGGGCTTACAAACATGATTTAAATATCATGTTATATGTTGCTTTATGTTTAAATATGCATGATTTATTTCTATTATCAAATGTTCATCTATATAAATATATATATGTATCACAGTTGAGGTTTTCTATTATGCATTTATATTTTCCATGGCATCTTTATTTTCCTTTAGTAATTGTATTCGGTTGTATTAAATGCTTTTAAGGAAGTATTTTCCTATGATAGTTTGAATAGAAGTTATGGCACTCATCGAGCTTATTTAGCTCACTCCTTGTTTTATTGTTTTCAACCCAAAACCTTTCCAGGTGTAGATGTAGTTGCTACAGCTTCGGAGACCCCATCCCAGAGTAGTTAAGTGACGTGTTTGTGGTTGCGACCTAGATTTTGTGAAGAAAACAGATGATATGTTGTTAAGTATATGTTGTGAAATTAAGTGAGGTCGAAGATGTACAAATGCTGGTGTGTGTTTGTAAAACTTGGAAAGAAGAGATGCTATAAGTGGTGTGAGTTAGAGCGGGAGCTCGCAAGTTATGAGCTGGACAAATACCTGCAACCTTTTTTCAGCATTGGCTGAAGCATGAGGTAACAAAGAGCGAGCTGAGTGATACGACCACCCACTGTAATGCCTGTCAGAGCTAGACTAAAGCAGAAACTCGTGAGGGCGAGCTGGTCAAGGGCAACAGCTCGCAAGGGGTGAGCTTAGCAAGCTGGTAGTGCCTATAGTCAGGTCAAGCTAGATAAAGGTAGAAGATCACCAAGGGTGTGTTAAGCGCATAGTTTAAAATATCCGCGATATTCCCGATATTTTCGTCGATATTTCCGTAAATCAAGGGTACCGATATCGATAGAAGGTGTAATCTCCTATCCGTCAAAATATCCTGAAAATATCCGGAAATATCATTTGGTAAGAACAATCTCTAAAATAACATTTCTTATTTTATTGTTATAAAAAATACATTTGATGGACAAAAATACCCTTAATAAAATGATAGTAATTTGAATCACTGTTGGGATTCCCATCCTTAAAGTTGGGCATCTCAACCTCTATATTGGGAGCCCCAACCTTTAAGTTGGGATTCTCAATCTTGATTTAACATCCAGGTTGGGAATCTCAACCCTAAGGTTGAGATTCCAAATGTGGATTTGAATCAAGATTAGGACTCCCAACCTAGAAGTTGGGATTCTCAGCCTGAAGGTTGAGAATGTGAACTTGGATGTTTTATCAAGGTTGAGATTCTCTACCTCGAGGTTGTGATTTCCAACTTCGAAGTTGGGATATAGATTGGGATCTCAACTTCGAGGTTAGGATTCTCAACCAGATCGTTTGGTAGAAAGAGTGACCGATAAAAAATGATCGGTCAAGGGCATTTTCGTCCAAAAAAAGATATTGTGCGAAGTTTAAAACAATAAAGATTATTTTTCAAATGAGTTATCAAAAATGGGTTAGTTTTCAACAAAACCCTGAATAAAATAAGTTTTCAACCCACGTGAATAATCTCATTTTCATCAGGAATCTCATTATTATATTCCATTTTGTAGTCAAGCTCAAACATCTCATAATTGCTATTCTATTTTAAAAACAAAAACTCCTAAGCCCTTGCTAGTGATGGAATTCATAATGAAGACAATGGTGCTAATGATGGTAATGATGATGATTATGATGATGACAATGAAGACGACGACAATAATGATGATGATGATAACAATGGAGGAAATAATTATGCTTTTACTCAAAGAAATGATACTGATACAGGTTTGCCATTGAACCCATTTACTTGTGAAGAACAATACACTCATTGCACACAAGATGAAGACCATGGGTGTAGAGTTGCGGGTCTAGACATAGGGACTATTAGTAAGGATTATACAAGGAGAATCCATCAAATGCAGTTAGGGATGTCATCATCCAATGAAGATAACATTTCAACTACTTTTGAATCTATGAGTTTAAGGTCTAGTGATGAAGGTCATATAAGTTTTGGGATCTCCAATGATCTTTACACACAATTTCCTATCTATGAACAAATGGTGGGAAGAAATCAAGAAGTTTATTCATGGCATGTTCGTGATTATATTCAAAACCATTCAAATTATATATCATGGTATTAGTATTGTATAAATCTAGATGCTAGCTATACAATCTATGAACTACCTAGGACTTCATTTTGGTTTTAAAATTTACATGATTTATGTGATGCAATTTAATTGAAAAGTTTTAATGGAAACTTTTTATATTTTCATATACCTCCTCTATATATTATATCTATATTTATACCTTTTAGTTGTTACTTTTTAGATAGAATATGTTTTTTTTTAAAAAAATATAATATGATTTTTGGTTGTAGAAATGATTATTTTAACATTACTAAAAGTTTCATTAAAAAATATTATGTTTTTAACTAAATTTCCGTACTTTTCATAAATTTTATGTAAATTTTCGTCAATATCGATATTTCCGTCGACATTTTCGCCGAATCGTAGTACCGATATTTCCGTCGATATCGATATTTTCAACATTGGTTAAGCGAGCTCGCTAAGATGATTAATGCCCATAATTCGGGCTCAATTGGTGATGTAGGAATCTGCATAGGATGAATTGGGCGAGCTAGGGTATGAGCTCGCAACTCAAACTGAGTTGGCAGTGCTGCAATCCGCAACAGCTTGGGTGAAATTATAAGTTAAAGAAATAATAGAAATGGCTTGGAATTGAAATGTTCTGCGAGCTAAGTGAATATCTCAATTGTGATTAAATGTAGGTAAGGAGGCGAGCTGAGGAGGTCGCTGAAGCTAAAATTTCGAGTAGATTGGGAAACAAGTTGTGGTGTGAAAATATTTTAAGTACTTTTAGTTTATTTAGCAAATTTTTATTTTCATTATTTGTTCTTTTAACTTATAAAATATTTATGTTTTAGCATGAAAAGAAATAGTTATTTATATATTGGTATGCAATATTTAGCATACTTTATACTTATAAAATGAAAAGAAAATTTATTTGAATTATAAAAAAAGAGAAAAAGGTTTTCAAGTTAGTGGATGACCCGAGCTTTTATAGATAGACCTTCTAGCATTTGACCCAGCTGGTATATCCTAAAGTGTATGACAAGTGTTCGAAGGGCATGTCCTACTAACATCGAGGGGATCGAGTCTGTCGTGTTGTCGAGTCATCCTCTACACTTATGGGGTATTATCTCGTTAGACGGTATGCGATGATAGTTCCGCTACGTGATCACGAGATATCTTTATAGTTTTGTCATGGTGAGCGATGCTAGCTTTTATGCCATGTGACCCCCTACACCGAATGAAGTTGGTCTAGTCGCTCATGTGGTTGTAGCTTCTCTTGGGTCCTTATTAGAGCATTTTCTTAGAACAGAAAAGTATACCATTAAAAGCAAATTTTACAAATAAAATGTTTTTGAAATACAAAATATTTTAGCCCTTTTATGCATTAGAATGAGCTTTTGAAATTTGTAGAAAGCTTATAAAAAACACAAGCTTTTAGAAATAAAATTATTTTAAAGAAAAATGTTTTCAAATTGTTTTTCAGGAGGAAATTTTAGAAAGATCATTTTAAACATATAAATGCATCCACACTTATTGAGCTTTTGTAACTCATAATGTTTTTGGTTTTATGTTCAAAAACCTACCAAGTGCAAGAACAAGGGATCTAGGTACCTGACGGGACCCTTCCCGAATCGCTATTCTGAACCCGAGATAGACCCCATAGCATTCCGATAGAACTCCGACAGAACTCCAATAAACCCTAACTTTGGCTCAAAGAAACCCAGTTGGAACACTTTGACTTACTTAAAATTTGTTTATTAAATTATTTACTTGGTGGTAGAGGTAAAAATTTTCGTTTTCCTAATGAAAATCCGAAAACATGCTGGTTGTTTATTGAATTATGCTACCCTGCAAATTCAAAAGCAATTTAAAAATACTTTTATAGCACATAAATCTCAACTACTAGGGACCTCCGACCCGCATCCAAAACTCAGTTTTCTAGCTTAATTGGTACCAGACATGCTTCCCACAAGTACTTAGCCCCTAAGTCGTGGGTTCGAGTGTCTAGGGAGGCAAAAGAAATCGGTTTAGGGGCCGAGATATCTTAGGCCTAGAGAGCGAGTCCAACTACTAGAGAGGCCCCAACCCAGATCGGGATGGGCCGTTATATAAAAGAGGCACCTTTTTATTGTGGGGTCCATTCTCTCCAGGCTGCCCCACTCACAAGGTACTGTCCTTGGGCCAGAGGGTTTTGCTTCGCCTCCCCACCCGCACTTGAACCCATGACCTAGCCCCTTAGTCAAATGGATTCTTCTTACAAGGTGAGTAGCTCAATTGGTACTCACTTTGTAAGAAGAATCCATTTGACTAAGGGGCTAGGTCATGGGTTCAAGTGCAGAGGAGGCGAAGCAAAACCCTCTGGCCCGCGGACAGTACCTTGTGAGTGGCGCAGCCCAGAGAGAAGGGATCCTCCAGTACTGGTGAACCTCATTCAGATTAGGTGAGACAGACGACCGACAATGCCGTACAGTTTCCTTTACAACTATTGTAACATTAGCATTCATCACATGTTTGTGCATATTTTATTTATGAACAGATTTATAGAACTTTTATATTAATATGATGCATGCACATTTTAGTTAATTAACTATTTATGATGATGCTTTTGATTATGATTTGAAAATTTGTTTCAAAATTTGAAATAAGATTTTATGGAGTATTATTTAAATGTTTGGTAATTTAATAATAGTCAAGGATTTACTCTACGACATCTTTTAGGGTTTGGTTAGTTAGACTTCGGAAGGGTTTCGTGGGATGGTCGACAAGATCGTTAGATTCGATAGAGGGAATCCGGGTCAGGTCCTGTCAGTATTCCTTATTGCTTACATGTTCTTAATACCCTTATAGATAATGTTTATATGCCAAGTAAGTATGATGTTAGTGGTTAACTGAGTTTATTAGTTTATTTTGTTAACGTGCATTACGAGTCTTTCTCTTTGCTTGTTAATGTTTATTATTAAATTATTCATACAGTGTAATTTTTAATTTCTATTTGATTGAAGACCATTTAATTTTGATTAATATTTAGAACCTACTACAGTGTTGTTTCATATATTGAATCTTAATTTCCATTTAGTTCCAATGAAGCACCTCTAGTTATACATCTTATTTGTACTTGGGTCAGACATTACTCAATTTTCTATTAAGTGGCTTTATTGTCACCCAAAATGTTTTCTTCGCACCTACTTTTAATTGAAAGTATTTACCTTTAAGGAAGGACATAAGTGTCCAATTGAAAAGTAAAATTTCTATTTAGGCTCATATGGTATATTCTTGTTCATATCATAATCCCTATTATTCTATTCAAAAACAAAAGTAATTTTCACCATAGCTAAATACAATTTCTAAAGTCAGCATAGGGATGTCTTATGTTCCTCCCTCGCCTGCAAATTATTCTGTGGTGCCTGTGGAGGGTGGCTTTGTAAAAGGTCCAGCTACTTATATTGTGACGGACAATTTGGAGTTCATGCCTATGTCTACCAAAATGTTTTTGGCTTTGCTCAAAAGGTCTGATGTTAAGGATCTGGATGCACTTGAGGAGATTGAATTCGAATTGGGTGTTAAAGAGGTATGTTAATCATCATATGCATTCATATAATAGCCAATAAGTATTTGTAAAATTTTATTGATGGAATTAATATGCTTCACTAGCTTGTCTGTTCTGTAAAGAACGTCACATGTGAAGACCAAAGAAGAGTTTTCAATGCATAACTACTTAATTACTATATAATCATCTCATGTGCCATAAAAAATTGCATTTGTTTAATTATTCATAATCCAAGATACAAAATCATTGTGGTGCATGTATTTGATACATAATGAATATTTTTTCAATACAAAAGGACAATAAAATTTAATCAATCACAAGCATGCACGCATTTCATGTGTGTAAATTTAAAGACACTGATTTTGAAAATTAAAATGGTGATGTCTTTGATAATTTTTATACAATTTTGCTAAGAACCTATATAAGACTGCTATGTGAGTGTTTGTATATATTTTCTTGATAGGGTCTGGAGCTTCTGAAGCTATCTTTCGGATGCAACACAACTTTAACAAGTTTCTACCGCGGTGATATATAGTATCAGCAATTGAAGTGGAGTATTAGAGGCCAAAAATATGGATTAATTCATCTTCAATGTAATCAATATTACATATTATGAGCTGTAAAAGAAGAAAAATTGTTAATTTCATGCCGGAAATATGATGTCTAATAATTAATATCACAAATCTTAAGCTTTGATTTTCCTTCCCCCACGATTGCTGCCTACTTAATTATAAGTTTTCCAAATGGACTTAATTAACTATTGATTCACTGTTAAATTATCTATGTTTGTGAACATCAATAAGTTTAACAATTAATAATGTTATATAGAATTCAAAAATGTGGATATTTATCTTAAATAAATAGAATCAATATCACTTCAAGTGATTATTAGACGTCAAAAATGTTGATTTATCTTGAAGATAAGCCAGAGGATTGAAGAATATAGTTAATATTACATTTTGTGAACTGTAAGTGAAAATATAAATTAATGTTCAAGCTCGGGCTAACGGGACCCGCCTCGAGTTTCCCTTTTGGAGCTCCCGTGATCCCATCGGGCATCCCACAGAACTCTTATGGATTTTAGCTTGAATCACCAAAAGGACAACGTGGAGCGAGCCCTAAAACTTAAATTAATTCATAAACATATAAATCATCAATTATAAAATTTCATAGTTTAAGTTTTCTAAAATTTTGACAGCACAGCGATTGTTTTTTATGGTTTTCCAAAATTTCAATTTCCTGAAAAACAAATTAATAACACTTCAATATCTCAACAATAATATCCACTATCATATTGGACCTTTGGTCCATATCAAAACATCACCTAGCCACAAAAGATCTAATTCGACAAAATCATTTCAAAGTCGAAAACATAATTTTTTGTATCAAATCAAAAGCATTTATATACATCCCAAAATATTTACATTGTATATACATATAAGCATCAAATCATTTCATTTAACCGAATACAACATAACACCACAACCGTTGTAAAATTCATAAAATCCTTTTACAACCAAAAGTTATATACAAATATCAGTTTCCAATTGAAACAAAATATGCAATATGTGATTTCACAAACATCCATAGAATATCATCCATAGCTAGCCCACCTAATTCAAGGTGAGAGAGTGAGCACCCTGATTGTTGGTTTCTGCACCTAAGGAGGCTTTTATAATATAAAACAAAATAGTGAGCTAAAAGAGTTCAGTGAGTGTTACGATTTTTATAAATAAAATCGTTTCTTTTAGAAATTCCTCTCAAAACATTTTCAGAAACACTTAAGTGATTTTGTAACATTTTGATAATAAAAATCATAAACTTTATTAAATTTGTAGAAAATCTTTAAAACTTGGTTTCATGTATAAAAACATATTAATCTTTTAATTATTGCATAAAATTTTGAAATGTTCTTTCCTTATTGAAACTGTACCAATGGCATCCAAAGAAGCTATTATAAAATGGTCATGTGGCGATTCGATTAGCGACGCTCACCGTGACAATACATGAGACATCTTACAACATGAAGCGGAATTTTCATGCATTGCACGTATGAGTAAGATAATACCCCATATATGTAAAGGGCGACACGACTCGACCGACTGACTTAATCCCCTCGAGGTTAGTGACACGCCCTCCCAATACTTGCCAAACACAATGAGCTATACCTATAAGGTCTAAATCATAATTCATAAATCCATAACATGTAACATGGGGTAGGCCATTAGCATTTGAAAACATTTTCTTTTCCATATACTCAAAGTTGAATACATTCATTCAATAAACTTGATGTCATGAAACATATTACATAAACTCATTCAAATATCAGCATTATCATTTCAAACTCTTCATGCATAAAACATATCTTTTTTAAGCAATTTCATGAAATGTTCATAAACTAATATTTTCAAAAGTAATCATTTTCATCTCAAAATGCATTATCAATTTCATAAATGCTATAAAATGATAGAACATGCATTTAACGATTCATAAAACAAATTTTCACTCACATGGCCCACAATTTACTAGTTTGCCCTTCAATTTATCTCTCTCAATTATTTGGCTTACTTTTCACCTACAAGAATATCTTAAATACGATTTCATCACCCAATTAATAAAAATTAGCGTTTAACCATCCATTGTCACTTAAAATATCATGTCCACCCTAAACCACCAAAGTTGGCATAAATTAATACATTTATCATCGCATTCGATTCCTTCTATTTCCTTAATTGAACATCACTTACTTACATGCATGAATTTATAAAAACATATAATCAAAGAAACAATTGCACACCAACATATCCTTCTAGCACAATTTAACACATCCACCATACATAAACTTTTTCTTTTCATTTATTTCACCCAAACTTGCTTGAATATATATTTAATATCATGAAAATGCATCAAACCATTTAAATCATAACTTGTACACCAAACCCTTATCATGGCCAAATTACACACACATAAAATATCCCACTTTTTCTTTCAATTTCTTGATACAATTCACTTTGGAATCAAGTAAAACCTTAAACAAAAACATTAATACAACCAAAATCAACCTATATTCATCAAACCCTTACTTGGCCTAAATTAATATCATGATATCCCATATCATTCATCCACTTTCATAGCCACTAACCAACTAAAATCACTCAATCATTCATCATATACCTAAAAATCAACTCAATTGAAATTTTCATGAAAAATTATAAAAACCCTAGAATCCTTACCTTACTTCCTTGCTTGTTTGATGACTTCTTTTTGTTTACTTTCACTTTCACATTTGAAAATAAGTGGATCTACCTCTAAACATGACAAAAATTTCACAAATCCATCAATTTATCTTCCAAACCCGTAACTCATCAAAACCCATGAAAAACAACTAAACTTACCACTTGAAATTGACTTCTAATGGATGCCTTACACCCTTGAAGGACTTGAAAACCACTTAAAAATCACCTCCAAACCTTCAAATGGATATGCTTTTTTTTGGTTTCCTTCTTTGGCCGAGACCCCTCTCTTTCTCCCCTTTCTTTTCTTTCAATTTTTGCTAGAAATGTCTTTACAATCAACTTTATATACCCTCACTTTTTATTGACCAAAATGCCCCTCATCAAACCCCTAAATAACCATCAAATCCTCTCATTAGTTTTACCAAAATGCCCTTAATTAAATCTCACATAAATTCAACAAACTAAGGGCAAATTAGTAACTTACGCATTAATGCATTAATATCTCTTAATGCATGATAACTAATTTCCATTAATTTATTTTGATTTGTTATTCTCCCATTGGTTAATTTTACATGACATAGATTGTGCTTCTTACTTAATTCCTTTCCATGTGATGCTCACACCAATTCTATAGATATTTGAAGTTGAATGACCATTGTGCCCTTAATATATTTAATTATAATCTAGGTCTAAATAAATTCCAAAAATATTTCATGGTCATCCAATCATCAAATTAACCATGTAATACTTTAATTGGGCATCTTAACTCTCAATCTCATGCTTTAAAAAAAAAACAATCAAATGAGTAAATAATCATTAATACCTATTATTCTCCAAAAAGGGCGTTTTCGTACATTAAATTTTCAACCGCTTAAATCTACTCAAATGGACTTATTTTTAACTCATTCCAACTTCTAATAACTTTAATACCAATTCTACGACTTCTAATACCCGGGGTCCATTTTTTGAAATCACTATTCATCCGATCACTATTCACCTGAAAATATTATTCACCGAAAAGTTAGTTTTTGAAAAATGAAACTCTGGGGCTTATAGAAACTGTTGATATGATGTCTAGTAATAACAAAAATCATAAGCTTGGGCTTTTCCTTCCTCACGCTATTGTTCCCTGCAACTACAATTACAAGTTTTCCAAAGGACTTTGCATACATTAACTATGTTTGTAATACCAATTAGTTTAACAATCATGCTATACAATGCAAGAAAAATCAACCCAAAAAATTCTATCAAAATTATATATAAAATATTTGTTACTCATCATACCATTCTATGATTTATATAGTAAGAATAAATCATTTGTCCCATAATATTAAATTGACTTTTGATTAATTTTTTAATTGTATAACATTCCTTTTAGTTTATGCATGAGTTTGATTATAGTTGATTTTTTAGAAAAGAAAGAGAGATAGAGAGAGATCCATTATAAGTTATGTAGAAATTTTTGGATTTAAATTCAACTAATTAACCCAATAATTTTGACGGAACCTGATCTTTACACACTATGTCCATACTCTTGGCAGTCCACCAGCAACCTCACAGTAGCGACCCCCCCGGTAGATATCCAAATCTGGTTGAAAGGTTCCCCTGAAGTTAAGTCGTTTTTTTTTATTGAAAACCTTTTTTAGAAATCTCTTTTCTAACGGAAACAAGTGAAAAAATTTTCTTTTTATCATATAATTATAAAACAGGTTTATAAAAATTTTGACAGAGTGACAGTTGTTTTTCTAAAAATGTCACCCTACAAACATTTACAGAAATTTTATATACTTCTAAAACAAACAATTTCTCAATTTTTGGGCCTTAGGCCTTACTTTTCTCCATTCACAAGCAACCACAAACATGATATTAGTTTCAAAGATAAATTAAAGTTTATTTACATGTCATGCATATACCCATTTATACATTTTTCAAAATCATAGGTAAGTTTATATAGACGTTAAGATACAACTTTAAAAAATATACAAAATAAATAGAGTAACAGCGACACACACGACTCGATTCGTTTAATCCTAGGCTATAGTCCCTACTACTGACACATCTATCCTTGCATCTACCCCTAAGGAGTTTTGTTTATAAAACATAAAACAATATATGAGCTAAATGAGCCCAATGAGTGTCATAGATTTCTATCCAAATTTCATTTTTGAAATTAAACCTCCCAAAAATATTTTTAAAGCATTTTATGATCATTTGATTGTTGTAATACGAAATCAGTTCTTTTATGAAAATCATAACTAAATTAAGTGCAAGGATAAACATTTATCATAAATAAAATTCATGCATCATAAAACTACATTATAAAAAAAACATGCTGTATAATTTCAATTTTCTACTGATAAATGTAACTAGTGGTGGGGATAAAATTTTCGAAAAATCTCTAAGAAAAAGAAACCAACCATTGGTAGTCCGTACCACATAGTATCCTAGGTATAGAGTGGAATTTACCCTCGTTCAAGCCATCTTGGAATTTACCCTTGTTTAGGCCATCTATTCGGTTTTGCATAACGAAATTTACTCTAGCTATGGAGGACAATTTACCCTCGTTCAGGTGAGAGCTAGCTAATAATATACTCTGTATGTGCATAGACAATACACAGAACTGAACTGACTAATATATTCCCTCCCATTGCTAATGACAAACACCCCCGACACTGTCAATGCACGCTTAGGGTACTCAACCTCATTTAAATATCTTATAACTCATTCAAACTCTTCACAATTAATTGAAATGTCACTTAAAATCAGCTTAAGAGAATCAAGAATGTAGTATTTTACCTTTGCATGTCACTGTTCGAATCATTTAAACATCTTATAACTCATTCAAACTCTTCATAATTAATTACATAGCACTTAAATGTTCCCAAAAACAGTTCATGGCAGCTTGTAATTCAAACCTTTGCTTTCAACTTCCAACACCAAAACAGCCCCTAACGTCAAACAAACTTCCAAAACAATTTCCTTATTAAGTTTAACATCAAAACAATCCATTATATCATTCAAAACAGTTCAAGATAGCTTAAACATCATTCAAAACAATTCAAGACAGCATAAACATCATTCAAAATAATCAAGACAACTTAAACATCATTTAAAACAGTTCAAGACAGCTTAAACATCATATGCAACCTGCTACCGATTATATCCTCCTTGACCGAGCTTCCTTCAATCCAAAAAGAGACATGCATGCTTTAAAATCACTTAAAATCAGCTTAAGAGAATAAAAAAACAAGTATTTTACCTTTGCATGTCATTGTTTTTGCTTCAAAACTAACCTTCAAACACCAAGCATGGTTGTCCCTTCTAATTCCTCTTCACCATGATTGAACACCACTCCACATGACTCTCAAACTTCACTCATACCTTGCATGGAAAAAAATCTGCACCAATGGTCTTTAAACTCACCCAAAACAGCTTTGTTTCATTCCCTTCTAATCTCCATCAAAACTGCATTTAACTCATTCTCAAGCTACTGCATGGTGATTTTACTCTTGGGTCTGCATTTAAGGTTCATAGTTCTGCTCTCATTCTCCAAACCGAGCAGCCCTCCTCATCCTCAAGATCCTCTCTTCCCTCATGGATGGTTCTCGATCTTACTTCTTAGAGAACCGAATGGAACACACAAAACTCTCTTCAATCTCAAGGTTGATGATCGAAGGAAGCAAATAAAAAAAAAGAATAGCTCTCAGTCTTTCAAGCTCTCTCTCTCATGGATGGATCTCGGTCTTGCTTCTTGGTGCTGCTTGTGCTTCTCTTCTTGCTCTACCTTTCTTCTTCACGACTGCATTCTCACGCCTCTCTTAATTTGTCTCCCTCAATTTGGAAAAGAAGAGCGAATGATATGCTTTTGCTTGCCTCATCTTTTTCTCTTTCAATTAACATATATATACTTTTGATGAAATCTTGACGCTTGTCGCAAATCTTAATTGCATGAATAACATTTGTCTTCATTCCTATATGCATGCATAACATATGGCACACATGCACTTACTCACTCCTTTCACCACTTTTCATACAATCTCCCATTCCAATTTAGAATTCGAATTAGATTCCGTCCGTTCAAAAATCCGTTTATAACTCAATTAAACCTCCAGAATTATTTTCAAATTTTGACTTCATCTCCAAGCACCCAGAATTATTTTATTTCTCTTAAAATATTTCGTACGATCGGAAATTGAAAAATATATTTTCGTTCGATAAATTTTCAAATCACTTGGAATTTATCCAAATGGATTCATTTTCAATCCGTTTCACTTTTATTCAACTCGAAAATAAATTTTGAACTTTCCCTTCACTAAATTCGCTTTTTAAAAAATTATTATTACGATAGTTATTTTTCAATCGAAAACAAGATCCATTGAAAAATAATTTATTTTTTGTCGAACGATGTTTTGGATTTTATAATTCACCCCTCATAAAAATTTCACCCTTGAAATTTACACATCGCTTCTACTGGATACGATTCTTTTTCGTGCATCAAAGCCTAAGACATTAATCCTAATCTAATGCATAACTCTCATGCAATGCATTCAAAATTTCAAATCCATCATTCATACTCAAATAAAAATCTCGAATTGTAAATATACTTACAAGATCAATGCTAAAAAATGACATCATACCTGCCATTATATTTGGCATAGCCTTAGCCTCCTACTGAGTCATTGTAAACACCCTAGCTTGCACGAGGTCTCCTTGACTATCCTCTGGAAGGGATGCCTTTACCAGCACCTCTGCCAGATTGAATCGATGTCCCAAGTCCTCTCTTGTCCTAATTTTGACCCTCGCTAGGCTGTCCCTAAGTTGTTGGTCTTGACTAACCATTAATCCTAATGGCTTTCTGTAGGCATTCCTTCATGTAATGCCCCTCCTGACCACAGTGATAACAACCTGTGATACCTACATGACACTCTCCTCGGTGGACTCTATCGCATTTCTTGCATATCCCAGTTCTCCTTTGGCTACCACCTTTCCCCTAGGATTCTGAGGGTGGTCTTGCAAAACCTTGACTCGACACTGCTTTATGACTCTGCTGGTTACAATTCGACTATTTGGATTTGTCTCCGGATTTGGGGGACTTACTGGAACCTCATGTATACCAACCTGAACCTTGACTGCACTTCAGTTTCTGCAGGTGATCCTTAACACCCAGCAAAGTCCTCTCAATTCTCAAAGCTACCTCTAATAGTCGCCTATATTCCCTATGCTCTGCGGCTACCATATATGCCTTGATTTTCAAATTCAAACCCTGCACGAACTTGTGGCACCTATTCACCTCACTATCCACAATAAATGGTGCCACTCAAGACAGCTCGGTGAACTTTTTCTCATATTCCTCAACTATCATATCACCTTGCACCAAGCTATAGAATTCTTCTACCTTGGCGTCCTGGTACACCCTTGGATAAAACCACTCACTAAAATCTTTCTTAAACTTTTCCCATGAGATCCGATCTATCGCTCTTCTCTTTACGGAGCCCCATCAGTCCCTTACTGAAGCCTTTAGTAAGGATGAAGCAATAGATACTCTTTGGGGATCTGTACATTCCATTTGCTCCTACACCCTCTCGATGTTGTCTAACCACTCTATTGCAACCTCCGGGCCACCCGATCCGTCATAGCATCTAGTTTTCGTCCCCTTTCTATATCAATGTCTGGTGTGCGCGGCCTCAATCCTAGAATAACATGAGCCAGTCCCTTCTATCATATCCGACTCATGGTCTGCCATAGGTGGCTCTATCGAAACCTCAGGTTATGGATCATTAACGGACTCATTAACTTGTTCTTCTTCGTCTGGTGCAACAAGTGAAGCATCAGCTGTGGCTCTCAATGTGCGGGGATGGTCAACATGACGCATGACTAACTACACTTGAAATATGCTAACAGTCATGTAATGCATGATGTTTATAAAAATGCAATGACTTAATGCTTTTAAAACATGTAATGCACTCAAAACCTGGTTCTAATACCAAACTTGACAGGCCCATCTACCTTAACTAGCTAGGCAACCTGCCCGGTATCACACGGTGGCCTTCCAATCAGGATCTGCTCCAGTTGGAAAGTTCCCATGAAATTAAACTTTTTTCTTCGCTGAAAAACTTTTAAAATCTTTTTAGAATTTCTTTCAGTTTTGAAAATGGGTGGAACTTTTTCTTTTTGAAATCAACTTATGAAAATAGGTTTTACGAAAATCCGGTAGCACAACGACTGTTTTTCAAAAATTTTCACCCTATAAAATCTCACAAAAACTTGTACATTTCAAAATCAATAAATTCTCAACTACTAGTGAAAGGACCCGGCCCGGATTTCCCCTGAAGAGATCCGAGCGGAGCCCTCCCGGCACCCCACAGAATCCTTACAGTCTTCATGCAGGTAACTTAAAAGGACTCCGTGAAGCTAAGCCGTAAAACAATTTCATTTCTTATTACTTAAAAATTTAGGGTGAAAAATTTTCGGCAGCACAATGGCTGTTTCTCCGACATTTTCAACTTTTTCAAAACACCTGTAAAACAATTAATAATATTTCAAAATGTATACATTCATTTCCTTTTCCAAATAGGACCTCAGGTCGATTGCAAAATCCACATTTCAATGCAATTCGAGTCTTTAAAAACTAAAACCATTTCAACTTAAAAGAAAACATTCCACATGCATGATAACGTAATTAAAGTTATTAAAACTTAAATATTTACATCACATTAAAATCCGTTATACAACAAAAATTTACTTTATTTTCACAGTTTCGGTCGCCTGTTAAACTCGCCTACTCTTGAGCTGGAGACCTGCCGCCTGAAGGACTCGATCCTGCGCCTGGGGAGTTTTTTAAAACAAAATAAACAACAAAAATAATGAGCTAAAAAGGCTCAGTGAGTGTTATGCAGTTCTAAATAAGTTTCCTTTAATACCCTTTTCAAAATCTTTTGAAAGAATTCAAGTTCTGAAACAATTTATGTAAACGTGAATTTCATGATATTCCATAATCATTTTTATAAACAATTGCTTGAAAACAATATACAAGATTATAAGCATCATAAAATTTATTCATAACATAATCATAAGTTCATAAATAAACTCATAAAAATCATAAATCAATCCTCAGTCATAAAACATATATCCAATGGGACCCGGGGAAATCATGATCACCGCCCGGTCTTGGGTCACCGGTGGTGGGGACGTGCAATCTCATTCATAACCACTATGCCGCGGTATGTTACCTCGCTGCACATAGGGCATCATTCATGATAGTACCTTATATACGCGTAGAGGGCGACATGACAGACTCATGACAGACTCGATCCCCCCATAGTTAGTGGACTTTCCCCCAACAGACATGCCATACGCGCAATAAGGCACTTCGGCCGCATAACAGTCATAATTAAGTCATAATAGGGATGGGTAGCCATTGGTTTTGAAATCCATTATCATGCTAAAATAATATTTGTAAAACATGTTCCTTCGCTTATAAAACGAAACATAAAAGCACATTTCAATAACAAGTTATACGATCAATATTACTTTAAATACAAATATAAACAATTCGAAGCGTATATCATTCATATAAATTCATTTAAATGTTAAAACGTTTAATTCTTTCATGAAAGCATAGAAATCATATAGAAATCATAGTGTAATAATCATTTCATAAAACAATTTACACTCACCGATTCCTAACTCACGGAAACGATCGGATTCTCTATCTCACGCTACTTCTTCAACTTCGCTTTTCTTCACCTTATCGATGCCTATATAAGTTAACATTCTAACATAAGCACGACGGAACTACGCAAATCGAATTCCAAAGCAACATCATGAAACCAATATCTAATGGATTTAACAAAAAGGATAAGCGAAGCTAAACTAACAGCATAAAACTTACGCGATTTTAACTAACTATCGCGACTTATCAATTTAACGTTTCGCGCGCTTCCTTCATTTCCAAATAAACTTATCGTCCATATTACTCGCGACTTAACTTAAATCAAGGCAACAAGATTCAAACATGATAAAGCGTAAACGAGGAAAAATATAATAGCAAGCTTAACAAAAATACATTTTTCCAATTCAACTCCAAAATCAACAATTTAACGATTTCGCGCGAAACTTAACTATCCGATTAACTTAAACGTATCTTAAACTATCCTAACATCGACTTAACATCATGATGGGCTTAAACACAACTCAATACAGTGAGAAGACATCATAAACGTTTTCACAATCGACAACGAAAATCACAACTAAAAACATTTGCACTTGCGGAAAACTCGACCAAATTGCTCGAAAACGATTAATCAACGCTCGAACTATATTTCAATACTTTCAAATACACTAAAATGCATCCTTTTTCATGTTAACAAACTTGGAAATAAAAGCACTACATGACAACCTCTTTATCATATCATAACAGCCCACACAACGAATAATCCACGGACTTTCAACATCGGCAATCAATCGACAACAAAACGAAACAAAACAAACGAACCACCGCACTAACGAGGTTCTCAATCCTAAACCCAAACATAATATCACCACTTTTTTCATTCATTATTACAACCTAAACACTTCCAACAAAAATGAAAATCTTAAAACACAAACTTACCTTACGAATAACAATCGACACGCTTCGAAACTTATACGCGAAGAGCTGTCCATTATCCGATAATTAATTGAACTTATAACAGCCCCTAATTAGCCAAAATATACTAACTTTTCAACATCCAAATTCTTCCATAACACTCCAATACACTATGTTCCATAACAATTAACTTTTCAACCATAAAGTCACTACCATAAGTGAACCAACATAAACATTTGTCATCACATTTTCAGTAACCATCACACTAACTTCACATGCAACACAAACTATCCTAATATAATCACTTCGTCCGAGCTCCCTTCAATCCAAAAATAGACATGCAAGCTTTTAAGATCATTCAAAATCAGCTAAAAGGAACTGCTAAAGCATCATTTTACCTTGCAAGTGCTGATTTCTTCAAAAAAAACAGCACCCAAACTTCCTTGACAGCAATTTAATGCCAACGGAAACTCACGGCAGCAGCTCTTATGATAGCACCTCTCGCGGCAGCAAGACAGCACCTCTCGCGGCAGCAAGACAGCACCTCTCGCGGCAGCAAGACAGCACCTCTCGCGGCAGCAGAACAGCAACTCTCGCGGCAGCAAGACAGCAGCTCTCGCAACAGCAAGACAGCACCTCTCGCGGCAGCAAGACAGCAACTCTTGCGGCAGCAAGACAGCAGCTCTCGCAACAGCAAGACAGCACCTCTCGCGGCAGCAGGACAGCAACTCTCGCGGCAGCAGCAACAACGGCACTAGCCAACAGCCGAACAGCTCCAGCTCGGCAGCAGCTCCCGCTTACGACAGCAGCAGGAGGTCGTGACTGGTAGCAGCACCCTTGACTCCACGCCAACAGCAGCGGCTTTAGCTCCACGCCAGTAGCAACACTCCTCCAAGACAACAACCTACAGCTTTACTTCTTCCTTGCATGCAAACTCTCAGATCTGGCCGAATCACTTACATGCAACCCGACATCTCTTGGTTTGAATGTTAACCGAACCCTCTCGATCACTCTCAGACTCCTCTCTTCGAATCTAACATTGGGCTTTCAGATTTGGGGAGCTGGAAGAAGAAATAAATGGTTAGAAGAAGAAACAAAATAGGAAGCTTTCGGTTTTGGAGATGGATGACCGAGCACTCTCTCTCGATGGAGGATTGGTCTTGCTTCTCTCTTCTCACAAGCTGGCTTTCGGTTTTTGCATGATTGTTTTGAAAGAGAGGAAAAGGCTATCTGTTGCTGGATGATCGAGAATGCCCATACCCAACTCACTTACATTCTCTTGTTTGCTTCACTTTGATTTTGCTTTTTCTTAATAGTCAAATGACCACACGAGAACACTTATGCATTTCATGCTTTTCCCAAATCAATTGCATTTGATTAATAAATAAATGCCAAGTGTCACATTCTCCTTTTGCATGAGTTACATTTGTCTCTTTCCTTTCTTGCATACACGACACATGGCACACTTGCATGAAGTCATTCCACTAACTCATTTATGCATTCGATTCCGCTTCCGATTCGATCGCTCGAAAATATTTTACGATTTCGAAATTTAAAACCATCTCCGATCCCATCCAAGAATTTCATAAAAATTCAATTACGCAACCAGATCCGAACAAACAATTAATTTTATTATTCCTTAATCAAGAGTAAAACTTATACATCCGAAACCATCCGAAAATTTATTTAAACCCTTACTGGACAATCTTGGAATTTCATTGGGACTTAATTTATCCATTCGAGCTCTTCGAGAACCTCGCTAAATCCTTTATGGATGCTCTGAGCATTTTATTAATCATTCCCAGATAATCTAGAAATTTCTTAATCACCTCTAGTCACGCTAATTTTTTTATTACCTCACTAATAAAGGCATAAACCAATATTCACACATACCTTGTACTAGAATCAAGCGGAGATGTTACAACTAGGCCTCAGGCCCTCTTTCATTTGTCCACAAACAACTGCAAACATGCTTTCAATTTCAATCATATGAAAATTGAACTTACTCAAAATCTTAAAACATCATTACTGAAAGTTGTAACAAAATTCATTATCCAAAATAATATTTACAAACGTGCAATAAGTCTAAAAAAAGTAAATGTAATACATGATATATCTACTAAAAAACTAGTGCAACAGCATCATGCATCCATCTCGCCTGCGTGCTTGATGGAGATGTTTCCACTGCTTTGCTCGCACCTACACCTGGGGAGGATTTTTATAAACAATGAAAGAACGATGAGTATTATAGTTTAGTGAACGAGTAACTTATATAAACAAAAATAAATTCTTTTTAAATATGAGTATCCTCTCAAATAATTTTGATAAGTAATTAAGTTATTTTGAAGTACCGATACGGTACAGCTAGCACATATATGAAAGCATTTCTACTTGAAACTTAATAACAATTTCATAAATCGTTAATCTTCCTCATTTCTTATTTTTCACATCTAGGAACGTACTTATCTTTCTATAACTTGTCTTACAAGGTAACCCGGGAAACTTATCCTCCGTAACTATACGTCTACCTATCATGGTATTAATACTAGGAAATTTCTATTTGCGTGTTCACAGATATGAAAACTTGGGATTATGATTCCTAATAACTCTATTTTTTAACTTGAATTCTTGCTTAGTACTTGATATTTTTATTATTATTAAGTAAATTATTTCATATTTTTGTATTTTTATTTTCAGAATAAAATTGGTGAAAAAGCGCATGTGGATCCCACCAAGTGCTATTGTTCGAGACAAGATCATCGTTACAAAATGAATATCATTCGCAGCAAGTTCACTGCCTCAAGAATTATTCGAATCGAAGATCGCATAAAGAAATTATCGCAGTTTAAAGATTGAGTATTCTAAAAATAAATATTATGTCATGCTAATGTAAGAAATGATGTAATGAAAATTATGATGTAAGCAATGATGTAATATGAAAGTTGACTTGCATGGGGTAGGTGAACCATGATGTAAGCAATGATGTAATATAAAAGTTGACTTGAATGAGGTAGGTGAATTATGATGTAAGCGATGATGCAGAAGGGTGGAAAATTAGGAAAAGATGATGCATGCGATGATGTAATTGGAGGTGAACTTTGCTTATAAATAGGCCTTAGAATCACCATTCCAAGCATCTCATCAAAAACCAAAACAACAAGTATTTTAGAGAAAGAGAGAGAGAGCTTGGAGAGGAGGAGCAAAGCAGAGGAAGAAATTCTACGACGAAACTTCAATCCACTAAGTTTTCTTATCTTTTATTATGTTTAATTTTCTAGTCTTTGTAAATTCTAATATGGAGTAGATTTATTTTTCTAAGGTTATGATGTAGCCTAACTTTGATGTTCCGACCCTTTGTTCAATTTAATTAAAGATTTTTTATCTTGGTTGATGCATTTAATACTGTGCTTAATGCTTCTAGATAACTGATCACTATTTAGTTGAATTGTTAATCATAATGATAGCGGAAGCTGATTTATGTGTCTAGTTCATTGTATTTAATGTCATAAATTACATGTAGGATAGAAATATACCTACATGGTTTGTGTAGTCTATAAAAGAGATCCATAAATCTTAATGAATCCATTAATGTTTTAACTTGTATAGAGAAATAGCAGTTAAGCTTTATAGGGTGTTTTCCTTAGACCTCGAGAGAGGCTATATGAATAATTCAGGAAATCTCGACTAGCAACTGGATAATTATTTTTTAAAAAAATGAACAAAGGGGAGGAACAGATTAGTTATAGTGAAATCAGAACCTTAGAATTTTTATTCACTGAATTAATTTTTATTTATTTATATTTGCATTTAAATTTAATTTTAGTTTTCACCTCTAATTTCGTCTACCAAATAAAAGTTGAGTTATTTTAATTTTGGGCATTAATTAACAACAATCCTCGTGGGACGATACTTCTCTCATCACTTTATTACTTGTTCGGCTCGTCCACTTGCAATTTTACACAACAAATTTTTGGTGTCGTTGCCGGGATTGTTTGTTTAAATTAATACTAATACTACGTAACTCAAATTTTAATTTGGTCATTTATTTATTTATTTATTTTATTTGCTTTATTGCTTGTGATTTTTCTGGTGTATGAGAAAGTCTAGGGGCGAAGTTTTATCATTTGATCCAAAAATTGAAAGAACTTGCCGCAAGAACCGAAAATAAACAAGGAAGGCTGCAAGTACTACGCTCGTAGACATGGCTGAAGAACCAAACAACGTACAAAACATTGTACCAATAAATGCTGAAAATGCTCGAGCATTACACGATTATGCTCTACCCACAGTGGGTAATGCTTCAGTAATACGGCGACCGACTATTGTTGCTAATAATTTTGAGATCAAGCTAGCAATTATTCAGATGGTGCAAAACAACCAGTTCAGTGGGGCTCCGAACGATGATGCAAATGCCCACATTGATAGCTTTTTGGAGATATGCGATACTTTAAAAAATAATGGTGTTACTGATGACGCCATCCGATTGAGATTGTTCCCATTCTCTCTTCTAGACAAAGCCAAAAGCTGGCTCAACTCTTTGCCATCAGGGAGTATTACCACATGGGACACCTTGGCACAAAAATTTCTAGCCAAATTCTTTCCACCAGCCAAGACTACAAGACTACGAACCAAGATTACCACATTCAGACAACTTGATGGAGAGTCATTGTACGAAACATGGGAAAGATTCAAAGATCTGTTAAGAAGGTGCCCACATCATGGAGTTACTGACTGGTTGCAGCTACACACATTCTACAATGGTTTGGGGAGTTCTATGAGAACATTAGTAGATGCCGCAACTAGTGGAGTACTTTTGGGAAAACCTCATCAAGTTGCCTGGGACTTATTGGAGAAAATGGCTACAAATGCTTATCAATGGCCATCAAAAAGAGCAGTTCCGAAAAAAGTTTTCGGAATATAAGAAAATGATGTTTTAACAAGACTTTCCGCTCAGGTCGAGACATTAACCAAGCAACTCAAAAACTTAACAACTAATGCATTTCATACTCAGTCTGCATCTTGTGATTTTTGTGGAGGGGACCATTCAAACGGGCAGTGCGATGAAGACCAGACAAATCAAGCATTTTTTGTGGGCAACAGACAACAAAATAACTCATACTCCAACACATATAATTCAGGATGGAGGAATCATCCAAACTTTTCATGGAAAAACAACGATCAACCTAGACAACCATATCTACCACCACTTCAGTAACAGCAGGTCAACAAACCATCGCTTGAAGAAGTACTCACTCAGCTCACCCAAAGGACTAATCAATTTATGACGAGAACAGACACCACACTTCAGAATCAAGCTGTTTCCATTCAAAATTTAGAGGTACAAATGGGTCAAATCTCAAATCTACTGACTGCAAGACCTCAAGAAACCTTACTAAGCAACACAGAGACCAATCCTAGGGAGTACGTTAAGGCTGTCACATTACGAAGGGGTAAAATACTGAAAGAGCCTGTCAAAGGAATAGACGAGAAAAAAGGATCTAGCAAAGTAGAAGAAGAAGTGATGGTTGAACAAAAAGAAGTAGAGAAGTCAAAGTCAAAGCTTTTTCCAGACAATCCGATACCATACAAACCACCATTACCTTTCTCTCAAAGATTCCAGAAGCAGAAACTAGATAAACAATTTTCTAAATTTCTTGAATTTTTTAGGAAATTACAAATTAATATTCCTTTTGCAGATGCTCTAGAATAGCCCAGCTATGTGAAGTTCATGAAAGAAATCCTATCAAATAAAAGGAAGCTGGAAGAACATGAAACGGTAGGTTTGACCGAAGAATGTAGTGCAATCTTGCAGAAAAAGCTACCGCCCAAACTCAAAGATCCGGGGAGTTTCACAATTCCTTGCACCATTGGTGATTCATTCTTTGATAAAGCATTATGTGATCTTGGTGCAAGCGTTAACTTAATGTCATTCTCTGTTTTCAGGAAACTTGACTTGGGAGAAGCAAAACCTACTATAGTATCTTTACAGATAGCTGATCGATCAATCAAGTATCAAAGGGGAAATATAGAAGATGTACTGATAAAAGTGGATAAGTTCATATTTCTTGCGGATTTCATTATGCTAGACATGGAGGAAGATCAAGAAATACCCATTATTTTAGGTAGGCCATTCTTAGCAACAGAAAGAACTCTCATTGATGTACAGAAATGTCAACTTATACTAAGAGTTCAAAATGAAAAAGTGACCTTTAATGTGCTAAAAGCGCTCAAACATCCACATGATGTTGGCAACTGCATGAGGGTAGAGGTAGTGGAAGAATGTATCAAAGAAAATGCTAAGTTTTACAAAGAACGCACCAAAAAGTGACATGATTAACGTATCCTAAACAAGGAGTTCACTCTAGATCATCGATTCAAAGTCAACAGAGAAAGACTTAAAGCTTACATGGATGGTGGAGAGCCTCCACAAAAATCCACCATCGCGCTTTTTGACCCAACTTAAAGTATTTTTCAACAGTCGAGCTAATGACTATAAATTAAGCGCTTCTTGGGAAGCAACCCAAGTTTTTCTTTCTTAACTAGTTTTATTTTGTTTGTGTGTTATTATTTTCTTTGTGTGTTATTATTTTTCTTTGATAATTTTCTTTTCTTTTTCAGAGATGGAAACAAGTCTTGTAGCACTCAAAAATCATTTCCCTACTCTGCCTCAAGATGTACTCAGAAAGATTTACAAGTGCAGAGTCGAAAGAATGAGGGCATTAACATGTTTAGGTCTTCCAGAGCATATTCGACGGATCATTGAAGCTAAGGAACGTCTAGCAAGTGAGTTGAATGATTCATTTGTTAAATGTTTACTAGGATTGGGAAGAAGTTCTTACTCAAAGAAGAGGAGAGCTAAGAGAATGGGAGTCTGCCATAAATGTGCGAGATAGAACTGCGACACAAGCTGTAAAAAGCTTGGATATTTGTCCATAAATCAAGAAGATAAACTTAAATGCATAAAGGATGGGCTGAGTAAGGAGTCTCTGGATAATATCCTTGAGACTCTTGAGACGCATCCTTGTGGGAAAGTTCAATGTATTCTTTTAGATTTATGGGAGTTATTCAGTAAAGAGAAACAACGTTATAGTCTTGGGAATCTGACTTTAAAAGACCTTGTTTGCCAGTTTATAAGAAAACTGGATGGGAAGCCGATTCTCAACTCATAAAAGGTGTTTAAGCCGTTTCTGGACGTAAAACCAGAGGAAGATGTGAGCCATAATCATAACTATTATAGCATCAATTTTTCTTTCTTTGTTTAGCAGTTTGTTTCAAATTTTTTCGATAATTATGTTTACTTTTTGACATTTCTTTACCTGTCATTTTGGATTTTAGCTCGTTTCAAACATTTTCGATAATCGTGTTTACTTTTTGACGTTTCATCACCTAACATTTTGAATTTTCTTTTTTATTTTTAGCAGCTATTTTCAAACTTTTTCGATGTTTGTGTTTACTTTTTGACTTTTTTTCACCTAACATTTTAAATTTTTTATTTTTAGCGGCTTGTTTTAAATATTTTTTGAAGATTGTGCTTTCTTTTTGACATTTCTACACTTATCATTTTCTTTTCCCCCTAATCATAACTGTTTAATATCGTAGAACTGTTCTTTTACTCTTTCTTTTTCTTTAAATGAGCGTTCATTACTGATAATAAATAATTAGTTTTGTATGAAAAAAAAAATGACAGAGTCCTCAAGCAGTAAATTCAAAACCATTTGTGTTTCTTGTAGCTCGAAGTCTGGTATAAGTACACAATATTCAAAAGCAGCTACTGAACTTGGTACGACTTTAGCTGCTCGAAACATAGATTCGGTGTATGGAGGAGGCAGTTTAGGATTGAGGGGTTCTGGTGATTTGGTGAATGACGTACATGTTACTCAATGCTGATGCCTTTATTGCGTTACCTGGTGGTTTGGAAACTTTTGAAGAAATCTTTAACATTGCGTCTTGGGCCCATCTCAACATTCACAAAAAGTCATTAGGTTTGCTTAATACTAACGGTTTTTATGATGGTTTATTGGCTTTTCTTGATCATGCTGTGGAATAGGGTTTTATGACTCAAGCAAACCGGCGTATTCTATTCTCAACTTCAAGTGCTGATGAACTGATTGACCAACTGCAAGACTTTGTGCCCGAAGTTGATCCAATCATGTCGCAGGTGGTTTGGGATTCTGAAGCAAGCGGTAACAAGAAGTGTGTACTGGATCTTAATCTCCGGTTATGACATTCTTATCCTATGGTTTTATTAATAGCATTTCCATTTGGGTTTTTCTTCTTTTTATCCTACTAAACATTGGGGACACTGTCTCAAATAAGTTTGGGGGCAGAGTTTGCTATTATTAAAACCATAAGATTCAAAAATTGGTCCGAGTTGAAACCAAAAGATGGTAGAGTAAGGAGTGTTTTTGTGCTCTTGATACGCATTTTTGTTTTCATTTCAAAAAAAAAAAAAAAGATTTCCATTAATTTTCTTTTTGTCTGTTTTTGAATTCTGCTCTAACAAGTTGACTAATTGCTTTGTGTTTGTTAATGGAGTCTTAAATGCATGTTTTTGGTTGAATATCTTTACTAGGAAGAGCCATGAACATCTTTGCATGATTTGAGATTTTTGAATGTCATGATCTTAGCTAATTGAATGGATGAATATCATGTTTACATGAATTGTGGACTATTAGTGGAGATTACCCTTAGTGAGGATTTGAGCTTTTTAAACGTTTCTTTTTGAGAGATTTATTTGTTTATACTCTTAAACACCCTTCACTTTGTTCTAAATAGATGATCTCTATAGGTTTTGCATTGAATACTAAAGAACAAATTATCATTGTAGATAACATGAGTGCTTTGATTTGAAAATTGGATCGACTTCTTAGAAGTAATATAGGTAATTTTTACTCCATAAAAGTCTACCTTCCTACTTTGAATTGAGATACACCATAAACCCTTTGAAGCCAAACACTTTAAACATTTTTCTTTGTTTACCTTTATTAAATGACTCTGTTAAGCCTTTAAATTTAGTTATATCTTATGAAGCTTGGGATCATACTATGAAGTGAAAGAGGAGAAAGGAATTGAAGGGTTAACATTTATATGATATGTACATAGGCATATGCATTAAAAGAAATGTGTTTCTAAATAGCATTGTGAAAAATATATATATATGAGAAGCACAAGTTTATAATGCCTAGATGTACAAGGGGAGGTAGAAGTAAAAAAATAAAATAATAATAATAATAATAAATGAATTACTTTGTTTTTGTTGAGCTTGTACCTTAAAATTTCTTACATATCAAGTAACCATAACCCAAATACAATCTTTAATAAAGCCTATCGATCTTCAAGAGGAAGTCAAATTTAAGAGTTAAAGTATGTCATCATGCTCTATCTATGTTCTTAGTATTTGATTCCAATCATGAGATCTATTCACTTAAAAGTGCGGTTCTTTTTAAACGTCTATATTCATATGTGATGTAAATGATGCTTGTTATGCCTTTACATAACTTCTATCACATATGATTGCATGAGGGTTTGCTTTAGGATCCATGCGGGTTATGAGAGATATCTTGTGAGGATTAGAGTCGAGGCGAAATAAGTCCATAACATGTGAATATGATGTTTTGAAATGAAGTTGCTTTGAGAGTGGTGTGAGATTGTTGATGATTATGTTTTAGATCATTAGTGACTTATCCTTAGTCCTGATACAAGATCATACATGTATGAGACTTCTGTTAATTTGTATTTAGTGAGATGTTGATGAGTTATGGGTGGAATCTTTTAACGTTTATGGGTAGCATTATTGGTAAACCCTCAGGAGACACAACTCCTCCTGCTAGGGACACCTAGGGGTTTAAAGGCTTGTGGCATACGCTCAATGCCATCGTGTTTACCTACGAAAATGGATTGTGTTTTTAATTTTTATGTTTTTAGCTTAGGTTGTTAATTTTAGTTTTGCTTGAGGACAAGCAAAATCTTAAGTTTAAGGGTGTGATAACTCTATTTTTTATAGAGTTATTTTATCTTTTAAAACTTGAATTCTTGCTTAGTTCTTGATATTTTTATTATTATTAAGTTTAAAAATCTAGTATTCTAAAAATAAATATTATGTCATGCTGTCACCAAACAGTATGCAAGTTTTTCCATGGGTATATATCTAGTTTCCGTGTCGAGCAACCTCTTACTAATATAGTACACAGGAAGTTGCTTTCAGTTTTCTTCACGGATCAGAGCCCCGCTAAGGGCGTACTGGGAAATGCCTAAATAAACGATCAGTTTCTCCCCTTCCACGGGCTTAGATAACAAAGGTGCTTGGCCCATGTATTGTTTTAACCACTGAAAAGCCTCTTCACACTCCTCAGTCCACTGAAAGTTTCTAGCCTTTCTTAACACATCGAAAAACGGAATGCATCTGTATATCGACTTGGATATAACCTGCTCAGGATGGCAACCCGACCAATTAGACTGTGTACTTCCTTGATCTTAGTAAGTGACTTCATGTCAACGAGGGCTTTAATTTTTTCAGGGTTTGCTTCAATTCCCCTGTTGTTGACCATGAATCCTTAAAACTTGCCCGAAGCTACTCTGAACGCACACTTCAGGGGATTCAGCTTCATCTGAAATTTTCGTAGGATCTGGAACATCTCCCCCAAATCGCACACATGTTCGCGTGCTTGTTTGGATTTTACCAACATGTCATCAACATATACTTCCATCGTTCCCCCGATAAGATCCTCAAACATCATATTTACTAAGCGTTGGTAAGTTGCTCCAACATTCTTCAATCCAAACGGCATCACCTTACAGCAGTAAAGCCCTCGATCAGTAACGAAGAAAGTGTGTTCCTCATCGTCAGGGTTCATCGAGATCTGGTTATACCCCGAGTAGGCATCCATGAAGCTAAGGAGCTGATGTCCAGCGGTACTGTCAACAAGCTGATCAATACTTGGTAAAGGAAAACTGTCTTTTGGACTTGCCTTAGTCAGATCGGTGAAGTTGATGCAAGACCTCCATTTTCCGTTCTTTTTCTTTATCAGAACAGGATTTGCTACCCAGACCGAGTAATGGACTTCTTTAATGAATTTATTCGCCAGAAGTTTCTCTATCTCTTCCCTGAGCGCTTCATAACGCTCCTCTGTCATCGGCCTTCTCTTTTGGCGAATTGGCTTATGGAGGGGATCGATGTTTAGCTTGTGTGACATCACGTCCGGGCTGATCCCTACCATGTCTTCGTGATTCCATCCAAAGACATCCAGATTTTCCTTCAAAAACTTAACGAGCTGTGCTTTAATATCTGGGAGTAGATCTTTCCCTACCATTAAACACCGTCTAGCATCCTGCTCGCTAACTTGCACATCCTCTAATTCTTCCATCAGACCTGTTGCTCGATCTTTATTTATTTCTCTTGGATCCAGGTCCTGACTCACTTTCGAAGCATTGATCGGTCGCATTTTTTCCTCGGTCACCATACTGACCTTCTTTCCTTTGATCCCCGCTTTTATTGCATTTTTATAGCATCTCTTTGCCATTTCCTGTTCCCCTCTAACACATCCTACCCCATTCGGAGTGGAAAATTTAATAGTGAGCGTTCTGGTGGACACTGCTATATTTAGATCGTTCATAGCTGGTCTTCCGATGATAGCATTGTATGCCGAAGGACAATCGATAACCAAGAAATCTGCCATTGTAAGAGCTGGTCGGTCTAAATCTCCAATAGTGAGGGGAAGTCTAATCTGCCCTAATGGAACAATTGCATCTCCTGTAAAGCCAAAAAGGGATTTCGGGGATGGTGATAACTGCTCGAATGTTAGACCCATCTACTCGAAACAACCTCTATACATTACATTCACCGAGCTACCCGTGTCCATCATTATCCTCCTTACTTCAGCGTTACCAATCTTTGCCCTGATAACCAGTGCGTCATTATGGGGCCAATACACGCCTCTGGCATCTTCTTTACTGAACATAATGCCATCTAAGGTCATTCTGGCTTTCTTGGTCGGCCCCTCCATCTCACTGTGCTCGGTCAGAAGGACTCGACTGGCCTCCTATACATAGCGTTCTTACGATCTGTTGGATGTCCTTGCAATGTGCGGTCCTCCATGGATAGTAAAAATGGTTCTTACAGCGGGTAGGTGGCCCTGATCAGTCATCTGCTATAGTTGTTGCTGGGCAAGTTGTTGAACTGAATCAGGGCGTTCCCGTGCTTGCTGATATCCTTGCTAGGGATGCTGATTTTCTGGTCGCGCCTTATACTCCCTTAAACGACCTCTTCTGATCAATTCTTCTATCGCATCCCTAAGTTCTCTGCATTGAGAAGTATAGTGTCCATTCTCTCTGTGGTAGGCACAATATTTCCTTGAATCTTGGAATCTCTTCGGGATATTTGTGGGACTTGGCTTTTCGAAGTTCTCCCATCTTTTCTCTGCTTCAAATATCCTGTCCTGCCTATCTATCAGGACGCTGTAATTCTAGTAGCGATTTCTGGGTGGAGATGTCTTCCTTCCAAACTCACTTCTTGATCGCTTCGCCACCTGATTACTGGAGCGATTCTTGTGACCGCTTTCTTTACTTTCACGCTGACCCCTCTTTTCTCCCTAATGCGAGCTGCTCGTGCCATTTTTCTGCTCGCTAGATTTCTTCTGCCCGAAAGTATCTTCACAGCAAATTTCTTTCGTTGCACGATCATAAAATTCCCCAAGACTTTTTATAGGGTTTCGGTAAATGCTTTTATAAAGCTTTTCGTCCTTCCTCAATCCTGCAGAAATTACAATTAAGATACTTTCATCTGAGAAATTCTCCACATTGTTTACCTTACACCTAAATCTGGCAATATAGTCCCTTAAAGTCTCATCCCGCTTCTGAAAGATAGTTGCCAAGTGGCAAGTTGGTGCAAGCTATTTTCTCAACGCCTTGTATTGGTCAGCAAACTTCCTTTGGCATTCATCCCAGTTGTTTATGCTACGGGCCACAAGGCTCCTCAACCATGCCCTCGACACATTCCTCAATATTATTGGGAACACTCGACACTTAACCAGAGAATTAGACGTCTACAGATCCATTTGGACGTTGAAAGTGTCCAAGTGGTCATACGGGTCACTGTCCCCATCATAAAGTAGGATGTTCGGGAGCTTGAATCTTGGTGGTAGCGGTTGTGTCTCAATCTCCCTTGAGAATGGGGTTCTATCTTCTCTTCCTTCCACTCGGCCGTAGAGCCCGGGTCTCATTTTTAATTACTGAACCCTCTGCATTAGTTCTTGCACCGTTGGGTCCCACCGTTCAATTCCATTTACTGGGGACCGACGATTCCCCCTACTTTCCTTGGCTTCAGAAACACGAGTTTGTGACCTCCCTCGATCCATAGACATTCTTTCACATGATCTATTTCTTCTGTGAGAACTCCCTGCATGAGATGATTCTATTCGACGCACACGCTCTCCATCGCGCTGATGAACTCTTTCATTCCCACAGTCAGTTTCTACATGGCGACTGCCATCCTAGCTTATTCTGATCCTCAGGTTGGGAGGGTGAGGTGTTACTTCCTCTTCATGAGCCTGACGCTCTTCACCTCTCGGGCGTAAGTTCGAGGAGTGAACAGAAACCACCGATTGTACTCTCACTCTGCCAGCTTCCTCCCTTCTAGCAGGCATGTCTCTCACCGACTGGCGTTAAGGATCTGCATTCCTAGGGATCTCCTGGACTTAGGCTTGCGTTAGGGTTCTGATGGCCTCCGCTAGTTGTGCTACTGTATTCTCTAACGCTTCTTGACGCGCTTCCTGACGCTGCTGCCAGGCTTGGTGTAGCTTCTCTACCAACAGTTGTTTGATGTGGGGGAAGCGGGGGCAAAGCAACACTGGACGTCCCTGCCGCATGACCCTGGCCCTGGTGGCCCTCCGATTGGTTAGTCTCTATTGCAACAATCCTAGTTGTCTTAATCCTGGCCATGCCAGTAAATCAAAACAAAAGAGAATAGTTAAAAAGGTTGTAAAATCGCAGTCTGGGCCCTCCTTCTAGCACCAAAAGATGTTGACACTTAATTTCGGTCAACTCCATTCTCCAAGCCCAATACTTGCGAAACAACAAACTACAAGCGAAACTAGTATGACCAAGATCAAAGCAAATAGAACACGATGGTTTTTTACATGGTTCGGGAAAAACAATGACCTACATCCACGATAATTACCCCTGCTCTCTCTCAGAGTAATTGTATTTATTTCACTCTGTCTTTTACATTAAATTTTATCTCCTATTTATAGTGGAGATGTTACAATTGGAATAGGTTTTAGAATCTTACAGATAAAGCAAAAAATAATAAACATTAATTGAGATAATATCTCCCAAGATTATCTCCATCGCATATATAGCAATTACCAAGAGTGTCGTGATTTAATTTGCATGGAAATAGGTAAATTGGCTCCTTTCCTGATTTAAATTTATTCGCCTTTCAGAAGGTCAACCAGTCAACTCTAGTGAATAGCTTGTTCAGCGATCAGATATTGCATCAAACGTGCAGACTATTTTAGCGACCAGATGTGGTATTAACGAGCAGATTGCCTCAACGGTCAGGCGTTTCCACTATCGAACAGACGAGCATATTCAACTATCCTTCTGACTATCAAGCAGACGTGAGGACTTCCTGATCGCCGTGATAACTTCTAAAGGGCACTTATCGAGCAGCTTTTTGGTCACGAACAGACTATCTTTATGCTTTGTCAATCGGTCAAACCTTCATACAGTCAATCTATCTATTCAACGATTAAAACGGTCAACCACATATTCAAGTGTGCTCGGGTTGGCAGATGACCATATACTTTTTCCTTTAACTTCTAACCAGTTTAACCTGCACTTTTTGGGCTTATCCTTATAGAACGACACAGTGGGCCTCATCCTTGGGCTTTTTCCATTTCTATCCATAAACACAAAAATACCCACAACAGTAGCGAACTATAAAGGAGATTGTTGAGCATGAGCTGAAGTTATTCAAATAGATTGGGAAGTAAGTAGTGAGTATGCAAACATTTTTATTAAATGATTTTTAGTGTATCACGCAAATTCTTTATAGCTTTCATTTCATGTTTTAGTTTATAAATGTTTTATGTCTTAGCATAAGATTTAAATAGTTTATTTTAGATGGTATGCAATATATATTTATTTTCTTTTGTAGCATGAAAAAGAAATTTATTTGAATTGTAGGAAAGAAAAGAAAAGGTTTTCAAACTTAGTGGATGGCCCGAGCATTTATAACGTGACCTTCTAGCTTAGACTCGACCGGTATACCCCACAATGTATACCAAGTGTTGGGAGAGTTAGTCCTGCTAACATCAGGGGGATAAAGTCTGTCGAGTCTGTCAGTCGCCCTCTATACTTATAGGGTATTTCTCGATGCACGGTGAGTGATGATAGTTTCGCCACAAGTGTATATAGTGTATATAAGACGTCTTAGTAGCTTTGTCATGGTGAGCGATGCTAGCTTTTGTGCCATGTGACCCCCCACACTGAGCAGAGCTGGTCCGACCGCCTTTGTGGTTTTAGCTGCATTGGGTGGCCATTAGAGATTTTTAGAAAAGCTAGCATACCATTAAAAATAAATTTTAGAAAGATTAAACATTTTTTAAACAAGTTGCTAACACTTATAGAAATTTTTATAAAAACCCAAAGTTTTTAAAAATAAAATCATTTTAAAGAAAAATGTTGCCAAAACGTTTTTGGTAGAAAATTTTTAGAACAAACCCATTCACACTCATTGACTTTATAGCTCACAATGTTTTTATTTCAATAAACTTCCCAGGTGCAGGAAGAGGTGATCAAGTACCAACATGCCACGTGCAGACTAGGTGGATCTCGATCGACGACGTTGCATAGCCTTTTTGTGCAAAATTTGCAATTTAAATTTAACCATGTAATCTGCATATTCACAGATTTGTGAATAGAGATTGTAGCACTGTATTAAATGCATGCATGTTTTAGATATTTACATTTTTATAATAATATTTTAAATTACATGCTTATCCACTGCATACTTAAATGAAATTTTGAAATGAATGAATTTTATATGCTTAGAGTTTGAGAGATAGTACGGGTTCACTCTACGATTCCCTTTTTGGGTCTTATTAGTTGGGCTTCAGAAAGGTTTTGTGGGGTGCCCGACAGGATCACTGGATTTGTTAGAGGAAATCTGGGTCGGGTCCTGTCAATAGTTCAAAAAATTACTAGTTTATTTCTTTCTATTGAAAACTATAAAACTCGTATAATGGGAATAAATATTTTTGCTTGTAACTTTCACAAACATAATTTTCTTATTTTTCTAAATCTCTCGTTTAGTTACGTACTTTACTTTCTATAACTTGCCTTACAAGTTAACATAAGGAAGCTCATCCTCATATGACTGTACGTCTACATGTCACGGAACTCAAACTCGGGAATGCTACCTGTAACATGCTCTTTCGGTGTCTATATAATTTATTAAATATTGATTATTAATTAAGGGATGATATAATTAATTATCCGTCCAGATCTGAAGGAGTAATTGAATTTTTATAAAATTCTCCAGAAGAGTCCGGGGATAATTATTTAATTCAATCTCATAAAATAAATTAGAGTGTCCGGATTCAGATATTTATTCGAAATCTAATAAAGTTTCCAATTGTGAATTTGGATTTTTATTTAAATTTCCAAGCGGACCCGAAGCAAATCTGAGCGAAAAACGAAATTCCTAATGCATGAATTAAATGCATTAAAGTTGATGTATGAGAGATTATGCATGGCGGGACAAGTGTCACAAAAGCATGAGATGGGTATTGCATGAATGACATGTGTCATTCAAGGGAATTAAATAAATTAAAATTTTAATGGTGGATGATGACTTAGTTGACTCGTGTATGGCATTAAGAGAGCAAATAAATGAAATGAAAAGTGAAGCTATTGAAGCCAGTTATCATTTTCATTTTTGAAAATAGAAGAAAGCTTGAGAGAACTGTGAGAAGCATTAGAGGAAAACCGAGAGAGAGAGGATCATCTAGGCCTTTATCTTATGCATACAAGAAGCTGACCGTGAGCTGCTCATGGGTGACGAACCAAGAGCTGCACTCGGTCGAGAAGCAAGCTGAGAGAGAGATCGAGAGTTCATTCTTGTGTAAGCCAAGAGAGAGTGATCAAGAAGAGGAGAAGACCAGATCTGCCTGTGCATGCAAAGAAAAGTGCAGCTGATCCATGAGCTGCATGTGCTGTCGCCATCCTGAGGAGCGGTCACTATTGTGAACTGCTACCGTACTGTTGTCGCAGCTGTTGTGGAGAGCTGCTGTTGTGAACTGAAGTTGTTGCCAGTGACTTGTTGTTGCTGCTGCCGAAGGTGATGTCCGAGCATCCTTAAGAGTGAATATGATCTTGCATGCAACCAAGGACTGAAGATCTGTTGTTGCCAGACCATGATATTACTGCTGTTGAGAAGTGGAGCTACTGCTAGAAAGTGAGTTGCTGCCGAGCGAACGCTGAAGGAGCTGCTGCTGGCGTGAGACTGCTGCTGCTAGCGTGAGGCTGCTGTTGCTGGCGTGAGGTTGTTGCTGGCATGAAGGTGCTGGTGCTACTACCGTGGTGCTGTCACTACTGCTGCCAGGTGCTGTCGCTGCTGCTGCTGCCTGATGCCATCGTCGCTGCTACCGCGTAGTGCTACTGCCATGACCTGGAGCTGCTGCCATAGGAGTTGGTGCCGTGGGTGTGCTGCTGCAGTGGGTGAGTTTCCGTTGGCATTAAATTTCTATTAAGAATGTGTGGATGCTGTTTTGAAGGAAATCAATGCATTCAAGTTACTGCCATGAGCTAAAACGAGCGTCGTCTCACCGTCGCGAACGTTTGAGAGCTGTTTCGAAGCGAAGGGCAGCTTACTCGAAAGTAAGTTACTACCCCATTGGTCTTGTTATCATGTTTCGATTTATCTGTAAGAGTTAATCGTGTTCGTTTAGATTAAAGGAAGTTCGCGGATAGGAGAATCGATTTAGGCAGCCCATTCGAGTGAGTCCCTTAAAGTTTCAAAGCTTTCGAATTGATTTCGGAGAGATAAGTCCGAATTTATGGATTTGGTTTGCAATGGAAATATTTATGATTTAGTTGTGGATTAAATGGATGATGACATGATTGGGATATAGGATTTAGAACCTCGTTAGTGTGGAGGTTCGTTCGATATGTTTGCGAATGGATTTTGACATTTAAAGTGCGTTGCGAAATCCGTATAGGGGCTGTTATGTTTTGCTTTTCGTTTCGAGATTGTCGGCATGGAAAATGATTCGCATCGATATGCTTAAGAGTATTGAAAAGTTATTTGAATATCACTAGATTGTTTTCAAGTGTTTCAATCGAGTTTTTCCATGATTTCGAAAAGTGTTAGTTTGCAAATTAGTGTCAAATGAATTGTGATTAAAATGTCATGATGTCAAGTGATATTTGAATGTGATTCAAATGAATATCTATGACGAAAATGATTGAGAGATTTCATGATGGTTTGTTAGAGTAAGTTGTTGCCCTAATTAAATATTAGTGATGATTGGAGATTAAATGGAGTTTAATTGCTCGGTCTAAGATGTTATGCTCGGTCCAAGATAGTTTAATTGCTCAAATGGAGTTCTAAGATGTTAACTTGAATCTTGAGTTGCTATTGATGTGATTTGGAGATTAAAAGCTTTATTTGGTGTGGGTTGTGTATAGCTCACGGCCAAGGGGATATTTTTTGTGGTGCAAATGGAATTTGGATGCAATGTAATAGTATCATGTTTGATTATATGTTAAATGAATGTAAAATGATGAGTTGTGATGTTGAAATGAATTTCATGGGCTGTTATGGTATTGCAAGCTGTTTTGATTTAGTTGATGGGCTGTCTTGATGATATTAAAGCTGTTTGAAGCTGTTTTGATGTTGTTAAAAGCTATTTAGATTGTTTTGATTGTATAAGAGTTGTTTGGTGATGTTAGAAGCTATTAATAGTGTATAATAACTGTTAAGAGTTGTCTTGTTGTTTTAGAAACTGCCTTGATGATATTAAAGTTGTTTGAAGCTGTCTTGATGATGTTAAAGCTGTTTAAGTTGTTTTGGTTTGTGTTAAAAGCTGTTTAAGCTGTTTCGGATGGTCTTAAAGGCTGTTAAGAGCTGTCTTAATGTTTAACGGGCTGTTTTGATTTTGTTGGATGAGGTTTAAGGGCTGTCTTGGTGTTATAGGAGCTGTTTTGATGCCGTAAGCTGTCTTGGTAGAGTTGTGTGAGCTGTTACGATGTTTTAAGCTATCTTGAATGCATTGCGTAAGCTGTTTTGATGTCATAAGCTGTCTTGATGAGTTGTGCAAACTGTTATATTGTGAATTTAAATTAAGTTTCGCAATGAATTTTCATGCATAAAAATATGTTAAGATGATGAATTGTTAGAGTTAAAATCAAGCAAGCAAAAGCCGACGCGAGTAAGAATTGTGGACTGATTTTAATGTGCAGCTTTTATGAAATTTAAAAGCTGTTTATGTGCAGTTTTTATGCATGATTAAGTGTTGATATTGAGTGTTTTAAGGGCTGTTTTCATGCAATATTTCAAGCTGTTATAGAGCTATTTTAGTGAATTGTAAATGAGCTAGATGTGGGCTCTCATAAGCTATTTTAATGGGATTGTTTTGAGATTATTTTCAATACGGTAAAGACAGTCATAAAAAGGATATTATGAGCTGTTTCGAAGTGATATCCATCGGAAGTGTTTTAGGATGCATTATAGGAGAACATATAGTTATAGTGCACTAAGTAACACTAGAAATTTATTAAATAAACTTTCGTTACATTTATCTTTATTGAAAAGTCAAGGAGAACCCGACGAACCGGATTCTCAACCAAAGAATAAGAGTAAAGCGTAAGGGAGTATACGATTCAAAGATCGAATCCGTTTGAGGTCGGTATACACATTATCTTTAAATTTTACTTGAAAGTGTTTTCATTGTGAAATGAATTTCTTAAATGAGAATATTTTATGAATTTCTTAAATGAGATTGTTATATCATTTCAATATGATGCATTTACAAAAGTATTTGACTATACTTGAAATGAAACGCGAAATTGATTTGTTATGAAAATCTTGATACTAAAACCAAAGTGTAAAATGTGATACAAACGTTATGTTGTAAATAGCCCTTCTAAACTTAGATATCAATAAATGTAAATTGGTAATTGACATGTCAATAGGGAAATCAGCAGCTGCACCGTTTATTTGCATACACTAAATTGATTCATTATGGACTATGAGAGGCACTTCGTGTCCGGTCCTGAACGATTATGTGTTATGATATACGACCCGGTGGATAATCACCGAGCGGCTGATGCCAGGGTCGACCGTTATTCCGACAGATAATCACCACGTGTCCGATGCCGGAAACCCATATACCAATACATGAGTATCGAATATATGTTTACTAAGGGCACTGAAAAATGTTATAAGCAATGAAATGAAAATGTTATGTGAAATGAAATGTTCAATGCTTTGAAAAAAAATGTTGAACTCAAAAAAAATTGTGAACTATATGTTTAAGTATTTTTATGTAACGTATATATATATTTATGAATGTTAAAGTTAGAATGTTTTTAGTTACGAATGAAATTACATTTGAAATTAAGAAATTAGATTATGTGTATACTTATTAAGCAATTATGTTTAGCGCATTGATTTACCGCGCGCAGGTTGAATCTTTGACTCCATTTTCAGACAAAGGAAATAGCTTGTACGCGAAGGCTCAGATAGTCACCATCCACTCTACGCCTTTGGTAGACATATAGATCTATTGCATATGATCATGCATTTTTGGGATACATTTATATTTGTGTAAATTATTGTTTTCCACTTAATTATAACAAAGTTTTGTATAAAAGCATATCTATATTTCTTAAAAGCTTACTTTTGGTTATGTATGCATGTAAATGTTTATGATATATTTGAGTAGTGAAATGTTTTGGAAACGGACGGGAGGTCTGAATGGGAGTTTAGAAATTGATGTTTTAGGAATGTTAGAGTTTCAATTATAGGAAACGGATTTTGAGATTTCAGAAAAACAGAGGAAACTCTGCCGGATTTATGTTTAAAAAAAAAAAAAAATTCTCTATTGGTAAAGAGTTTTAGAATGATAATAGCCTTTCAAAAGTAATAGAAACGGATTTATTAGGAAAGTAACGTTCTCCGTTTCGAATTTCTAATCGTAACGAAAGTCGGGCGAAGGGCGTTACACTACCTATGTTGTCGCATCTGCATGATGTTATCCCCTCCCTAACATCATGCAGATCTACATTACCATGTGCATGCAGAGAGTGACATATCCCCCCAAGTTGGTGATTCTCCCACCCAATCTACCATACATGCACACGGTACTATAACTGGGTATAACTGGGGATTAGGGTAAACACAAAGCATATAAAATCTTTTCAATATGTCTAAAACTCATGCTTAAAACTTTTATTTTACTTAGTATGAAAGCATATTAATAAATCTCATAAATATTTTATTCTCTAGTTTACAGTTTAAAACCGAAAAACTTTCTTTCTTAAACAAAAGCCTAAATCTTTCAAAATACTTTTGCACATATTTTCTGTGCATGTATTTTCTTTAAACTCTCTATTTTGCTTGTTTCAATAATAAATACATTTATAACAAAACTTTATGAACTATACATGCATTATAACAAAAACAATAATATACTAAAATTTTGCTCAAAAAATGCATAATAATTCCGATACAATATAATATTGCATTATAAATATTAAAGGGATAAAGATGTGCATAAAAATTTTAATAAAAACCACACTCACAACTTGCTTCTCAATTTAATGATAACTACTCCTTTGTGCTTTCCTTTATTCGTCGCTTTACCTACACGTTAATACAAGCGCGATTTCCGTTTAGCACTTACACACGTATCAACAACAACTTCTAACTACTCGAGAGTATTGAAATATCCTTTTCCAAGTCAAAATGACTTAAATCATTCACACACAATTTTCATTGAATTTCCCAACACCTTAACGTGCAAAACATGTCAATTCAAGTCTAAATTTCTATCTAATGTATTAAACGCATTTTAACATCCACTTGGCCTATGTCGGCCAAATATCAATAAATTTTCATACCAATCTTTACACCATCCATCTTATTCAATTATTCACATTGCTAACACCTATACATATTCAATATGGTGAAAATTATAATTAAATCCATAAAACACCACATTTTTACAAATATACAAAGTTAGGTCGCGGAGTGACCAATTAACATTCAATGACTTTCCTTTCGATTTCCTTGTCAACTCTATCATCCAAATAACTTATAAACTTATTCAAATCACTCAAAAATAGTTGCGTAACACTTTAATACACTAACAAGTAATTCATGACAGCTTGTATACTAGAATTTGGCTTCTAATTTTAACATCGCAATACAATATTTCTACTCATATATATGCATGAAAAATACTTAAATAACTCAAACTCAATTTGGATCATTTCCACACTACTTTGGCCAAACCACACTTAAGCTTATAGCACCAAGTTTTCTTCACATTAACACTTACATATTCATAAAAATTTATCATTTTTCATGGCAATACAACTAAAAATAAATTTGAAGCATAAACATTCCTTCATGGCCAAATACTATCCCAATTTAAACATCAATATTTCATCAACTTTCCACACCAAAATCACATGCATTTGAACCTCCACACTAATGAGGTTTCAAATCCTAAAACCCAAACATATTATCACAATAATCCTTTAATATCATAACCCAAACATTTCCACAAAAAATAACCATGAAAACATAAACTTACCTCTTGAAAATCAACTCAAAATTCATTCCAAAACTACATGCAAAGCTACTGCCCACTTGCTTCCTCTTTGGCGATGATTTTGCTTCAATCCAATGGCTTGCATGTTTAAAAATTACTTAAAATAAACTTGAAAATTCAACAAGGGCAGCAAGCTTATCTTGATGGACTTGTATGGGTTATTTATGCTCAAAAATGACCTTCAAATTCTCCATGCATTATGTTGTCATCTTTCCCTTTTCCATGGCCGAATGCATCCTCTCAAAAAGCTCTCCAAATCACTCAAAATAGTAGCTATCTTCTTTGGTACTCTTTCGACCAAAACACTTATTTTTTACCATATCTCTCACTCTGCTTCTCTCTTTGATTGTTTTTTTCTTGTTTGATGTCTCTCTCTCTTGGTTTCTTGTGTTTGATCGAGTGCTCGCTTCTTTCTTTCATTTAATTTTCATTTTCAACTTTATATATGCTTCATGATTCCTTGCCACTTGTCAACTTGCATGCTTATCACTCTGCCACTTATCACTTGCATGCTTATCATTTTGCCACTTGTCAACTTGCATGCTTATCATCTTACCACTTATCTCCTATGCATTGCTTAATCCTCCCATTTCACGTCACATGTCTCGTGCATTCATTCACACTTTTTGATTTCTAATTCGAATTCATTTTCGATCCATTTGGAAATCCTATTATAATTCAATTCCACATTCGGAATCTCTACTTGAATTCGATTACATGCCAGGATCTGACCATTTTAATTATTTTATTACATTGTAAATAAAAAACATCTCTGGACCCATCCGAAAATTCTATCAGAATTTTATTAATCGTTTCCGTTCGGACTATTAGGAAATTCTATTAATCGTTTTCGTTCTACTTAGAAATTATGCTAGAATTCAATTTCTCATCTGAAACCTTTTTTGGTCTACTTAAAAATTTTATTATTCATCTCCGGACTATTAGGAAATTATATTATAACTCATTTCGTCATTTTCGTACTTTTAGAGAATTTTATTAATTACTTCCGGACTGTCCGGATATCATACTAGAAATTAAAGTTTCACATCTGGACACTTTTAAATTATTTTATTACTCTTAAATACTTTATAAGGTCCTAAATTCAAAAAAAATATTTTCGTCCGATAAGTTTCGGATCACTAAAAATCTATCTAAATGGACTCATTTTCAATCTGTTTCAATTATTCTTAATTATAATACTAATTTCGAAATTTTTGATTGTCGAGATCTGCTTTTGAAAAAATATTATTCACATAGCACTTTTCGTCTAAAAATATTGTTCATCAAAATAATTATTTTTAACAATTTTCAAGGTCCGTCTCCCAAAAATCACTGTTCACTAGAAACAATAATTCATTCGATATATTGTTTATCTAGAATTCATTATTCCAGAAATTTTGGGTTTTACAATGCGTGTTTGGTTGAGCTTTCTATCCTCTATTTAACTTTCTTAAAGTTGTTTGGTTGAACTTTTGAAATTGATTTTTCTAATGTAGTAAAGCATAGTAGAGATTAAATCTCCACTACACAAAAGCTCGTTGGAAGGAACTTTTCAAAATAAACTCTTCAAAAAAATGTATCAAACTTAAATATCCTTATTTTTTTTTTATAATTGATATATATGAAATACATTATTAAATAAAACCTTTGAAAGTATAATGTTCTTCATTTTTTGTTCTCTACAAGTAGGCCATTTTACTTGCTCTAAACATACATGAAAATTTTAATTGATATGTATAATTTTTCGTCCTTATTATTTTAAGTTTAATTTATTTTAGAGTTGTAATATCATATTTCAATAGATCTTTGAGATGATGGAACCAAATAATCTAATCCTATAAAGTGTTATTTTAATTACTAAACAAATAATTATAATTTTTTTTCAAAAGCTCTATTTCAAATGGATTTATTATAAGTAGAATTTTTACAAATAGAGGTAATTTAAAGATCTAACAAACAGAGTCTAAAACAAAAACAAAATTGATAAGTAGAGAATATACATTCTTAAGTTTACAACAACCTTAAACCGCAAACATTGGCATGATACTAGACCAACTCTCATTGGAAAGGAGGGGTGTGAGCTAGGAAGATGCTTCTTTTATTAACTTAGTGACATTATATGTTTAATTAAGACAAGTAATTTTATGCTTTCTTGCACCAAAGGATTAAACAAGAATTGGAATTTATTTTTCCGCTACTCACTTTACATTCTATATACTTTACTTGATAAAGCTTTGAAAGAATAGATGAAGTTTTAAATTTAAATTGGAATATGATATTTAGATTTAATTCTTTACAAAACGTAAGTCTTTAAAAGGAATTTTGACATATTAAAATAATATATAAGTATTATTTATTTACTTTGGATTTTAGTGTTACATATACAAAATCACTATAAACCGTCCCCTTTAAAATTTTTATTTTATTTAAATGGGCTATTATCATTCCCCTAGATTTGAAAATAATATCAAATCTCCACAAGTTTTGAAATTATTATCCAAAAAAACCCCAGTAATTAGTGGATTATTTTTTTCCATCTAAAAGTCAATAGTTCTATTAAATTCAGGGATAGATAAGTAATTGCATCTATAAGAAAAACAAGTTTAAACTATCAATGCTAACGAGCCCCTCTTCCTCAACTACTAGGCAGCCCATCCGATAATCTCACGGTAGTCTTTTAGTTGAGATCTTGACAGGACCCTTCCCAGACCTTATCTATGCTCTTGTCTGGAGAATCCTGCCGGGCACTTCAGCGGACTTATCGAACCCGACTCGTCAGATCGAATTAATCCGAGAAGCGAACCCTAACTTTCTTAACCGGTTTACTCGTTTAAAACTTAGTAACTCAGTTTTCTTTAAATTGGTTAGGAGTGAATTACTTTTAAAAAAAAATTCAGCAACATAACGGCATAAAATTGAACATTTTCCAAATTTTACCTGTAAAATAAACACACTTCGAACTATAGAAATCACCAGCCAACTTCGATTTTTCCACAAACATGCGATTCACATTAAATTTCACATCCATACATGTCATATGACATTCATATCCAACCATTCACAACATGTATACATATTCCATGGGTATCACAACCTATACAGATATATCATGTGTATTCTGCAATAAGTGTGAATGTACAATTTTATATATACATATTTAAGTATAAGTTACAATCTGTCAAACATTCATATATCAAACATGCGATCATTTAGATCATAACATTTACAACAATCTCAAAATATATTTAATATTCACATAGTCCATTCATTCATCCCCACCTATAAGTGGAACGTCGCTTCCTCGGCCACAAAATCACCTATAATTATTCTGGATAAAACAAGCGAGCTACACGACAAAATAAATCGTTAGTTCGTTACATAATAATACAACCCTTTCAAGTTCATAGTAAAGCATAACTTAAAGAAATATTTAAAGGTTAATCTTTGCAAACTATTTCTTATGAAACAACCATGTGCATCTTGAAGCTACTATAGTATTTAGACCACTACGTGCGGAATTTACTTCCTCGCCCGAGTGGTGTAAAATTATCTCAGTTGTAAACATCTATAATGCGGAATTTCTTCATCGCATTTGTAGTACTAAACTTTTATAATTCTAGCAACTACGTGCGGAATTTCTTCATCGCAACCATAGTGCCCATAAATCAAATTTTGGCGACTACGTGCGGAATTTCTACTTCGCAATGTAATACCAATAGCTCTCAATATACTCGACTACGTGTGGAATTTACTACGTCACAACGTATCGATATATACTCTAAAAATCAAGGGATTACACATGGTTTTTTTTACAACTCTTTTTCTCTTATGTGCAAAAAGCACAAAATTTCCTTTCTTCTAAGGTTTTTACTTAAACCAAACTTACGATCAGAAAGTTATTTTATAAAACTCTTTAGCAACAATTAAAATAATTGAAATTACAATTGAACTAGTGTAAGTGATGTAATACTTACCTCAATCCGCATAAATGCAACGATCTCAACGAGCCTCTCGTGCCTCGCTTGCGTGCTCGTCACCTACACATTAATTTCCCATTATATTTTACTCAAATAAAACGTAACATTAGAGTTTTCAATATAAATCAACCTATTGAAAACCCGTTACGCTATAACTTTTTCGACTCGATTTTAACTCAACCGAGACTCTCAAATTCTAATTTCCTTACAATAGTCTTACTTTTAGACCCCTAGGAATAGCTCCATGCTGTCCATATAATTGTTAGAGGCTCAAAACGAAAAATCAAATTTTTAGGCTCAATCGATAGCCCATAACAGAATGCATGACAGCTCACTGCTCGGGGCTCCGTTTTCCTTCATTCTTTTTCCTACGGTTCACTTATCTCACATTCTGGTCACACGTCAAATTTCGTTGAAAAATTCTATCGTTTACTGTGTCAAATCTAAGAAAAACGCACATTTTTGGGCACTTTTAGTGTGCGTTTTATGCACTTTTTCGTTTCGGATTAGCGACGGTAGTTTTTCTTTCATATCTAAGCTTCATTTACCTCATTATGATCATCTAAACTTATTTCATGTAATAAAAATTTCATTCGCATAGTTATTTCACCTATCGACTCTCTAACGGCACTATTTTGCACATAACTTGCGCAATTTTTATCGGATTCGATCCGTTCCAAAACCTATGGTTTTCTATGACTCCTAGGCATCATTTGAGGTGTAGAACATCCCCATACATGTCAGACTTGGTCAGGTTTTCTCTAGCTCATGGTTTGAGCTCGGGATTCCACTTTTACTCTATGACACTTTCTATGCGCATTATTTTGGCCATAACTTCGCCAATTTTTATCGGAATGATTCCATTCCAATTCCTATGGTTTGCTATGTTCCCGAGGCATGTTTTGAGGTCTAGAAAAACACAAATTAAGCGAGAATAGGTCAGGTCTCACCAGTCCCTTTATCAAGCTCGGGATTTCCAAGTTACCTCTATATTTCTCTCTTTGAAATCCTATCCCTTCTACATGCTTTTCTAACATTTATCTTGCATGAATCTAAGCTTATTTAAGTCAAAACAACATGTTATTACACATCTCTCATATGGCCATGACCCTCACTTACACACACACAATCATAGTTTCTTTTAATTTCTCATGCTATTTATTATTATTTTTTTTCCTACATCATTTCATCAAACACTTGATCTACAATAAAACTTTGACTATAACCATGTTTTAATCATCACTTTGATTTTACTTACAAAACCCTAGCTATCTTTATACACATGCCTAATTATTGTTTAAGCTTCCTTTTCATTTATCCCATACTAAGGCATGAAAATTGCAACAAAATTCTATGAATAATATTCTAAAGAAACAGTCCAATTCATCATCATGTCACAAGCCCAACATTACACTTTACACAACTCTAACTACCATCAAAACTTGTAGAGACATGGATATCTTACCTTATTTGTGTTTGAGACTTGATGTCTTAGTTTTGAATTAACTATGAAGATGAATTAGAAGCTTGAGAAATGATGAAAAATTGCTTGGTATCTTCCTTTTCTTGTTGTTGCCGCCTATTACTTGCTCTCTCTCAACTCTCTCTTTTTTTTTCTTTTAAATTTTTGTTAAGTGTTACCCGTGTAACACCATATCCCACTATATTTATGGAAAGCTTTTAAAAAAATGACCCCTATGTCCTTGTTGACTTACTTTTATTATCCTAATTTACCATATTGTCCTTGGTCATTTTATTTTCTAATAAACATCAATGGTTTTTAAGTCATTCCTATTTCTCATAAAATTGAATTATTAAATTCACTAAACTAAAGTTTTACAACTTTGTCATCCATTTATATTTCTTATTCACTAAATGACCATTTCGCCCTTTTTATTCGATAATTTAATTTTCTAAAGCTAGGAAACATAAAATCGAATACAGGGGCTTACAGATCTGCTCCAGGTGAAAGATTCCCGTGAAGTTAACCTCTTATTTTTTTTCTGAAAACCTTTTCAAAACTCTAGAAAATTCTTTTCAAATGGAAGCAGTGGAAACTTTTTTAAATTTTAAAAGAGCCTTTACAAAACAAGGTTTACGGAATTTTGGTAGCATGACGACTATTTTTCTGAAAATTCTACCCTATAAAAATGTGATATAAAACCTATGCACTTCAAAACCCACATAATCTCAACTTCTAGGCCTCAAGCCCTTATTTCCCTTCCACAATCAATCACAAACATGACTTCAGTTCAAAAGATAATTTGAAAATTATTGAACTCAAACAAAACACTATGCACGGATGATTTAAAACATAATACAAAAGCAAAAGTGTGTATGTCTTCCAAAATCATGTTTACAAAACATGCATCTAATCTTAAAAGTTATGGATGTATATGATATTTCCAAAAACAAACTTGAAGGGACCCTTCCCGAATCCTTTTTTTGGACCCGAAAAAGATCTTGTAGCATTCAACAGAACTCCAACGAATCCTGACTTTGACCTAAAGAAATCCCGTCGGAGTACCGAGACTTAGTTAAAACTTATGTTTGAACTCATTTACCAGGTGGCAAGGGTAAAACTTTTTTTTTTTCTAATAAAAATCCGGCAGCATACCACCTGTTTATTAAACTATGCCACCCTGCAAATTCAAATACAATTTGAAAGCACTTCTATAGCAATCAATCTCAATTACTAGGGGTCTCCAGCTTTCATCCCAAAATCAATTTCAACATGGAAAACCAAAAAACATGAAAATTGATTTAAAAACTAGAATTTTCTTATCAAAACATTTTTTTATAAAAACATGCATCGTATTTATATTTACAATTTACACCATGTTTTATATACAAAACATGCACTTGAGCTATATAATGTGATCAAACTCGTTGATGTGCAAAATTGAAAGTGGACGAGCCGAACAAGTAATATAATGATGAGAAGTATCGTCCCACGAGGATTGTTGTTAATTAATTCCCAAAATTAAAATAACTTAATTTTTATTTGGCAAATGAAATTTGATTAAAAAAGCTAAAAACTACAACTAAATTTAACTACAAATGTAAATGAAGTTTTACTGAAATTAATTCAACAAATGAAAACTCTAAGGTTCTGATTTTACCATAATTAATCTGTTCCTCCCTTTTGTTCTTTTTAACCAAAAATTAATTATTTGGTTGCTAATCAAGATTCCTTGAATTATTCATATAGTCCCTCCCGAGATCTAAGGAAAATAACCTATAAATTTTAACTACTATGTTCTCATACAAATCAAAACATTAAAGGATTCATTAAGATTTATGAATATCTTTTATAGACTGCACACACTATATAGGTATATTCATATCCTATATGTAATTTATAACATTCAATATAATGAACTAAGACACATAAATCAGCTTCCGTTATCATTATGATTAACAATTCAACTAAATAGTGGCCCGTTATTTAAAAGTATTAAGAACAGTATTAAATGCATCAACCAAGATAGAAAATCCTTAATTGAATTAAACAAAGAGTTGGAACATCAAAGTTAGGCTATATCATAACCTTAGAGCAACTCTTGTAACTGAATCTTTAATTCCTTTAGTTCAACAGGAGCCATTCTGTACGGAGCCATCGACACTAGCGTAGTGTCTGGCATAATATCAATGACAAACTCAACTTCCCTTTCCGGAGGCAAACCCGGTAATTCATCTGGAAACACATATGGGAAATCACACATTGTGGGTATATCTTGTAGTTGAGATCCAGCCTGATGAGAATCAACCACATAAGCCAGACAAGCTTCGCACCCTTTCTTTACTAATTTCATAGCCGACACGACTGAAATCACATTAGAGAGATAATCAGATCTCTCTCCCACCATAGTTACTTCATTATCATCCACAGTCTTAAATGTGATTCTTTTCAGACGACAATCAATCATGACTTGGTGCCTAGATTACCAATCTTTACCCAAAATTATATCAAACTCCTAGAATGGTAACACCATCAGATCACCCGAAAACTTATGTCCTTGAAGTCGAATGGAACAATCTTTATATACCCTATTCAGGATCACACTGTGACCTAAGGGATTACTAACCACTATTTCATTCTCGGTGACATTAGCATGTAAATTCTTGTCTCTAGGTATGGAATTGCAAATATATGAATAAGTAGATCCTGGGTCTATCAATGCACGAACAGAAATATGAAAGATGGAAATTATACCAACTATCACATCTGGAGCATCCTGATCATCCTGGGTCCTGATCGCGAATGCACGGCTGGGACATGAGTATCTCATCTCTCTACGGAGTCTGGTACTTCCCTCGGCCTACTGCTCTATGCCTCTGACTGACTAAGACCCGGTCTCCCTTCCTTATGAACTGAAGGAGTTTATGCTTTTGTCTGAGGAGCGAAACGGCTCTGTTCTTTGGACAATTTTCCGAATATGATCAGGTGATCCGCATATATAACATGCTCCTGACACTTTTCAGCATTCACCCTCATGCTTTTTACCATATTGCTCACATGGATGCGGAGTTGGTCCTCTCGCAAATGCTTCCTGGGTGCAGCTCTAGCCACATACTTAAAGAACTCAACTATCTGTTCCATGAAATTTGGTTGACCCTATACCGTCGATCTTGCCCTTTGAGGACCTACGGACCCCTCTAACATACCTCTAGCCACACTAGCTGGATTACCCTGCTCTGACTCACCACCACCCTTGGCGGCTCTAACATTAAAGGGTTCTATCCTACCCCCTTAAATAAGACAGAAGAAATAAATTCGCAGGTCAGAGTCACATCCTTTCCACTTTGGTAGTATGCAATGCATGTGTATGTATAATGCAATTATTTATTGTAAGCTTAGGTCTAGAATCGCCTAAACCACGACTCTGATACCAATAAATGTAACGCCCTTCACCCGACTTCCGTTATGGTCGAAAATCCGGAACGGAGAACGTTACTTTCATAATAAATCTGTTTCTGTTTCTTTTGAAAATCTATTATCATACTTATTAAACTCGTTACCAATAGAGGAATTTTTTTTTTTTTAAAACATAAATTCGGCAGAATTTTCTCTGTTTTTCTGAAATCCCAAAATTCATTTCCTATAATTAAAACTCTAACATTTATAAAACATCAATTTCAAAATTTCTAATTCGGACCTCCCGTCCATTTTTAAAACATTTCATTACCCAAATATATCATAAACATTTATATGCATACATAATCAAAAGTAAGCTTTTAAATAAATATACATAAGCTTTTATACAGAACTTTGTTATAATTAAGTGAAATACAATAATTTACACAAATATATATGTATCCCAAAAATGCATGATCATATGCAATATATATAACTACCAAAAGCGTAGAATAGATGATGACTATCTGAGCCTTCGCGTACAAGCTATTTTCCTGTCTTTAGATGGAGTCAAAAGATTCAACCTGCGCGCGATAAACCGACGCGCTAAGCATAATTGCTTAATAGGTATTCACATAATCTAATTTCTCAATTTCAAATATAATTTGTAACTAAAAGCATTCTAACTTTAACATTCATAAATATATATATTGCATAAAAATACTTAAACATATAGTTCACAATTTTTTGAGTTCAACATATTTCAAAGCATTGAACATTTCATTGCTCATAACATTTTTCAGTGCCCTTAGTAAACATATATTCGATACTCATGTATTGGTATATGGGTTTCCGGCATCAGACACGTGGTGACTTCCTGTCGGAATAACGGTCGACCCCGGCATCGACCGCTCGGTGATTATCCACCCGGTCGTATATCATAACACATAATAGTTCAGGACCGGACACGAAGTGCCTCTCATAGTCCATAATGAATCAATTTAGTGTATGCAAATAAACGGTGCAGCTGTTGATTTCCCTATTGACATGTCAATTACCAATTTCTATTTATCGATATCTAAGTTTATAAGGGCTATTTACAACATAACGTTTGTATCACATTTTACACTTTGGTTTTAGTACCAAGATTTTCATAACAAATCAATTCCGCTTTTCCTTTCCAGTATAAGCAAATAAGTTTGTAAATGCATTGTATTAAAATGATATAGCAAATCTCATTTAATAAAATCACTTCACAATGAAAACACTTTCAAGTAAAATTAAAGATAATGTGTATACTGACCTTAAAAGGATTCGATCTTTGAATCGAATGCTCCCTTATACTTTACCCTTATTCTCTGATCGAGAATCTGATTCACCGGGTTCTCCTTGACCTTTCATTAAAACAAACATAGTAACAGTTTACTTACATATACTACTAATATTACTTAATGCACTATAACTATATTCTCTCCTATAACGTATCCTGAACATTTTCGATCGATAACATTTCGAAACAACTCATTATATCCTTTTTATGACTATCTTTCCAGTATTGAAAATAACCTCAAAACAGCCCATTAAAATAGCTTATGATAGTCCAACAGTTAATACGAAAACAGCATTTAATGAACTCAAAAAGAAGCATGTATGATAGTTCTAAAATCAGCATGTAACAGCTCTTAAAAACAGCTTGTTACACCGCACTTTGACAGCTCATGACTAGCACGTTTACAGCTCGTATAATAACACCTTAACAGCTCATTTATATAGCATGAAAATAGCTTCTAAAGCACTCAATAACAGCCCTTAATCGTGCATAAAAACTACACAACAAAACAACCCTTTCGCGAAGGAAAAACAGTATATCCAAACTATTTGAAACATTTCGCGTAGCAACACAATCGAATTTCATTCAATTTGCAACATTCTTTTTCAACCAGTCCATCATGCAATCTCATAAATCATTCTCATCATATTTATTCACTTGAATTATATCTATAAGCATTCAACATCCGGCATACTAATCAGAATTTATTCGAAGCTAAAACCGCAACCAACACATTCAAATTCACGGACAACTTGCTCGAAACACTAAATAACGATCTATCAATATCCAAATAACTTTTCAATACTCTAAAGTATATCGTTGCGAATCATTTTTCATGTCGACGATTTCGAAACTAAAAGCAAAACATAACAGCCCATACTATCCAAACATAACAGCCCCTATACGGATTTCGCAACGCACTTTCAATATCAAAATTCATTCGCAAACATATCGAATCAATATCGAACAAACCTCCGCACTAACGAGATTCTAAATCCTATATCCCAATCATGTCATCATCAATTTAATCCACAACTAAATCATAAATATTTCCATTGCAAACGAAATCCATAAATTCGAACCTACCTCTCCACAAGCATTTCGAAAGCTTTGAAAACTAGCACGAAGGGCTGTCCAAATTAATTACCTTATCCACGAGCTTCCTTCAACCCAAATGGACACTATTAACATTTAAACATCACTCAAATCATGATAACAGTATCAACGGGGCAGCAACTTACCTTCGCTTGAGCTGTTTGTCGATTCGAAACAGCTCTCGGACGATCGCGACGATAAGCAGAGCCAAAATCAGTCACGGCAGCAGCTTGTATGTGCTGATTCCCTTCAAAAACAGCACCCACACTTCCTTGACAGCAATTTAATGCCAACGAAAACTCACGGCAGCAGTTCACCCACGACAGCAGCTCTCACGGTCTGGCAGCAGTAGATCTTCCGTCCTTACTTGCATGCGTGAGCTTCCAACTTGATGAAGATCAAATGGGCAGGAGAGAGGACGGTGCTTCAGCTCGGTCTGCACATGGATAACACACGGCCTGACAACAGTTGCTCGGCAGCACTTCAGTCCACGGCAGCAGGACACGACAGCAATGGCAGCAGCAGCAACAACAGATCGCAACAGCGACAACAGCTCTCGGCAATGGCAACGACTCACAACAGCGACAACGATAGCACCTGAGGACGATGACAGCAGCTCACGGTCTTCCTCACGCCAGTAGCAGTAGCTTCACGGCAGCACCTAGTTCAATAGCAGTGACAATGGCAGCAGCTCAGCTCCTCACGGTTTCAGCTTTTCAGCTCATGATCTGACTTCTTCTAGCTTGCATGCACGATCTGAAGTTCTTAGATCTATCCTTGCATGTACTCCTTTGCTTCAGATCTGAATTCTCCTTCACTCTAGCATCATCTTAGACTGACAACAGTAGCTCACAACTTCTCTTCTTCTCTCGATCTCAATCTTTCACTCTCAGTCTCTCTATCTATCTTGGCTCTTGGAGTTTAAGGGATGGTGACATGTAGCTCTCGGTTTTGCTTGAAATAGGAGACCCAATGCTTAATGTAAGCTTTCTTCTCCTTTTAATTCATTTGCTATTATAATATATATAGGACTTAATTGCTTTCGGTTGAGCATGGGAGAGGTGATCGAATATTTTATTTGTTTCCAATCCTTGCTTTTCAGTTTTTATTTCAATTCTTGTTTCTTTCACTTTTTGCTTTTATCTTTTGTTTAATGCATAGCTTGACATGTGGCACCCATGCAAATGGGATTCTTGCCACATGTCTTGCTTAATCCATGAATGTCACCACTTATTTTATTTTATTTTATTCCATGCATTCCCGTTTTATGATTTCGCTTTCGCTCGGATTCGCTTCGGGTCCGCCTGAAAATTTATAAAAATTCAGATTCACATACGAAAATTTCATTAGATTCCGAATAATTATTTGAATCCAGTCGCTCTAATTTATTTTATGAAATTGAATTAAATAATTATCCCCGGACCCGTCTGAAAAATAATTACATCATCCCTTAATTAATAATCAACATTTAATAAATTATTTGGACATCGACACAGCATATTACATCATAAATACTGCGAGTGCATTGGTTAGCCGAAATGGCATCACTAGGAACTCATAGTATCCATAACGTATCCTTAAGGCACTCTTAGGAACATCATCTTCCTTAATCTTCAACTGATGGTATCCAGATCTTAGATCTATCTTTGAAAATACACAGGCTCCCTGAAGCTGATCAAACAAATCATCAATACGAGAAAGTGGATACTGGTTTCATACAGTCATTTTATTCAACTCGCTGTAATCAATGCACAATCACATACTACCATAATTTTTCTTCACAAACAAAAATGGTGCTCCCCAGGGAGAAACACTCGGCCGAACGAAACCTTTATCCACTAACTCCTCTAGCTGCACCTTTAACTCTTTTAACTCAGTAGGTACCATCCGGTAGGGTGATCTGGCTATAGGCGCTGTCCCTAGAGTCAGATTAATCTCAAACTCAATCTCCCTGTCTGGTGGCAACTCAAGAAGATCCTCCGTGAACACATCTGGAAACTTCCTAACCACTGAGATATCCTCTAATCGGGTCTCTCTCTCCGAAGTATCCACCACATATGCCAAATAACCCTCACACTGCTTTCTGAACATTTTTCAGGCTATCGTAGCTGAGATTATATAAGAAGAAAGCATCCGACGATTACCCCCGAATACCATATCTGGCTCCCTTGAAATACTAAATCTGATTTCCTTGCGGTAACAATCAATTGTGGTGCAGAGAGAAGATAACCAGTCCATCCCCAGTATCACATCAAAATCATGGATGTCTATCACTACCAAGCTGACCGGGACTGCTCTACCTCTAACTATAACGTTCCCACCTTTGTACCCTCTCTTCGCCATTAAAACATCTCTAATAGGAGTAGTCACCACTATCTCATACTTTAATGGCTTTAATGATAATCCAGCTCGACTAGCAAAACTCTCAGAAATGAAGGAGTAAGTAGCTCCTGGATCTACTAACACTTGGATATCAAAATCAGAGAGTAAAACTGCACCTGCAACCACCCTAAGCATCGCCTTTACCTCTTGTTGAGTGACAGTAAAGACCCTAGCTTGAACTGGAGGTCTCCTTGGCTAGCCTCTGAATGGGGTACCTCGACCCATACCTCTGCTTGGCTGACTAGGGGTCCCTAGTCCTCTCTCCTATAGACCTCCCTTGCCTTTCGACTGCCCTCCACTAGGCTAAACCGGAGTCACCGGTCTCTGCTCATTACTTTCTACAGTAGTCCACTACAGGCAATCTCTCTTCAGATGTCCCTCTTCACCACAATAATAACACTCAGTACGGCCAAAGTGATACTCTTCCCTATGCCATTTCGCCACAAGTCGCACACTAAGGTACCCTACTTTGGCTACTACCTCAGTCCTAAGAACCTAACGGCTGCCTCATTGAACCCTAGCTGGAAGTGGCTCCCTAACTCTACAGCCTCATAAAGGTTCTTCCAGACTTGCTTCCGGTCTTGGGGGTTTTACTAGGTCCCCCTGTCTGCCACCCCTGGCTCGGTCCCCTCTTCTGCTGCTGCAGTCCTCTTTCGGCCTGAACAATCCTCTCAACCTCAAAGCTACCTCTACTAATCTCCCATACTATCTGTACTCGGTAACAGCTATATACACCATGATTCTGAAGTTTAGGCCCTTAGGAATTTATGGCACTTATTGACTTCGTCGTCGACAATGAACGATGACACTCGGGATAGCTCGATAAACTTCTTTTCGTACTCTTCCACCATCATATTACTCTATACCAAACAATAGAACTCCTCAAATCTCGCAACCCTGTAAGCTCTGAAATAGAATCTCTCATTAAAATATTCTTTAAACTGCTCCCATGAAAGCGGAGTGATCACTCTCCTCCTTACAAAATCCCACTAATCTCTAGCGGAAGCTCGTAGGGGAAATGAAGCTATAGATACTCTTTGTTGATCCTCACACTCCATCTGCTTTAGAACCTTCTCTGTACTCTCCAACCACTCTAGAGCTACATCTGGACCTCCTGTCCCATCAAACCCTCGGCACCTAACTTTCGTGCTTTCTCTACGGTGGCACCAGGTGCGTGAGGTCTCATACCTTGCATAATCTGAGCCAGTCTCTCAATAGGATCGACTGCTGGCCCTGCCACTAATGGCTTTGGCTGCCCCCTAGGCTGAAGCTCATTTACGGACTCATGAATGGGCTCCTCAGCCTCTGGTGGAGGAAAAGGAACAGGTGGAGTCTCAGCGGGGTCTTTGCGCGTATGAGGGTGACTAGCTGGACGCATAGCTCTATTACAACCAAAACAATGAATGTTATGCAACCTTTAATGATTCAATGCAATAAAATGCATGACTAACTTTTGGATGCACCATTTTTCAAAAACTTTCTAAACAACTTTAAACCTAAAGCTTTGATACCAAATTGATGGGACCCTTTCCAAATCCTTACTCTAAACCCAAGAAAGACCTTGTAGCACCCCAATAGAACTCTAACAAACTTTAACTTTAGCCCGAAGGAATCTCGTCAGAGTATCAAGACCCAATTAAAACTTATTTTGAACTCATTTATTAGGTGGCAAAGGTAAGAATTTTTCGTTTTTCTAATAAAAATCCGATAGTATGCCAGTTGTTTATTGGACTATGCCACTCTATAATTTCAAAAGCAATTTAAAGACACTTCTATGGTATACAATCTCCATTACTAGGGGCCTTTGGCCCTCATCCAAACTCAATCACAACATAAATTATCACATTTGTGAAATCGATGGAAATTCTGAAATTTTTCTTTTAAAACATTTTCATAAAACGTGCATGCAACAACGGATATTTTTATTTACAAATTTACATCATGATTTACATACAACATATGCATGACAAAAGATGAGCTATACGTGTAGTCATCCGTCAGTATATCCACGCGTTAGTCTGAGCCTTGCTTGCTGGACGACTCGTTCTTGCACCTGAGAGAACATTTTAAGAAACATATAGAAAATAAACGATGAGTATAACTCAATAAGATAAACATTAAATCGTTTCATAAACTAAAGTATTTTTCTGAAATAGTTTTTAATCTTTTATATAATACTATTTCTGAAACTCACTTCAAATTTCTTTCGAAAACTTTCTTAGTTCTCACCTTGATGGTAACCCAGGGAAACTACTTCTGTCGTGGCCGTATAAATCTCTAGCTAGCCATTAGGAGGGAATCTACCCTATGTAGTCATCGATGCGCGACTCTGGGCATGCATTACCCCTACGCAATCGGTTTGAACTACACTACCATATACATGTAGAGGGTCGCTCAACTGGCTCTCTCTCTCTCAATTAGTAACTCTCTCACATCTACCATGCATGTATAGAGCATTCTACTGGCTACCTAACTGGGGCTAGGGTAAACCATCGGTGCATTAAAATACTTTTGCTAAATCTTTTAAAATAAACTCATTTACTAGGCATTGCCTAAAATCTTTAATTTTCTTTCATTATTGATAGAAATACAAACTTAACTTGAAATTCACACAATATGATTACAATATACAATTCAATTATATAATGAAATAAACACATATAATCATAAAAATAAATAAATAAATAAACAACACTACTTTTGAAAAGGTTGGTTTTTTACTCACGAACTCCCTCCGATCAACTGCGAACCTCCTCCGAAAGTCTTCGATACTTTCCGCCTTTGCCCTATAATGTCAAATACTCATTTAGAATATAAAACTCGCTCAAACAAAGCTATAAATAGCTTCTAACACAACTAATTCCATAAAGGCTCTTTTTCGCCTAAACTTCACAATTAAGTTTTAACTCATCCGAGGCTTTCGAATTTCGATTTCTTTTTATGAAACCTATTTATTATCACTTAGGAATATCTCAGTATACTAAATTTCATCATCGGAAGCTCGGAACGAAATTCGTCTGATCTCGCTTACTAGTAAAAATCACTTTTTGCTTCGAACATTCGATAACTACAACAATCAATCATCGAGTGTTCTAACATCCAATCATGATTAAATAAACAGTTTCGAACGTTAAAGAAACGCGTTTCGAAGGATTTCAAAAAACGCCCTTCAACTTGTCCGTTTAGCTCCAAAATCAATCCTAAACTTTTCATTTTCGAAATCTAACTTCATAAGATCATTTCCTAACCTCTGAAACATCCATCTAATGCCTTAAAATTGAAAATGAAATTGGACCCTAAAAAAACCCATTTTGATCGTGTACTTCCCTCACTTCTCATCTAATTTTCTTCCATTAAACCACTCACAAACCACACGAAAATCATCCTCACATCTCCCTCTCATCATCCCTAAACTTGGATTCAAAAAAGAAGCAAAAGATAAAATGGGTTTCATATAAATTATCAAACTTTGAATTGAAATAACTCACCTAATAGACTATATATTTACTTCAAATTCATTTGGCTAGCTAGAGGAGATGATAAGGATCGACTTTGGTGAAGAAACTGGGGCAAGATACGAACCGGATCACCTTCTCTTCCTCCCTCTCTCTCGACCGCGCGTGAAGCTTTTCTTCCTCCCTCTCTCTTGGCCTCTCTCTCGGCCTCTCTCTCTCTCACACAACTCTCTCTTTCTCTCTTGCTTTTCATATTCAAAATGAAGCAAATGAGACAAAATCAACTTATACATATACTAATGCTTAATTGCTAAAAACTCCCTCAAAAAAATCTCACTTTATCACCTCAAACTTTTAATAATTGTACTAGTGCCCAAAATCAATTCCATTGGTCCGCTTGGCAAACTTTAGTCCATTTATTTCTTCAACCAATCAATAGATAACATGTGGCACAACCATAGTCACTACTTTTAAAAGTCATTTAGCTCATTTCTTATTAGTTGAAATAAATATCTTTTACTTTATTCTGTGAGCTCACATCGCTTGATTAATACATAAATCATTCTTAATCACTTTGTATTCATACCGGGTCCACCAAACGACATCTGATTTACGATACAAAAATATAATAAACCTCTAATAACACTACTGGAGGTATACTATTCGAACGTAACTCATTTCGAAGATTTCTAATACCATAAAATAATAAATCTAGGTGAGGGCTTACAAACATGATTTTAATATCATGTTATATGCTGCTTTATGTTTAAATATGCATGATTTATTTCTATTATCAAATGTTCATATATATATATATATATATATATATATATGTATCACAGTTGAGGTTTTCTATTATGCATTTATATTTTCCATGGCATCTTTATTTTCCTTTAGTAATTGTATTCTGTTGTATTAAATGCTTTTAAGGAAGCATTTTCCTATGATAGTTTGAATGGAAGTTATGGCACTCATCGAGCTTATTTAGCTCACTTCTTGCTTTATTGTTTTCAACCCAAAACCTTTCCAGGTGTAGATGTAGGTGCTACAGCTTCGGAGACCCCATCCCAGAGTAGTTAAGTGACGTGTTTGTGGTTGCGACCTACATTTTGTGAAAAAAATAGATGATATGTTGTTAAGTATATGTTGTGAAATTAAGTGAGGTCGAAGATGTACAAATGCTGGTGTGTGTTTGTAAAACTTGGAAAGGAGAGATGCTATAAGTGGTGTGAGTTAGAGCGGAAGCTCGCAAGTTACAAGCTGGACAAATACCTGTAACCCTTTTTCAGCACTGGCTGAAACATGAGGTAACAAAGAGCGAGCTGAGTGATACGACCACCCACTGTAATGCCTGTCAGAGCTAGACTAAAGCAAAAACTCGTGAGGGCAAGCTGGTCAAGGGCAACAGCTCGCAAAGGGTGAGCTTAGCGAGCTGGTGATGCCTATAGTCAGGTCAAGCTAGATAAAGGCAGAAGATCACCAAGGGTGTGTTAAGCGAGCTCGCTAAGATGATTAATGCCCACAATTCGGGCTCAATTAGTGATGTAGGAATCTGCATAGGATGAATTGGGTGAGCTAGGGTATGAGCTCGCAACTCAAACTAAGTTGGCAGTGCTGCAGTCCGCAACAGCTTGGGTGAAATTATAAGTTATAGAAATAATAGAAATGGCTTGGAATTGAAATGTTCTGTGAGCTAAGTGAATATCTCAATTGTGATTAAATGTAGGTGAGGAGGCGAGCTGAGGAGGTCGTTGAAGCTAAAATTTCGAGTAGATTGGGAAACAAGTTAAAATATTTTAAATACTTTTAGTTTATTTAGCAAATTTTTATTTTCATTATTTGTTCTTTTAACTTATAAAATATTTATGTTTTAGCATGAAAAGAAATAGTTATTTATATATTGGTATGCAATATTTAGCATACTTTATACTTATAAAATGAAAAGAAAATTTATTTGAATTATAAAAAAAGAGAAAAAGGTTTTCAAGTTAGTGGATGACCCGAGCTTTTATAGATAGACCTTCTAGCATTAGACCCAACTGGTATATCCTACAGTGTATGACAAGTGTTCGAAGGGCATGTCCTGCTAACATCGAGGGATCGAGTCTGTCGTGTTGTTGAGTCATCCTTTACACTTTTGGGGTATTATCTCATTAGACGGTATGCAATGATAGTTCCGCTACGTGATAACGAGATATCTTTGTAGTTTTGTCATAGTGAGCGATGCTAGCTTTTATGCCATGTGACCCCCTACACCGAATGAAGTTGGTCTAGTCACTCATGTGGTTATAGCTTCTCTTGGGTCCCTATTAGACCATTTTCTTAGAACAGAAAAGTATACCATTAAAAGCAAATTTTAGAAATAAAATGTTTTTGAAATACAAAACATTTTAGCCCTTTTATGCATTAGAATGAGCTTTTGAAATTTGTAGAAAGCTTATAAAAAAACACAAGCTTTTAGAAATAAAATTATTTTAAAGAAAAATGTTTTCAAATTGTTTTTCAGGAGGAAATTTTAGAAAGATCATTTTAAACATATAAATGCATCCACACTTATTGAGCTTTTCTAACTCATAATGTTTTTGGTTTTATGTTCAAAAACCTACCAAGTGCAAGAACAAGGGATCTAGGTACCTGATGGGACCTTTCTCGAATCTCTCTTCTGAACCCGAGATAGACCCCATAACATTCCGACAGAACTCCAATAAACCCTAACTTTGGCTCAAAGAAACCCAGTTGGAACACCTTGACTTCCTTAAAATTTATTTATTAAATTATTTACTTGGTGGTAGAGGTAAAAATTTTTGTTTTCCTAATGAAAATCTGACAACATGCTGGTTGTTTATTGAACTATGCCACCCTGCAAATTCAAAAGCAATTTAAAAATACTTTTATAGCACATAAATCTCAACTACTAGGGACCTCCGACCCGCATCCCAAACTCAGTTTTCTAGCTTAATTGGTACCAAACATGCTTCCCATAAGTACTTAGCCCCTAAGTTGTGGGTTCGAGTGTCTAGGGAGGCGAAAGAAATCGGTTTGGGGGCCGAGATATCTTAGGCCTAGAGAGCGAGTCCAACTGCTAGAGAGGCCTCAACCCAGACCGGGATGGGCCGTTATATAAAAGAGGTACCTTTTTATTGTGGGGTCTATTCTCTCTAGGCTGCCCCACTCACAAGGTACTGTCCTCAAGCCAGAGGGTTTTGCTTCGCCTCCCCACCCGCACTTGAACCCATGACCTAGCCCCTTAGTCAAATGGATTCTTCTTACAAGGTGAGTAGCTCAATTGGTACTCACCTTGTAAGAAGAATCCATTTGACTAAGGGGCTAGGTTATGGGTTCAAGTGCAGGTGGGGAGGTGAAGCAAAACCCTCTGGCCCGAGGATAGTACCTTGTGAGTGGGGCACCCAGAGAGAAGGGATCCTCCAATACTGGTGAACCTCATTCAGATTAGGTGAGACAGACGACCGACAATGCCGTAGAGTTTCCTTTACAAATATTGTAACATTAGCATTCATCACATGTTTGTGCATATTTTATTTATGAACAGATTTATAGAACTTTTATATTAATATGATGCATGCACATTTTAGTTAATTAACTATTTATGACGATGCTTTTGATTATGATTTGAAAATTTGTTTCGAAATTTGAAATGAGATTTTATGGAGTATTATTTAAATGTTTGGTAATTTAATAATAGTTAAGGATTTACTCTACGACATCTTTTAGGGTTTGGTTAGTTAGACTTCGGAAGGGTTTCGTGGGATGGTCGACAAGATCGTTAGATTCGATAGAGGGAATCCGGGTCAGGTCCTGTCATTATTCCTTATTTCTTACATGTTCTTAATACCCTTATAGATAATGTTTATATGCCAAGTAAGTATGATGTTAGTGGTTAACTGATTTTATTAGTTTATTTTGTTAACGTGCATTACGAGTCTTTCTCTTTGCTTGTTAATGTTTATTATTAAATTATTCATACAGTGTAATTTTTAATTTGTGTTTGATTGAAGACCATTTAATTTTGATTAATATTTAGAACCTACTACAATGTTGTTTCATATATTAAATCTTAATTGCCATTTAGTTCCAATGAAGCACCTTTAGTTATACATCTTATTTGTACTTGGGTCAGACATTACTCAATTTTCTATCAGGTGGCTTTATTGCCACCCAAAATGTTTTCTTCGCACCTACTTTTAATTGAAAGTATTTACCTTTAAGGAAGGACATAAGTGTCCAATTGAAAAAGTAAAATTTCTATTTAGGCTCATATGGTATATTCTTGTTCATATCATAATCCCTATTATTCTATTCAAAAACAAAAGTAATTTTCATCATAGCTAAATACAATTTTGACATATATTGAATTGAAATTGCATTAAAGAAATTAAAAAACTAAAGAAGAATGCTACAACTCTTTCACCGATTTGCAATTTAGTGTTGCTAGTTGCTTGTTGTACTCAAAATTTTGCCAAAACAGAAAAATACTGTTTATATGCATCATATTAAAATTCTACTTTCAAACACACACACACATATAGTGTTTTCTTCGGTTTTTTTGCTTCGAAATGATGACCTTGATGAGCTTTATTTTGTTATAGATTTACTTAACAATGAGAAGAAAGCAAGATGATTTTAGTTTTAGAATTGTTTCGACAATGAGAAGAAAGCAAGTGAGAGAGAAGGAAAAAGAGAGCAAATATAAGGTCAAAAACTTTCATTAAGGGGTATTTTGGACACTTTATACTTTTAAGTGATATTAAAACTCATACTAGTAATTTAATGACATTTTCACAACTCAAGCCAAATTGGATATTGTTTTTCCTCATTTTCACTTAATTTTTTTCTCATTCTTATTATTTATTGACATTATAGAAAAATAGTTGAAAAGTAAGGGTTGACCAAACCAATCACAATTAATTATGTGTTTGCCTGAAAACTCAAATTAGTAGCGGACTCCAAAACTAATATATACAGGTCATTCAAGTGTCCCACCTACGATACCTGGGCACGGGGAATAACGCTGGCGTGCAACAAACCTTTGATTTATTCCATACCATGGCATCAAACCTTCCTCTTCCCAACAAGTAGTGCATTATATATGTTCAGCTTGATTTTTCTCTTTCGATATGTATGTGTGCACCCTTAAATCACCCTGAAATTAATAGTCAATATTGCCATGGCATCCCGCAGAACAAAGCTGAGGCTTATTGTTGACCCAAGGGCTGCGAAAGTAGTTTTTGCAGAAGCTGGCAAAGACTTCATAGACTTTCTCATCTACCTTCTTTCTTTGCCTATAGCAACTGCCGCTAGAATCTTAAAAGAGAAAAACAGGCACGTGGCAGTGGGCTCCCTCAGCCACCTGTATGAGAGCCTTGAAAATCTTCCTGATTCCTTCTTGCAACCAAACCAAGAGAAGAACTCACTGCTAGACCCTAGAGCTCCCATATACGCCACCGGAATCCCTCTCATGCTCTCTGATTACGATTTCAATGCTCGAAAGTCTTACAAGTGTTCCGGATGTCATGATTACATGGCTGAGGTCCCGAACCTGAATTGTTCTAGTTGCAAAGGTAAAGTCAGCATAGGGATGTCTTATGTTCCTCCCTCGCCTGCAAATTATTCTGTGGTGCCTGTGGAGGGTGGCTTTGTAAAAGGTCCAGCTACTTATATTGTGACGGACAATTTGGAGTTCATGCCTATGTCTACCAAAATGTTTTTGGCTTTGCTCAAAAGGTCTGATGTTAAGGATCTGGATGCACTTGAGGAGATTGAAATCGAATTGGGTGTTGAAGAGGTATGTTAATCATCATATGCATTCATATAATAGCCAATAAGTATTTGTAAAATTTTATTGATGGAATTAATATGCTTCACTAGCTTGTCTGTTCTGTAAAGAACGTCACATGTGAAGACCAATGAAGAGTTTTCAATGCATAACTACTTAATTACTATATAATCATCTCATGTGCCATAAAAAATTGCATTTGTTTAATTATTCATAATCCAAGATACAAAATCATTGTGGTGCATGTATTAGATACATATTGAATATTTTTTCAATACAAAAGGACAATAAAATTTAATCAATCACAAGCATGCACGCATTTCATGTGTGTAAATTTAAAGACACTGATTTTGAAAATGAAAATGGTAATGTCTTTGATAATTTTTATACAATTTTGCTAAGAACCTATATAAGACTGCTATGTGAGTGTTTGTATATATTTTCTGATAGGGTCTGGAGCTTCTGAAGCTATCTTTCGGATGCAACACAACTTTAACAAGTTTCTACCGCGGTGATATATAGTATCAGCACTTGAAGTGGAGTATTAGAGGCCAAAAATATGGATTAATTCATCTTCAATGTAATCAATATTACATATTATGAGCTGTAAAAGAAGAAAAATTGTTAATTTCATGCCGGAAATATGATGTCTAATAATTAATATCACAAATCTTAAGCTTTGATTTTCCTTCCCCCACGATTGCTGCCTACTTAATTATAAGTTTTCCAAATGGACTTAATTAACTATTGATTCACTGTTAAATTATCTATGTTTGTGAACATCAATAAGTTTAACAATTAATAATGTTATATAGAATTCAAAAATGTGGATATTTATCTTAAATAAATAGAATCAATATCACTTCAAGTGATTATTAGACGTCAAAAATGTTGATTTATCTTGAAGATAAGCCAAAGGATTGAAGAATATAGTTAATATTACATTTTGTGAACTGTAAGTGAAAATATAAATTAATGTTCAAGCTCGGGCTAACAGGACCCGCCTCGAAGTTTCCCTTTTGGAGCTCCCGTGATCCCATCGGGCATCCCACGGAACTCTTATGGATTTTAGCTTGAATCACCAAAAGGACAACATGAAGTGAGCCCTAAAACTTAAATTAATTCATAAACATATAAATCATCAATTATAAAATTTCATAGTTTAAGTTTTCTAAAATTTTGACAGCATAGCGATTGTTTTTTATGGTTTCCCAAAATTTCAATTTCCTGAAAAACAAATCAATAACACTTCAATATCTCAACAATAATATCCACTACCATATTGGACCTTTGGTCCATATCAAAACATCACCTAGCCACAAAAGATCTAATTCGACAAAATCATTTCAAAGTCGAAAACATAATTTTATGTATCAAATCAAAAGCATTTATATACATCCCAAAATATTTACATTGTATATACATATAAGCATTAAATCATTTCATTTAACTGAATACAACATAACCCCACAACCGTTGTAAAATTCATAAAATCCTTTTACAACCAAAAGTTATATACAAATATCAGTTTCCAATTGAAACAAAATATGCAATATGTGATTTCTCAAACATCCATAGAATATCGTCCATAGCTAGCCCACCTAATTCAAGGTGAGAGAGTGAGCACCCTGATTGTTGGTTTCTGCACCTAAGGAGGCTTTTATAATATAAAACAAAATAATGAGCTAAAAGAGTTCAGTGAGTGTTACGATTTTTCTAAATAAAATCGTTTCTTTTAGAAATTCCTCTCAAAACATTTTCAGAAACACTTAAGTGATTTTGTAACATTTTGATAATAGAAATCATAAACTTTATTATTGCATAAAATTATTGCATATTAATCTTTTAATTATTGCATAAAATTTTGAAATGCTCTTTCCTTATTGAAACTGTACCAATGGCATCCAAAGAAGCTATTATAAAATGGTCATGTGGCGATTCGATTAGCGACACTCACCGTGACAATACATGAGACATCTTACAACATGAAGCGGAATTTTCATGCATTGCACGTATGAGTAAGATAATACCCCATATATGTAAAGGGCGACACGACTCGACCAACTGACTTAATCCCCCCGAGGTTAGTGACACGCCCTCCCAATACTTGCCAAACACAATGAGCTATACCTATAAGGTCTAAATCATAATTCATAAATCCATAACATGTAACATGGGGTAGGCCATTAGCATTTGAAAACATTTTCTTTTCCATATACTCAAAGTTGAATACATTCATTCAATAAACTTGATGTCATGAAACATATTACATAAACTCATTCAAATATCAGCATTATCATTTCAAACTCTTCATGCATAAAACATATCTTTTTCAAGCAATTTCATGAAATGTTCATAAACTAATATTTTCAAAAGTAATCATTTTCATCTCAAAATGCATTATCAATTTCATAAATGCTATAAAATGATAGAACATGCATTTAACGATTCATAAAACAAATTTTCACTCACATGGCCCACAATTTACTAGTTTGCCCTTCAATTTATCTCTCTCAATTCTTTGGCTTGGTTTTCACCTACAAGAATATCTTAAATACGATTTCGTCACCCAATTAATAAAAATTAGCGTTTAACCATCCATTGTCACTTAAAATATCATGTCCACCCTAAACCACCAAAGTTGGCATAAATTAATACATTCATCATCGCATTCGATTCCTTCTATTTCCTTAATTCAACATCACTTACTTACATGCATGAATTTATAAAAACATATAATCAAAGAACCAATTGCACACCAACATATCCTTCTAGCACAATTTAACACATCCACCATACATAAACTTGTTCTTTTCATTTATTTCACCCAAACTTGCTTGAATATATATTTAATATCATGAAAATGCATCAAACCATTTAAATCATAACTTGTACACCAAACCCTTATCATGGCCAAATTACACACACATAAAATATCCCACTTTTTCTTTCAATTTCTTGATACAATTCACTTTGGAATCAAGTAAAAACTTAAACAAAAACATTAATACAACCAAAATCAACCTATATTCATCAAACCCTTACTTGGCCTAAATTAATATCATGATATCCCATATCATTCATCCACTTTCATAGCCACTAACCAACTAAAATGACTCAATCATTCATCATATACCTAAAAATCAACTCAATTGAAATTTTCATGAAAAATTATAAAAACCCTAGAATCCTTACCTTACTTCCTTGCTTGTTTGATGACTTCTTTTTGTTTACTTTCACTTTCACACTTGAAAATAAGTGGATCTACCTCTAAACATGACAAAAATTTCACAAATCCATCAATTTATCTTCCAAACCCGTAACTCATCAAAACCCATGAAAAACAACTAAACTTACCACTTGAAATTGACTTATAATGGATGCCTTACACCCTTGAAGGACTTGAAAACCACTTAAAAATCACCTCGAAACCTTCAAATGGATATGCTTTCTTTTGGTTTCCTTCTTTGGCCGAGACCCCTCTCTTTCTCCCATTTCTTTTCTTTCAATTTTTGCTAGAAATGTCTTCACAATCAACTTTATATACCCTCACTTTTTATTGACCAAAATGCCCCTCATCAAACCCCTAAATAACCATCAAATCCTCTCATTAGTTTTACCCAAATGCCCTTAATTAAATCTCACATAAATTCAACCAACTAAGGGCAAATTAGTAACTTAAGCATTAATGCATTAATATCTCTTAATGCATGATAACTAATTTCCATTAATTTATTTTGATTTGTTATTCTCCCATTGGTTAATTTTACATGACATAGATTGTGCTTCTTACTTAATTCCTTTCCATGTGATGCTCACACCAATTCTATGGATATTTGAAGTTAAATGACCATTGTGCCCTTAATATATTTAATTATAATCTAGGTCTAAATAAATTCCAAAAATATTTCATGGTCATCCAATCATCAAATTAACCATGTAATACTTTAATTGGGCATCTTAACTCTCAATCTCATACTTTAAAAAAAACAATCAAATGAGTAAATAATCATTAATACCTATTATTCTCCAAAAAGGGCATTTTCGTACATTAAATTTCCAACCGCTTAAATCTACTCAAATGGACTTATTTTTAACTCATTCCAACTTCTAATAACTTTAATACCAATTCTATGACTTCTAATATCCGGGGTCCATTTTTCGAAATCACTATTCACTTGAAAATATTATTCACCGAAAAGTTAGTTTTTGAAAAATGAAACTCTGGGGTTTATAGAAAGTGTCGATATGATGTCTAGTAATAACAAAAATCATAAGCTTGGGCTTTTCCTTCCTCACGCTATTGTTCCCTGCAACTACAATTACAAGTTTTCCAAAGGACTTTGCATACACTAACTATGTTTGTAATACCAATTAGTTTAACAACCATGCTATACAATGCAAGAAAAATCAACCCAAAAAATTCTATCAAAATTATATATAAAATATTTGTTACTCATCATACCACTCTATGATTTATATAGTAAGAATAAATCATTTGTCCCATAATTTTAAATTGACTTTTGATTAATTTTTGAATTGTATAACATTCCTTTTAGTTTATGCATGAGTTTGATTATAGTTGACTTTTCAGAAGAGAAAGAGAGATAGAGAGAGATCCATTATAAGTTATGTAGAAATTTTTGGATTTAAATTCAACTAATTAACCCAATAATTTTGACGGAACCTGATCTTTACACACTATGTCCATACTCTTGGCAGTCCACCAGAAACCTCACAATAGCGACCCCCCTGGTAGATATCCAAATCTGGTTGAAAGGTTCCCCTGAAGTTAAGTCGTTTTTCTTTACTGAAAACCTCTTTTAGAAATCTCTTTTTTAACGGAAACAAGTGAAAAAAATTTCTTTTTATCATATAATTATAAAACAGGTTTATAAAAATTTTGACAGAATGACAGTTGTTTTTCTAAAAATGTCACCCTACAAACATTTACAAAAATTTTATATACTTCTAAAACAAACAATTTCTCAATTTTTGGGCCTTAGGCCTTACTTTTCTCCATTTACAAGCAACCACAAACATGATATTAGTTTCGAAGATAAATTAAAGTATATTTACATGTCATGCATATACCCATTTATACATTTTTCAAAATCATAGGTAAGTTTATACAGACGTTAAAATACAACTTTAAAAAATATACAAAATAAATAGAGTAACAGCGACACACACGACTCGATTCGTTTAATCCTAGACTATAGTCCCTACTACTGACACATCTATCCTTGCATCTACCCCTAAGGAGTTTTGTTTATAAAACATAAAACAATATATGAGCTAAATGAGCCCAATGAGTGTCATAGATTTCTATCCAAATTTCAGTTTTGAAATTAAACCTCCCAAAAATATTTTTAAAGCATTTTATCATCATTTGATTGTTGTAATACGAAATCAGTTCTTTTATGAAAATCATAACTAAATTAAGTGCAAGGATAAACATTTATCATAAATAAAATTCATGCATCATAAAACTACATTATAAAAAAAAACATGTTGTATAATTTCAATTTTCTACTGATAAATGTAACTAGTGGTGGGGATAAAATTTTTGAAAAATCTCTATGTAAAATAAATCAACCCTTGGTAGTCCGTACCACATAGTATCCTAGGTATAGAGTGGAATTTACCCTCGTTCAAGCCATCTTGGAATTTACCCTTGTTTAGGTCATCTATTCGGTTTTGCGTAACGAAATTTACTCTAGCTACGGAGGACAATTTACCCTCGTTCAGGTGAGAGCTAGCTAATAATATACTCTGTATGTGCATAGACAATACACAGAACTGAACTGACTAATATATTCCCTCCCATTGCTAATGACAAACACCTCCGACACTGTCAATGCACGCTTAGGGTACTCAACCTCATTTAAATATCTTATAATTCATTCAAACTCTTCACAATTAATTGAAATGTCACTTAAAATCAGCTTAAGAGAATCAAGAATGCAGTATTTTACCTTTGCATGTCACTGTTCGAATAATTTAAACACCTTATAACTCATTCAAACTCTTCATAATTAATTACATAGCACTTAAATGTTCCCAAAAACAGTTCATGGCAGCTTGTAATTCAAACCTTTGCTTTCAACTTCCAACACCAAAACAGCCCCTAACATCAAACAAACTTCCAAAACAATTTCCTTATTAAGTTTAACATCAAAACAGTCCATTATATCATTCAAAACAGTTTAAGACAGCTTAAACATCATTCAAAACAATTCAAGACAGCGTAAACATCATTCAAAATAGTCAAGACAACTTAAACATCAATTAAAACAATTCAAGACAGCTTAAACATCATATGCAACCTGCTACCCATTATATCTTCCTTGACCGAGCTTCCTTCAATCCAAAAAGAGACATGCATGCTTTAAAATCACTTAAAATCAGCTTAAGAGAATAAAAAAGGAAGTATTTTACCTTTGCATGTCACTGTTTTTCCTTCAAAACTGACCTCCAAACACCAAGCATGGTTGTCCCTTCTAATTCCTCTTCACCATGACTGAACACCACTCCACATGACTCTCAAACTTCACTCATACCTTGCATGGAAAAAAAGCTGCACCAATGGTCTTTAAACTCACCCAAAACAGCTTTGTTTCATTCCCTTCTAATCTCCATCAAAACTGCATTTAACTCATTCTCAAGCTGCTGCATGGTGATTTTACTCTTGGGTCTGCACTTAAGGTTCATAGTTCTGCTCTCATTCTCCAAACCGAGCAGCCCTCCTCATCCTCAAGATCCTCTCTTCCCTCATGGATGGTTCTCGATCTTGCTTCTTAGAGAACCGAATGGAACACACAAAACTCTCTCCGATCTCAAGGTTGATGATCGAAGGAAGCAAATAAAAAAAAGAATAGCTCTCGGTCTTTCAAGCTCTCTCTCTCATGGATGGATCTCGGTCTTGCTTCTTGGTGCTGCTTGTGCTTCTCTTCTTGCTCTACCTTCTTCTTCACGACTGCATTCTCACGCCTCTCTTAATTTGTCTCCCTCGATTTGGAAAAGAAGAGCGAATGATATGCTTTTGCTTGCCTCATCTTTTTCTCTTTCAATTAACATATATATACTTTTGATGAAATCTTGACGCTTGTCGCGAATCTTAATTGCATGAATAACATTTGTCTTCCTTCCTATATGCATGCATAACACATGGCACACCTGCACTTACTCACTCCTTTCACCACTTTTCATACAATCTCCCATTCCAATTTAGAATTCGAATTCGATTCCGTCCGTTCAAAAATTCGTTTATAACTCAATTAAACCTCCAGAATTATTTTCAAATTTCGACTTCATCTCCAAACACCCAGAATTATTTTATTTCTCTAAAAATATTTCGTACGATCGAAAATCGAAAAATATATTTTCGTTCGATAAATTTTCAAATCACTTGGAATTTATCCAAATGGATTCATTTTCGATCCGTTTCACTTTTATTCAACTCGAAAATAAATTTTGAACTTTCCCTTCACTAAATTCGCTTTTCAAAAAATTATTATTACCACAAATATTTTTCAATCGAAAACACGATCCATTGAAAAATAATTTATTTTTTGTCGAACGATGTTTTGGATTTTACAATTCACCCCTCATAAAAATTTCACCCTTGAAATTTACACATCGCTTCTACTGGATACGATTCTTTTTCTTGCATCAAAGCCTAAGACATTAATCCTAATCTAATGCATAACTCTCATGCAATGCATTCAAAATTTCAAATCCATCATTCATACTCAAATAAAAATCTCGAATTGTAAATATACTTACAAGATCAATGTTAAAAACTGACATCATACCTGCCATTATATTTGGCATAGCCTTAGCCTCCTACTGAGTCACTGTAAACAGCATAGCTTGCACGAGGTCTCCTTGACTATCCTCTGGAAGGGATGCCTTTACCAGCACCTCTGCCAGATTGAATCGATGTCCTAAGTCCTCTCTTGTCCTAATTTTGACCCTTGCTAGGCTGTCCCTGAGTTGTTGGTCTTGACTAACCATTAATCCTAACGGCTTTCTGTAGGCATTCCTTCATGTAATGCCCCTCCTAACCACAGTGATAACAACCTGTGATACCTACATGACACTCTCCTCGGTGGACTCTATCGCATTTCTTGCATATCCCAGTTTTGCTTTGGCTACCACCTTTCCCCTAGGATTCTGAGGGTGGTCTTGCAAAACCTTGACTCGGCACTGCTTTATGACTCTGCTGGTTACAATCCGACTATTTGGATTTGTCTCCAGATTTGGGGGACTTACTGGAACCTCATGTATACCAACCTGAACCTTGACTGCACTTCAGTTTCTGTAGGTGATCCTTAACACCCAGCAAAGTCCTCTCAACTCTCAAAGCTACCTCTAATAGTCGCCTATATTCCCTATGCTCTGCGGCTACCACATATGCCTTGATTTTCAAATTCAAACCCTGCACGAACCTATGGCACCTATTCACCTCACTATCCACAATAAATGGTGCCACTCACGATAGCTCGGTGAACTTTTTCTCATATTCCTCAACTGTCATATCACCTTGCACCAAGCTATAGAATTCTTCTACCTTGGTGTCTTGGTACACCCTTGGATAAAACCACTCACTAAAATCTTCCTTAAACTTTTCCCATGAGATCCGATCAATCGCTCTTCTCTTTATGGAGCCCCATCAGTCTCTTACTGAAGCCTTTAGTAAGGATGAAGCAATAGATACTCTTTGGGGATCTGTACATTCCATTTGCTCCTACACTCTCTCGATGTTGTCTAATCACTCTATTGCAATCTCCGAGCCACCCGATCCGTCATAGGGATTAGCATCTAGTTTTCGTGCCCTTTCTACATTAATGTCTGGTGTGCGCGGCCTCAATCCTAGAATAACATGAGCCAGTCCCTTCTATCAGATCCGACTCATGGTCTGCCATAGGTGGCTCGATCGAAACCTCAGGTTATGGATCATTAATAGACTCATTAACTTGTTCTTCTTCGTCTGGTGCAACAGGTGAAGCATCAGCTGTGGCTCTCCATGTGCGGGGATGGTCGACATGACACATGACTAACTGCACTTAAAATATGCTAACAGTCATGTAATGCATGATGTTTATAAAAATGCAATGACTTAATTCTTTTAAAACATGTAATGCACTCAAAACCTGGTTCTAATACCAAACTTGACAGGCCCATTTACCTTAACTAGCTAGGCAACCTGCCCGGCATCCCACGGTGGCCTTCCAATCAAGATCTGCTCCAGTTGGAAAGTTCCCATAAAATTAAACTTTTTTCTTCGCTGAAAAACTTTTAAAATCTTTTTAGAAATTCTTTCAGTTATGAAAATGGGTGGAACTTTTTCTTTTTGAAATCAACTTATGAAAATAGGTTTTACGAAAATCCGGTAGCACAACGACTGTTTTTCAAAAATTTTCACCCTGTAAAATCTCACAAAAACCTGTACATTTCAAAATCAATAAATTCTCAACTACTAGGCCTCAGGCCCTCTTTCATTTTTCCATAAACAACTACAGCAAACATGCTTTCAATTTCAATCATACGAAAATTGAACTTACTCAAAATCTTAAAGCATCATTACTGAAAGTTGTAACAAAATTCATTATCCAAAATAATATTTACAAACGTGCAATAAGGCTAAAAAAAGTAAATGTAATACATGATATATCTACTAAAAAACTGGTGCAACAGCATCATGCATCCATCTCACCTGCGTGCTCGATGGAGATGTTTCCACTGCTTTGCTCGCACATGCATCTGGGGAGGATTTTTATAAACAATGAAAGAACGATGAGTATTATAGTTTAGTGAACGAGTAACTTATATAAACAAAAATAAATTCTTTTTAAATATGAGTATCCTCTCAAATAATTTTGATGAGTAATTAAGTTATTTTGAAGTACCGATACGGTACAACTAGCACATATATGAAAGCATTTCTACTTGAAACTTAATAACAATTTCATAAATTGTTAATCTTCCCCATTTCTTATTTTTCACATCTAGGAACGTACTTATCTTTCTATAACTTGTCTTACAAGGTAACCCGGGAAACTTATCCTCCGTAACTATACGTCTACCTATCATGGTATTAATACTAGAAAATTTCTATTTGCGTGTTCACAGATATGGAAACTTGGGATTATGATTCCTGATAACTCTATTTTTTATAGAGTTATTTTATCTTTTTAAACTTGAATTCTTGCTTAGTTCTTGATATTTTTATTATTATTAAGTAAATTATTTCATATTTTTATATTTTTATTTTCAAAATAAAATTGGTGAAAAAGCGCATGTGGATCCCACCAAGTGCTATTGTTCGAGACAAGATCATCGTTACAAAATGAATATCATTCGCAGCAAGTTCATCGCCTCAAGAATTATTCGAATCGAAGATCGCATAAAGAAATTATCGCGGTTTAAAGATCGAGTATTCTAAAAATAAATATTATGTCATGCTGATGTAAGAAATGATGTAATGAAAATTATGATGTAAGCAATGATATAATATGAAAGTTGACTTGCATGGGGTAGGTGAACCATGATGTAAGCAATGATGTAATATAAAAGTTGACTTGAATGAGGTAGGTGAATTATGATGTAAGCGATGATGCAGAAGGGTGAAAAATTAGGAAAAGATTATGCATGTGATGATGTAATTGAAGGTGAACTTTGCCCATAAATAGGCCTTAGAATCACCATTCCAAGCATCTCATCAAAAACCAAAACAATAAGTATTTTAGAGAAAGAGAGAGAGAGCTTGGAGAGGAGGAGCAAAGCAGAGGAAGAAATTCTACGGCAAAACTTCAATCCACTAAGTTTTTTTATCTTTTATTATGTTTAATTTTCTAGTCTTTGTAAATTCTAATATGGAGTAGATTTATTTTTCTAAGGTTATGATGTGGCCTAACTTTGATGTTCCAACCCTTTGTTCAATTTAATTAAAGATTTTTTATCTTGGTTGATGCATTTAATACTGTGCTTAATGCTTCTAGATAACTGATCACTATTTAGTTGAATTGTTAATCATAATGATAGCGGAAGCTGATTTATGTGTCTAGTTCATTGTATTTAATGTCATAAATTACATGTAGGATAGGAATATACCTGCATGGTTTGTGTAGTCTATAAAAGAGATCCATAAATCTTAATGAATCCATTAATGTTTTAACTTGCATGGAGAAATAGCAGTTAAGCTTTATAGGGTATTTTCCTTAGACCTCGGGAGAGACTATATGAATAATTCAGGGAATCTCGACTAGCAACTGGATAATTATTTTTTAAAAAAAAAGAACAAAGAGGAGGAACAGATTAGTTATAGTGAAATCAGAACCTTAGAATTTTTATTCACTGAATTATTTTTTATTTATTTATATTTGCATTTAAATTTAATTTTAGTTTTCACCTCTAATTTCGTCTACCAAATAAAAGTTGAGTTATTTTAATTTTGGGCATTAATTAACAACAATCCTCGTGGGACGATACTTCTCTCATCACTTTATTAATTGTTCGGCTCGTCCACTTGCAATTTTGCACAACAAGTTTTTGGTGTCGTTGCCGAGGATTGTTTGTTTAAATTAATACTAATACTACGTAACTCAAATTTTAATTTGGTCACTTATTTATTTATTTATTTATTTTATTTGCTTTATTGCTTGTGATTTTTTTGGTGTATGAGAAAGTCTAGGGGCGAAGTTTTATCATTTGATCCAGAAATTGAAATAACTTGCCGCAAGAACCGAAAAGAAACAAGGAAGGCTGCAAGTACTACGCTCGTAGACATGGCTGAAGAACCAAACAACGTACAAAACATTGTACCGATAAATGCTGAAAATGCTCGAGCATTACACGATTATGCTCTACCCACAGTGGGTAATGCTTCGGTAATACGACGACCGACTATTGTTGCTAATAATTTTGAGATCAAGCTAGCAATTATCCAGATGGTGCAAAACAACCAGTTTAGTGGGGTTCCAAATGATGATGCAAATGTCCACATTGATAGCTTTTTGGAGATCTGCGATACTTTCAAAAATAATGGTGTTACTGATGACGCCATCCGATTGAGATTGTTCCCATTCTCTCTTCTAGACAAAGCCAAAAGCTGGCTCAACTCTTTGCCATCAGGGAGTATTACCACATGGGACACCTTGGCACAAAAATTTCTAGCCAAATTCTTTCCACCAGCCAAGACTGCAAGACTACGAACCGAGATTGCCACATTCAGACAACTTGATGGAGTTGTACGAAACATGGGAAAGATTCAAAGATCTACTAAGAAGGTGCCCACATCATGGAGTTACTGACTGGTTACAGCTACACATATTCTACAATGGTTTAGGGAGTTCTAGGAGAACATTGGTAGATGCCACAGCTAGTGAAGCACTTTTGGGAAAACCTCATCAAGCTGCCTGGGACTTATTGGAGGAAATGGCTGCAAATGCTTATCAATGGCCATCAGAAAGAGCAGTTCTGAAAAAAGTTTTCGGAATACAAGAAAATGATGTTTTAACAAGACTTTCCGCTCAGGTCGAGACATTAACCAAGCAACTCGAAAACTTAACAGCTAATGCATTTCATACTTAGTCTGCATCTTGTGATTTTTGTGGAGGGGACCATTCAAACGGGCAGTGCGATGAAGACCAGACAAATCAAACATTTTTTATAGGCAACAGACAACAAAATAACTCGTACTCCAACACATATAATTCAGGATGGAGGAATCATCCAAACTTTTCATGGAAAAACAACGATCAACCTAGACAACCATATCTACCACCACTTCAATAGTAATAGGTCAACAAATCGTCGCTTGAAGAAGTATTCACTCAGCTCACCAAAAGGACTAATCAATTTATGAGGAGAACAGACACCACACTTCAGAATCAAGCTGCTTCCATTTGAAATCTAGAGGTACAAATGAGTCAAATCTCAAATCTACTGACTGCAAGACCTCAAGGAACCTTACCAAGCAACACAGAGACCAATCCTAGGGAGCACGTTAAGGCTGTCACATTACGAAGGGGTAAAATACTGAAAGAGTCTGTCAAAGGAATAAACGAGAAAGAAAGATCTAGCAAAGTAGAAGAAGAAGTGATGGTTGAACAAAAAGAAGTAGGGAAGTCAAAGTCAAAGCTGTTTCCAGACAATCCGATACCATACAAACCACCATTACCTTTCCCTCAAAGATTCCAGAAGCAGAAACTAGATAACAATTTTCTAAATTTCTTGAAGTTTTTAGGAAATTACAAATTAATATTCCTTTTGCAGATGCTCTAGAACAGATATCTAGCTATGTGAAGTTCATGAAGGAAATCCTATCAAATAAAAAGAAGCTGGAAGAACATGAAACAGTAGCTTTGACCGAAGAATGTAGTGCAATCTTGCAAAAAAAGCTACCGCCCAAACTCAAAGATTCAAGGAGTTTCACAATTCCTTGCACCATTGGTGATTCATTCTTTGATAAAGCATTATGTGATCTTGGTGAAAGCGTTAACTTAATGTCATTCTCTGTTTTCAGGAAACTTGACTTGGGAGAAGCAAAACCTACTATAGTATCTTTACAGCTAGCTGATCGATCGATCAAGTATCCAAGGGGAATTATAGAAGACGTACTGATAAAAGTGGATAAGTTCATATTTCCTGCGGATTTCATTATGCTAGACATGGAGGAAGATCAAGAAATGCCCATTATTTTGGGTAGGCCATTCTTAGCAACAGAAAGAACTCTCATTGATGTACAGAAATGTCAACTTATACTAAGAGTTCAAAATGAAAAAAGTGACCTTTAATGTGCTAAAAGCGCTCAAACATCCACATGATGTTGGCAACTGCATGAGGGTAGAGGTAGTGGAAGAATGTATCAAAGAAAATGCTAAGTTTTACAAAGAACGCACCTAAAAGTGACATGATCAACGTATCCTAAACAAGGAGTTCACTCTAGATCATTGATTCAAAGTCAACAGAAAAAGACTTAAAGCTTATATGGATGGTGGATAGCCTCAACAAAAATCCACCATCGCGCTTTCAGACCCAACTTAAAGCATTTTTCAACAGTCGAGCTAACGACTATAAATTAAGCGCTTCTTGGGAAGCAACCCAAATTTTTTTTTCTTAACTAGTTTTCTTTTGTTTGTGTGTTATTATTTTCTTTGTATGTTATTATTTTTCTTTGATAATTTTCTTTTCTTTTTCAGAGATGGAAACAAGTCTTGCAGCACTCAAAAATCATTTCCCTACTTTGCCTCAAGATGTACTCAGAAAGATTTACAAGTGCAGGGTCGAAAGAATGAGGGCATTAACATGTTTAGGTCTTCCAGAGCATATTCGGTGGATCATTGAAGCTAAGGTACGTCTAGCAGGTGAGTTGAATGATTCATTTATTAAACGTTTACCAGGATTGGGAAGAAGTTCTTACTCAAAGAAGAGGAGAGCTAAGAGAATGGGAGTCTGTCATAAGTGTGCGAGATAGAACTGCGACACAAGCTGTAAAAAGCCTGGATATTTGTCCATAAATCCAGAAGATAAACTTAAATGCATAAAGGATGGGCTGAGTAAGGAGTCTCTGGATAATATCCTTGAGACTCTTGAGACGCATCCTTGTGGGAAAGTTCAACGTATTCTTTTAGATTTATGGGAGTTATTCAGTATGGAGAAACAGCGTTATAGTCTTGGGAATCTGACTTTAAAAGACCTTGTTTGCCAGTTTATAAGAAAACTGGATGGAAAGCCGATTCTCAACTCATAGAAGGTGTTTAAGCCGTTTTTGGACGTAAAACCAGAGGAAGATGTGAGCCACAGTCATAACTATTATAGCATCAATTTTCCTTTCTTTGTTTAGCAGTCTGTTTCAAATTTTTTCGATAATTGTGTTTACTTTTTGACATTTCTTTACCTGTCATTTTGGATTTTAGCTCGTTTCAAACCTTTTCAATAATCGTGTTTACTTTTTGACGTTTCATCACTTAACATTTTGAATTTTCTTTTTTCTTTTTAGCAGCTATTTTCAAACTTTTTCGATGTTTGTGTTTACTTTTTGACTTTTTTTTCACCAAACATTTTAAATTTTATATTTTTAGTGGCTTGTTTTAAATATTTTTTGAAGATTGTGCTTTCTTTTTGACATTTCTACACTTATCATTTTCTTTTCCCCCTGATCATAACTGTTTAGTATCGTAGAACTGTTCTTTTACTCTTTCTTTTTCTTTAAATGAGCGTTCATTACTGATAATAAATAATTAGTTTTGTATGAAAAAAAAAATGACAAAGTCCTCGAGCAATAAATTCAAAACCATTTGTGTTTCTTGTAGCCCGAAGTCTGGTATGAGTACACAATATTCAAAAGAAGCTGCTAAATTTGGTATGACTTTAGCTGCCTGAAACATAGATTTGGTGTCACAGCCCGTCCCTTCTATGCCGTAGCAATCTTTCTGGGCTTGGGCTGGACTCACTAGGATCTAACCCTCCCTCAAAGGGTTTTCTTTTGCCTCCCCAAAGTCTCGAACCTGGTGCCTGAGGGCTTAACACCAAATTTCTTGCTACTCTAGTACCAATTGAGCTACTAGTGATAAAACCATTACAGTCGAAAATCCGGAACGGAGAACGTTACTTTCCTGATAAAACCGTTTCTGTTACTTTTGAAAAAACTATTATCATTCTAAAACTCTTTACCAATAGAGAATTTTTTTTTTTTTTTTAAACATAAATCCGGCAGAGTTTCCTCTGTTTTTTTTTCTGAAATCCCAAAATCCGTTTCCTGTAATTGAAACTTTAACATTTCTAAAACATCAATTTCTAAACTCCCATTCGGACCTCTCGTCCGTTTCCAAAACATTTCGTTACTCAAATATATCATAAACATTTATATGCATACATAACCAAAAGTAAGCTTTTAAGAAATATAAATACACTTTTGTACAGAACTTTGTTATAATTAAGTGGGAAACAATAAATTTACACAAATATATATGTATCCCAAAAATGTATGATCATATGTAATATATCTATATATATCTACCAAAGGCGTAGAGTGGATGGTGACTATCTGAGCCTTAGCGTACAAGCTATTTCCTCTATTTGAAGATGGAGTCAAAAGATTCAACCTGCGCGCGGTAAATCAATGCGCTAAGCAATAATGCTTAATAAGTATACACATAATCTAATTTCTTAATTTCAAATGTAATTTCATTTGTAACTAAAAGCATTCTAACTTTAACATTCATAAATATATATGTGTACGTTGCATAAAAATACTTAAACATATAGTTCACAATTTTTCGAGTTCAACATTTTTCAAAGCATTGAACATTTTCATTTCACATAAACATTTTCATTCCATTGCTTATAACGTTTTTCAGTGCCCTTAGTAAACATATATTCGATACTCATGTATTGGTATATGGGTTTCCGGCATCGGACACGCGATGGTTACCTGCCGGAATAATGGTCGACCCCGGCATCGGCCGCTCGGTGATTATCCACCGGGTCTATATCATATCACAAAATCGTTCAGGACCGGACATATAGTGCCTCTCATAATCCATAACGAATCAATGTAAATAAACAGTGCAGCTGTTAATTTCCCTATTGACATGTTAATTACCAATTTCCATTTATCGATATCTAAGTTTACAAGGGCTTTTCACAACATAGCATTTATATCACATTTTTCATTTTGGTTTTAGTATCAAGATTTTCATAGCAAATCAATTTCGCGTTTCATTTCAATTATAGTCAAATACGTTTGTAAATGCATCATATTGAAAATATATGTAACAATCTCATTTAAGAAATTCATTTCACAACGAAAACACTTTCAAATAAACTTTAAAGATAATGTGTATACCGATCTCAAACGGATTCGATCTTTTAATCGAATACTCCCTTACGCTTTACCCTTATTCTCTGATCGAGAATCCGGTTCGTCGGGTTCTCTTTGATCTTTCATTAAAACAATCATAGCAAAAGTTTGCTTACAAATGCTACTAATATAACTTAATGCACTATAACTATATGTTTTTCCTATAACGTATCTTAAACACTTCCGATTGATATCAATTCGAAACAGCTTACAATATCCTTTTTATGACTGTCTTTCCCGTATTGAAAATAACCTCAAAACAGCATATTCATATAGCTTATGACAGTCTAAAAATCAATGCGAAAACAGCATTCAAATAACTCAAAACAGCACGTAAAACGCTTCTAAAAAAAATAGCATGTTATACTGCACTTTGACAGCTTATGTCTAGCACGTTTACAGCTCATATAATTACACCTTAACAACTTATTTAACTGTACGAAAAAAGCCCTTTAACAATTAAAAAACAGTCCTTAAACATGCCAAAAACTGCACACAATTTCCTTGAGAACTGCATGTCCCAAAGCAGCCCATAAATTGTCACATCGTCTTTTACTTACGCGAATTAACTCTAATAAACTATCATGAAATCTCTCAGTCATTTTCGTTATAGATATTCATTTGAATCACATTCAAATATCGTTTAATATCATGGCATTTTAATCACAATTCATTCGGCACGAAATCACAAACTAATGTCTTTCAAAACACGGAAAACTCGATCGAAACACTTGAAAACAATATAATGATATTCAAATAACTCTTCAATACTCTAAAACACATCGATGCGAATCATTTTTCATGCCGACAATTCCGAAATGAAAAGCAAAACATAACAGCCCATACTATCCAAACATAACAGCCCCTAGACTGATTTCGCAACGCACTTTCAATATCAAAATCCATTCGCAAACATATCGAATCAATATCGAATGAACCTCCGCACTAACGAGGTTCTAAATCCTATATCTCAATCATGTCATCATCAATTTAATCCACAACTAAATCATAAATATTTCCATTGCAAACGAAGTCCATAAATTCGGACTTACCTCTCCGAAATCCATTCGAAAGCTTTGAAACTAGCACGAAGGGCTGACCAAATAAATTTCTTTATCTACGAGCTTCCTTCGCTTGAGCTGTTTTTCGTTTCGAAACAGCTCTCAGGCAATTGCGATGACGATGACAGCAGGACGGCAGCAAAGACAGCAACAACAACAACGATAGCACAACAACAACGACAGCACAACAGCACAACAGCAACAACAGTAAAGACAGCACAACAGCAACGACAGCACTTTCACGCCACCAGCAGCAGCTTCGCGACACCAGCAGCTTCACCCCACCAGCAGGTTTCGGCGACAGCAAGGCAGCAATTATTCCAGTCCTTGCTTGCATGCAAGATCAGACTCTCCACTTGGATTACTTGGACAGCACTTTCATTCACAAAAACATACATGCAACACTCTTGTGGCTCTTATTCAAGACAAGGATCAAAAGAAGAGGAAGTTAGGGGCTGTTCTTACCTGAATCAGTCCACCAATTCACGGACAGAACTCAGATCAGCTCACCACACGAGCTGCACTTCCACCTCCTTTCACGGTTTCACGAGTTCACCAGCTGCTGTCCAAGTTTCCCTTCTTCTTTGCTGTACCAGCTTCACGTTCAGATCTGGTAGGTCTTCAAATCTCACCTGAACAGTTCACTTGCAGCTTGCTTCTTGCTTTTCACCTCAGCTCTTGCATGCACGAGCTCACATTCACAACTTCATTTCACTCTCTCGGTTCTCTTTAATGCTTCTCACGGTTCTCTTAAGCTTTCTTTTATTTTCAAAATGTAAAGAAATGGTAACCGGCTTCATTAGCTTCACTTCTCATCTCATTTATTTGTTCTTTTAATTGCCATACACGTGTCAATTAAGTCATCATCCACCACTAGATTTTAATTTATTTTATTCTCTTGCATGACACATGTCCTTCATGCAATACCCATCTCATACTTTTGTGACACTTGTCCCACCATGCACACTCTCCCATACATTAACTTTATACACTTAATTCGCGCTTTACAGATTTTGCTTTCCACTCGGATTCGTTTCGGGTCCGCTTGGAAATTTAAAAAATAATCCAAATTCACATACGGGAACTTTATTAGGTTCTGAATAAATATTTAAATCCGAATACTCTATTTTATTTTACGACATTGGATTAAATAATTATCCCCGGACCCGTCTGAAGAATTTTTATAAAAATTCCATTACTTCTCCGGATCCGAACGGATAATTATTTACATCATCCCTCAATATAATCAATATTTAATAAATTATATCGACACCGAAACCGCATGTTACAATTTTCACCTCTAAAAGAAATTTCGTCCTCGAAATTTACCTTAACTGAATAGATGAGGATATTGATTTTGCATTATCTCTTTGCTCTCCTAAGTAGCTTCTTCAACTTTATGGTTCCTCCAGAGAACTTTCACTAATGGAATCTTCTTGTTCCTGAGTTCCCTGATTTCCCAATCCAGGATTTTTACTGGTTCCTCCTCGAAGGTCATGTCGGGCTGAATTTCAATAGCTTCATGAGAGACTATATGAGATGGATCCGATCTGTATCTCCTCAGCATGGATACATGGAACACATTATGTATCTTATCCAATTCTGGTGGTAAAGTAAGCCTATAGGCTACCGGTCCTATACGCTCAATAATCTCGTACGGGCCAATAAACCTAGGACTTAACTTTCCTTTCTTTCCAAATCGAAGCACTCGCTTCCACGGAGATACCTTAAGAAAGAGCTTGTCTCCCACTTGATATTCAATATCTTTCCTCTTCAAGTCCGCATAGGACTTTTGTCGATCGGATGCGGCTTTTAATCTCTCTTTAATAATCTTCACTTTTTCTTTAGTCCGTTCCACCAGATCAAGCCCCACTAACTTGGTTTCACCCAACTTGGTCCAACATAAGGGTGTTCGACATTTTCTCCCATATAAGGCTTCATAGGTGCCATTTTAATACTTGCTTGGTAGCTGTTATTATAAGCAAATTCTATCAGTGGAAGATGGTTATCCCAACTCCCTTCAAAGTTAATCACACAGCTCCTAAGCATGTCTTCTAGCACCTGAATAACCTTTTCTGATTGCCCATCTGACTGAGGATGGAAGGCCGTACTGAAATGTAACTGAGTACCTAAAGCTTCCTGCAATTTCTTCCAAAACCTGGATGTAAACCTCGAGTCTCGGTCAGAAACGATAGATATAGGTACCCCATGCAATCTAAAAATCTCTCTAATGAATAATTCAACCAACCTATCCAATGAGTAATCAACCCTGATCGGAAGAAAATGCGCTGACTTGGTTAAACGATCCACAATCACCCAACTGAATCATGCTTACTCCGAGTAAGCGGTAGACCAATAACGAAATCCATAGTAATTCGATCCCATTTTCATTTTGGTATAGAAATCGGCTGTAGAAGACCTGATGGAACCTGATGTTCCGCCTTTACTTGCTGACATGACATGCATTTACTCACAAAGTCCACGATCTTCTTTTTCATTTCGATCCACCAGAAATGTTCTTCAAGTCTTGATACATTTTAGTACTTCCTGGGTGCATAACATAAGGACTACTATGAGCTTCCGTAAGAATAATCCTCTTCAATTCTTCGTCATTCGGAACACAGATTTTGTCTTTAAAATATAGGAAACCGTCATCCCTCACGGTGAACTCAGACTCTTTCCCCAGCGAAATCTGTCTTCTAATAGCTGCAAACTTTTCATCTAATTTATGCTTTTCTTGAATTTGCTACAAAAGATTCGGCTTCACTTTTAACTCTGCCACTAAAACATTATCTTGAGTCATCTGCAAATCAGCATTCATGGCTCTTAAAGAAACCAAAGCTTTACGACTCAACACATCGGCTACCACATTAGCTTTCCCTGGGTGATAGTCGATGATACAATAGTAGTCCTTGATTAGCTCCATCCATCTTCTTTGTCTCAAGTTTAACTCTTTTTGAGAAGGCAAATATTTTAGGCTCTTGTGATCTGTATAAATGTAGCATCTTTCCCTATATAAGTAATGTCTCCATATTTTTAACGCAAAGACAATAGCTGCTAACTCCAGATCATGCATCGGATAATTCCTCTCATGAGTCTTTAGTTGTCTTGAGGCATAAGCAACTACCTTTCCTTCCTGTATTAGCACACATTCCAAGTCCTTGATGAGAAGCATCACTATAGACCATAAAATCCTTACCAGTTACTGGCTAAGTAAGGATTGGAGCCTCTACAAGCATCACCTTTAATCGATCAAAAGCTGTTTGACACTTTTCAATCCATTCATACTTAACATCTTTATGGAGCAATCGAGTCAATGGAGTCACTATGGATGAGAATCCTTTGACAAAACGTATGTAATATCCAGCCAAGCCTAAGAAGCTTCTGACTTCTGAGACATTCTTCGGAGGTTGCCAATCCATAACAGCTTCTATTTTCCTCGAATCTGCACGGATTCCCTCAGCAGATACAATATGTCCCAAAAAAGCAATTTCAGAGGGCCAAAACTCACACTTATTCAATTTGGTGAATAATTACTTTTTCTCTCAAAGTCTACAAGACTACCCGAAGTTGTCTATCATGATCCTCTCGGGTCTTAAAGTACACCAGAATATCATCAATGAATACCACAACGAACTGATCCAGATACAGACGGAAAATAGGATTCATTAAATCCATAAAAGCTGCAGACGCAATTCGTTAGTCCAAATGACAACACCACGAATTCGTAATGTCCATATCTAGTCCTAAATGCAATCTTGGGAAAGTCCGACTCCTTTACTCGTAACTGATGATAACTGAATCGAAGATCAATCTTGGAGAAGATACTCACTTCTCTCAACTGGTCAAATAAATCATCAATCCAAGGCAAAGGATATTTATTCTTGACTGTAAGCTTATTCAACTGTCTATGATCCACACAGTCTTAAAGACCCATTTTTCTTCTTAACAAATAGCACAGGAGCTCCCCAAGGCGACACGCTCAGTCGAATAAATCCTTTGTCAAACAACTCTTGAAACTGAATTTTTAATTCCTTGAATTCAGCAGGAGCTATTCTGATCATCCTAGGCCCTGATTGCGTATGCACGAGCCGGGACACGAGTATCTTATCTCTCTGCAGAGTCTAGTACTCTCCCCAGCCTACTGCTATGCGCTTCTAACTGACTAGGACCCGGTCTCCTTCCCTTATAAACTGAAGGAATCGATCCTTCTATCTGAGGAGCGAAAACGGCTCTATTCCTTGGACAATTTTTCTGAATATGGTCATGGGATCCGCATAAATAACATGCTCCTGACACTTTTCATCATTCACCCTCATACTTTTTACCATATTACTTACATGGATGCAGAGTTGATCCTCTCGTAAAAGCTTCCTGGGCACAGCTCTAGCCACACACTTAAAGAACTCGAACATCAGTTCCATGAAATTTGGTTGACCCTAAACCGCCGGTCTTGCCCTTTGAGGACCTACGGACCCCTCTAACATACCTCCAGCCACACTAGCTAGATTATCTTGCTCTGACTCATCACCGCCCTTAGCGGCTCTAACATTGGAGGGTTCTATCCTACCCCCCTTACATAAGACAGAAGAAATAAATCCGCAGGTCAGAGTCACATCCTTTCCACTTTGGTAGTATGCAATGCATGTGTATGTATAATGCAATTATTTATCGGAAGCTTAGGTCTAGAATCGCCTAAACCACAGATCTGATACCAATAACTGTAACGCCCTCAGCCCGACTTCCGTTACAGTCGAAAATCCGAAACGGAGAACGTTACTTTCCTGATAAAATTGTTTCTGTTACTTTTAAAAAAGCTATTATCATTCTAAAACTCTTTACCAATAGAGAATTTTTTTTTTTTTTTTTTTTAAACATCAATCCGACAGATTTTCCTCTGTTTTTTTTTTTCTGAAATCCCAAAATTCGTTTCCTGTAATTGAAACTTTAACATTTCTAAAACATCAATTTCTAAACTCCTATTCAGACCTCCCGTCCGTTTCCAAAACATTTCGTTACTCAAATATATCATAAACATTTATATGCATACATAACCAAAAGTAAGCTTTTAAGAAATATAAATACACTTTTATATAGAACTTTGTTATAATTAAGTGGGAAACAATAAATTTACACAAATATACATGTATCCCAAAAATGCATGATCATATGTAATATATCAATATATATCTATCAAAGGCGTAGAGTGGATGGTGACTATCTGAGCCTTCGCGTACAAGCTATTTCCTCTGTCTGAAGATGGAGTCAAAAGATTCAACCTGCGCGCGGTAAATCAATGCGCTAAGCAATAATGCTTAATAAGTATACACATAATCTAATTTCTTAATTTCAAATGTAATTTCATTTGTAACTAAAAGCATTCTTATTTTAACATTCATAAATATATATGTATACGTTGCATAAAAATACTTAAACATATAGTTCATAATTTTTCGAGTTCAACATTTTTCAAAACATTGAACATTTTCATTTCACATAAACATTTTCATTCCATTGCTTGTAACATTTTTCAGTGCCCTTAGTAAACACATATTCGATACTCATGTATTGGTGTATGGGTTTCCGGCATCGGACACGCGATGGTTACCTGCCGGAATAATGGTCAACCCCGGTATCGGCCACTCTGTGATTATCCACTGGGTCGTATATCATATCACAAAATCGTTCAGGACCGGACACATAGTGTCTCTCATAATCCATAACGAATCAATGTAAATAAACGGTGCAGCTGCTAATTTCCCTATTGACATGTCAATTACCAATTTCTATTTATCGATATCTAAGTTTACAAGGGCTTTTCACAACATAGCATTTATATCACATTTTTCATTTTGGTTTTAGTATCAAGATTTTCATAGCAAATCAATTTCGCGTTTCATTTCAATTATAGTCAAATACGTTTGTAAATGCATCATATTGAACATATATATAACAATCTCATTTAAGAAATTCATTTCACAACGAAAACACTTTCAAATAAACTTTAAAGATAATGTGTATACCGACCTCAAACGGATTCGATCTTCGAATCGAATACTCCCTTACGCTTTACCCTTATTCTCTAATCAAGAATCCGGTTCGCCGGGTTCTCTTTGATCTTTCATTAAAACAATCATAGCAAAACTTTGCTTACAAATGCTACTAATATAACTTAATGCACTATAACTATATGTTTTTCCTATAACGTATCTTAAACACTTCCGTTTGATATCAATTCGAAACAGCTTACAATATCCTTTTTATGACTGTCTTTCCCGTATTGAAAATAACCTCAAAACAGCATATTCATATAGCTTATGACAGTCTAAAAATCAATGCGAAAACAGCATTCAAATAACTCAAAACAGCACGTAAAACGCTTCTAAAAAAAAACAGCATGTTATACTGCACTTTGACAGCTTATGTCTAGCACGTTTACAGCTCATATAATCACATCTTAACAACTTATTTAACTGTACGAAAAAAGCCCTTTAACAATTCAAAAATAGTCCTTAAACATGCCAAAAACTGCACACAATTTCCATGAGAATTGCATGTCCCAAAGCAGCCCATAAATTGTCACATCGTCTTTTACTTACGCGAATTAACTCTAATAAACTATCATGAAATCTCTCAGTCATTTTCGTTATAGATATTCATTTGAATCACATTCAAATATCGTTTAATAACATGACATTTTAATCACGATTCATTCGGCACTAAATCACAAAAACACAGAAAACTCGATCGAAACACTTGAAAACAATATAATGATATTCAAATAACTCTTCAATACTCTAAAACACATCGATGCGAATCATTTTTCATGCCGACAATTTCGAAATGAAAAGCAAAACATAACAACCCATACTATCCAAACATAACAGCCCCTAGACGGATTTCACAACGCACTTTCAATATCAAAATCCATTCGCAAACATATCGAATCAATATCGAATGAACCTCCGCACTAACGAGGTTCTAAATCCTATATCCCAATCATGTCATCATCAATTTAATCCACAACTAAATCATAAATATTTCCATTGCAAACGAAGTCCATAAATTCGGACTTACCTCTCCGAAATCCATTCGAAAGCTTTGAAACTAGCACGAAGGGCTGACTAAATAAATTTCTTTATCTACGAGCTTCCTTCGCTTGAGCTATTTTTGTTTCGAAATAGCTCTCGGGCAATTGCGATGACGACGACAGCAGCACGATAGTAACGGCAGCAATGACAGCAGCGGCAGCAAAGACAGCAACAACAACAACGATAGCACAATAGCAACGACAGCACAACAGTAACAACAGCAACGACAACACAACAGTAAAAACAGCACAACAGCAACAACAGCAAAGACAGCACAACAGCAACGACAGCACTTTCACGCCACCAGCAGCAACTTCGCGACACTAGCAGCTTCACGCCACCAGCAGGTTTCGGCGATAGCAAGGCAGCAACTATTCCAGTCCTTGCTTGCATGCAAGATCAGACCCTTCACTTGGATTACTTGGACAGCACTTTCATTCACAAAAACATACATGCAAGGTGTTGGTTTGCAATTTAGTGTCGAATGAATTGTGATTAAAATACCATGATGTTAAGTAATATTTGAATGTGATTCAAATGAATATCTATGACGAAAATGATTGAGAGATTTCATGATGGTTTGTTAGAGTTAATTCGCGTAAATGAAAGACGATGTGACTAAATTTTCTGGACTGTTTTAGACATGCAATTTTTATAGAAATTATGTGCAGTTTTCAGCATGTGTAAGAACCGTTCTTGAATTGCTTAAAGGCTGGTTTCATGCTATATAAATGAGCTGTTAAAGTGTGATTATATGAGTTATAAATATGCTAGTTATGAGATGTCAAAATGAGGAATAGCATGCTGTTTTTAGAACGTTATTCGTGCAGTTTTGAGTTATTTAAATGTTGTTTTCGTATTGATTTTTGGGCTGTCATAAGCTATATGAATGTGTTGTTTTGAGATTATTTTCAATATGGTAAAGACAGTCATAAAAAGGATATTATGAGTTGTTTCGAAATGATATCCATTGGAAATGTTTAGGATGCATTATAGGAGAACATATAGTTATAGTGCACTGAGTAACGCAAGAAATATATTAAATAAAATTTCATTACGTTTATTTTTATTGAAAAGTCAAGGAGAACCCGGCGAACCGGATTCTCAACCAAAGAATAAGGGTAAAGCGTAAGGGAGTATACGATTCAAAGATCGAATTCGTTTGAGGTCGGTATACACATTATCTTTAAATTTTACTTGAAAGTGTTTTCATTGTGAAATGAATTTCTTAAATGAGATTGTTATATGAATTTCTTAAATGAGATTGTTATATCATTTCAATATGATGTATTTACAAACGTATTTGACTATACTTGAAATGAAACGCGAAATTTAGTTGTTATGAAAATCTTAATACAAAAATCAAAACGTAAAATGTGATACAAACGTTATGTTATAAATAGCCCTTGTAAACTTAGATATCGATAAATGGAAATTGGTAATTGACATGTCAATAGGAAAATTAGTAGCTGCACCGTTTATTTGCATACACTAAATTGATTCATTATGGACTATGAGAGGCACTTCGTGTCCGATCTTGAATGATTATGTGTTATGATATACGACCCGGTGGATCACCGAGCGGCCGATGCCAGGGTCGACCGTTATTCCGGCGGATAATCACTACGTGTCCGATGCCAGAAACCCATATACCAATACATGAGTATCGAATATATATGTTTACTAAGGGCACTGAAAAATGTTATAAGAAATGAAATGAAAATGTTATGTGAAATGAAATGTTCAATGCTTTGAAAAATGTTGAATTCGAAAAATTGTGAACTATATGATTAAGTACTTTTATACAACGTATATATATATATATATATATATATATATATATATATGAATGTTAAAGTTAGAATCCTTTTAGTTACGATTGAAATTACATTTGAAATTGAGAAATTAAATTATGTGTATACCTATTAAGCAATTATGCTTAGCGCATTGATTTACCGCGCGCAGGTTGAATCTTTTGACTCCATCTTTAGACAGAGGAAATAGCTTGTACGTGAAGGCTCAGATAGTCACCATCCACTCTACGCCTTTGGTAGATATATAGATATATTGCATATGATCATGCATTTTTGGGATACATGTATATTGTGTAAATTATTGTTTTTTACATAATTATAACAAAGTTCTGTATAAAAGCATATCTATATTTCTTAGAAGCTTACCTTTGGTTATGTATGCATATAAATGTTTATGATATATTTGAGTAATGAAATGTTTTGGAAACGGACGGGAGGTTCGAATGGGAGTTTAGAAATTGATGTTTTAGAAATGTTAGAGTTTTAATTACAGGAAACGGATTTTTGGATTTAGAAAAACAGAGGAAACTCTGTCGGATTTATGTTTGAAAAAAAATAAAAATAAAAATAAAAATTCTCTATTGGTAAAGAGTTTTAGAATGATGATGGTTTTTCAAAAGTAACAGAAACAGTTTTATCAGGTAAATAACATTCTCCGTTCCGGATTTCCAACCGTAACGAAAATCGGGCAAAAGGCGTTACACCACTTGTCACTTTATAATCCACTTATTTCATCCATCAATCAGAAGATTCCAATTGGCTCACTAAACACCACATTTTCTATTACATTTGACTAATTCTCATTGGATAAAATTTTATAACTTTTTGACTTTGATTGTGAGCTTATCTCACCCTAAACTCTCCCATATCACTTTCTAATACTCTTGGGTCCTCCAATCGACATCCTACATGTGATGCGAAAATAAATTCAACTTTAAAGACTACTACTAGTAGTATACCGTAAATAGAATTGAGGGTTTACAAAACTAGTATAGTAGCATCACTTCTTCAGCCCACTTGCACGTTTGGCAGAGCTCATTCTGATTGCTGGCTCACACCTGCACCTGGGAAGGGTTTTTATAAAAATATGAAAAGAGTGGTGAGTATTCAACTCAGTGAGTGGGTAAACTTTATAAACTATAATATTCGCTTTTAAAAATATTTCTCCTCCCAAAATAATTTGGAAAACTAGTAATTTATTTTGAACTGTTAAAAACTGTAAATCGAGCATAAAACACATAAATAATTCTACTTGAAGTTTGATGATAAATTCATAAATCGTTAATTTTTCTTTTTTTCTAAACCTTACGTCTAATGTTGTGCCTTTTTTTTTAAGCTTGTCTTACAAGGTAACCGAGGGAAATTTATCCTATGTGACTATACATCTACACTTCACGATATTAAGACTGGGGAATGCTACTTGTGTAGTCGCTAATGCAGGAACTCAGGGGTCGCGATTCCTCCCATAATATTAGGTAGATCTATACTACTATATACATGCATAGGGTGACACACTAACTCAAATCACCATAAGTTAGTGACTCTCCTAACCAATCTATCATACACGCACACGATACTACGGCCAGGTAAACCCAAAGCATTTGAAACCTTTCAATATGTTTAAAACTTTCTTTTCTCTTTAACTTGACTTGAAAGCATATTGATCTTTGCTCATAATGTAAAACCCAAAATTTTGTTTATGAAAAATAATTTATTTTTCTTATGAATAGTATCTCCGGACGGAAAGTATTCGTATAAATAGTAATTTTTGAAAAGCGAACATCACCAATCAAAAGTTTTGAAATTAATATTAGTATTAAAGAAAATTAAAACAGATAAAAAATGAGTCCATTCGGATAGATTGTAAGTGATCCGAACACTTTTTGGACGAAAATATCTTTTTCGATTTTAATATTGAACGTATGCCCTTCCAATTATTTAGAGAGAAATAAAATAATTTTAAGTGCTCGAACATGTAATCGAATTCAATTAGAATTTTCAGATGTGAAATTACATTGTAATATAATTCTCAGATGGATCAAAAATGATTTCAAATATGGAATCGGAAAGCAAGAAAGCATGAAAAGCAATAACTGGAGAGCATGTGTGCCATGTGCGACAAGTGTCACACATTGAAGGAAAAGTTAGGACAAATGGCACAATGAACCCATGCATTAGGACAAGTGTCATGAAAATCGAATGCATATATATAAGAAATTGAAAGAACAAAAATATGAAAGATGAAACAAAGAAAACCTCATGGTCAAAAAAGGTGTATTTCGATTTTGGAGGAGTGTGAGTTGCCAAAAAGAGAAACTTGAATATAGCACCTAGTTTGAGGTTTTTGAGAGCCATTTTTGAGAGAATTGCAAGAGTGAAACAAGAGAGAAACAAAGAGAGTGCATTCGATCTTATGAAGAGAAAGAGAGGGTTGTTCTTGGCTGAAAAGAAGCAAGAAGAACCAAGGAGGACAGTAGCCATGCATGGTGGATTAAAGGCCAATTTTGAGCAATCTTAACACATGCAAGCCATTTCGATTGAAAGGAACTCATGACCAAGGAAGGAACCAAGGACGATAGCAACTATTTTTGAGGTTTCAAGGTGATTTTTGAGAGATTTTCAAGTCCATCAAGGTTGCATACATGTCTAGGAACAAGTTCCATCCATCCTAAGTTGATTTCAAGAGATAAGCTCTAAGTTTCCATGATTTTGTTAAGAAAATGGATGGATTATTGTGATATTATGTTTGAGTTTTAAGACTTGAGACATGAATAGTGTGGAGGTTGAATTGCATATGAGTTTGGTGTGAAAATTAATGAAATATTAATGTTTGATTTCATGTGGTTCTCGACCATGAAGAGGTTTTTATGATTCAAATTGATTTTGATTGTGTTACCATGATATTTGGTGTGATTTTGGTGTGAATGTAAATGTAAAACTTGAAAGAAACATTGGTGATATATTGTATATAGGATTCGGCCAAGGTTGCGTGAAAATGACCCAAATTGAGTTTGAGTTACTTAAGTATTTTACATACATGCAAATGTGTTTAAATATCAAGTTTTGATGTTGAAATGAAAAGCAAAGTTGATGTATTAACATACTATGAATTCGGCCAAGGTGATGTTAATGTGATTGAAAATTATTTTTGGTTGGTTTGTATGATTTTATGGGTTGTGTTGATGATGAATTGACATGAAAATTGAAAGGAAACTCATTAAATGTTAAATGGCTATTTTGCGACCAAACGTTTCGTAATTGCATCATTATAATGCTTTTATAGATTTAATTAAAATTTACACCATATTGTGTGTGTTTGAGTTTATTTACGATGCGAAAAATCGAATAAGATTGATGGTGTAAAAATTTGTACATATTCAACCTATCAAATGTAAAATGGTCCAAAAATGTGTTTAATGCGTTGATGTGAAATTTGGACCTTAATTGAAGTATTTTGCATGCTGGAATGTTGAGAAATTTGAGTGGAATGTTTATGCAAGTAATTAGGGCCATTACGACTTGAAAAATGATATTTCAATATCCTTGCGTAGTTAGAGTTTATATGTTAATGCGTGAGTAAATTCTAAGGGGATTTCACTTGTATTAAAGTGTAGGTAAAAAGGCGTGAAAGAGTGGTTTGCTAAATTATAAAGCAAGTTGTGAGTGTGAATTTTATAAAGATTTTATACATTTTATCAATTGAATATTTATAAATGCGATATTATGTTAGTATCCGATTTATTACGCTTTATTGAGCAAACTTTTAGCATATTATTGTTTTTATCCTAATGCATGTATAATTTCTTAAATGTATGATATAAATGTATTTATTTTTGAAGTAAAGTAAAGTAGAAAGTTTGAATGAAATACATGTATAAAAAATATATGCTAAGGATATTTTGAAAGTTTTAGACTTTTGCCTTAGAAAGAAAGTATTTCAGTTATAAACCCTATTTTGCAAATGTTAATTTAGAAAAGATAAAGTTTTCACTCATTTCGGCATTGAAAGAAATTCTAAAGAGTTTTAAAAGGTTTTCAGTAAAGAAAAAGACTTAACTTCACGGGAATCTTCTAGTCGGAATAGATCTCGACTGGAAGGCTACCATGGGATTACCGGGCAGGTTTCCTAGTTGTATAAAGGAAAGGAGCCTGTCACATGAACATTCGTTTCTCTAGTATATGGCTTATAGCTAAAATACTTTTTTTTAAGGCAAAAGCCTAAAGCTTTCTAAGGTAAAAGCTTAAACTTTTGAAATTTCTTACCATATCTTTTCTATGTATATATTTCATTCAAACTTTCTACTTTGCCTTGCTTCTAAAATAAATGTATCTATAACATAAATTTAAGAAACTGTACATGCATTATAATAAAAACGATAACATACTAAAAGCCTACTCGATAAAACATATTAAAATGGATTCTAAACATAATATTGCAATTATAAATAAACAATTGATAAAATTCACAAAAGCTTTGTAAAAATCTACATTCACAACTTGCTTCCTAATATAATAACCACTCTTTCACGCCCTCCTTTGGCTCGCCACTTCACCTACACTTTAATACAAGTGTGATTTCCGTTTAGCACTTATACACACATCAACACATAAATTTCTAACTATACAAGGATATCGAAATACCCTTTTCAAGTCGTAACAACCCTAATTACTCGCATATACATTCCATTCGACTTTCTCAACATTCAAGCAAGCAAAACACTTTAATTAAAGTCCAATTTTCACATCATTGCATTAAACATATTTTTGGACCATTTTACTCTTGATTGGCCGAATATACATCAATTTTTACATTATCAATCCTATTCAATTTTTCTCATTGCAAATATACTCAAACACACATAATATAGTGTAAATTCAATTTAAACCCATCAAACATCACATTGGTGCAATTATGAAAAATTTAGTTGCGAAATAACTATTTGATATCCAATACATTTCCTTTCAATTTTAAGTCAATTTTATCATCAAAATAACCTATAAAACCATTCAAATCATTCAAAAATAATAGTCTAATACTTCAATACACTCATAACTAAATCATGGCAGTTTGCATACCAAAAACTTTGCTTCTAATTTCAACACCAAAAATTCAACACTTTAACAAATTTACTTGCATGAAATTCACTCAATTCATTTGAAACCAAATTAAACCATTTAATCTCCTTTTGGCCAAATTACATACAAGCATATAGCATCAATGCATTCACATAAAAATTACATCACATTTCATGGCAAGATAATCAACTCAATTTGATACCCTATCTTGGTCGAAACCTACATGCATGTATAACATCACATTTCTTCAAGTTAAACCACTAAATTCCATCATAACCTCATCATATATCATGGCAAAATAATCAAACAAAATTTAAGCCAATAAATCCTATCATGTCCGAGACCTACAAGCAATCTAACATCAATTTTTCCTTCAAATCTTACACCCAACATCACATGCAACACAACATCCATGGTTTTGAGACTTTAAATTTTTAAACTCCAAACACAAAATCACAACCAGTCCATTAACAAATATAGACCTATCATTTTCACACAAGAAAGTCATGGAAGTTTACACTTGCCTCTCCAAATTGACATGCAATTGTAACACCCTCCACCAAATCGAGTCGAAGGATGTTACCTTGATCGATTTATTCATTTTGGTTATACATAAATGTACCATTATTTAAAATATATATATTCAGTTGTTAAGACCGAATCCTTCATGCTTAGAAAAATGTATATATATATAGATAAATTATGAGAAATATAAGTGACGAGGATTTAAAGAGGTCATTAGGAAGTATTAATTATAGATTAAAAATGAGTATGGGCATGATTGGAAATGGATAAATAAAATTCAAAAAGAATAGAATAAAAGAGGGGTTTAAGTGCAATATTTAGGTTGAAGTGTTAGCTGTTATAATTGAAGAAAATTGAGGGGTGTTTGGGCCATTGATTTAGCAAATAATCATGTCTTTTTCCAGATCAGATCGAGACTTCCAGACATTCACCCCAGCAGCCCAAAAATCATACCCGTAAAACAGAGGAGACAGCAGAACCGAAACCTTCTCACTCGGCAATCTCATCTCTCTCGACAGCCAAGCGAAGAAGCAAGAAGACCGATCATCAAGGGGTGTTATCTTGGTCAGATGAAGGCTTGAAGGAGCTGTGTAGCAACCGATTTCAGTGCAAGAAAACCAGATCTGGGCGTGAAGAAGCTGACCAGAACATGAAGATGGGCTGAGGTCGCGACGGGCTGGTGAAGGCGTCCGGCTGGCCGTGAAAAAGGGGACAGATTCGGGTCAACTGAAGCAAGCTATGGCTGAGATGAAAGCAGCCATGTGAAGCCATCTGATGGATATCACCTGTAGGGGTAGGCGTGAAGAAGATGATGAGCAGTAGGTAAGAGAACTAACCTGAGTTTGTGAGTGTTTTCATGAGTTTAAAGCTGTCCATTTCGAGTCTTTACTGATGTTGGGTGTAGTTCCAGTTGAGCAAGCTGAAATGGATGGTTATGGATGTCGTGAGACTCTCAGAACAGTTGCTGGTCTCAAAGACAAGTGAGTTATGTTGGGTTTTGATTGATTTTAGCTTACAAAATGCTGAAATGGAATAGATGTTTGTGTAGAGAGTTGTGATGTGTGTGTGTGCCGTGAATGAGTGAAAAGAATGGGTGTTGTGTGATGTTCTGTTCGGCTGAATGTATTTGAGTGTGTGTGGGCTGTATTTTATTTAAATAAAATGGAGATTAATTGATTTTAAGTGTATAAATGCATGTTAGAATGTGATTACGCGTTGAAACCGAAAGAAAAATTACGTATCGAGTTATTTGTGTGATTTTCGACAAATGTAAGGAGCAGCTGGTTATAAGTGAAATTTGTGTGATTTTCGACAAATGTAAGGAGCAGCTGGTTATAAGTGAAATTGTGTGATTTTAAGTTGATTTAAAGTCCTAAGTATGTGCTTACATGTGTAATTAAATGTGTTTGAGCATGAAAACTTTATGGAAATGAATGGTATAAAATAAGGACTAGAAATGGGTTGAGTTATGGCTTAATTAGTTTTAAAGAATTCTATTAGAGTTTATATTGGAATGAAGTAGTAAATAAGTTGGTGATTTAAACGTTAGGTGAATTGGAAGTTTCTCTATCGAACATCGAGACGTGTAAGAGGTGAAGAGAGTTCCTCAAATTGGAAGTTAGCGATCGGGAAGTGCTTTGTGAGTAGAAATCTACTTTTCTCCAAGCTTAGTTATTTAAAGCTTATTTTAATGTTATATGCATTTACACTATTATGTAATTGAGTTATAGATTTTAATATAGTTGGATCCTATTATATGAATTGTTAAAGTAAATATATATTTATGTAAAGAAATTATGAGATTTTAAAGTTTTTAGGCTTTATGCCTTAAAAACTAGATTATTTGAGCATAATGAGAAAAAGTATTTTCTTACGACGATGGTTTACCCTAGCCCCAGTTGAGTACCCAATAGAATGCCCTATGCGTGTATGGTAGATGTGAGAGAGTTACTAACTGAGAGAAAAAGAGTCAATTGAGCGACCCTCTGCACGTATAGGGTAGTGTAGTTTTAACCGATTGTGTAGGGGTAACGCGTGCCTAAAGTCGCACATCGGTAACTACACAGGGTAGATTCCCTATGTAAACCCCTATATTTGATTTTATGTTTCCTAACCTTAGAAACTAAGTTATCGAATAAAAAGGACAAAATGGTCATTTAGTAAAAAAAAAATATATATATATATATATTATAAATGGATGGCAAGATTGTAAAACTTTAGTTTAGTAAGTTAATAATTCAATTATATGAAAACAAAAAAAATGAGACAAATGATCATTGATTTTTATTAGTAAATAACATAACTAAGGGCAATTTTGTAAATCCAACAAGTCAATAGAGGATATGGTGGTCATTTAGCAAAAAGGTGGCCATATAATACACCACTTAGTCACTTTTTCATTCAAAATGAAGAAGTAGGCGTGAGAAACAAAAATAGAAGAGAGAGTTGAGAGGGAGAGCATGAGATGGAAGGAAATTAGAGGGGGAGAAGAACAAGTGATATTTTCAACCAATTTTCAAGCTTTCAAGCAATTGTTCTAGTTGATCCCAAGCCAAAACATCAAACCCTAAGCATAGATAAGGTAAGATCTCATCTTCTCCATAAACTTTAATGTGGTGGAAATGTGTAAAAGCATGATGTTGGGTTTGTATGATATGATGATGGATTAGTTTGTTTACTTGATGTGTTATTGGTGAGATTTTGATATAAATCAATGTTATAGTTATAAGTTGTTAAAAAGGGAACTTGAATGATGTAAAAATGGTAGGTTAGGGTTATGGGAGAAACCCTAACTTGTGATTTAAATTGCTGGAAAAGCAAAAGTAGTTGTAGATTAAGTGTTTGATGAAAAACTTATGAGAGATAGTTTTGTAAAAACTTGAAAGTTTTACTCTAGAATGAGTGTGTGGGTGTGTTATGGCTGTGAAGATCAGTGGAAAACCTCTGAGATTAGATGGTTTTGAACCCAAATTTTACCATAAATAAGATTAGGAAGATAAGTAGAAAAGATAGAAGTTCAATGGAAGTGGTTTTGAGCATATTAGAAATCCCGAGCTTAATGAAGGGTCAGTAGAGATCTGACTTGTTTTAGCTTATTTGGGGTTGTTCTACACCTCAAAACATGCCTCGGGAACATAGAAAATCATAGGAATTGGAACGGAATTATTCCGATAAAAATTGGCGAAGTTATGGCCAAAATAGTGCGCGTAGAAAGTGTCATAGAGTAAAAGTGGAATCCCGAGCTCAAACCATGAGCTAGAGAAAACCTGACCAAGTCTGACATATATGGGGGTGTTCTACACCTCAAATGATGCCTAAGAATGATATAAAACCATAGAAATTGGAATGGGATCGATCTGATAGAAATTGACGAAGTTATAGCCAAAATAGTGGGCGTAGGAAACCGAGATGTGTAATAGCGATGCAAATGCATTCGTTGATGCCCAAAATACATGTATCAGGTCATAATTAGGTAAAAGAACCTTAGATACGAAAGAAAAATCATCGTCACTTGTCCGATGTAAAAGCTCGCTTTGAAAAGTGCCCAAAATGGAGCGTTTTGCCTAGATTGACATAGCAAACGATGGAGTTTCTCGACGAAACTTTACGGGCGACTTAATTATGCGTTAAGGAGACGCTAGAAAAAGGAACGGAGGTGAAACCATGGCTGGTTTCAATTCTGTTTTTCGTGGTCAACCGTATAGTTAAAAAGTTGACTTTTTGTTTTAAGCTTCCGGAGACCAAACGAAACATAGGGGGATGATCCTAGGGGTCTAGAAATAAGACTTTTACAAAGAAACCAAATTTTGAGAGCCTCGGTCGAGTCAAAAATCGAGTTGGGAAAGTGTGGTGTAGTGAGTTTTCAATGTATTGGAAACTCTATTTTTATTAGTTTTAGCTAAAAAAGTGAGTAAGTTATAACGAGACTATGATGTGTAGGTGACGAGCACGCGGACGAGACGCGAGAGGCTCTTTGAGGCATTGAGAGCGTCGGGATCGAGGTAAGTGTCCTTCGCTTCACTTACATCTAGTTTATTTCCATTTATATGGCAATGATAAAATATATTGTTTCAAAGAGTTTCGCAAAATGGTTTTCCAAAATCATAAGTTTTATGTTGAGTAATGAGTTATGCCTAGAATTTAGAAATGAGATTCGAAGGCGAAAGTAAGTTGCAAAAAGGTGTAAAAGTAAAGGAAAGTAAAGTTGAATTTAGACCCATGTGCATGTTGTGATACGATGTAGAAAATTCCGTATCTAATTGCAAGTGATGAGTAAATTACACTACAATATGCGATGTAGAAAATTCCGCATGTAGTTGCGTAAAGTATAAGCTATTGGCACTACAACGGCGAAGTAGAAAAATTCCGCGTTGTGGTTACTTAGAGTTGAGAAAGTTCGCCCTACGTCGCGATGTAGCAAATTCCGTGCGTAGTGGCTTTGCACATGGTTGTCTTATGAGAAATGGTTTTCAAAAGAAAAAAAATAAAATCGATTATTTTCTAAGTAATGTCTATGCGGAGTTATACCTTTATATATATATTGCCTAACCTCTCTTTGTTTTGTGTAGCTTGTATACTTTAGTAGACGTTGGCACGGACGCTCTTGCATCAAAGACATTATTTTGATTAACTTTAGGTGGAGAAAATAATGAGACGAACTATATAGATGTTAATGTATTTTGACATTGTGTACATGTGTATATATTGAATCAAATAACTACATGTTGACATGAGATATTTGACGGATTATAAATCATATTTTGATATGTATATATAAATGAACCATTACACTTGATATGCACATATTGCACAAGGCACATATTTCATATAAGTATGAGTTGTTATATGTCAATTACATATGTGAATTATGTTTGTAAAAGAATTGCATGTTTGTGAAATGAATAAAAAAATGCATGTTTGAGATTGAAAGAAGTTGGACGGTGATCAAAATAGTTCGAAGTGTATTTCTTATGCATATTGATTTTGGAAATATTAAACTTACAGTCGTTATGCTGTCCGATTTTTATAAAATTAGTTTTCAATCAAACGCGAAAAATTCACACCGTTTCAACTATATTAAGAGAAAATAAAAATTTTTAAGCCTAAAATGAGTAAACCGGTTAAGTAAAGTAAAGGGGTTCGCTTCTTGGATTTCTCCAATCCGACAAGTCGGGTTCGAGGAGTCCGTTGAAGTGCCCGGCGGGATCCTCCAGACAAGAGCTTGGATAAGGTCTGGGAAGGGTCCTGTCAAGTTGGTATCAGAGCCCGGTTCTCGTTAAGTTGAAATAAATTTTAAGAGAAGTTTGAATTATTTTCGCGTAAAGCATGTGTCAAGGATGCATGAATTATGCAAAAGGAGTGAAATAGTTATATGCATTCATGTTTTTCAAGATTATATGAGTTATGTTTTTTTTTTATTATTGATTACATAAGTTAAAGCATAAGCTATATGACTTGAGTTGAGCAAAGTGCAAGAAACGTTCCCAAACCGAAACCACCATTTAGTCAGAAGCGCAGTTGGAGCGGTAGCCATCAAGGGGGATCAGGTAAAATGGGCAAAAGTGATCAGAGGCCCGTATGGTCTGAGAGCCGTAGACAGGGTGGTCAGAAGGCACAACCTAGTCAGAGTCAGAGTTCAGTTCAGTTTTCTGGGGGATCTAGGAGGAGTCAAAGTTGGAAGAGCAGACCTATTTGCAGCAGATGTGGTCGATCACACCATGGCGAGTGCCTTTAGGGCAGGACAGGATGCTACCGATATGGTCAGGAAGGCCACTTTATGAAAAATTGTCCCAGCTTAGTCGCTTCCAGTCCAACAGAGGCTCGATCAATGGTACAGGGACAACCTAGTGGGAGCCGTGGACCCGATAAGAGAGGCCCCCAAACCGGAGGAGCTACTAGTATAGGATAGCCCAGTGGCAGATCAGGTAGAGGCTTGCCACCTAGAGGACAGCTCGGCAGACCTCGCAGTCAGGCCGCCAGAGTATATACAGTGACCTAGTAGGCGGCAAATGCGACACCAGATGTAGTCACAGGTATCAGTTCTCTATTCGATACTGATGCTCATATATTGGTGGACCCAGGGGCCACCTATTCTTTTATTGCACGAGAGTTTATAGATAGAGTCAGGATAGAGTTGAGACCGACCGAGTGTAGCCTGGTAGTGTCACTTCCCATAGGTGATTCGCTTATTGCGGATAAAGTTTACATGGGAAGTAAAGTGACTATAGCAGGTCATGAGTTTGAGGCTGATCTGATAGTGCTCAATATTCATGACTTTGACATTATTTTAGGCATGGATTGGCTATCCAAGAATCATACCACCGTAGATTGCTACAAGAAAGAGGTTTAGTTTAACAAGCCTGGGGAACCAAATGTGATCTTTTGTGGAGAGAGGAAAATACTCTCTACAAGTTTGGTGAGTGTGATTCAAGCCAACAAAATGCTCCGTAAAGCATGCTAGGGGTACTTGGTTTATGCAATAGAAGTTGGCAGTATTGAGTTGCAATTGACGGAAGTCCCTGTGGTTAATGAGTTCCCTGATGTATTTTCTGAAGACCTACCAGGGTTGCCACCAAATAGGGATGTTGAGGTCGAGATTGAGCTAGCACCCGGTACAGAGCCTATTTCTATAGAGCCGTATCGGATGGCGCCAATAGAACTAAAGGAGTTGAAGGTGCAAATGGAAGAACTATTGAGCAAAGGCTTTGTTAAGACGAGTACATCACCATGGGGAGCTCCAGTGCTGTTTGTTAAAAAGAAAGATGGAAGCCTCCGCTTATGCATTGATTATAGGCAGCTTAACAAGGTAACCATTCAAAATCAGTATCCGTTGCCAAGAATCGATGATTTGTTTGACCAGCTACAGGGAGCCAAGGTTTTTTTTTCGAAGATAGATCTACGATTGGGGTATCATCAACTGAAGGTGCGTAAGGAAGATGTTCCCAAGACAGCCTTCAAGACTAGGTATGGGCATTATGAGTTTTTGGTGATGCCATTCGGCTTAACTAATGTCCCAGCAGCTTTTATGGACTTAATGAACAGAGTTTTCAAACCCTACCTGGACAAGTTCGAAATTATGTAGATTGGAAGTCATTGTAGATTGGAAGCCACCCACGAACGTGACCGAAGTTAGAAGTTTCCTAGGTTTAGCTGGGTATTACAGGAAGTTTGTGGAAGGGTTTTCAAAGATTGCCACCCCGTTGACTAGGCTAACAAGAAAAGAAGAAAAGTTCATCTGGTCTGATGCGTGCCAAAGCAGTTTTGATGAGTTGAAGAAAAGGCTGACTACGGCACCAGTGCTTACACTTCCATTCGGAAGCGATGGATTTGCAGTGTATTATGATGCTTCAAGACAGGGTTTAGGTTGTGTGTTAATGCAGCATGATCGGGTGATAGCTTATGCTTCAAGGCAGTTAAAGAAGCATGAAGTAAACTATCCAACACACGACTTGGAGTTAGCGGCTGTAGTGTTCGCATTGAGAATTTGGAGGCATTACCTCTATGGAGTACCATGCCGAATATTTACTGATCATAAGAGTTTACAATACCTATTCTCGCAAAAAGAGTTGAATATGAGACAGAGAAGGTGGATTGAGCTCATCAAAGACTATGATTGTACCATTGAATATCACCCGGGTAAAGCTAATGTGGTAGCAGATGCGTTAAGTAGGAAACCTACCAGTTCCTTATCCTAGTTGAGAGCCGAGTACTTGCCCATGTTAGTAGAGTTGAGATCTATGGGTGTCAGATTGGAGGTGACGGATTCTAGCTCTTTATTGGCAACTTTTCATGTCCGTCCGGTATTGGTGGATCAAGTTAAAGAGTTGCAAGCTTAAGATCCCTACTTGATGAAGCTTAGAAGCGAGTTAGAAGCTGGTCAGCAAAGTAACTTTGCATTGACAGACGATGGGGCACTAATTCTGGGGCAACGATTATGTGTGCCATAAGTAGCAGAATTGAAGAGAGAAATTATGGATGAAGCTCATCGGCATATGCCATGCATCCAGGGAGTACCAAGATGTATTGGACTCTAAGAGAGCACTACTGGTGGAAAGGAATGAAGAAAGAGATAGCAGAGTTCGTTTCAAAGTGTTTAACCTGCCAACAGATTAAAGCAGAACATCAGAAGCCAGCAGGTTTATTACAACCTCTATCAATTCCTGAGTGGAAATGGGAGCGGATTACCATGAATTTTGTAGTAGAACTTCCACGGACATCGAGTGGACATGATGCCATTTGGGTGGTAGTCGACAGATTGACAAAGTCTGCTCACTTTCTAGCCATCAAGAATACCTATTCCCTGGAGAAGTTAGCTCAACTATATGTGGATGAGATAGTGAGGTTGCATGGCGCACCAGTATCTATTGTGTCTGACCGAGATCCGCGGTTCACTTCTAGATTCTGGCCGAAGCTACAAGAAGCTATGGGTACCAGACTGCATTTCAGTACGGCATTTCACCCACAAACAGATGGCCAATCAGAGAGAACTATCCAGACTCTTGAAGACATGTTGAGAGCATGCGTAATGGAGTTTAGAGGGAGTTGGGATAATCACCTACCTTTGATAGAGTTTGCCTACAACAATAGCTACCAGTCTAGCATCGGCATGGCACCATACGAGGCGTTGTATGGTAGAAAGTGTAGAACCCCTGTTTGTTGGGATGAAGTAGGCGAAAGGAAGTTGATTGGTCCAGAGATTGTTCAAGCTACAACCGAAAAGATTAATAGGATTAGAGAACGGTTGAAGATAGCAAGCAACCGACAGAAGAGCTATGCAGACAATCGAATGAGAGACTTAGCGTTTGAAGTGGGTGATAGAGTATTCTTGCGAATCTCGCCTTGGAAGGGTGTTTTGAGATTCGGAAGACGTGGAAAGTTAAGTCCACGATACATTGGACCATATAAGATTATAGCAAGAGTGGGTAAAGTAGCCTACCAATTGAAGTTGCCACCAGAGCTCGCGAACATTCATGATGTGTTTCATGTCTCCATGCTTCGCAAGTATATAGCTGATCCGTCACACGTTTTAAGAGAACAACCAGTGCAGTTAAAAGATAACTTGACCTACGAAGAGCAACCGGTGGAGATTTTAGATCGTAGAGATCAAGTTTTGCGCCACAAGGTGATTCCGCTAGTAAAAGTGTTATGGAGAAACCACGGATCAGAAGAGGCTACATGGGAGCCTGAAGAGCAAATACACACCCAATATCCGCGCCTATTCGAATCAAGTTAGTAGTTTAAAATTTCGAGGACGAAATTTCTATAAGGAGGGGATAAATTGTAAACCCCTATATTCGATTTTATGTTTCCTAACCTTAGAAACTAAGTTATCGAATAAAAAGGACAAAATGGTCATTTAGTAAAAAATATATATATATATATATTATAAATGGATGGCAAGATTGTAAAACTTTAGTTTAGTAAGTTAATAATTCAATTATATGAAAACAAAAAAAATGAGACAAATGATCATTGATTTTTATTAGTAAATAACATAACTAAGGGCAATTTTGTAAATCCAACAAGTCAATAGAGGATATGGTGGTCATTTAGCAAAAAGGTGGCCATATAATACACCACTTAGTCACTTTTTCATTCAAAATGAAGAAGTAGGCGTGAGAAACAAAAATAGAAGAGAGAGTTGAGAGGGAGAGCATGAGATGGAAGGAAATTAGAGGGGGAGAAGAACAAGTGATATTTTCAACCAATTTTCAAGCTTTCAAGCAATTGTTCTAGTTGATCCCAAGCCAAAACATCAAACCCTAAGCATAGATAAGGTAAGATCTCATCTTCTCCATAGACTTTAATGTGGTGGAAATGTGTAAAAGCATGATGTTGGGTTTGTATGATATGATGATGGATTAGTTTGTTTACTTGATGTGTTATTGGTGAGATTTTGATGTAAATCAATGTTATAGTTATAAGTTGTTAAAAAGGGAACTTGAATGATGTAAAAATGGTAGGTTAGGGTTATGGGAGAAACCCTAACTTGTGATTTAAATTGTTAGAAAAGCAAAAGTAGTTGTAGATTAAGTGTTTGATGAAAAACTTATGAGAGATAGTTTTGTAAAAACTTGAAAGTTTTATTCTAGAATGAGTGTGTGGGTGTGTTATGGCTGTGAAGATCAGTGGAAAACCTCTGAGATTAGATGGTTTTGAACCCAAATTTTACCATAAATAAGATTAGGAAGATAAGTAGAAAAGATAGAAGTTCAATGGAAGTGGTTTTGAGCATATTAGAAATCCCGAGCTTAATGAAGGGTCAGTAGAGATCTGACTTGTTTTAGCTTATTTGGGGTTGTTCTACACCTCAAAACATGCCTCGGGAACATAGAAAATCATAGGAATTGGAATGGAATTATTCCGATAAAAATTGGTGAAGTTATGGCCAAAATAGTGCGCGTAGAAAGTGTCATAGAGTAAAAGTGGAATCCCGAGCTCAAACCATGAGCTAGAGAAAACCTGACCAAGTCTGACATATATGGGGGTGTTCTACACCTCAAATGATGCCTAGGAATGATATAAAACCATAGAAATTGGAATGGGATCGATCCGATAGAAATTGACGAAGTTATAGCCAAAATAGTGGGCGTAGGAAACCGAGATATGTAATAGCGATGCAAATGCATTCGTTGATGCCCAAAATACATGTATCAGGTCATAATTAGGTAAAAGAACCTTAGATACGAAAGAAAAATCATCGTCGCTTGTCCGATGTAAAAGCTCGCTTTGAAAAGTGCCCAAAATGGAGCGTTTTGCCTAGATTGACATAGCAAACGATGGAGTTTCTCAACGAAACTTTACGGGTGACTTAATTATGCGTTAAGGAGACACTAGAAAAAGGAACGGAGGTGAAACCATGGCTGGTTTCAATTCTGTTTTTCGTGGTCAACCGTATAGTTAAAAAGTTGACTTTTTGTTTTAAGCTTCCGGAGACCAAACGAAACATAGGGGGATGATCCTAGGGGTCTAGAAATAAGACTTTTACAAAGAAACCAAATTTTGAGAGCCTCGGTCGAGTCAAAAATCGAGTTGGGAAAGTGTGGTGTAGTGAGTTTTCAATGTATTGGAAACTCTATTTTTATTAGTTTTAGCTAAAAAAGTGAGTAAGTTATAACGAGACTATGATGTGTAGGTGATGAGCACGCGGACGAGACGCGAGAGGCTCTTTGAGGCATTGAGAGCGTTGGGATCGAGGTAAGTGTCCTTCGCTTCACTTACATCTAGTTTATTTCCATTTATATGGCAATGATAAAATATATTGTTTCAAAGAGTTTTGCAAAATGGTTTTCCAAAATCATAAGTTTTATGTTGAGTAATGAGTTATGCCTAGAATCTAGAAATGAGATTCGAAGGCGAAAGTAAGTTGCAAAAAGGTGTAAAAGTAAAGCAAAGTAAAGTTGAATTTAGACCCATGTGCATGTTGTGATACGATGTAGAAAATTCCGTATCTAATTGCAAGTGATGAGTAAATTACACTACAATATGCGATGTAGAAAATTTCGCATGTAGTTGCGTAAAGTATAAGCTATTGGCACTACAACGGCGAAGTAGAAAAATTCCGCGTTGTGGTTACTTAGAGTTGAGAAAGTTCGCCCTACGTCGCGATGTAGCAAATTCCGTGCGTAGTGGCTTTGCACATGGTTGTCTTATGAGAAATGGTTTTCAAAAGAAAAAAAATAAAATCGATTATTTTCTAAGTAATGTCTATGCGGAGTTATACCTTTATATATATATTGCCTAACCTCTCTTTGTTTTGTGTAGCTTGTATACTTTAGTAGACGTTGGCACGGACGCTCTTGCATCAAAGACATTATTTTGATTAACTTTAGGTGGGGAAAATAATGAGACGAACTATATAGATGTTAATGTTTTTTGACATTGTGTACATGTGTATATATTGAATCAAATAACTACGTGTTGACATGAGATATTTGACGGATTATAAATCATATTTTGATATGTATATATAAATGAACCATTACACTTGATATGCACATATTGCACAAGGCACATATTTCATATAAGTATGAGTTGTTATATGTCAATTACATATGTGAATTATGTTTGTAAAAGAATTGCATGTTTGTGCAATGAATAAAAAAATGCATGTTTGAGATTGAAAGAAGTTGGACGGTGATCAAAATAGTTCGAAGTGTATTTCTTATGCAGGTTGATTTTGGAAATGTTAAACTTACAGTCGTTATGCTGTCCGATTTTTATAAAATTAGTTTTCAATCAAACGCGAAAAATTCACACCGTTTCAACTATATTAAGAGAAAATAAAAATTTTTAAGCCTAAAACGAGTAAACCGATTAAGTAAAGTAAAGGGGTTCGCTTCTTGGATTTCTCCAATCCGACAAGTCAGGTTCGAGGAGTCCGTTGAAGTGCCCGGTGGGATCCTCCAGACAATAGCTTAGATAAGGTCTGGGAAGGGTCCTGTCACCCTAATTCCTAGTGGTTTAGCTAGAGATTTATGCGGCCACGACAGGAGTAGTTTCCCTGGGTTACCATCAAAGTGAGAAATGATAAAGTTTTAGAAAGAAATTCAAAATGAATTTCAGAAATAGTTTTAATTGAAATGAATAAAAGAAGTATTTTAGAAAAATACTTTAGTTTATAAATCTGTTATTTATTTTTCTCACTGAGTTATACTCACCGTTTGTGTGCTATGTATTTCCTAAAATTGTCTCTCAGGTGCAGGAGCGAGTCGTCCAGCTAACGAGGCTCAGACCGACACGCGGGTTAACTGACGGACGACTACATTCCATTGTATAGCTCATCTTTTGTCACATGCATATGTTGTGAATATAAATCTCAAATATTGGATGCACGTTTTACGAAAGTGTTTTTGAAAAGAAAATCCTAGTTCTCCATTAATTTTTGCAAATATAATTATTGTGTGTTGGAGTTGATTTGAGTAAGGGCCGGAGGCCCTTGGAAGTTGAGATTTGTGTGCTATAGAAGTATATTTTTTTAAATTGCTTTTAAATTTGCAGGGTGGCATTGTCGAATATACAGACGACATGCTGCCGGATTTTTATTAGAAATTTAGTAAGTCACGGTGCTCCGATGGAGTTTCTTCGAGTCAAAGTTAGGGCTCGTTGGAGTTCTGTCGAAGTGCTACGGGATACTTCACAGATCCAGAATAGAGATTCGGGAAGAGTCCCGTCATCAGTAGAGTTTCCTCTGTATTTCTAAAAACCCAAAATTTAAAAACATGCAAGGAAAAAAAAAATAACACTTCCAAAATTTTCTTTTCTCAACTTCCAATTTCAGACCCTCCATCAGACTCCAAAATCACTTTACAACACAAACATTTATAAATACAACATTTAGTAAAAATCATATTAATAAAAGTAATTGTCAATTAAAAGAAAAGTAATAAATTTGTTTACAAAATCACTTTCAAAATACCAAAATCTTTTATTTTATTTATATAAATTATTATTTACAAAATCTAATGAATATATATATGTGTACATATATACATGCGTGTCAATATACGTTAACAAAAATATATAATGCTTAAAAGAATAACTACCCAAAAAGTGGAGAAATGTGACTCGCGACAATTATTGTAAAATTTTTCTCTTTAGTTTTTATCTACTATGCCCAAGTCTCAACTTACGCATAAAAATTTCAACGCACCAAGTATTTCTACTTAATGGATATACACTTGATTTAAAAGTTATAAAATTTTATTACACAAAAACATAAACTTACACTTCAACGTTTTTTTTTTTTTTTTTTAGATTTCAAAATTTAATATAATAAAAAGTGAATAACTAGTGAAACTGAAAAATCAATTTTTAACAACAATTTTTAAACTTTATATCAAAAATTCATTAATTAATCAAAGTACTAATAATCATACATACAAAATACACAAAATCATTTCTTTTCAATTACAATCACACGATTTTCACCAAAAATTAATATTTCTCAAAATACAAGTTGTAAATTAATATTCCACAAATTTTCAAACTTTTACAAATAAATTATAAAGAATTCAAATTACAACTTAAGTCACACATAAATTACAACAATTGTCATTTTCAACCATATCGATACTATTTTCTTTTATATTTGTCAACACCCTTCGTAAACTCTGACATGATATCTTGGACTAGTAAATGGGTTTTTCTCGACATCGGCCACTCGGTGGCTACCCATCAGAATAAACGGCGTTTCTGACATCGGTCACTCGGTGACTATCCGTCGGGTTGTATATCACAATCTATTTCGACTTTAGGATTAGACACCTAGTGCCTTTCATAATCCATCCATCGAAAACTGTGTGTCGGTGTAACGGCGCAATACTGCTAATCTACCTTTTTTGGCATGCCAATTACCAATCCCCACCTACTAATATTCAGGTTTACTTGGGCCCCTCTCAATTTTATTACTTATCAAAAATTTAACAATTTCCATTTCCAATAGAATTTTCGTAATTAATGAAACGTATTAAATTTTAATCATCATTTTTCATCGTTTCATCAAAATATCAAAGGTATATTATAAAACATTATTTTTCATTCGATTATTCGTCAAAATTAGGCAAATATCACATTGTCCTTTACTTTACTAATACACAGTCAAGTCCCTAAACTTGTCCGTTTCTCTCTTTCCTTCCACATAATTCAAAACTGAATTTTATCATTCCATAAACTTGAAATATGAAACATATCACATATAAATCATTAAAACATAAGCATCATTATTTCTAACCTTTCATGCACAAAACATTTCATTTTCAAGTAAATACATAAAATATACGTAAACTAATATTTTCAAAAGAACATCACTTTCAATCTCAACATGAACTATCAATGTCATAGATTCTTAAAATATTCATAACTAATATTTTTAACGAAATCATCGTATTAATTTCAAACATATTTTAAAACATGTGAATATTGAATTTAAAATTTTCATAAGAACATATTGATAAATAACTTGAAAAAAAAAATCAATAATATTAAATAATACTTTTCTCAAAACATAAACAATTATTATTTCTCACAACATAATATAATTATAAATATGCAATAATTTATGATATATAAAATCAATTTATTAAATAAATAATTTATTTCTAATACATAATAAAAATTGAAATATATGTAAACGTACTGAAAATCTCATTTTTATTCATTTTCAAATCTTAAATCATTTTATATGCAAAATTGTATAACTCGATTTCTATATATAAATATAATTATCAAAATAAATATTTTATAATCAAATCATAAATCATGATATAAAATCAATAAATCAATAAACTAATTAAATAATTTTCTTCTAATAATACTTAAATAAATAAAATTTGAAACAGATATAAACTTTTCTTTCAATCATACAACATAATTTATAATCCATAAAATTCATAAACTCGACTAATTATTTACTTAAAATAAATAATAAAATATGATATATATAAATAAATATAACTGAATTAATTTAATTAAAAATAAAACTATCCACTCACATAACTCATTTACTTATTTATGGGTATAAAACGAATTCCTCTTTGATTTTCTTATCAACTTGGATCCACTCTAAAATCATATAAAACTCAATTTATAATTTATAGAAAAAATAAATTAACTTTTCTAAAATCCAAATTCTATTAAAATAAACTTACTTATATAGATAAATCGAGCACTCATAATATTTTCCTTTACTTTTCTTCTTCACTGCTTCTCCTTTTCTATTTTTTTTTCCTTTCTTATTAGTCGAATGGCTTCATTTTTGTTTCTATGTTTTTATTTGCTTCTGATGACTTATATACACCAACTCATCCTTATCTTCACATGCACCACCTCTCTTTTTCTCTCTCTCGTTTTTTTTTTTTTTTTATTATTGTATATATAGATTTTTCTCTCGGTATTTTTCCATGTCAGTCGTCTGTTTTCCTTTTTTCTTTTATGTCAAATGAGTTCCACCACTAACTAATAAATATATATTATTTATTTATTTATTATTTTATTTTTTCTCAAGTGGACCCCACCATTAACAATTATATATATTATTTTTATTATTATAAAACAAAAAAATCATGCCAACCCAAATTGATATTTTTTTTTATATGTATGTAAATTTTCATTTATACCCTATGACCTTTTTCCTTTTAGTCCAACTTTCTTAATTTCTTTTAAAAATATTCTCCAATTTGCATATTTATCTACAAACATTTGTACTTCTAAAATAGGAACCAGACTAAATTAATAATAAAAAATTGAATTTCAATTAATCTCTTGGGTCCAGTTAGATTGAGGCCTTACAATTCATCCCCTCCTTTATGAAATTTCATCTTTGGAATTTAGGAATCATCTCAGCTTAAAGTATCTTACTTTAAAGTCATTGTTTTGATTAATCATCAATGACCATAATAATCATATTCTAAATAAATCTTCAATTTTTTTACATACATAAGATTATATATTCTATACTATAACAATTCACACCTATATAAATCATCATTAACTAAAACTCTCTAATAATTATAATTGTACCCTTATAGAATAATCCATAAATTTCTTTATATATAATATCTAAAACCATAACAACTAACACCTAAATAGACTATCATTAAACAAAATTCTTCAATTAGAATTCTCAACAACAATCATACTCGTATAATTCTGAACAATCACACCTACAACTATTCTGAATAATAAATATTTATGCTATTCTAAATAATAATTACTTCTTTTTTTTTTTGAAATCCTTTCAAAAATTTTCAGATGTGACAACCCGTCTCTCTCTCTTGAGCTTGGGCCGTCACAGGATATCTCGACTCCCTAATCGATTTCTTTCGCCTTCCCCATGTCTCGAAGTCATGACTTAAGGACTAAGTACAAATGGGAAGCAACACAAGTACCAATTGAGCTACTTCTCAGTCCCCTAATCGATTTCTTTTGCCCCGTGTCTCGAACTTATGACTTAAGGGCTAAGTACAAATGGGAAGCAACATGAGTACCAATTGAGCTGGTAGCTCAATTGGTACTTGGTTGCTCTAGCTCAATTGGTACTCGTGTTGCTTCCCATTTGTACTTAGTCCTTAACTCATGGGTTCGAAACACAGGGAAGGCAAAAGAAATCGGTTGGGGTGATAAACCCCAATCCTAATTTCCTCGAAGAATTCATTTTCGATGATCGAATAGTAGTGCAAGGGGCTCGGTTAGAATTCGATTATATTTATAGGGCCCTAAGTGTCGTGTCAGGAAGAAATGAAAATTTTTAATTAATAGTATTCGGATCCAGAACGAATAGTAATTTTTTCGAAAAATATCTGAAATTAGTGTTTAAGATCGAATTTGGACCCGATTATATTGTCCAGGGTCGTAAATTGAGATTCAGTGGGAAACAAAAGTTTTCGATGAATAGTATTCTTCAAACGAAAATTTTTAGATGAATAGTAAAATTTTTGGAAATCGACCTTTAGTATCGAAAATGTCTGAAAATAGCAGAAGAGTATAGAGAAACAGAAACGGATCAAAAAAAAGACAATTTGAGTAAGTTTTAAGCGATCTGAAGAAAATTAAGATATTACCCTTTTGAGAGATTAATGAGTTTTAATAAGTTTAAACCCAATTGAACTTTTTTCGAAGCATGAGATTGATAGATAAGACACCCAATTAGAGTATTGCATGGTTAATTTGAAGATTAGATGACCATGGAATATTTTCATAATATTTTTCGGTTGAAGTGAAATTAAATCACAAAAAGGGCAAAATGGACATTTTAAGTTAAGTATGTATGGATCACGCATAAGCATAATATGTTGAAGTTTCAAGGAGTGTAACCGAAGTGAATGAGATTTTATCAATTAAGTGTATTTTGGACCATTCACTTATGAATTATTTATAGAATTGGTAGAATTATCACATGGGATTATTTTTCATTAAGAAACACATAAGAAAGCACAATCCATGTGATGCTTAATGGACCAATCAAGTATGACTCTTATATTATTAATAATGTGATTAAAGTTGACTTAGTCAAATTGCATTAATTAAAAGGTTTGTTGCCTTGTGTAATTAGGAGAAGTTGAGAGGCCAAATTAAGAATAAAAATTGAGTATAAAAGGGGAGCTTTTCACGCCAAAGAACAAGGAAGTAACAACATTTCTTCCTTTCATTTTGAGAGCTACGGTTGAACAAAGAAAAATAGTGGAGAGGTAGAAGCAAGAGGAGACATACGATCAAGGTGGGTTGGTGAACTTTAAGTGAGGATTTTTTTTAGTTAAAGGCAAGAAGATCAAGTGGGGAAACAAGTGAAAACAAGCTTGGACTTTGTAGATCACATCAAGGTTAGTAAGTGAAGAAATTGTGCAATTAGTGTTTTAATGCATTCTTTTCTTCAATTAATTCTTTTTTTGAGCTACAAGCATGGAATTAGGATGAATTATGGTTGGAATTTGATGGAAAGTATGATAGATGAGATTGATGCATGAAACTAGTGAGTGATTAATTAGGAGTTTAATTAGTTTTTGTTTAATTGATGTTTATTGATGCATTGGTATGTTAATTAAGGCCATTGGAATGAATTGGAGCCAAGAAAAATGAAAAATGAAGCATTTGATGTACACTAGTAAGGGTATGAGTTGAAGAGCAATGAGAATTAGTATGAGTTTTTATGCTTTTATGGCCTTAAATATTGTTTTTAATTAATTAAAGATTATTGGAATTGAAATTAGGAAAATAGGAATTTTGTATAAAAAGTTGGATATTATTAGTAAGGTTCCATGGCTTAAAAGTCAGGCCAATTATGTGCATTTTGATAAAAGTTATTGACCAAGGGTATTTTTGTAATTTGCCATGATAAAATGGTGGTGGAACGATGGAAATGCCGTGGAGTAAGGGAAAAGCGGCAAAAAGTAAATTGTGAGTGAAGTTTTTATTAAAATTTAAAGTACATTTTATGTTGTATATTATTGAGTTTATAATTATTTATTTGAATTCATAAATGTTAGTACCTTATTTTAATTATGATTTCTAGCATGAAAGGAATTAAAGCTTATTGCATGTGAAATTTTAAAGCTTGAGTTGAAATAAGAAAAGCTAGTAGTTAGAACCATTTGATATGGTTTAGTAATATATAAGCATATTTAAGACATGCTAGAGATTAAGAAATTTTAGGTTTTTGCCTTAGAAAGAATAAATTTTTTTAGTTTGTATTAATTACTCTTATTATGAGAAATATCTAGCATGTAAGTTGACTTTAATATTTACATGATTAGTATTTTATGTATTGATTTATTTTGACACATGCTAGAAAAATTTAAGAAAACTATATAGGCTTTTGCCTTAAGAAATCAAAAATTTTTGAATAAAGTAAAGTGATTTTAGAAATGTCTTTGGTTTACCTAGCTAGCAATGAGCAGCGAGTACTCGGCTGAGTGCCATATACGTGTATAACTAGTTGTGAGCAGAAATCCAACCTTTCCAAGTGTAGTTTGGTTTAAAGTTTATTAATGGTTATTTGTATTTATTCATTATATATTTGAGTTGAGTATTACAATTATTTTGAAATTATATCTTGTGAGTTTTGAGTTAAGTACATATTTATACCAAGAACTTATGAGAATTAAAGTTTTTAGGTTTTTTGCCTTAAAAACAAGCTTATTTGAGAATACTAAGAAAACATATTTTACTATGCCAATGGTTTACCTTAACCCCAGTTGAGTAACAGATTGAATACCCTATACTTGTACGGTAGATTTGAGAGAGTCACTAACTGAGAGTAGAGTCTAGATGACTTTTGAGAAAAAGAGTCAGTTGAGTCACCCTCTGCACGTATCAGGGTAGTGTAGTAGAGACCGATTGCAAGAGGGTAACACATGCACAGAGTTTATGCATCGACGACTACACTTGGTAGATTCCTTAACTCCTAGTGGTTAGCGAGAGATTTTATGCTATCATGACAGGAGTTGACACGACCCTTCCCAGACCTTATCTATGCTCTTGTCTGGAGGATCCTGCCGGGCACTTCAACGGACTTATCGAACCCGACTCGTCGGATCGAATTAATCCGAGAAGCGAACCCTAACTTTCTTAACCGGTTTACTCGTTTAAAACTTAGTAACTCAGTTTTCTTTAAATTGGTTAGGAGTGAATTACTTTTATAAAAAAAATTCAGCAGCATAACGGCATAAAATTGAACATTTTCCAAATTTTACCTGTAAAATAAACACACTTCGAACTATAGAAATCACCAGCCAACTTCGATTTTTCCACAAACATGCAATTCACATTAAATTTCACATCCATACATGTCATATGACATTCATATCCAACCATTCACAACATGTATACATATTCCATGGGTATCACAACCTATACAGATATATCATGTGTATTCTGCAATAAGTGTGAATGTACAATTTTATATATACATATTTAAGTATAAGTTACAATCTGTCAAACATTCATATATCAAACATGCGATCATTTAGATAATAACATTTACAACAATCTCAAAATATATTTAATATTCACATAGTCCATTCATTCATCCCCACCTATAAGTGGAACGTCGCTTCCTCGGCCACAAATCACCTATAATTATTCTGGATAAAATAAGCGAGCTACACGACAAAATAAATCGTTAGTTCGTTACATAATAATACAACCCTTTTAAGTTCATAGTAAAGCATAACTTAAAGAAATATTTAAAGGTTAATCTTTGCAAACTATTTCTTATGAAACAACCATGTGCATCTTGAAGCTACTATAGTATTTAGACCACTACGTGCGGAATTTACTTCCTCGCCCGAGTGGGGTAAAATTATCTCAGTTGTAAACATCTATAATGCGGAATTTCTTCATCACATTTGTAGTACTAAATTTTTATAATTCTAGCAACTACATGCGGAATTTCTTCATCGCAACCATAGTGCCCATAAATCAGATTTTGGCGACTACATGCGGAATTTCTACTTCGCAATGTAATGCCAATAGCTCTCAATATACTCGACTACGTGTGGAATTTGCTACGTCACAACGTATCGATATATACTCTAAGAATCAAGGGATTACACATGGTTTTTACAACTCTTTTTCTCTTATGTGCAAAAAGCACAAAATTTCCTTTCTTCCAAGGTTTTTACTTAAACCAAACTTACGATCAGAAAGTTATTTTATAAAACTCTTTAGCAACAATTAAAATAATTGAAATTACAATTGAACTAGTGTAAGTGATGTAATACTTACCTCAATCCGCATAAATGCAACGATCTCAACGAGCCTCTCGTGCCTCGCTTGCGTGCTCGTCACCTACACATTAATTTCCCATTATATTTTACTCAAATAAAACGTAACATTAGAGTTTTCAATATAAATCAACCTATTGAAAACCCGTTACGCTATAACTTTTCCGACTCGATTTTAACTCAACCGAGACTCTCAAATTCTAATTTCCTTACAATAGTCTTACTTTTAGACCCCTAGAAATAGCCCCATGCTGTCCATATAATTGTTAGAGGCTCAAAACGAAAAATCAAATTTTTAGGCTCGATCGATAGCCCATAACAGAATGCATGACAGCTCACTGCTCGGGGCTCCGTTTTCCTTCATTCTTTTTCCTACAGTTCACTTATCTCACATTCTGGTCACACGTCAAATTTCGTTGAAAAATTCTATCGTTTACTTTGTCAAATCTAAGAAAACGCACATTTTTGGGCACTTTTAGTGTGCGTTTTATGCACTTTTTCGTTTCGGATTAGCGACGGTAGTTTTTCTTTCATATCTAAGCTTCATTTACCTCATTATGATCATCTAAACTTATTTCATGTAATAAAAATTTCATTCGCATAGTTATTTTACCTATCGACTCTCTAACGGCATTATTTTGCACATAACTTGCGCAATTTTTATCGGATTCGATCCGTTCCAAAACCTATGGTTTTCTATGACTCCTAGGCATCATTTGAGGTGTAGAACATCCCCATACATGTCAGACTTGGTCAGGTTTTCTCTAGCTCATGGTTTGAGCTCGGGATTCCACTTTTACTCTATGACACTTTCTATGCGCATTATTTTGGCCCTAACTTCGCCAATTTTTATCGGAATGATTCCATTCCAATTCCTATGGTTTGCTATGTTCCCGAGGCATGTTTTGAGGTCTAGAAAAACCCAAATTAAGCGAGAATAGGTCAGGTCTCACCAGACCCTTTATCAAGCTCGGGATTTCCAAGTTACCTCTATATTTCTCTCTTTGAAATCCTATCACTTCTACATGTTTTTCTAACATTTATCTTGCATGAATCTAAGCTTATTTAAGTCAAAACAACATGTTATTACACATCTCTCATATGGCCATGACCCTCACTTACACACACACAATCATAGTTTCTTTTAATTTCTCATGCTATTTATTATTTTTTTCCTACATCATTTCATCAAACACTTGATCTACAATAAAACTTTGACTATAACCATGTTTTAATCATCACTTTGATTTTACTTACAAAACCCTAGCTATCTTTATACACATGCCTAATTATTGTTTAAGCTTCCTTTTCATTTATCCCATACTAAGGCATGAAATTGCAACAAAATTCTATGTTTAATATTCTAAAGAAACAATCCAATTCATCATCATGTCACAAGCCCAACATTACACTTTACACAACTCTAACTACCATCAAAACTTGTAGAGACATTGTTAGGATCAAGTCCTACATGCTTAAAAATATATATAGATATCGATAAAATACATTAAATGTGATGGTATTTTTAAAATATTCCACCGTTGTGGGAAAATTTTCTTATGTGATGAAAATGAACAATTATAAGTTTAATTGAATGTTTATGAGGTTAATTTGATGAATTGATAAGTGTGGAATATTTTAGAAATATTATTGAGAGGAATAATGATTAATATTGTCGATATTAAAATCGTTATGGAAATTGACGGCTTTAATGTATTTATTTTTATGGAATAATTTTTTTTATGACAAATATAAGTGATGAGGATTAAAAGAGGTCATTAGGAAGTGTTAATTATAGATTAAAAATGAGTATGGGCATGATTGGAAATGGATAAATAAAGTACATAAAAATAGTCATAAAAGAGGGGTGTAAGTGACAAAATTGGATTGAAAGTTAAGCTGTTATAATTGAGGAAAATTGAGGGGTGTTTAGGCAATATGTTAAGTAAATTCTAGAGTCTTCTTCCAGCTCAAATCTGGTCTCCAGGCAATCATAAAACAGACCGGAAGACAACCCAGCAGAACCGAAGACATCTCCCTCTCTCGCGCGATCGTCTCTCGGCCACCAAGAGCTGCAACAAGACCGATCATCCATGGGCTTTCTTCACGGTCAAAAGGGGACTTGAAGGAGCAAGATAAACCTCTGATTTCAGCCCAGAAACCAGATCTGAAAGTGACGAAATCAGACTAGAAATCGGGAAGAGAAGTTGAAGTCATGCGTGGGTGTTGACGAGCTCGGCAGGCCGAGTGAAGGAAAAGCAGTTTCGGGTCAGCTGGTGCAAGCAAAGGACGAGCTGAAAGCAGCTGGAAGAAGCCAAGGAATGAAGGAAGAATGCAGGGGTTGGCGTGAGGAAGATGATGAACAGTTGGTAAGAGGGATGACTTGACTTTTTGAGTGATTTTCATGAGTTCTTTGCTGTCCATTTGAAGAGTTATGATTTATTTTTGTTGTAGTTCAAGTTGACCAGCTGAAATGAAAAGAAATTGTTGTCGTGAGACTCTCAGAGCAGTTGTGGATCTCAAAAACAAGTGAGTTATGTTGGGTTTTAGTTGATTTTATCTTATTAAAGATGAAATGGAATGATTGTTGTGTAAAGTTTGTGTGATGTGTGTGTGTGGCGTGAATTGAGTGAGTATGTGTTATGTGTTCTGCCGAGCAGCAGGTATTTATGTGTGTATGGGCTGTATTTTGTTTGGTTAAATGAGAATTAAGTGATTTATAAGTGTATAAATGCGTAATGAAATATGAAGACGCGTTGGAACCGAAATAAAATCGCGTAAGGTGTTATTGTGTGATTTTCGACAAATGTAAATAGCAGCTGCATATAAGTTGAATTTGGATGATTTTAAGTTGATTTTAAGGTCTTAAACATGTGCTTGAATGTGTAATTGAGTGTGACTAAGTCATAGGGAATGAATTACATTGTATGGAACACGTGTAACGCTCAAAGATAATCGTTTGAATAAATGATGTGCAAGCTGTCCCATTTTTATTTTCTTTCAATTTGGTGGTTTCAAGTATGTATTTAAATATATTTGGACATGGAAATATCATGGAAACGAATGGTATTAAGATAAGGGCATGTAACGGAAAGAATATTGCTTGATTAATTTGATTAGTTTGAGAGATTGTTAAGGAAAAGTATATTGTCATTAGAGTTGTGATTGAAAAGAATTTTAAATAAATTGGTGATTAAATTTTAGGTGAATTGGAAACTCTTCGAACGGAAACGGAGACGTGCGGGAAGTGAAGGAAATTCTTTGAATCGAAAGCTAACGGACGGGAATAAGTTGTGAGTGTAAAACTATATATATATGTTTTATTTAAATATATATGTTATGTTTAACTATATATTTATACATATATGTTTCTTTGAAGTATATGTTTGTATATTCATATTTTATATATGTTTATGTTTTGAATATAATCGTTTTGATTATAGAAATGTTTTAAGTTTTGATATCAAGTTTAAGGAAAAAGAATCAAATGTTAAGGTTTTGATTTTAAGAAAAGTTTTGACAAACGAATGTTTATGAAAAATATAAAAGAAATGGTTTTGGTTTTTAAATGAAATGTGGTTTATAAAAGGATTTTAGCCAATGGTTACCCTAAACCCTATCATGACTGGAATGACTGAAATGACTGGATAATCGGCCGAGATACTTTAAATGTGTAAAGGTACGGGTAAAGAAATAGGTTACTAACTAAGGGAAGGGATAGAAATTATAGGATTGCCTTTACACATTATAAAGTATTCTTATGACTGTTACCCTGCGCAAGGCGTGATTTATCCGCAGCGTAGTGGTTTTATGACTGGAAATGGATCGTCCCGCCACCGTCGCTTTTAGGTCGGTTGGTGCATTATTCCCTGGGTTCCATTGGTAGTGACTGAAATGTTAAAGATGATTTCAAATGTATATTATGATTGATATAATTGATAAATGAAATGAAATGTTTTATTTATTTTATAAATGTTATGATTTTACTGAAAGATGTTGAAAGGTGTTTTGATGTTAAACTGTACACTCACTGAGCTATTTTTAGCTCACTCTTTCAAAATGTTTTAATAAAATTTTCAGGAACTGAGACTAGGGAGCAGTCTGAGCAGCCTCCAGGGCAGTCGTAGGCGACCTACTTGTAGACGACGACGACTTGAAAATATGTATATAATTTTTGGGCTATAAATATGTTATATTATGGTTTTGATACTTGCATCATTATTTTTGTATTGTATATACGTCTATGCATAATTAAACTCTGAACTACGAGGGCTTTGATCCTCTGTAGATAATTGAGGTACGTAGGCGTTTGGGAGTGTCCAAACTCAAGCCCAAAATATTTCAAAAAATATTTTGAATTGTTCATAATGCATACGTTTTGTTTTATGGATGAAAATGATTTTACTGAAAGTTTTTAAATATTCTTGTGATTAAATTGTGATGGACCTGAGGTCCTGAAAATGGTAGTGGAGAAAATTGAATGAATTTTTGAAGTGTTTATGATTTTAATTGCAGGTTTTGTAAAATTAGGATGTCCGAAAAACAGAGGGAACTCTGTCCGTTTTTCTGCAAAAGTTTTTAGTGAATAAATGGTTTATTGGTTTTAATAGAAAAAAAAAAAAAAAAAAAATCCCACCACCTTTTCTGTTAGTTGACGAAAAGAATAAATGTTTAATCGGGTTCGCTCCACGGATTCCTAAGTTCATTGTTTAAAGGAAAGGTTTTCGGAGTCCGTTGGAGTGCCGGGAGGGCTTCCCACGGATTCAAGAGGTTAAATCCGGGTTGGGTCCCTTCAGACATGGATATCTTACCTTATTTGTGTTTGAGACTTGATGTCTTAGTTTTGAATTAACTATGGAGATGAATTAGAAGCTTGAGAAATGATGAAAAATTGCTTGGTATCTTCCTTTTCTTGTTGTTGTCGCCTATTACTTGCTCTCTCTCAACTCTCTCTTTTTTTTTTTCTTTTAAATTTTTGTTAAGTGTTACCCGTGTAACACCATATCCCACTATATTTATGGAAAGCTTTTAAAAAAATGACCCCTATGTCCTTGTTGACTTACTTTTATTATCCTAATTTACCATATTGTCCTTGGTCATTTTATTCTCTAATAAACATAAGTGGTTTTTAAGTCATTCCTATTTCTCATAAAATTGAATTATTAAATTCACTAAACTAAAGTTTTACAACTTTGTCATCCATTTATATTTCTTATTCACTAAATGACCATTTCGCCCTTTTTATTTGATAATTTAATTTTCTAAAGCTAGGAAACATAAAATCGAATACAGGGGCTTACAGGAGTAGTTTCCTTGGGTTACCATTCAGACGAGAAATGAGACAGTTTTAGAAAAAGATTAAGAAAGAGTTTGGAAAACAATTTGTAAATGAGTTTCGAAAGTATATTTTAGAAAAGCTTAAAACTGTTTTCTTTAGTTTCATCAAATTATTATTCTCACTGTTTTCTATATATTTCCAAAAGCCTCCCTCAGATGTAGGAATTAGTTATCCGATGGCAAAGGCATAGAGTGTCGTACAGGCTGATTGACAGAGACAAGCTCTACTATATCTTCTCATGTGGGTTCATGTTCCATACCATATGCATATTCATTTTGAGAAAAACGTTGCATTTTACATAGTTTTGGAACTATATAAATATGTTTATAATTTAGAGATATAAAGTTATATTTTATGGTGTATATATGTTTATATATTAAAGTTTTGCTTAAAGGAGATTTCCATTGCATTATGTGTTTATTCAAAATAGTTTGAGATGATTATATATTATGATTTCAACTTATAAGAATTGTAAGTTGTGATATGTAGTTATAGTGCTTTGAACCAATGTATATATTTATATATATGTTGTTATATGATTTATTGAATTGAAATTGAAAAATGGTTGCGATTTGGTTTGTGTTTTGGAAAATGGTGGGCTTAAGGCCTTAGTGGTTGAGAATTACATTTATGAAATCGATAAAAATCTAGAATTTTCTTTTCAAAACATTTTCATAAAACGTGCATCCAACAACTGATATTTATATTTACAAATGTACATCATTTCCACCATGATTTATATACAAAACATGTATGGTAAAATATGAGCTATACAATGAAAAGTAGTCGTCTATCAATCTATTCACGCGTCGGTCTGAGCCTCGTCCGCTGGACGACTAGCTTCAGCACCTGAGGAAACATTTTAAAAAACACATGGAAAACAAACAGTGAGTATAACTCAGTGAGATAAACATTAAACAGTTTTATAAACTAAAGTATTTTTCTGAAATACTTTTAATCTTTCAAATAAAGCTGTTTTTGAAACTTATTTCGAATTTCTTTCGAAAACTTTCTTATTTCTCGCCTAGATGGTAACCTAAGGAAACTACTCATGTCGTAGCCGCATAAATCTGTACCTAACCACTAGAAATTAGGAAATCTACCCTGTATAGTCACCAATGTGCGACTCTAGGCACGCGTTACCCCTACACAATCGGTTTGAACTGCACGACCTTATACATGCAGAAGGTCGCTTAACTGACTCTGTCTCTCTCTCAGTTAGTAACTCTCTCACATCTACCATGCACGCATAGAGCATTCTACTAGGTACTCAACTGGGGCTAGGATAAACCATCGGCGTATTAAAATACTTTTGCTCGATCTTTTTAAAATAAACTTGTTCTCAAGGTACAAAGCCTAAAACATTTACTTCTAGCACATTCTAGGTAATAATATATACCTGGTTTAAAACTCACGTGCTAGATTCTCATTATAACTTCAACAAATCACATAATTATATATAAATACACTCACATGAATAATAAATGAAATACAATCATTTATATATACAACAACTAATAAGAAATAAATATAACAACACTGAAAGAATTAGTTTTCTACTCACGAAATGTCCTCTGAGCAATTGTAAACCTCATTCAGAAGTCTCCGATATTTCTCACTTTCACCCTAAAATATCCAATACTCATTTAGAATCAATAAATTTACTAAAACAAAGTTATAAATAATTTCTAACACAACTAACTGAATAAAATCTCTTTTTCGCCTAAACTTCGCCAATAAGTCTTAACTTATCCAAAGCTTTCGAATTCTGATTTCTTTTAACGAAATCTATTTATTATCACCTAGGAACACCTCAAAATACTCAATTTCATCGCCGAAAACTCGGAACGAAATTCGTCCGATTTCGCTTACTAATAAAAATCACCTTTTGCTTCGAACATCCGGCAATTTTAGTAATCAATTCTTTAGTGTTCTAACATCCAATCATGATTAAATAAACAGTTTCGAAAGTTAAACGAACGCGTTTCAAAGGGTTTCGAAAAACGCCCTTCAACTGGTTCGTTTAGCTCCGAAATCAATCTTAAACTTTTCATTTTTAAAATCTAACTTCATAAGATTATTTCCTAACCTCTTAAACATCCATCTAATGCCTTAAAATCGAAAACAAAATAAGATTCTAGGAAAACCCATTTTTGGTCGAATTTCTCTATCTCTTTTTTTCTATTTTTCTTTCATTAAATCACTCACAAACGATACCAAAATCATCCTTACATCACCCTCTTATCATCCCTAAACTTGGATTCGAAAAAGAAACCAAAAGAGAAATGGGTTTCATGAAAATCAATAAATTTTGAATTGAAATAACTCATCTAATAGGCGATAACGTTACTTCAAATTTGTTTGGCTAGCTAGAGGAGATGATAAGGAACAACTTTGATGGGGAAACCGAGGCGAGATACAGATCGGATCACATTCTCTTCCTCCCTCTTTCTCGGCCACGCTCGTAGATTTCCTTTTGCTCCTCTCTCTCGGCCAACTCTCTGTCTTGGCTTTCTCTTGTTTTTCACGGAAAAATTTGATTCAAATGAGACAAAATCCACTTATATATATACTAATGCTCAATTGCTAAAGAGCCCCTTAAAAAAATCTCACTTTATCACCTCAAACTTTCAATAATTGAACTACTACCCCAAAATAAATAATTACATATTTTATTAGTCCACTTGGCATATTTTAGTCCACTTATTTTCTTCAACTAATCAATAGATAACACGTGGCACAACCATAGCCACTAATGTTAAAAGTCACTTATCTCATTTCTTATTGGTTGAAATAAAATATCTTTTACTTTATTCCGTAAGCTCACCTCGCTTGATTAACACATAAGTGACTATTAATCATTTTGTATTCATATCGAGGTTAACCAAATGACATCCGACTTGCGATACAAAAATATAATAAATCTCAAATAACATTACTGGAGGCCTACAATTCGACCGTAACTCAATTCGAAAATTTCTAATACCATTAAATAATAAATATGGGTGAGGGCTTACAAACCTCTTGCTCAGAGACAATACCTTATGAGTGGGGCAGCCTAGAGAGAAGGGACCCCATATGAGGGGCCGAGATATCCTATGACGACCCAAGCCCAAAAGAAAGAGAAGGGTTGTCACATTAAAAATGCGCTTTAAATTGTAAACCCTCGATTCTATTTACAGTTTACTAATATTACTCCAGTAATAGCTTTTAAAGTTGAATTTAATTTCGCATCGCGAATAGGATGTCAATTAGAGGACCCGAGAGTAATAGAAAATGAGATGAGTGAGTACTGAGTGAGAATAAGCTTACCATTAAAAGTAAAAAAAGTTAAAAAATTTTTACCAATAAGAATAAGCTAAATGTGATAGAATTTTGTGGTGCATAAGTGAACTATTTGGAACCCTTTTATTAGTGGATGGAATTAGTGGTTTTAAGAGGTGACAAGTGGACCAATTAGCATTAAATTTATCCATTTAGGGGTCAAAATGTAATTAAAAAAAGTTCAAGGGGCTAAGTTATAATTAAAAGAAAGGATTTTTTTTTTTTTAAAAAAAAGTTCCCCACTATATAAATTTGAAGTCAAGCCATTTTCTTCGTTCTTCTTCACATTCAACCGAGAGTGAGAGAGAGAGTGGAGGTCGGCCATTTCAAGAGAGAAAAGCAAAAAGAATCAAGCTATTTTCTTCAATTAATTCATCACTAAATTTCTTCTTGTCATCAACCAAAGCCATGAGAGCAAAAATCAAGTGAGATTGAAGCAAAAAGAAATAAGTTTATTGCTCTTGAGTCTAGTTGATGGTTGATGATACTCATTTCTAAGTTTGCTCTAAAGTTTATTTTGATGTTAGGGATTAAAACTATGATGATTGGTGATAAGTTTGGTGTGATTTTTGAGTTATAAATTGAAAGAAAAATTATGATTATTTGTTGATGTTTCTCATGGCCATGATAGGATTTGTGTAACCCAATTTAATTTCATCCATCTGAGGTTTAATTCATTCATTTTAGAGGCTAAGAAATCATTTAGAAGTGATAGAATTTGAAAACCAAAAGCTTAGAGGCAAGTTTAGTGTTTTTGAGCTAATTGAAGGGCATGAAGAAATCCGTTGTAAAAGTGTTCTTTTAATGCATGAAATGAGTATGTTTGATCATAATTTAATGAAAGAACATTAAATACGAAAGAGTCGAGCTTATGGTGCAAGTGAGGTAAAAATGTGCATTAAAAGTGTTGAAAAAATGTAGTTTTTCGCTAGGAACGCCCACCTGACAGTCGTTTCTTTTTAAATTTGCTTCATGGCCAAGCTAAATGCTAGTTAGGGAGATGATTGGAGTGAAAATGGAATGAAGAAAACGTAGAGATGAAAGAACATTCGGCCAAAAGGGGTCTTATTTCGAGATTTTTCGTTTCGAATTTTAGAAAATTGTTTCGAGCATATCGGGGTATTCCTAGGTAATAATAAATAAGATTGGTAAAAAGAAATTAGAATTCAAAAGCATCGAAAGAGTTAAAACTTAGTTGCGAAGGTTTAGGAGTAAAAGAGATTATATAGAGTTAGTTGTACTAGAAGCTATTTATAACTTTGTATTAGTGAATTCAATGATTCTAAATAAGTATCCGATGTTTTAGGCTGAAGGCGGAAAGTATCGAAGGCTTTCAGCAGAGAATCATCATTCATTCGAGGGCGTTTTGTGGGTAGAAAGCTAGTTATTTAAAGTGTTATTTTATTTTATTTTATTTATTTCTTGTTATATATGAATGAATATATTTTATTCTCTACTCATATGAATTATTTCTTTATGTAATGAAGTTGTTTATTAAAGTTACATTAAGATTCTAGCATGTGAGTTTTCAATTGGGTATATATTTATATCAAGAACATGTTGGAAGTAAAGATTTTAGTCATTTTGCCTTAAAAACGAGTTTATTTGAAAATACCGAGAAAAGTATTTTATTACGCCTATGGTTTACCCTAACCTCAGTTAAGTGCCCAATTGAGTACCCTATACGTGTACGGTAGATGTGAGAGAGTCATTAACTGAGAATGGAATTCAGACGACTCCTAAGAGAGAGAGTCAGTTGAGTCACCCTCTGCACATATAAGGGTAGTGTACATCAGACCGATTGTGAGAGGGTAACGTATGCCTAGAGTTTAAGTATCGGCGACTACACATGATAGATTCCTTCATTCCTAGTGGCAAGATAGAGATTTTATGTCGTCACGATAGGAGTAGTTTCCCTGGGTTACCATTAAGACAAGAAAATGAGAAAATTTAAGAAAAAGATTTAGAACGAGCTTAAAAAACAGTTTTTGAATGAGTTTTAATAAAGCATTTTTGAAAAGTATAAAACTGTTTTTCTTTAGTTTTATTATATTGCTTACTGAGCTTTACTCATAGTTTGCTTACAACGTGTTTCTAAAAAATTCTCCCTTAGGTGTAGGAGCAGGTCGTGCAGGAGTGAGTCGTCCAGTAGACGAGGCTCAGACTGACGTGCAGATAGACTGACGGACGACCTCTACTACCTTGTATATTTCCTCTTATGTCATGTGCATATTTTGAATTAAATCATGGTGTAAATTTGTAAATATAAATATAAGTTTTGGATGCATGTCTTTAAAATGTATTTTATGAAATGAAAACGTTTTAGTTCTTCAATTAATTTTCGTAATTGTGGTTTTTATAGTGAAGTTAGTTTTGGATGCGGGCCGGAGGCCCTTGGTAGTTGAGATTGTTTGTCATAAAAGTGTTTTTAAATTGTCTTTGAAATTGTAGGGTGACATAGTTCAATAAACAGTCAGCATGCTGCCGGATTTTCATTAGAAAATGAAAAATTTCTACCTCTGCCACCTCGTAAACAAGCTTAAAAAGAAGTTTAAAATAAATTTCGGTGCTCCGAGGGGATTTCTTCGGACTAAAGTTAGGGTTTGTTGGAGTTTTATCAAGATGCTATAGGGTTTTCTCGGGTCTAGAGGAGGGATTCGGGAAGGGTCTCATCACCGGGGCCTATATTCAGACTTCTTACATACTCCTAGTAATCTCGCTGACTCTTAAAAGTCATTTCATGCCCCTTTTTGGATATTCGAATTTCACTAAATCACCTTGGACGATTTTCGGATTGATTCCATTTCTATCCAAATCTCCTTTGAGAGTGTCATTTGAGTTTCTAAAATACTTCTTGAGCATTTTTATACTCATTTTGACACTGCTCTAAATTTTTGAATTTTTCAAAAATCCTTCCGAATTTCTGGTCGCATCCAAAAACTGTTCCATTTTACCTTAGACTGACTCGTTCTTTATCCATTTCAGTTTTTATTAACTCTAACTCCTATTCCGAGACTTTTGATATTCGAAATCCATTTTTTGAAAATCACTATTCATAAGGACATTTTTCATCTAAAAATACTATTCATTCGAAAATACTATTAATAAAAAATTTCATTGTTAATGATTTTTGGGATCCGTTTCTAAAAATCACTATTCACTCATCATTATTTATCTAAAAATCATTATTCATTCCGAAATACTATTCATCCGGATATATATATTTTTATTTTTCTTAAATAGAGAAAATTCGGGGCGTTACAATTCTTCCTCTCTTAAGAAATTTCTTCCTCGAAATTTACCTTATTCAAATAGCTGGGAGTATTGTTGTCACATTACATCCTCACTCTCATAAGTAGCCTCTCTATCACGAACTTCCATGATGCAACTCGGTTCACGTTCTGAAAAAAAAAATCTACCATTTGCTGCACAAATGCTGGCTAGCCTTGGCCCTCCGGTCAAACCATCCCTCGACTTGAGGACCCATGAGAGTCTCCTCCAGCCACACTAGTTGTGTAAACCCTTATATTTGATTTTATGTTTCCTAGCTTTAAAAGTTAATTTACCGAATAAAAAGGGCAAACTAGTCATTTAGTAAATAAGAAATATAAATAGATGGCAAAATGGTAAGACATTATTCTAGAAATTTAATAGATGATTATATTTGTAAATTTATCAAATTACTTGAAAACCAATCAAAAGTTATTAGAAAAAAATAAGTCACTAAGCACACGATGGTAAATTATATCATTGAAAGCCTATACATATAAGTGTGTGTTGATGAAAATCACGCCACTTAGTTAAAAATCAAGTAAAACATAGAGGAAAAAGGGAGAGGTAGTCACAGTAAGAGGAGAAAAGAAAGGGGAGAAGATCAAAAGCTTTCCAAGTGATTTTTGAAGCTTCCAAACCCCATTTTCAAGCACACCCAAGTTAGAATAACCACCCCTAAGCAACCTAAAGGTAAGATATCACCATCCCTAAAAGTTTAGATGATAGTTGGAATATATAAAAGTGTGATGTTGGGTTGTGATGTGAGGATGAATTGAATTGTCTTCTTAGCATGTTGATTTTGGAATTTTGATGTGATTCCATGCTTTAGTGTGGTTGAAATAACAAGTAGGCATGTGTGAAGGATAGTTAAGGTCATGGAAACAAAACCCTAACTTGGGATTCTAGCATGCTTAAACTAATATTAGAGGTAGATTAGATGTTTGATAAAATTCTTGAGAGAAAATAGCTTAAGAAATGAAAAGAATATCATGTTGTGTGTGGAAGTGTGAGTCACAGCCAATGAAAGGGTGTATGATCCCATTGTATTTCCATTTTTTTAAGCTTTAAATTATGCATATTTGATGTCATGAAAGCATATAGAAAAGTTAGAATTAAAAAAGGAAAAACATAGAAGTAACTTGGGAATTTAGAGCTAGATGAAAGGGCTATAGTGACCTGACCTATTTTGTAATGTTCATTTCCGAATTTTTATTGTATATGAGGTTATAAATATTGTAAAGGTATTATACTAAAATGCTCTCATTGATGGAGCAATAAAATCATTAAATTTTTCGGATATATAATCAAAATTGAGTGAAATTTTCGATTTGATCAGAAATAAATTTGAATCCGAAAATTTATGTGATGGTTTATTTAAGTTGGAGATGCAATTGGAGTCAAATAAATTTCTATGGTATGACATAATTAAATGAATTAATTAGAGATTGCATGAGGACATTTTTAGAATTGAAATTTTGAGTGCAAAATGAAGCAAAATTGAGGGCTAAAATGGACATTAAAATGTATGGCATGAATGGTAATTTATTTACCAACTTAAAGGACAATTGTGTACGTAAATTAAAGCTATAAAAATTGAAGAAGAAATCAAGAAGAAGTGCAGCAAGTGGAACATGATAGAAGAGGAAATAATGCAGCAGAAAACTAGTGTGATTACATGAAAATTTGTGGGCTATGTTGTTAAACAAATGAGTGGCATGAAATGTAATTAATTGACAAAGTTTAGGGGTAATTTTTAAGGCCTTTGGATAGCTATATAAGAGGATAAGTTGCTGGAAAATTCAAAAAGAAAGCAAAGGAAGTCAGTCACAGCAGAAGAAGAAAATTCTGCAGGGCAGTTCGACAACTCCTCATCCCAGCCCATTTTCACCCAATTTCAAGTGATTTTAAGTCCAAAAAGGTCAAGAACAAGTTTAAGAAGATCACCAAGAAAAATCAAACCAAAAGGAAGAGGTAAGATTGAGTTTTGAATGAAAAAGTTAGATGAATTTTTGGTTCCAATGATGTTCACGACCAGACTTGATACTTATGAGGTTTTGATGGTTTAATTCAAGGTTTTAAAGCTCAAATCAAGTGGAAAAGCAAGCCAACACACCTAGGAACAATTGGTAAGTGGTTTGAATGAGAAATAATGTGATTTGAATGAGTTTGAGGGTGTTTAAGTATGATAGAAATCTGATGACGTGATTGAATGTGTGTGTGGACTATTTTGTGAAAAGATAAATGATGAAAGGGTGATGCATATTATGAGATGTAATTTGATTATTTTAGGGTGAGATGATGTAAAAGAAATATGGTTGGTTTGGCTTGAATGGGGGCTGGTTTGTTAGGCAAGGAAGTGGATAGTTGGAGATGATGTGTTTGATTAAATGCTTAGGAGAATTGCCAAATCTAAAATCATGAAAGTTAAACGAAACAACATGTTAAGGGTGCATGAGGAGGTTTGGTTATATGGCGGATGAGGTGTATTCATTGGGTTTTGATGCCTATCAACTTGAACAACATGCATAATTACTACTAGAAAGGTATATAGGAGTGTTAGAAATTAAAAAGGAAAACCAGATGACATTGTTTGTGCATTTCGATTTGATGAAGGGCAGTAGCTTATGCATGAGTTTTGTTGATGTTTATGGCATATTTAGGGTCTTAAAGACATGCATGGATATGGTAGATCTAGAAAAGGAGATAACGAAAGAAGCTCACTTTTCAGCATATGTTATGCATCCAGATAACACCAAGATGCACCATACCCTGAAGGAACACTACTGATGGAGGAGGATGAAGAAAGAGATAGCAAAGTTTGTCTTTCGATACTTCACCTGTCAACAGAAACCAACGGGATTATTGCAACCTCTCCCTATCCTAAAATGAAAATGGGAGAAGATTACCATGGACTTTGTAGTATGGCTTCCGCACAGTCAGAAAGGACATAATGCTATATGAGTGATCATTGATAGATTGACGAAATCCACCCATTTTCTACCGGTCAAAAGTGATTACCCTCTCAGTAAGTTAGCGCAGTTCTACATTGATAAGATAGTCAGACTTTATAGTACACCAATTTCTATTGTTTCGGATCACGATCCCAGATTTACCTCTAGATTTTGGTCTAATTTGTAGAAAGTCTTAGGAACTCGGCTGAACTTCAGCATAGCCTTCTATCCCTAGACAGTCAGAGAGAACCATCCAGACACTTGAAGATATACTCAAGGCAAGTGTTCTAGAATTCAAAGGAAGTTTAGATACACACCTACCACTCATGGAGTTCGCTTATAACAACAGCTATCAAACAAGTATAAGTATGGCTCCATATAAAGCACTTTATGGAAGAAAGTGCAGGACTCATGTATGTCAGGATGAGGTAGGTGAGAGGAAGTTTATAGGTCCCGAGCTTGTCCAGATCACTGTAGATAAGATTAAAGTCATTAGAGACAGGCTCAAGATAACCAGCGATAGGCAAAAGAGTTATGCAGATAATCGCCCTAGAAATGAGTGCTCAAGATATCCCCCTAGAAAGAAGTGCTCAGGTTTAGAAAGTGTGGTAAGCTGAGTCCACGCTACATTGAGCCATACGAAATTACAGATAAAGTAGGATCAGTGTCATACAAGTTAAAGCTACCACCACAACTGAAAAGAATTCATAACGTGTTTCACGTGTCCATGCTCCGAAAGTACATTTCAAATCCCTCCCAAGCACTCAAAGAGCAACCAATAGAGCTAAGAGAGAACCTGACTTACGAAGAGGAATCAATATAGATTTTAGATCGCAGAGAGCACATTCTGCGCAGTAAAGTTATCTTCTTAGTAAAAGTTTTGTGGAGGAATCATGAAGTATAAGAAACTACTTGAAAGCATGAAGAACAGATACGTAGTAAATATCCCCACCTTTTTCAATCGATGAGTTATGTAAATTTGGACGAAATTATTTAAGGGGAGAAGAAATTATAATACTCTTTTTCTAATTTCCATACCGTAGTGGCGATTTGTATAGATGATATAAATGTAATGTACAAAGATGCCCTCATTAGAGAATTAATAAAGTTATTGAATTTTTCAAATCGTAAAATCGGATTTTAGTAGAATTTTCGATCCGATCGGAAACGGATTCGAATCCAATAAGTGATATCATGATTCATAAATGATATGAGATGAAATTCATAATCAAAAGATATTCAAAAAGGGCATGGATTGAAGGAATAAAATTAGTTGCATGGTATGTAAAAAATTTGAAAAACTAGTGTAATTACATGAAAATTTGAGGACTAGTTTGTTAAAATAAAAGAGTGGCATGACATGTAATTTTATAACAAACTTCAAGGGCAATTATTCAAGTTTTTGGCATCTATAAAAAGGCGAAGAAGCTGCTGGAGAAGTGTGACAAAAACCAAAACAGAAAATAAACTGCAGGGGAAAGAAACCAGTCCTAAGCAGCAGCTATACCAGCCCATTCTCACCTTAATTTCAAGTGATTTCAAAGCCTAAAAAGGTTCTAAACAAATCTACGAAGGTCATCAAGCAAAATTAAGTCAAAAACTTGAGGTAAGATTGTAACATGCTGTTTCGGTGTCCAATTAAATTATTAAATGTTGATTATTATTTAAGGGATGATGTAATTAATTATTCGTCCAGATTCGGAGGAGTAATTGAATTTTTATAAAATTCTCCAGACAGGTCCGGAGATAATTATTTAATTCAATCTCGTAAAATAATTTAGAGTGATCGGATCCGAACAAATATTCGAATACTAATGAAGTTTCCGAAATGAAAATGGATTTTAAAAGAATTTCCTGGTGGACCCGAAGCGATTCTAAAGGCGAAAGCAATTAAAAAAAAAAAAGGGATTTGTGGACGGACGAAAATAGAATCTGAGCTTGAAATTAAAGCGGGAGTGCATCAAATAAAATAAAGTAAACTTTATGCATGAAGGTGACACGTGTCACACATGCAATAAAGGAGAGAGACAAGTGTCCAAAGTGAGATTGAAAAACAAGAAATGAATGAAGAAAGCTAAGAAAGAGAGAATCGAGTGTAAAGTAAGAGAGCTTCATCAAAAGCCTTCATTCAGTGATTCGGTCAACATCATCATCCAAGAGTTGTGATAGTGAGGATTGAGAGAGCAGAACCAAGGCAGGCATTCGGCCTCCATGTCAAGCAAACCAAGGTGAAAGAGAGACCGAGAGCCTTCATAGAGAGATTGAGAGAGATTCGAGTGTGAGAGATAGAGAGATCGTGAGAGAGCTGACCGAGACCAGATCGGAGAGGAATTCTTCAGATCCAGCAGCTGCATGTAGCATCTGAACCATCCAAGATAGATCTGAGAGCTACAAATCACGCATGCAAGCAAGAGAGAGTGAGCTGCTGCCATCGTGAACTTGCTGTCGCTATTGTGGAGTGCTGCCGTGGTCTGGTTGGTGTGCTAGTGCAGCTTGTGGACTCTAACCAGGTGCTGCCTTACTGCCATAAGCTGAAGAGCTGAAGTCGTGCACTGTTTTCGTCTTGTGAAGCTACTGGCGTGAAGGGCTATTGGCGAGAGAAGCTGTTGTCGCTGCCATTGCCGTGCACCAGCTGCTGTCGCCACTGCTGTTGAAGTTGCTGCCATCGCCGTGAACCGAGTGCTGCCATTGTGAGTTGTCACCGTTGATGTAGCTATTGCCGAGCAGCTGTCAGGTTAGACCGAACACCATTTTAGACCTGAAGAGAAGACAGCTTGCTGGGAAAGAAGAAGTTGCTGCCGAGAGCTGTCTTGTGCAGGTGAGATGTGCAAAAATCTGTGAATTTATGAGTGTGTATGTGTAGTCGTGGAGTTGAGAGAACAGAAGAGCTGTCCGTGCAACTCAAGTGCAGACTAGAAGTAAAGATTATGAGGCACTCGGTCAAGAATCATTCAAGCCGTGAGAGGGCTGCTGGGTGCTGAAGTTGAGAGCTGATTCAAGTTCAGCTAGTTGGTAAGTTTTCCTGAATCTGTTTTGGGCGTGAACTCTGATAGCTTTATATAGAGTTTAAGTGCTGTTTTTGGTCTTCAACCAGCAGCTGTAAATCTAGCGGAGGTTTGAGGATTGTCTTGGAGCAACATCAGCTTGTGCATGTAGGTGTAATAGGTTGCTTGCTGCCGTAAGTTTCTGATAGTGTCAATTGTCGTCGCGATCGTCCGAGAGCTGTTTCGAAGCGAGAAACAGCTCAAGCGAAGGTAAGTTGCTGTCCCGTTGATATTGTTATCATGATTTGAGTAATGTTTAAATGTTAATGGTGTCCATTTGGGTTGAAGGAAGCTCGATAAGGAGATTAATTTGGACAGCCTTTCGTGCTAGTTTTCGAAGCTTTCGAAAACACTTGTGGAGAGGTAAGTCCGAATTTATGAATTTTGTTTGCAATGGAAATATTTATGATTTGGTTGTGGATTAAATTGATGATGACATGATTGGGATATAGGATTTAGAACCTCGTTAGTGCGGAGGTTCGTTTGATTAAGTTTTGACGTGTTTGCGATTGATTTTCGATGTTGAATTCACGTTGTGAAATCCGTATAGGGGCTGTTGTGTTAGGAAAGCATGGGCTGTTACGTTTTGCTTTTTGTTTCAGAATTGTTGGCATGAAAAATGATTCGCATCGATATGCTTTAGAGTATTGAAAAGCTATTTGAGTATCGCTTGATTGTTTTCAAGTGTTTTGATCGAGTTTTTCCGTGTTTTCGAAAGGCGTTAGTTTGTGATTTAGTGCCGAATGAATTGTCATTAAAATGCCATGTTGTTAAACGATATTTGAATGTAATTCAAATGAATATCTATGACGAAAATGATTGAGAGATTTCATGATGGTTTGTTAGAATTAATTCACGTAAATGAAAGACGATGTGACAATTTATGGGCTATTTTGGACATGCAGTTTTCATGGAAATTGTGTGCAGTTGTTGACCTGTTTAAGGATTGTTTTTGAAGTGTTTAAAGGCTGTTTTCATGCTATACAAATGAGCTATTAAAGTGTTATTATATAAGCTATAATTATGCTAGTTATGGGATGTCAAAATGAGGAGTAGCATGCTGTTTTTAGAATGTTATTCGTGCTGTTTTAAGTTATTTGAATGCTATATTCATATTGATTGTTGGGCTGTCATAAGCTATTTTAATGGGTTGTTTTGAGATTATTTTCAATATGGTAAAGACAGTCATAAAAAGGATATTATGAGCTGTTTCGAAGTGATATCCATTGGAAGTGTTTAAGATGCATTATAGGAAAACGTATAGTTGTAGTCCACTAAGTAACGCTAGAAATATATTAAATAAACTTTCGTTACGTTTGTTTTTATTGAAAAGTCAAGGAGAACCCGGCAAACCGGATTCTCAACCAAAGAATAAGGGTAAAGCGTAAGGGAGTATACCATTCAAAGATCGAATCCGTTTGAGGTCGATATACACATTATCTTTAAATTTTACTTGAAAGTGTTTTCATTGTGAAATGAATTTCTTAAATGAGATTGTTATATCATTTCAATATGATGTATTTACAAGCGTATTTGACTATACTTGAAATGAAACGCGAAATTGATTTGTTATGAAAATCTTGATACTAAAACCAAAGTGTAAAATGTGATACAAACATTATGTTATAAATAGCCCTTGTAAACTTAGATATCAATAAATGAAAATTGGTAATTGACATGTCAATAGGGAAATTAGTAGCTGCACCGTTTATTTACATACACTAAATTGATTCGTTATGGATTATGAGAGGCACCACGTGTCCGATCCTGAACGATTATGTGTTATGTTATACGACCCGGTGGATAATCACCGAGCGGCCGATGCCGGGGTCGACCGTTATTCCGGCAGGTAACCATCGCGTGTCCGATGCCGGAAACCCATATACCAATATATGAGTATCGAATATATATGTTTACTAAGGGCACTGAAAAATGTTATAAGCAATGAAATGAAATGTTCAATGCTTTGAAAAAAAAATGTTGAACTCGAAAAAATTGTGAACTATATGTTTAAGTATTTTTATGCAACGTATATATATATATATATATATGAATGTTAAAGTTAGAATACTTTTAGTTACGAATGAAATTACATTTGAAATTGAGAAATTAGATTATGTGTATACTTATTAAGCAATTATGCTTAGCGCATTGATTTACCGTGCGCAGGTTGAATCTTTTGACTCCATCTTCAAACAGAAGAAATAGCTTGTACGCGAAGGCTCATATAGTCACCATCCACTCTACACCTTTGGTAGATATATAAATATATTGCATATGATCATGCATTTTTGGGATACATGTATATTTGTGTAAATTATGGTTTTCCACTTAATTATAACAAAGTTCTGTATAAAAGCATATCTATATTTCTTAAAAGCTTACCTTTGGTTATGTATGCATATAAATGTTTATGATATATTTGAGTAATGAAATGTTTTGGAAATGGACGGGAGGTCCAAATGGGAGTTTAGAAATTGATCTTTTATAAATGTTAGAGTTTCAATTACAGGAAACGGATTTTGGGATTTTAGAAAAACAGAGGAAACTCTGCCGGATTTATGTTTAAAAAAAAAAAAAAAAATTCTCTAATAGTAAAGAGTTTTAGAATGATAATAGTTTTTCAAAAGTAACAGAAACGTTTTTATTAGGTAAGTAACGTTCTCCATTTCGAATTTCCAACCGTAACGGAAATCGAGCGAAGGGCGTTACAAAGATTGAGTTTTGAATTGAAAATTTTGATGAAAAGCTGTCAAGAAAATAGTACATGGACAGCTCTTGTGTTTAATGAGTTTTTGATGATTTAATTCAAGATTTTGAGGCACTTATCAAGTGGAGAAGCAAGGCAATACATCAAGGAACACTTGGTAAGTCATTTGGTTAAAAATTATTGTGATTTGAATGAGTTTTTATGGTGATTAGTAAAGATGAAAACTGCTGAAATTTTTTATTGTGATTGTGATTGAAGTTCGTGTGAGACATTTAACGAAATGTTGAGATATATATTTCTATGCATATTGGTTATGTTAGGGTGAGATGATGTGTAGAAAATATGAATGATTTGGTGAGATATAGGGGCCATTTTGATGTTCAAAAAGTATAAGGTGGAATGAAGTTAAGATGTTTAATCATATGCTTGTGTATTTGGTTAATATGATAATTTTATGTATAAACTTTGTTTAAATTATTTTGATGATGATTCATACTTGAATTTATGTTAGAATGATGGTTTATGGTGTTAAAATATGAAATGAAACCATGGTGATAATGATGAGAAGCATTCGGCCAAAGGAGTTCAAAAAGGGGTGCAAGCTATCCATGAGTTTTGTAACAGCTTAGGAGCTATTATAGGGCCTATTAATGGTTGCCTAAATGTTGAAATTAATGTGGAATTGAGATGAGAGAAGTTGAGTTAAAATATGTTGTAAATTAGGTTAAAGAAGCATGTTAAATGAATGGATAAATTGCTTGATTTATTTATATGAATAAGGGGCTGCAAGTGTGATGTGATTGTGTGAAAAATGAGATGCATGAATTTGAATTAGAATGCATGCTAAGTTCGGCCTAAATAGGGAAGATGATGTTGATAAAATTGTGTACTGTTTTGTGATGGATTTTATGAAGTATGTATGTGATTAGATAAGTTTGAATAGAATGGATAACTTATGGTAATGTTTTAAATGTGTTAAAGGGTTGGAATTAAGGTTTACATGAAATGTGGAAATCATGGTTCACAAGCTGCCATGTTTTGGTTTTGATGTGTTTGTTGTGATAAAAGTTATTTTTGGGTGAATTGGATAAGTTTAAAAGTTTTATGGATGATAGAAATGATTGAAAATTCAAACGCAAAGTAAACACGAATAAACGGAAATGTTAACATGAAATTAGACATTCGGAATTGTTGTATAATTTAGTAGTTGATTAAATATTAATGTATAATTGGAAGTAAATCTAAATGATTAATTTTAGTTGTGACTCTCTCTAAAATTAGAATATGAAAATATATAGGTGACGTAAAATAAAGGGAGTCCAAAAACTTACGCACCATAGTAGCCAAATTAAAGAATTAGGTGAGTGTCCCTTCAAAAATGATATAAAGTAATTTTATTTTTATCTGTGTGATTTTATGCTCTAAGATTGAAAATCATTTATTGAAATGATTGAAATTGATTTTAAAGTTTTGTGTTAAAGATTATATATATTGAAATGTTTAAAATGATTTTGAAGGAAATAAAGTTTTCAAAACCTCTCAATGATTTTAGTAAAACTTTAAAGTAAATGTGAAATGAAATATAAAGGAGAAAAAATTGAAATAAAAATGTTTTATAAGCGTATGGTACACCTACAGGTATTCCAGACATGATACAATTACAGGGGATATACCTGCTACCCGAATCCTTGAGGGCAGGCCCACGAAAGTCCAAAAGAGAGGGTAGTCGGGTCTATCACATCCGAATGCATAAGGGTCGAGGCTGGGGCCTAAGAGTGGGGATGGATCAAGCTCGTCATATAAAAAAGTTGTCTATTAGATACTCTGGGGATGGTGGTTTCGTCATGCTTGGAGATTTACAGAGTCACAAAAATTTTCGATCAGAGTATCTAAATCCATGCATGATAGTGTCAGGGAGACTCTGTAACTAATAGCGGGAGGGACTGAGTCATTAAGTCCTCTTAATTTGTCATCCTTGCACGAATTCGAAGTATATCATAGTTAGCGCCCTACTGGATAGGAGGCCGTAGAGGCCTGAGTGATGGATCTTTCTGCTCATACCTAACGTACCATATTTTATAGAGATTAACAGTGGCTGATCATTTTTTTATATATATACAAAGATTTTCCAAAAGTTTATTACCACCACTGTTTGTATTTTACAATAAGGTATTGATAAGTCTTTTAAGGTAATTTTCAAAAACAAGTTTTATAAAACATAAAGTACAACTTTAAAGAAAAGTTTATAAAGCATAAAACACTATTTTAAAGAAAGTTTATAAATACGTTTTAAAGAAACTTCTGGGAGGTTCATTTTATAAAGCAAAAACATAATAGAATTTTTAGGACACTCACTGAGCTTTTTAGCTCACTCTTTATTTTATGTTTTTATAAATAAACCTCTCCAAGAATAGGCACAAGTATTGGTACATCCAATACAAGGACTCCAGCATAGAAGTAGAGAGACTGGGTTGTGCGTGCTATGTATTTATATATTATTGTTATAGATGTTTTAAAAATAATTGAATGCATTGTAAAGTTATATATATATATATGTATGTATTCATTTGTATATATTTTGGAAATTGTATAAATGAAAATATATGCATGACATGTGATTGATTTTTAACTTGTTTCTGAATTCAAATTACATGTTTGGGGTTGCTTGTGATTTAAATTGAGAGGGGCCTAAGGCCTAAAAGTTGAGATTTGCATAATTTTAGAAGTGTATAAAATTTTCTATAAATTTTGTAGGGTGGCATTGTCAGAAAAATAGATGTTATGCTTCCCGAGTTTTTACTAAATCGATTTTATAAATGTATGATAAAAAAAAAATTCCTACCAATTTCCGTTTTCAAAATAGTTTTTTAAAAGTTTTACAATATATTACAACGACTTAACTTCACGAAAACCTTCTATTTGGATCAGATATCCTCTAGGAGGTTACCATGGAGTTGCCAGTGGACTGCTGATAGTACAGAAATAGAGGTATAGGAACAAGGCCCATCATTAATCATCCTAAATTCATCTGAAAATCGCCCTAAATCATTCAAATGACAAAAATATAAAATGCACCCCTAACATTCCATCTTGGCTAAATTCATCTATCACCCAAGTCCAAACTTTTCTTTTAATTTTTTTGGTGCACATCATGTTAGAATCATGCATAACCTCATATGAATACATCAAAACATTAAAATCAATCCATTGACATCAAACCCCAATCTTGGTCGAACACACACATCATACATCCAACATCATCCTTTCATTTTCATGGCCACTAACACACTAAAATTTCTCAAATCTTCATCTAATATCCTAAAATCAACTCAATTTAAGTTTTCTTGAAAAAATTACATAAAACCCTAGAATATTAGAATGCTCACCTTGGTCACTTGCTTGTCTAATGATTTCCTTTCAATTTCTCACTTGAATACAAGTTAATCCACTTCTAAACATACCAAAAATTTCATCAACTCATCAAGTTATCCTTCAACCAAGAAATCATCAAAATATCATGAAAATTAAAGTAAACTTACTACTTTCACTTCACTTTCTTTACTCAAACTTTGCCCTATCACCAAATTAAAGTGGATTTAATGATTCTAGCATGAAAAATTGATCAGGAAAAGCTTATCCTTCTTCCTTCCCTTTTGGCCGATTCCTCCTCCTCTTTTCTCTCAATTTTCTACACATATCGTGCACCCTTAACTTTATATAAGCCTCAATTAAGTTTAACATTTGCACCTAAACTAACCTTAAATTTACAAGATTACCATTAGTTAGAATTTAAAGCTTTTGATTGGTTGAAATCTAACAACCAATTCAATTCTAATTAATTTCATTCCATTTCAACCAAATACTAACTAGTTGGTTTGTTGTCTCCAAAATTACTCATATGTCATCCTTATCTCTATACACATGTCATTATTTTAAAATTTCCAAAACGCCCTTGTCATCATACTTTATTTACATCATTGCCCCTTTTCTAGAGAATTCTTTTATTTCCAAAAATGTCCTTGTCATAACACTTTATTTATATCTTTGCCACTTTCTAGAAAATTCTTTTATTTCCATCAATTGCCTTCAAAATTTCATAATTCCTTCCATGACTTTTCTGGAGAATTTCATTCCCCTTTTCACATACTTAACCTTCGATGAGTGTAGTTAGAATTCCAATTGAATGTGTTTAGAAAAAAATCGACTATACTAGTTCTTGTATTCGAATCTATCTCCTGTTTATCCGAAAATTCTACAAAAATTCAGTTACACATCTGAGCACTTTAAAATTACTTTATTATTTCATAACTAAGTGCATGCTTGTATAATACATATATAGTACAAAAATCGAGAAAGGTATATTACAATATTAGTCCTTTAGAGTTCGCTCCAATATATAGATATCTTTGTCTAGAGTTTCCTCCCATCGACCATTGTATGAAACTAAAAATCTAACACATTCCATTTCTTTGCAACAACAAACTTTTCAATGTTAACACTAAATTTACATTTATCATTTTTTTTTTGAACTTACATTTATCAATTTTTTAGAATTTGAAAAAAAAAAAATCACTTTATCCCACTACTAACAAAATATATTTTAAAAAATAATTAAAGAACTTTTGGAAATCAGATTAGTAGGTCCCAAAATTCTTAAATAGGTCTTAGATTTCCATTAGTTGGTCCCAATTTAAAGTAAATTGTTCCCAAATTAAGTATAAATAAGTCTCAAATTCTTTGACACTAATTCCAAATTAGGTCAAATTAGGTCCTGGCTTCAATTAAAATAGGTCTTGAATTCAGTTAAAATAGTTCTCGAATTCCTATTACTTGATCATGAATTCAATTAAAATAGAACCCAAATGAAGCCTAATTAGGTGTTGAATTCTTAGACATTAGTCTCGAATTGATATTTATTTACTCATATTTTGAATCTCATCCTTCACAAGTCTTTTACAATAAAAAAAATAATAATAAAAAACAAAATCAAGCTTAACCAACCATAAATGTGTATCAAAACAACATATATCAACCCTTGAAAACATTAATACCATGCCATCTTTTAAATGTATACATAGATCTGACTTAAATGACAAGATAGAAAGGCATGCTTATATTTCAATAGGCCAGAAACTATTAACATAGCCTTGCCCTCTTTCCGTCCATTCCTTACTCTTTCTAATCTGATCCGTATATTCCAAGAGAACAGGAGGTTCCCCTCCTCCCCTTATTTGGATGTTACCCCCCTAATATTCCTTACTCTCACTCTTACGATGTGAATGGCCTATGTCCCTTTTTCCCTCCACAGACCTACTTCGCTAACGCTCGACTAAGTTTTGAACCTTCGTGCGTTCGCTTTCTCAGTAGCAAAAGCGCTTCTCTTTACCCCTTAAGTAGAAGGACAAACCCAAAGGCCTGTGTTGGCTACTTGCTTGGCTTGCTCTGTTGTTGCTTAGCTTTATGTGTGCTTTGTTCCATCCCAACCCACCAGCCATTACCTTACTACACCAACTTCAGCAACTCCACATTAGCGATGACAACATCAATACTGAGCACATTGATTGGGACACATCAATCAAACAACCTTGAAAGCAATATCCAAAACAACTCAACTATTGAATGGAATAGTGAATCCATCAATAAATTAACGAATCAATTAGTTTTGAAGGTAAAAAGGTCATTTAGCATTGATGACATGTATAGAGGACAGCTGGAAACCATTTTTTACAATTTTAATTAAATAAAAAAAAGGAAAAAAAAATAACAACCACTCAAAATGTGCCACTTATGGCGTGTTATTGGTAGTCTAGGTATAAAAGGCAAAACCAACTTCTTTCTCACAGTTTCCATACCCTTCCAATCCCCTCATTTTCACTAGTAGATGACCTTACAACTTCGGGCCAAAAAAGCTTACAACCTCCACTGCATCGACGTCTGATGATGGTAGTTGTCAACCACGATTGTTGCTTCTAACTAGTAAAAAGTGTGTTGAAGAAGGTTGGACTTGGTTGATTTCTATTGTTGCCGGTCGAAGAAGGAAATGAGAGGTTTTTATGGGTTAATATGTGTGCTTCATACATCATAAGTGTTGTTACATGGTTGTGTGGTTGATGTATTAAGTTTAGTGCCTTTTAATGGTTGATTTCTAGGTTAGGGTATGAAAAAAATTTTAGGAGTTTTGAAATGTTTGAACATGTTTGGTAAATTCAAACTGCGTGCGATAAAGTGAGGTTTCAAGAAGTGTGTGCAATTTTTTGGGCCTTTTCATTTTTTTTCACTCACTGCCTTCACTGCTTTTACTTGTGTGCAATGCTAGTAGTGTACTTTAAGGTTTCTTCTTAGTTTTGTGTTCAAAAAGATTGATTTATAAATTCATGTATGTTTTGTGGATGTATCATATCAGATAATTGCATGTACATTGAAGTTTTTTCTTAGTTATGTGTTTACTGCTTTCAATCAATGTTTTTGTTATAGTAGGCTGACAATTATTATGTTTTGTGCTGCAACCAAGAGCAAGTGAAAGAAAAAGTAAAATAGTTTGACAACAAAAACTATGATAAAAAAGCTGAGGTGCAGTGAGGTTAGTAGTTTGCATACTGTTGATTGTGTTGTTACTTACTACACATGCCTTTATTATTGTTTACATGTATTGTGACAGGACCCTTCCCAGACCTTATCTAAGCTCTTGTCTGGAGGATCCCGCCGGGTACTTCAACGGACTCCCCGAACCCGACTTGTCGGATTGGAGAAATCCGAGAAGCGAACCCCTTTACTTTACTTAACCGGTTTACTCGTTTTAGGCTTAAAAATTTTTATTTTCTCTTAATATAGTTGAAACGGTGTGAATTTTTCGCGTTTGATTGAAAACTAATTTTATAAAAATCGGACAGCATAACGACTGTAAGTTTAACATTTCCAAAATCAACCTGCATAAGAAATACACTTCGAACTATTTTGATCACCGTCCAACTTCTTTCAATCTCAAACATGCATTTTTTATTCATTTCACAAACATGCAATTCTTTTACAAACATAATTCACATATGTAATTGACATATAACAACTCATACTTATATGAAATATGTGCCTTGTGCAATATGTGCATATCAAGTGTAATGGTTCATTTATATATACATATCAAAATATGATTTATAATCCGTCAAATATCTCATGTCAACACGTAGTTATTTGATTCAATATATACACATGTACACAATATCAAAATACATTAACATCCATATAGTTCGTCTCATTATTTTCCCCACCTAAAGTTAATCAAAATAATGTCTTTGATGCAAGAGCGTCCGTGCCAACGTCTACTAAAGTATACAAGCTACACAAAACAAAGAGAGGTTAGGCAATATATATATAAAGGTATAACTCCGCATAGACATTACTTAGAAAATAATCGATTTTATTTTTTTTCTTTTGAAAACCATTTCTCATAAGACAACCATGTGCAAAGCCACTACGCACGGAATTTGCTACATCGCGATGTAGGGCGAACTTTCTCAACTCTAAGTAACCACAACGCGGAATTTTTCTACATCGCCGTTGTAGTGCCAATAGCTTATACTTTACGCAACTACATGCGGAATTTTCTACATCGCATATTGTAGTGCAATTTACTCATCACTTGCAATTAGATACGGAATTTTCTACATCGTATCACAACATGCACATGGGTCTAAATTCAACTTTACTTTGCTTTACTTTTAAACCTTTTTGCAACTTAATTTCGCCTTCGAATCTCATTTCTAGATTCTAGGTATAACTCATTACTCAACATAAAACTTATGATTTTGGAAAACCATTTTGCAAAACTCTTTGAAACAATATATTTTATCATTGCCATATAAATGGAAATAAACTAGATGTAAGTGAAGTGAAGGACATTTACCTCGATCCCAACGCTCTCAATGCCTCAAAGAGCCTCTCGCGTATCGTCCGCGTGCTCGTCACCTATACATCATAGTCTCGTTATAACTTACTCACTTTTTTAGCTAAAACTAATAAAAATAGAGTTTCCAATACATTGAAAACTCACTACACCACACTTTCCCAACTCGATTTTTGACTCGACCGAGGCTCTCAAAATTTGGTTTCTTTGTAAAAGTCTTATTTCTAGACCCCTCGGATCATCCCCTTATGTTTCGTTTGGTCTCCGGAAGCTTAAAACAAAAAGTCAACTTTTTAACTATACGGTTGACCACGAAAAACAGAATTGAAACCAGCCATGGTTTCACCTCTGTTCCTTTTTCTAGCGTCTCCTTAACGCATAACTAAGTCGCCCGTAAAGTTTCGTCGAGAAACTCCATCGTTTGCTATGTCAATCTAGGCAAAACGCCCCATTTTGGGCACTTGTCAAAGCGAGCTTTTACATCGGACAAGCGACGATGATTTTTCTTTCGTATCTAAGGTTCTTTTACCTAATTATGACCTGATACATGTATTTTGGGCATCAACGAATGCATTTGCATCGCTATTACACATCTCGGTTTCCTACGCCCACTATTTTGGCTATAACTTCGTCAATTTTTATCGGATCGATCCCATTCCAATTTCTATGGTTTTATATCATTCCTAGGCATCATTTGAGGTGTAGAACACCCCCATACATGTCAGACTTGGTCAGGTTTTCTCTAGCTCATGGTTTGAGCTCGGGATTTCACTTTTACTCTATGACACTTTCTACGCGCACTATTTTGGCCATAACTTCGCCAATTTTTATCGGAATGATTCCGTTCCAATTCCTATGGTTTTCTATGTTCCCGAGGCATGTTTTGAGGTGTAGAACAATCCCAAATAAGCTAAAACAAGTCAGGTCTCTACTGACCCTTCATTAAGCTCGGGATTTCTAATATGCTCAAAACCACTTCCATTGGACTTCTATCTTTTCTACTTATCTTCCTAATCTTATTTATGGTAAAATTTGGGTTCAAAACCATCTAATCTCAGAGGTTTTCCACTGATCTTCACAGCCATAACACCCACACACTCATTCTAGAGTAAAACTTTCAAGTTTTTACAAAACTATCTCTCATAAGTTTTTCATCAAACACTTAATCTACAACTACTTTTGCTTTTCTAACAATTTAAATCACAAGTTAGGGTTTCTCCCATAACCCTAACCTACCATTTTTACATCATTCAAGTTCCCTTTTTAACAACTTATAACTATAACATTGATTTACATCAAAATCTCACCAACAACACATCAAGTAAACAAACTAATCCATCATCATATCATACAAACCCAACATCATGCTTTTACACATTTCCACCACATTAAAGTCTATGGAGAAGATGAGATCTTACCTTATCTATGCTTAGGGTTTGATGTTTGGGCTTGGGATCAACTAGAACAATTGCTTGGAAGCTTGAAAATTGGTTGAAAATATCACTTGTTCTTCTCCTCCTCTAATTTCCTTCCATCTCATGCTCTCCCTCTCAACTCTCTCTTCTATTTTTCGTTTCTCACGCCTACTTCTTCATTTTGACTGAAAAAGTGACTAAGTGGTGTATTATATGGCCACCTTTTTGCTAGATGACCACCATATCCTCTATTGACTTGTTGGATTTACAAAATTGCCCTTAGTTATGTTATTTACTAATAAAAATCAATGATCATTTGTCTCATTTTTTTTTTTTTTTTATATAATTGAATTATTAACTTACTAAACTAAAGTTTTACAATCTTGCCATCCATTTATAATATATATATATATATATATATTTTTTTTTTTTACTAAATGACCATTTTGTCATTTTTATTCGATAACTTAGTTTCTAAGGTTAGGAAACATAAAATCGAATATAGGGGTTTACATACTGCATATATATGTTTTGAATCAAATGAAAAATCTGCTTGTTGTAATGCATATGCTTCATTATGTTGCTTGTTGCTTGCATGTATTGTATATACTTGATTATGCTCCTTGTTACTTATATGTACTAAATTCTCTTATATATAGTGTTTATATGCCAAGTATGTATGATGTTGGCGGTTAACTGAGTTTATTGGTTTATTTTGTTAACAAGCATTGTGAGCGTTCCTCTTTTGCTTGGTAATATTTATTATTAATTATTTATACAGTGTAATTTTTAATTTCTGTTTGATTGAAAATCCATTTAATTTTGATTAATATTTTTGTTCTAGAACCTACTGTAGTATTGTTTCATATGTTGAATCTTAATTGCCATTTAGTTCCAATGAAGCACCTCGAGTTATACGTCTTATTAGTACTTGTGTTGGACGTAACTCAATTTTCTATTGGGTGGCTTTATTGTCAACCAAAATGTTTTCTCCACACCTACTTTTAATTGAAAGTATTTACTTTTAAGAAAGGATATAAGTATCCAATTGAAAAAATAAAATTTCTGTTTAGCCCAAATGGTGTATTCTTATTCATATCATAATCCCTATTATTCTATTCGAAAACAAAAGTAATTTTCATCATAGCTAAATACAATTTTGACATATATTGAATTGAAATTGCATTAAAGAAATTAAAAAGCTAAAGAAGAATGTTGCAACTCTTTCATCGATTTGCAATTTCGACATGTGGTGTTGCATATACTTGATTGTGTTGCTTATTGCTTGTTGTACTGAAAATTCTACCAAAACAGAAAGTATTGTTTATATGCATCATTTTAAAATTTTGCTCTTTGATATATATATATTTATATAAAGTGTTTTCCTTTGTTTTTTTGCTTTGAAATGATGACCCTGATGGGCTTTATTTTGTTTCCATGTTGTGTGGAAGTGTGTGTTTGATCTCTTATGAGCTATGTGTGAATTGGTTTAGGGAGTACTTGTGTGTGGGTAAACTAGTTTGTGTGTTTGTGAACCGGTTTAGAGAGTGTGTCAACTGGTTTTAGGTGTGTGTGTGTCAATGTGTTTGTGTTTATATTTGTTAACAAGTACCATGTCTTTTAAAGGAAATGGCTTTATTACTATTGTAGCAATGGTTATATGTCAGGGCAAAGCAGTAATTTCCGTAGGTTAAAGTTGTAATATCTATAATTGTCAAGGTAATTATGTAATTTGCAGTGGCTGCCACCAATACTTTACAAAGGGACAAAATATGTAATTTTATTAAAGTTTATTTTTGTCTTTTAGTGTGTAAATAGTCCAAAAAGTGTATTATGGTCTTTTACTCATTTGGTCACAAAACCACCAAAAAAAGTTGTATGCAAATCACTTTTGGATGACGATAGGGGTTTTTTGGTTAAGATTTTGAAAAGTTGAGGTAAGTTGAGATTATTTATCATTTTAGGGCGTTTTTATAATTTTTCCTATATATTTTAATGCTTTACAACAAGAAAGTTGGATGAGCTCCGTTTCAAATTTATTTGACGATAAGAAGAAAGCAAGACGATTTCAGTTTTAGATTTGGTTCGACGATGAGAAGAAAGTAAGAGAGAAAAAGGAAGAGAGCAAATATAAGGTCAAAACTTTCAATAAGGGTATTTTGGGCACTTTACACTTTTATGTGACATTAAAATTCAAACTATTAATTTAATAATATGTTCATGACTCAAGCCAACTTTGGTGCAGTTTTCTTTCATTTTCATTTAATTTTATTCTCATTCTTATTATTTTATAGACATTACAAATAAATAGTTGAGAAGTAAGCGATGACCGAACCAATCATAATTAATTATGTGTTTGCCTAAAAACTCAAATTAGTGGCAGACTCCAAATCTAAATATATACATGCTGTTGAAGTATCCCAACCTTTGATTTATTCCATACTATGCCATCAAACCTTCCTCTCCCCGACAAGTGGTGTATTATATATGTTTATGTACATCCTTACTTAAATCATCCTGAAATTAACAGTCCATATTGCCATGGCATCCCGCAAAACAAAGCTGAGGCTTATTGTTGACACACGGGCAGGGAAAGTACTTTTGGCAGAAGCTACCAAAGACTTCGTAGACTTTCTCATCCGCCTTCTTTCTTTGCCTATAGCAACTGCTGCTGGAAGTTTGAAAGAGTAAAACATGCACTTGGCAGTGGGCTCCCTCAGCCACCTCTATGAGAGCCTTGAAAATCTTCCTAATTCCTGCTTGCAACCAAATCAAGACAAGAACTCACTACTAAACCCTAGAGCTCCCATATACGCCACCGGAATCCCTCTCATGCTCTCTAATTACGATTTCAAGGCTCGAATTTCATACCAGTGTTCCAGCTGTTTTGTTTACATGGCTGAGGTCCCGAACCTGAATTGTTCTAGTTGCAGAGGTAAAGTGAGCTTAGAGATGTCTTATGTTCCTCCCTCGCCTGCAAATTATTCTTTGGCTCCTGTGGAGGGTGGGTTTGTGAAAGGTTCAGCTACATATATTGTGACGGACAATTTGGAGTTCATGCCTATGTCTACCAAAATGTTTTTTTCTTTGCTCAAAACGTCTGATGTTAAGGATCTGGATGCACTTGAGGAGACTGAGGTCGATTTGGGTGTTGAAGAGGTATGTTGATCATCATATGCATGCATATAATAGTCAATAAGTATTTGTAAAATTTTATGGATGGAATTAATATGTTTTACTATATAGTTTGTCTGTTCTGCAAAGAACGTCACATGTGAATGACCAAAGAAGAGTTTTCAATGCATAACTACTTAATTACTATATAATCATCTCATGTGGCATAAAAAATTGCATTTGTTTAATTATTCATAATCCAATATACAATATCATTGTGGTGCATGTATTCGTTACGTACATATTGAATATTTTTTCAAAACAAAAGGACAATAAAATTTAATCAATCACATGCATGCACGCATTTCATGTGTTTAAATTTAAAGATACTGATTTTGAAAATCAAAATGGTAATGTCTTAAATAATTTTTATACAATTTTGCTAAGAACCTATATAAGACTGACATTTGAGTGTTTGTATGTGTTCTCTGATAGGGTCTGGAGCTTCCGAATCTATCTTTGGAATGCAACACAATTTTAACAAGTTTCTACTTTGGTGATAGTATCAGCACTTCAAGTGGAGTGTAAGAGGCCAAAATATGGATTAATTCATTTTTAATGTAATCAATATTACATTTTATGAGCTGTAAAAGAAGAAAATTTCTTAAATTCATGCTGTATATATGATGTCTAATAATTAATAACACAAATCTTAAGCTTTGCTTTTCTTTCCCCCACAATCGCTGCCTACTTAATTATAAGTTTTCCAAATGGACTTAATTAACTTTTGATTCACTGCTAAATTATCCATGTTAATTTGTGAACATCAATAAGGTTAACAATTAATAATGTTATATAGAATTCATAAATATGGATATTTTTCTTAAATAAATAGAATCAATATCACTTCAAGTGGATTATTAGATGTCAAAGATATTGATTTATCTTGAAGATAAGCCAGATGACTGAAGAACATAGTTAATATTACATTTTGTGAACTGTAAATGAAAAAACAAATTAATGTTCAAGCTTAAGCTGTCAATATGATGTCTAGTAATAACAAAAAATCTTAAGCCTGGGCTTTTCCTTCCTCACACTATTGCTGCCTGCAACTGCAATTACAAGCTTAGCTAGTGTACTTTGCATACACTAGCTATGTTTGTGATACCAATTAGTTTAACAATCATGCTATACAACGCAAGAAAAATCAACCCAAAAAATTCTATCAAAATTATATATAAAATATTTGTTATTCATCGTACCATTCTGTGATCTATATAGTAAGAATAAATCATTTGTCCTATAATTTTAAATTGACTTTTGATTAATTTTTTAATTGCATAACATTCCTTTTAGTTTATGCATGAGTTTGATTACAGTTGATTTTTCAAAAGAGAAAGAGACATAGAGAGAGAGAGAGAGATCCATTATAAATCACATAGAAATTTTTGGATTTAAATTCAACTAATTAACCCAATAGTTTAGAGGATTTTGTTTAATAAAAAAGCTTTGTTGAAAGAGTTTTTCATTTGGTACTGTTGTGAGTAAATTTGGGACTATATAAACGGGCTAGTAAAAGCTCAATGAAATGGTTCAATAAACCGACCCAATGGACAAAGGACTAGTTTACCAGCATCTAGCTCGCAGAAGCAAGCCTTCAGACCATGAGACATTCAGCTCTCAAGACAAGCTTTCAATTCCCAGGACACTCAACTCACATAGGGAAGTTCCTTAACCTCATAACATCCAGCCTGTGGAAAAGAGCTCTCTCGGATAGCTACTTAGTCATAATCTGAACTGCTCAGCACTGAGCTCCAGCTCGCCCAGAACAAGATCCACCTCGCGATGTGACGTGCGAATTGAGTTTTACCAGAATGGTAGCAACGTAATTTAAGGAAAACTCAACTACCAAATTTGGAGATAATATCAAAATCTTGATTTTATGGGATTTAATTTTACACTGATTAGTGTCAGTCTTGGAAAGTATTATAAAACTCAAAACTTCATTCAACGAAAAACAAATTATTTTTCGATGGATTGTGTTTTCGAACGGAAAGTATCCACGGAAATAATATTTTATTGAAAAGCAGATTTAGTTAATGGAAAGTTTCGAAATTTAATTTTGAGTCAAATAAAAGTGAAATGGATAAAAAATAAATCCATTCAAATAGATTTCGAGTGATCCGAAAATTTATCGAACGAAAATATTCTTTCCGATTTGGGATCGTATAAAATATTTTTAGAGAAATAAAATGATTCCGAGTGCGCGGAAGTGATATCGAATATAAAAATAAATTTCAGAGGTGTAATTAAGTTAGAATCGGATTTTTGGATAGTTGGAATCGAATTCGGATTCAAAATTAGAGTGGGAGAATGCATGAAAAGTGATCATTGAATTTAGTGCATGTGTGCCACATGTAAGATGTGCAAATTATGTTGGAGACAAGTGGCACCAAGTCATTGTGCATGCATGCCAAGTGTTGATATTGTAAAAAGCATATATAAATGAAATTAGAAGAAGAAAGGAAGCAATTGTTTTAGCAGCCATTCGGTCTTCTTTTGCTTTCAAAAACTGAGAGCTTTATTCTCAAATAGAGGGAGAGAAACCAAAAGAAGATTGAAGCAAGAAGCAAGAAGCAACCAGTTCAAGCCATCCTCTCCAAGAAGCAAGACTGAGAACCATCTATGAAGGAAAAGAGGATCTTGTGGATGTGAGAGCTGCTCAGTTTTGAGATTGAGAGTAGAATCATGAACCTAAGTGCAGACCTAAGAGAGAATGAGAGCTGTTGTTGTGCCGAGAGAAAGACTTCTAGTGCAGTAGCTTTGTGAGTAAAATTGAGAGCAATCTTTGAGGGAAATCAGCTCATGCAAAATGGAAAAGATCAAGGAAAAAGAGGGCAGCTCGATCACCATAAAAGAAGAGAACAGCTCTTGATTTTGAGAGCTAGAAGGACTGTCGAGATTCAACAAGAAGACAACACTTATTTTTTTGAAGTCTGAAGCTGTTTTTTATCATATCCAGCTCATGCAAGGTGAGATACTGTCCCAACTAAATTTTTATGATGATTTTGAGTGATTTTAAAACTTGCATGCCTTTGTTTGGATTGAAGGGAGCTCGGTCATGAGGAAGAATAAAAAACAGCTTGCATACGTGATAGTTTAGAAGCAGTTTTCGAGGTTTGGGCAGCCATAAAGGTTCAGCTAAAGAGGGATTTAAGGACAGTACCTTCGCAAGTGAATTTTGAAACTTTCGATTTGATTTTTGAGAGGTATGTTGAGTTTTTATAATTTTCATTTTGGTGAAATATGTTTAGGTCTAGATATGGTTGAATTATGGTGATAAAATGATTGTGTTTAAAGATTTAAAACCTTGTTAGTGCGGAGGTTCATTTACTCATGATATTGATGTGATTATGAACGAATTTTGATGTTGAAAATGTTGCAAAAATATGTTGTAAAGGGGCTGTTATACTTCGAATAATACTTTCGATTTCGTTGTTTGGAAAATGATGCGTATTGGTATGTTTTAAAGTATCGAAGTGTTGAAGTGTTGTTTGGTTATCGAAAAATTGTTTTCGAGTGATTTGGATAAATTTTCTTTACGTATGAACGCGTTTAGTTTGTGAATTTCGAAGTCGAATTGAAAAATAGATATAAGAGTACTAAGCTGCCATGATGTTTGTTTGAGATTATTAAAATGATAAATCTTGACGTTAGGATGGTTTGAATTATGTTAAGGTTACTCGGATAATTTTCATTTCGTGCGAATGTGTTTAATCATTGATTTTCAAAGTCGAAATGAATATCGATTGAACGGATAATAGGCTGCCATGAATTGAGTTTATATGTATCGAAGTGTTTAACGCTTAGTTTTATATGATTTGAATGAAATAATAAGTTGTATTGATGCTAAGATAGATTTGAAACGAGAAGAAACGCGCAAATTAATAAAAAGGATAATTCGTGATAAAATTTTCATAATCGCGAAAGTATTTCGTTATTAGTTTTGATTCAAAAATGTCATTACATTAAATCCGTTTAAGTGCGATTTCGATGAGAAAATTGATTGAGAATGAATGCGTTAACGTTGGTTTAAAAATAGTTGAAGAAGCTAGAATAATTGTAAAGTTTTGTCAGTTGCATTTTGTCGAAATGATGTTATTTCAGAATGATTTTCGTATGTGGATATTAAGATTTTCGTATTGTTTTTGTGTGAGATTAATCGAAGTTATTACAGCTTGAAAAATATTTATTCGAAATCCTCGTGTGATTAAAGTTAAGTGTTAATGCAAACGTCGATTTTAATGAAAATTCGATCGTAAATAAATGCAGGTGAAGCGACGAGCGGACGAGAACCATAACAAGAGTGGTTGATATTTTATTGGAAGCAAGTAGTGAGTATAATTATTTTCAACTTTGCAATTTATAAGTTAATTATCGCAAGTAGTGAGTATAATTATTTTCAACTTTGCAATTTATAAGTTAATTATCGATAATTGCAAACGTATATTTCCATATTCAAGTTACTTAATGCAAATGTTTATTTTTATTATTTCGAGTTGTTAAGTTTAATTAAAATTCTAGCACACTATTATATCTTTATCATGCATATAAAATTCTTAAGCTATGTCGGAGTGTAGTTATCCAAAGACAATGTAAAATATGCAAGTCTATGAGATATATATATATATATACATGCATAGAAACGACTTAATTACGTGGTTTTGTAAGTATTTCAATTATAAAGTTATAATAGAAAAGAATGTTTACTAGTGAGAATCTTCATAAATGCGACATTATGTTGCAATAGAATCTTTATGCACATTGTGTAAGTTCAAGCATGTTCAAGCATGTTATTAGTTTATTTCAATGCATGTATTATTATATTCAAGTTATGTTGTAAACGTATTTACTTTTAGAAGTAAAGTAAAAGTTAAATGAGACACATGCATAGGAAATACAAGCTTAAGATATTTCAAAAAAATTTAGGCTCTAACTTTAGAAAGAAAATAATTTTGTTAACCGTAGATGACTGAACAAAATAGTTACGAGTTAAACCAACATGCTCTCATGCTAAATTAACGTAAAAGTTTTAAGCATAAGTTTAAACATTGGATATGATTTTAATTGTCTTTAGTTTACGCTGATATTAGCTAGGACTTATAAATTCCTTGAGAGCGAAGACCCAAGAAAGAGGCCTGTATAAACTGTAAGGGCTTACAATCCCTTGAGAGCGGAGACCCAAGAAAGGGGCCTGTATTACGTTAAAGGCTTAAAATCCCTGGAGGGCGGAGACCTAAAAAGGGGCCCGTATGTATTATGAGGGCTTATAATCCCTTGAGGGTAGAGACCCAAAAAAGGGGCTCGTATGTATTACAAAGGCTTACAATCCCTTGAGGGTGAAGACCCAAGAAAATGACTCATAAAATCCGTGAGGGTCTAAAATCCCTTAAGGGTGGCAACCCAAGAAAGGGGCTCAAAGCAGATATTATGATTATTAAACTTCGAGTTTACCTTAGGAGGCAATTTAAAGAAAGAGAATGTACATCATTAGACATAAATTATATAAAAGAAGAAAAATTTCATTTTATGAAAGTTTTGAGTAGAATATTTATATATATTATGCTAGCTTTATAGATTTAACGGAAAGAAATAACTATTAAGTTTTCTAACCTCTTTTATGAAAGATTTATCTGTTTAAAAGCAATTATTCCAGTTTATAAAAGTTAACCACTCACTAAATTGTTACTCACCACTCTTTTCATGTTTTTATAAAAATTCTCCCTAGGTACAAGTCCAAGCAAAATAGCGGAAGCATATCTGTCGGATGCGCAGACGAGTTAGAGGTGTGACGCTGCTGCACTAGTTTTTCATTAGACAAATCATGTATTACATTTACTTCTTTTAGACTTATTACTTGTTTCTAAGTATTATTTTGGATGATACGTTTTATCCGTAAACTTTTAGTAAATGTGTTTCGAAATTTTAAGTAAACTAGATTTTCGTATAATTGATAGAATGCATGTTACGGTTGTTTGTGGAAAATAAAAAAGGGTCTAAGGCCCAGTAAAGTGAGAATTGATTGATTTTGAAATGTATAGGTTTGTGTGAGATTTTACGATATGAAAATCTTTAAAAAACAGTTGTTGTGCTGCTGGATTTTCGTAAAACGTGTTTTTATAAAGTGGATTTCAAAAAAAAAAAAAAAACATTTCCACCCATTTTCATAACCGAAAGAATTTCTAAAAGGTATCTAAAAGTTTTCAGCCAAGAAAAAGAAAAAAAGGGCTTAAATTCAATGGAACTTTCCAATCGAAGTAGATCACGATTGAAGGGCTACCATGGGATTGCCGGACAGGCTACCTAGCTAGTACAGGTAGAAGGGCCTGTCAAGTATAATTAATATTAAACTTTTTCCTATTTGCATTGTACTCAAACTGTAGTACCCTCTCTCTATAAATAGGGGTTGAAGCTTATTGTAAAAGATGGACAAACACTATTAGTAAAACACTGCTACTTTGCCCAAAAAATAACCAGGGAAGGCAACCGTGAACGTAGGCTATTTTTCGGCCGAACCACGTAAAAAACCTTGTATTATGCATTCTTCCTCTTCTGCCTCCCAGGAAATTCTAGGACTTGGTGAGAAGGCACAAAACAAACATTGAAGTAAAGCAAGCAAATGCCAAATAAACCTCGCAACAAAGTGAATCGAGCAACCTGTACCTTGATCTCACCGTCTTGATAAAAGGGACCTCAAGTCGAAGCTCACTCCATGACCTGCTCTAGATCGCTCCTCCCTCTTAAGGAACTTGACCATGAAAGTCTGATCTTGCAACTACACAAATACTCTCTTCACAAGTTAACGTGATACAGATAGAGTTTGAAAGGGCAGTAAATCCAGACACATCAGCTTTTACCAACAAGCTCAAGCTCCCAACTCGCAAGCGCACTAAGAGCTGGGGGGCTAATATTGTGGGTAAATTTGGGACTACATAAATGGGCTGGTAAAAACCTAATGAAATGGTCCAATAGGTTGATCCAATGGACAAAGGCTCAGCTTGTTAGCATCAAGCTCGCAGAAGCAAGCCTTTAAACCATGAGACATCCAGCTCACAAGACAAGCTTTTAGTCCCCAAGACACTCAGCTCATATAGAGAAACTCTAGTTCGCTGATCTCAAGACGTCCAACCTGTGGAAAAGAGCTCTCTAAAGTAGCTATTTAGTCATAGTCTAAGCTACTCAGCACCGAGCTCTAGCTCGGCCAGATCAAGATCCAGCTCGCGGCGTGACGTCCAAATTGAGTTTTACTAGAATGGAATTTAAGAAAAACTCAACTACCAAATCTGGAGATAATATCAAGATCCTGATTTTATGTAATTTGACTTTACACTGATTGGTGTCAATCTTGGAAAATATAATTAATATTAAACTCTTTCCTATTTACATTGTACTCAAAATATAACACCCTTCTCTTTATTAATAGGGGTTGAAGCTTATTGTAAAAGGGGACAGACAAAGATCATTAATAATATACTGCTATTCTGCCCAAAAAATAGCAAGAGAAGGCAGCTGTAGACGTAAGCACTTCATTGGCCGAACCACGTAAAAGTCATTCTCCATTCTTTGTTCTTCCTCTCTGCTTCTCTTGTTTCTTATTTTGTTTTGCTTCCATTACAGTATTGAGCTGAAGAACCTGGGTTGATCGAAATCTCACCTCAACAGGTACTATGCTTGTTTGGTTGAGCTTTCTATCATCTATTTAAGTTTTTAAAAGTTGTTTGGTTGAACATTTGAAATTGATTTTTCTAATGTAGTAACGGTTAAATCTCTACTAGAGAAAAGCTCATTGCGAACTTTTTTTTAAAAAAAAAGGTATTTAACTTAAATATCCATATTTTTAATAACTGATATTGAATACATTATTAAATAAAACCATTGAAAGTATAATATTCTTCGTTCTTTGTTCTCCATAAATAAGCCATTTTTCCTGCTCTAAACATACAGGGAAATTTCAATTGGTATGTATAATGTTATTATTTTAAGTTTAATTTCTTTTAGAGTGAATAAATTATATGTCATTTTTAATAATATCCTATTTCAATAGATGATCTTTTGAGATGATAAAACCAAATAACCTAATTCTATAAAAGTATTATTTTAATTACCAATCAAACAATTATTATTATTATTATTATTTGAAAAGCTCTATTTTTAATGGAGTTACTACACGTAGACTTATTCTTTTATAAAGAGTAATGTTTAGTTTTTCAAATACTTTATCCAAATTCATGTTCAAATAATATGACATATGAGTTTATCAAAATACTATTAATTATCACATCATCTCATGATTTAAAAAATTTTAACAACTCACATATCGCATCATTTAGACAAAATATTTAAGAAGCCTAGTATTAATCAAACATACTCTAAAAAAACAAAATGCAAAAAATGTAAAAACTTTCCTGAAATGAAAAATAATATCATTGTATCCTAACCTTTCAAAATATTAGCCAAAAAAAACCCTGTCGTCAATCGAAAGCGATTTCCATCTAAATTTTTAATGATTTTTGACAAAAATACTAAAAGACCAAAATACTCTTATTACATTGAAAAATTAAAAAATTAAAAAATATATGTAAAAAATAAAAAACAAAAATTAGTCAATTACCAAACTACCATTTCATGATCAAAAGAAAATTAAATAATTAAATAAAAAAAAACTCTATCAAATCTCCAATGTGAGATTAATTTGAAAAAAAAATAATAAAATTTAATAAAAAATTCTCATTAGATCTCAACCGTCTATCTTAAGATGTACAGTAAAGATTAATTTTTAAAAAAATTAAATTAAAAACTAATCCAGATCCTCAACAAAAGTTTGAAGAAACCTAGATCTTTTAACAACTTGAATATATAGATTTCATTAAATCAGAAAAAAAAATTGAAAAAAAAAAAATTGAAAAAAAAAATGCAAGAAACCTAGATCTTAAACCAACATTTAAAGGTCTGGGTTTCATTAAGTCAAAAAAAAAAATTGAAAAAAAAAAAAAAAAAAACTCCTTAATAAATAGAAAAAAATTTTAAAAATTGAATAAACCTAGAACTTCAAATGTTTGAAGATCTGGGTTTCATTAAATAAAAAAAATAATAATAATAAAATAAAAAATAAAACACAATCCCTTGCCACATCCAAAAACAAAAACAAGCAACCCGGAAAAAAAAAATCATAACTCTTCAATAAATTTAAAAAAAAAAATTCGAATAAAAAAAAAAACCCAACCACATCTAAAAACGCTACCAACCAACCAAAAGAAAAAATCTCCAGCCACATCCAACTAACCAAAAGACAAACCCAGGTGGGTTTATCGTCAAACAAACCCTCTTAGTTTCAATGATCTAAACGAACCCACTTAAGTTCATCAACGAACCTAATTAAAAGATGGTGAGAGATTTAGATGGTCGTCGATTGATGGTGAGAGATTGTGGGAGACAGTGAGGCTGGACATGATCGACAAGATATCGTGACTGGCGACGGTTCAAGGAAGAGTGTGAGAGAAAATTGATTTTGTAAGAGAAAGAGAATGGATATCCATTAATCAAACCCATCAAAACCAAAAACCCCTCATAAAAAGATATTTTTTTCATAAATAAATTGATTGAGCGATGGACCTAAAAAAAATCAATTAAAAAAATTTGATGGAAAGATAGTGAACCTTGGTTCTCCATCTTCGGAGATCAGAGGTCTCCAGTGAAAGAGATCTAAAGGTCTCCTGTGTAAAGACTCGACCAGCAGTACCTCCTAGCCGATCACCCTTCATCTTCTCCCTTCTAGTCGATGCCACTAAAGAGATAATGACTTAAGATGATAACTCAAGCAAATCTAGCGATCCTGTCAGGCACTCCACGAAACCTTCCCAAAGTTTGACTAACAAGACTCAAAAGGATATTGTGAAGCGAACCCGTAACAATTTCTCACACTCTAAACATGTAAAAATCATATCTTTTAAAATTTCCTTTCAATCGTGCATTGGAAAAATATATATAATTTCAAATATTATCATAAAAATGTAAATATCTAAAACATGCATGCATTAATAGTGTTACAACGTTTATTCATAAAACTAAAAATGTGCAAAATTACATGATCACATCTAAATTTTAAACTTTACACAAAAAGATTTAAACAGCATCGTTGGTCAGGGCCCACCTAGTCTAAACGTGGCGCACTGATACCTTGATCGTCTGCTCCTGCACCTAGGGAGATTTTTGAAATAAAATATTATAAGCTATAAAACCCTGTGAGTGTGTATATGCTTATTTTAAAAATTTCCTCCCGAAACGTTTTAAAAATATTTTTCTTTAAAATAATTTTATTTCTAAAAGCTTTAGGTTTTTAATAAATTTCAACAACTTATTTAAAAATGTTTACTCTTTCTAAAAATAATTTCTTTCTAAAATTTATTTTAAATGGTATGCCAGCTTTTCTAAAAATCTCTAATGCCCACCCAATGAAGCTAAAACCACAAAGGCGGCCAGACCAGCTCCCGCTCAGTGTGGGGGGTCACATGGTGCAAAGGCTAGCATCGCTCATCGTGACAATGCTACTAAGACGTCTTATATACACATGTGGCGGAACTATCATCGCTCACCGTATGTCAAGAAATACCTCACAAATGTAGAGGGCGCCTGACAGACTCGATAAACTCTATCCCCCTGAGGTTAGCAGAACTAACTCTCCCAATACTATTGCCATACATTGTGAGGTATACCGACCAAATTTAAGCTAGAAGGTCACACTATAAATGCTCAGACCATCCACTAGGTTGGAAAACCTTTTCTTTTTTTTTTTCTACAATTTAAATAAATTTCCTTTTCATGCCATAAAAGAAAATATATATATAAAAAATATATATATATATATATATATTGCATATCATTTAAAATAAACTATTAAATCTCATGCTAAGATATAAGGTCTTTATAAACTAAAACATGAAATGCAAGCTATAAAGAAACTTTGTAATAAACTGAAAATCATTTAATAAAAATGTTTACACACTTACAGCTTGCTTCCCAAATTCACTTGGATAACTTTAGCTCCAGCCTCAGGCGACCTCCTTAGCTTGCCTCTCTACACCACCTACACTTGGTCACACAAGAAATCTTAACTTAGCTCGTAGGTCACTTAAATTAGTTCTATCTTCTCTATCTTACCTGCTGTAACGGACAATCATTACCAGCCTAGCTCGATTTGCAAGCTCGAGCTTCAGCTCGCCTAGCTCATCCTATGTGAGCTCCTACATCATCCAGCTCAGCCTGAATTGAGAGCATTTCTAAACTCAACAAGCTTGGTCAGCTTACTCTTTTTGCCGAGCTGTTTCATTCTTCTATCTCAGTCCGATTTACAGACCTTGCTCAGCTCACAAGCTCTCCCTTACAAACTTTTGCCTTAGTCTAGCTTGGACAGGTAGTATGGTAGCTTAGGGCTTAACTCAGCTCGCTTCCTGCGAGCTCGCGCTTCAGGTCAACATGACCAGTGCTGAAGAGGGCTACTGGTAATCACCCAGTTCACACCTTGCGAGCTCTTGCCCTAGCTTACACCACTTAAAATATTTCTTCATTCCAAACTTCTACTTACACACAAATCAACATATTTCGAACCCAATAATTTCACAAGCATAAATTTAACAATACCAGCTCTTCATCTCACCCAGATTGCGACCTCAATAGGTTCCAAAATCGAGCACATCATTCTAAATCATAGCTTCAGATTAACTTATTTTCTTAGCTACATTACTTACCAAGCTTTCCTCAATCTTCTGCCTTACTTTTTAGCTCACCTACTACTTCAACATCACCAGATCTATACACAGAAATCTTGTCATCTTCAACTGAAACATAAACTGTTCTGAACAGCTTTTCCATCAAAGTAATGTCATAAACCATCAATCATACTACTTAATCCTTGCCAGATCTGGTTCCCAAGTCTACTCTTCAGCTTCCAACAACTTGATCTCCTCCAAGAATGGCAGAAATCGACTAGAATGGCGGCAGCAGCTCATCCTCTATTGGCCGATAGCTTTATCTCTCCCTCTCTCTCTTTCTTCGCTCTTCACTCTCTCTTTTCCACCGACTCACACCTATTTATAGGCGTGGGTCAAGCTCGCCTTTAGCCCTTAAAGTTCCTAAAAATTACACTTCTATCCCGATCTAGAGAATTCCATATTTCCACAATATCCTTATCCTTTCCACTTATTTACCATTTTTCCATTCTTTAAAAATATCTTACATTTTTCTTTTATGTCTCTCAACTCTTTATAATTTTAATTTATTCCAAAGACTTTCAAAAATTTACAAACATTAAATTTTTCACTTCTAAATACTTAAAAATTCTTTTTATTAATTACCAAGAGGGTACATTTGTACATTTCACCTCTCTGTACACTTGTACAGTAATAATCATGAGAGAGGGTATTACATTTTTTTCCTCTCTTCTAAAAAAAATTTCGTCTTCGAAATTTACATACTATACTAAAATAGATGGGGATATCTCTGATATATCTAATATTCATGCTCCCAAGTGGCTTCTTCTACCTCATGATTTCTTCATAATACATTTACTAAAGGAATAACTTTAATCCGCAAGACTTATTCTCGGTGATCTAAAATCTGCACTGGTTTCTCTTCGTACGTCAGGTTCCTTTTTAGCTCCACCGGTTGTTCCCCAAGTATGTGGGAGGGATTTGGAACGTACTTGCAAAGTATAGACACATGAAATACATCATGAATCTTGCTTAGCTACGATGGGAGCTCTAATCGATATGTTATGGGTCCCACTATTTCCATGATCTCATATGGCCCGATATAGCGCGGACTCAACTTACCATGCTTTTCAAATCTGAGCACGCCTTTCCAAATGGATATCTTAAGGAATACTCTACCTCCAACTTTGAATTCAAGGTCCCTACAGTTGTTATCTGCATAACTCTTCTATCTATTGATTGCCATTTTAAGATTGTCTTTAATAATCTTAATCTTATATGTAGTAATTTGGACAAGCTCAGGACTTATCAGTTTCCTCTCACCTATCTCGTCCCAACACACTAATGTTCTATACTTTCTCTCATACAAAGCTTCATAAGGCACCATACCAATACTGGATTGATAACTATTATTGTATGTGAACTCCATAAGCGGTAGGTATGTATCCCAATTCCCCTTGAATTCTAAGACACACGCTCTGAGCATATCCTTAAGTGTTTGGATCATTCTCTCTGACTGACCGTCCATCTGAGGATGAAAGGCCGTGCTGAAACTCAATTGAGTACCTAAGGCTCTCTATACTTTAGTCAAAATCTTGAAGTAAATCTGGGATCCCGATATGATACGATTAAAACTAGCTGTAACATGTCATTCCGGATATCCATGCTGTGTATATGTGATGTTAAGTATGACCTTATCTGTGGTGTAATGATGTGTTTAAGATACATTTATTTCATTATAGTAAGATTTCGAATTATCAAGAACTGTTTTCAGATCCGACCGAAAATTACGGAAGGATTTTCGATGATTTTTGAAAAATTAGAAAAATATGAAAATGAATATTATTAGGCCTAAGGAGCACTTTAGAAGCCTAATCGACGCTTTTGATCAAAATTTGAATTGAAATGGAATCAACCGGAGATCTCCTATGTCAGCCAAGCATTTTTTCGAAGACCCGAAAAAGGGTATGGAATGACATTTAAGAGTCATCGAGACTACTAGAAGTATGTAGGGAGTCCAAATATAGGTCCTGAAGAATTTTCAAAGAATTTCAAAAAAGTCGTGGAAAAGCTGATTTCTGGCGTTCCGGAAAAAGTTTAATCGAAAGGATAAGGAATGAATGGACAAGTGGACCTATTCTTGCATGCATGATAGACATGTGGCATGCAAGTGGTGACAGGCCCCATTCGGCTTATCCTAATACGACCTGGCAACCCCACGAAGGCCCTCCGGATGATATCTAATCCAACTGGAAGGTTCCCGTAAAGCTAAGCCTCTTTCCTGATAACTTGAAAGATAACTATACAAATAGTTTTAGTGATCCAGATTTAATATAAAAGTAAAATTTTAAATATATTTTCATACATTCAAAACTTCAGAGTAAAATTCAAATCAAGTAATTAAAATCAAAAGGCATCAAAGTGAAATTTAAAACAACATTTAATAGTTTACAATTCATATATAGATAGGTTTATAATTTTCTCAAAATATAGTTAATATAATTCAAGTATTAATATGTACAAGCCAAAAATATTTATAACAAAAAGTTATAGATAAACACGCACAGCAATTACAATGCAACCAAGTCCTGCTATTCGTGAGTCGGAGTTCCAATAGTTGAAGTTGTAGCACCTAAACGTGCACCTTGACTTGGGGAGTTTGGTTTTATAAACATATAATAGAGTGAGATAATAAACTTAGTGACTGTTATATTATTCTAAAAAAAAATCCAGTTTCAAAATAGTCACCTCCCTATCATTTACGAATTTATTCATAAAACATAATTAAATCATTTCACTTAACTTTAACTACATTCATAAAATATAATTCATGAATCTGAAACAAACTTTAGCAACTTATATCATTTCAACATATTTATAATTTGCAATTTAAAGTGGTGGTATACAATTTGATAAAAATTTGTTTCTTAATAATGCAATAAGTCAACCACCAATACTTTAATCACCAAATGGCATACTCAAGCATATAGTAAAGCGGAATCCTACATCGCAAGGCCATATGATCGATAACTAAGTAGCGGAATCCTACATCGCTTAGGTAGTAAGCTAGCTCATAATATACACTACGGAGAGACGGAATCCTACATCGCAACTCCCAAGCAAAATCCTACATTGCTTTATGGTATTCTACCATTACCGATAACATCATAAAATTACCCTAAGGAATACCATAAGCTTGATAAAACATTTATAAATAAGCTGCAAATCATATAAAATTCACATTTCATTCTTGAACATAAAAATTCGTAAGGGAGGATATCACAATTAATTTAATTCATATCATGACATATTTGATCATAGAATATAATGTCATGTAAAACTTCATAACTTAAAATTTTATAATATCATTTAACTTAAATAAGCTTGCATGAAATCATAAAGCTTAAAATAAATTCATTCATGCCAAAACATTTACAAAATTCAAACGACTTAGAATTAAACAATAGTTTCGAAACAATTTAATAACACTCACTGGATACCCTATTGCGAAGCTCACAACCTATTCGATTTATCCTCTGCGTTACCTATATATTTAACGTTAATTCTTTAGGTAATGCCGCAAGCGATTTCAATCACACACTTAATCACGTAAAAGCATTCGCTTAAAATAATTGCTACATGATTCGACTTTGCCAATTTCAACAATTAATCGCATTCGCGCGCAACAAATTTATTCAAGTAACTTTAACGTAACTCAAACCATTCTAATGTCAATATTTATCATTTTAACGATTTCAAACAAACATCATGGTAGCTTATTAATCTCATTTCCATTTTCCAATTCGACAACAAAAATCGCAAACTAAACGCATTCACACTCACGGAAAAGTTATCCGAATCACCAGGAAACAATTTTTCGAAAATCAACCGACTAATCGACACTTTAAAACATACCAATACGCATCATTTTTCAAGATGGCAAACTCAAAAATAAATACACAACATAATAGCCCCTAACTTGCAATATAATAGCCCTTTACGACAGATTTTTTACAACAATTTCTACATCCAAAATCACCCATAATTGCATCAAATTACAAACGAACGAACCTCCGCACTAACGAGATTTTATATCCTATATCCCAAACATATTATTACCAACTCAATCCATATCAAAATCCAGTCATATCATCATCGAATTTCATCCATAACTCAACCTAACATTTTTCATTAAAACAAAATCCATAAAAAACTCGACATACCTCTCGAAAATAAATTCGAAACTTCAAAAACCACTTGTGAAGGTACTGCCTATATCTCTTCTCTTAACCATAAGCTTCCTTCAATCCAAACACACATCTAAGCTTTAAATCTCTGAAAATCAGCCGAGGAGAATCAATAGGGCAGTATTTTACCTTTGCATGTGCTGATTTTCACCTCAAACAGCCTTGGATCCACACCACAAGCCGTTGCACGAGTTGTCATCTTCAAAAACTGCACACAACACTTTCACAAGCTGAAATCACTCAAAGACAGCACTCAAAACTCTTTCATTAGTCGTTGTTTTTCACCCCCAAAACAGATTCAAATTATCTTACCAGGTCCTGCACTTGAATCTCACTCATTTCCTTGCTACTCTTCTCAGTTTTGAGCTTGAATGACACATGCAACTGCTGCCCGTTCTCTTTGCTTCTCCTCTTGAATTTGCTCTTTATCTTTCACGAGCTCTCACTCCCTCTCTTCAACATAACTCTCGATTTGCACTCTCACCTTCTCTCCTTGATTCTCACGAGCTCTCTTTGATGGGACCCTTCCTGAATCCCCCTTCTGGATCTGAGAAAGACCTCGTAGCACCCCGAAAGAATTTCTACGAACTCTAAACTCAGTCCGGAGGAGCTCTGTCAGGGCATCGAAAAATATTTCTGCTAGATATTTGAACTTCTTTTACAAGGTGACAGTGATAAAAATTTTTTGTTTTTTAATAAAAATTTCGGCAGCATACCGTCTATTTTATAAACTATGCCACCCTGCAAGTTTCAAATATAATTTATAAAAACACTTCTATGAAATCCATTTCTCAACTTTTAGAGTCTCCGGCTCCTTTCGCACAACTCAACCACAAATAGGTAAATAAAATCTGAAAACTGAATTTCATAAAAGTTTAATAAAATATTTTTAACTAATGCATCCACTATTTCTTCAAAATATTTACAACTATGTATATCAACACATAAACATGATCAAAATAACAAAATATATCACTATCTCTATCTGAACAGGTGAATATTTTGTCTGTCTTTTATACCATGAAGCTAACACATGTCAGCTTAGCTAGCCATTTTATCCAAAACGAATGAGCTCTTTCCTTAGTAATATCTAGGGACTATCTTATCCTAAAGTTGGAACTCTAAATCTTTTCTTTTCTTATCCATGTAACTCTGCTATCAATCCTGGGCGATTCTTTACTTGTCCCGAATAATCTGGATCTTATCTATGAGCATCTGTACTACTTCTACATATATTCTTTTTTCGCCCACTTCATTCCAATTCTCTAAAATTCTGTACCGTCTCTCTTATAATACTTTCTACGATGCCACCCGCTACCGGCCTAATAATGTTACTATAGTCGATTTCAATCACACCATGTCTCAACATATCTTCCACAATCTATATAATAATCTCGGACTATCTGTCCGTGTATAGATGAAAAGTTATACTATGGTGTATTTGAATACCTAAGCTTTTTGTAAACTAGGCCAGAACTGGGATGAAAATTTGAGATCTCCGTTACTATGATTGACACTAGAGTCCCATGCAACTGGACAACTTTATCTATGCGGATGTGGCTAATCTTACTGCCTTTTGGGCTCAATTTGAACTTGCTGATATGTTAACTATCTAGGCATGTATCCAGCTATTTCACTCTTTTTATCTAGTTGAATGCATAGTGTATGCTGAAAGTGACTTCAACTAAAATCTCTTTCTTGTAGAATAATTCTGTCGCGTCCTGACTCCACTTTCTCTCTATTCTTTAAGCAACTGGGAATCTTGAGTTGTGATTCTCGAATCTGATCCACCAATATAAAACTATCTGGAATATAGCTAGCAGTGTACCTATTCCTATTGTCTCTATGTGGACTTCTCATAATCTCATTTATGTTAGCATTGGAAATCTACCCCACTCTTAGACTTACCACTGGGCTGGAGGGTTATTTACTCACTACATTCACTACTATATTAATCTTGACTGATAGATACTCTCTAGTGCACTCAATTTAGCTTTCTTTCTTGTGAATTGTATCCACACTTATTAAAATACTGAAAAATTCCTTTGACACTCCTCATTATAAAATACTTTGGAAATGGGCGTCGATTCTAGAATCAAAGAAATTCCAATTCAGTCTGCTGGTCTAGGGATGAACTAGAAAGATTCTTAGGGAATACTTCCGGAAACTTCCCAATAACAGGGATATCCTCCATCCGGATCTTCCTCTCTATAGTATACTTCATATACTCCTGTGTACTCCACACACAATTTTCTCAGCATATTTATTGTTGTCTTAGCTACTATGATATGAGAATAAAAACACTCTGTACTCTCTTTGAAATACTATCTTTGATTCTCTCAATTTACTGAAGTTAACTTCTTCCGAAGACAATCTATTCTACTTCTAAAGACTACCTCCTTAGCTCTATAGTTGTTTCCTTTGCTATTATAACTCTCATGGAAATATATGCTTTCATACTATTCTCTAAAATTCTAGCAATATACTAGCTTTTCTGGTAACACCCTTTTTAAATCATCAGTAACCCTATCCAAAACTGTAAACTTATCGGTTACTATCTCAGATATTGCCTCAGCATCGAGCTGTATTACTACACACCTTAATTTATATACTATTTCCTCTGGTTATCTTCTGGGTAGGGTGCCTCGACTTATAATGTTGCTAGGCTGATTAGTTCGGGGTTGGTTCTCATCAATGTATACTAGAGATGTAATGTTCTGAGGTGGGGGATTCAAAACCTCTAACATCTTTCTTCTATCACAACTTGTGCACTAAGCTATGGCAGATCACAACTAAAATCATTTTGACTATACAAATTTATAAATCATAATATTTTGTTTTTGGACACTTCGGAATGTCTATATTTATACTAAAATACAAAATAAATTTGACTGGAAACCACCTCCTCAGTGACGTGAACACCTACTAAATAACATGAATTAATACTGTCCCTTATGGCATTGGCACATTTCTATGTCATCATAACCTCATTAGAAGTACTCCTTATTATTTAAGTCTCTAAATCATACATCCTAATCCCTGCTTTGATACTCTATTGAGGATTTACAAAATCTTGACTCACTGTTGATTCATAGCTCTATAACTTATCTTCAGCTTTACTGCATTTGTCATCTATCTTGGGATCTGACGGGGACCTTCTGAGAATTTCCTTTGGCCCTAATTATGCTTTTATTTCTATCCTCGATCCCTTGCATATTTTCTAACTATTTTATAGTGGCATTTGGACTTTCTATTCCATTATATTCCTCTGCACCTAATTTCTACGCCCTCTCTTTACTGGCGTCTGGTGTCCGAGGCTTTAGACCCTATATCAACTGGTCTAATAATGTAATGGGATTGGCTATCAGTCCTACCACTACTGACTCCTACTAAGCCCCTGATTGCTAATTATGGCATAAGTCTTTACTAGGCTTCTATCTTTCTGGTGACAGAGATGGAATAAGGGAGAAAAAGTCTCAGCAACGGCTCTGCACGTGCGGGGATGATCAACTCGATGCATAGCTCTACTACATATAAAATAATGAATGTCATACAATGTTTAAAAATTTTAATGTACTAAAATATATAGATAACTGTTGCGGATGCATAACTTTTCAAAAAATTTCTAAATCATTTTAACTAAATCTCTGATACCAAATTGACGGGACCCTTCCCGAATCCTCGTTCTAGACCCGAGAAAGACCCAGTAGCACCCCGAAAGAATTCCCACGAACTTTAAACTCAGTTCAAAGGAACTTCGTCAGGGCACCAGAAAATCTTTCTACTAGATATTTGAACTTCTTTTACAAGGTGATATGATAAAAAAATTTTGCTTTTTAACAAAAATTTCGACAGCATACCGTCTATTTTCTAAACTATGTTACCCTGCAAGTTTCAAATACAATTTATAAAAACACTTCTATGAAATCCATTTCTCAACTTCTTGAGCCTATGACTCTTTTCTCATAACTCAACCACAAATAGGTAAATAAAATCTGAAAACTAAATTTCATAAAAGTTTATTAAAACATTTTTAATTAATGCATCCACTATTTCTTCAAAATATTTACAACTATGTACATTAACACATATACATGATCAAAATAACAAAATATATACATGTAGTAGGTGTTGTCCTATACATCCGCCTACACGTTTGACTGAACCTCGTCGACTGGATGATCAATTCCTGCATCTGAGGGAGAATTTTAAAAAAAAAACATTTAAAGAAAAACGTGAGTGTAACTCAGTGAGTGGTAGTAACTTTTAAACTAAAACTCATTTCTACACTTAAATTTCTCCCAAAAACAGTTTAATAAAACTAAAGTATTTTTCTAAAATACTTTCTAAAACTCATTTAAAACTGCTTTTGAATCTCGTTCTAAATTTTTTTCAAAAACTTTCTGAAAATTTTTCTTAAAATCTTTTCTGATGCTCGTCTAAATGGTAACCCAGGGAATATCTACTCTTGGTGTGGTAGCATATAAAATCTAGCTAACCACTAAGAGTGGGAATCTACCATGTGTAGTCGCTGAAAGCGAGCCCACACTGTAGACCGACTACACTACCCTATACGTGTATACAGATCACTCATGTTTCGTTCACACAAGAGTCGACTAAACTGAAATCTCGCTGATTGACTTCCTCTCATCTACCGTATCACGCATAAGGCATTCGGTCGGGTACTAAACTGGGGCTAAGGTAAACCATAAGCTATTAAAATTTCTTTTTCTTAATACACTTAAATATTCTAAATCTCAAGGCATTAAGCCTAAAATCTTTAATTCCAGAACATTCTCATATACATAAATAATAAACTAAAATCTTTATGCTAGAATTATAATATAAATTCAATTAATAAATGAATAACTATTTATAATAAATTCTTTTAACTTAAAATAAATTTTAAAAAGATATAAATGTTAAAAACTCGTAGTTCCACTCACTACACGTTCTCTGATAGAATTCGATTCGATCCTCCTCCAAATGCCTCCGAAACTCTCCGATTTTACCCTAAAATATCAAATATCCATTTAGGATTACTTAACTCATTCAAATAATATTAAAATTAATAAAAATCTCATTTATCCCTATTAATACCCTTTAACGTCTAAACTTTCGGATCTTAATTTCTATTCAACCGGGGTTTTCGAAATCTACTTTTTTCTACATCAACCTTACTTATTCTTTCCTAGGAATACCTCAGAATACTCAATTTCATCGACGAACGCTTGGAACGAAATCCGTCCGATTTCGCTTACTAACAAAAATTACCTTTTGCTTCGAACGTCCGACAACTTCAAAAATCAATCCTCTAGTGTTCTAACACCCAACCAAGGCTAAATAAACCATTTCGGATGTTAAACGAATGCACTTCGAAGGGTTTCGAAAAACGCCCTTCAACTGGTCCGTTTAGCTCCAAAATCAATCATAAACTTTTTGTTTTCGAAATCTGACTTCATAAGATTATTTTCTAGCCTCTAAAATATCCATTTAATGCATTAGAATCGAAACACATAAAAACCCATTTTTGGTGTGACTTTCTCTCTCTCACTCACCTATTTTTCTTTCATCAAATCACTCACAAATCACACCAAAATCATCCTCACACCTCCCTTTCATCATCCCTAACCTCAAATTCGAAAAGAAACAAAAGAAAAAAAATAGGTTTCATGAAAAGTATTAAGCTTCAAACTGAAATAACTCAACAAATAGGCGATCTTTTCGCTTCAAATTTGTTGGGTTAGCTAGAGCAAATGACAAGGAACAACTTTTGTGAAGAAATAAAGAAGAAATTCAGACCAGATCACCTTCTCTTATTCCCTCTCTCTCTCAGCGTCGCTCTCGGCCTCTCTCTCGGCTTCTTTCTCCCTCTCACCCGAATCTCTCTTTTTCTCTTTGATTTCATGGTAAAAAATGTCTCAAATAAGACAAAAAATCACTTATATATATATATTCTATTACTCAGTCACTAAAAGATCTCTCAAGAAAACTTCATTTAATCACCTCAAACTTTCACTAATTATATTAGTGCCCAAAAATAGATAACTATCAATCCTATTGGTCCACTTGGCACATTCTAGTCCACTTATTTCTTCAACCAATCCATGAATGATACGTGACACAACCCTAGCCACTAATGTTAAAAGTCACTTATCTCTTTTCTCATTGGTTGAATTAAAATATTTTTTACTTTATTCTGTGAGCTGACCTCACTTGATTAACACGTAAATCACTCCTAATCACTTTGTGATCGCACCGGGGTCAACCAAACGACATCCGACTTGCGATACGAAAATATAATAAACCTCAAATAACACTCTGAGAGGCATACGATTCGACCATAACTCAATTCGAAGATTTCTAATACTATAAAATAATAAATATGGGTGAGGGCTTGCGCTTGACGTATAAATTTCGAATTTTCATTTCAATAGAACTTTCAATATCTAATCCTTCTGAAAAATATTCCACAAATATTCTACACACATCTTATGACCAATTTGATTTTATAAACTTTAATTTAGGCCTAATACCTCTCATATATACTTGATAAAGAAAATGTTTCTAACTGAAATCCGGTCGAATAAACCGATATCTTTTTATACGTATCTATAGCTTAAATACTCGATTTTTTTACCTATTCTCATTCACTTGGGTTGCACTCCTTGAAATTTTCGCATATTATGCTCATACGTGATCCATGTATACTTAACTTAAAGTGTCCATTTTGCCATTTTTATGATCTAATTTCACTTTGACTGAAAAATATTATGAAAATATTTCATGATCATCTAATCTTCAAATTGACCATGAAATACTCTAATTGGGTGTCTTATCTATCAATCACAGGCTTCAAAAAAAATTTAATTGAGTTTAAACTCATTAAAACCCATTAATCTCTCAAAAGGGCAATATCGTAATTTTCTTCGGATTGCTTAAAACTGACTCAAGTGATATTCTTTTTTATCTGTTTCTGTTTCTCTATACTCTGCTACTATTTTTGACCTTTTTAACCCTTAAGGTCAATTTTCGAAAATTTTACTATTCATCCAAAAATTTTCGTTTAAAAAATATTGTTCACCGAAAACTTTTGTTTCCCATTGAATCTCAATTCATGACCCTAGATAATATAACCAAATCCAAATTCGATCTTAAACACTAATTTTGGATCTTTTTCGAAAAAAATCACTACTTATCTAGATCCGAATACTATTCACTAAAAATTCTCATTTCTTCCTGACACGATACTCAAGGCCTTATAAATATAATCGAATTCTAACCAGGCCCCTTGCACTATTTCTGGACTCTTTATTCTCTATCCGATCGTCAGGAACGAATTCTCTAAGGAAACTAGGATTGGGGTCTATCACTCTTGCTCTTGGGTTGGGGCTATTCTTGATGTTGCTCGAGTTCCTCTTGTGCTTGATCTCAATTTCTAGCTTCTCCCTAGCTCACGAGATCTCCCTCAACTTTCAAAAATGGCTCTCGGGTTTGAGAAATGGAAAAGTGACTGAGCTTCTCATCTAGCTCTCTCAAATGTCTCTCTCTCTTTCTCTTTAACTCTCTCTCAACTTCTCACACTCGATTTTGCTATGAGAATGAGTGACCGAATTGCTTCATCTCTTCACTTTCAATTTGATTTGTATATGCTTCTTCAAATCTTAACACTTGGCACTTATGCGCAAGTCCATTGTACCACTTGTTTTGCTCTCTCTTTACATGTGTGATACGGGCACTTTCCATACATTGGTCATGCCACTTGTTTCTCTAATCATTCTCCCATTCTAATTTCGAATTTGAATTCGTTTCCGTCCATTCGAGAATCCACTCATAATTCAATTACGCCTCTAGAATTATTTTTAAATTTCAATTTCATCTTCGAGCACTCAGAATTATTTTATTTTTCAAAAAATATTTTGTACGATCCGAAATCGAAGAAATATTTTTCCATTCAAAAATTTTTGAATCACTCGGAATCTATCCTAATGGATTCATTTTTTATTTGCTTCACTTTTATTCAACTCAAAAATAATTTTCAAAACTTTCCAATCCCTGAATTCGCTTTTCGATAAATTATTATTCTCACGGATACTTTCTGTTCGAAAACGCGATCCATTGAAAAATAATTCGTTTTTCGACAAATAAGGTTTTGGGTTTTACAAATGGGAAGTGATAGCATGCATGAAAGACATGTGGCAAGTATGCATGGAAATGGAAGCATGCATGGATGACATGTGGAAAGTGTGTCATGCAAAAGTGAAACATGTGGGATCCATGTGGGAGCCATGCATGAGCTTGGTATGTAAGGGCTTGACATGTGTAATTCATGCATGGAATGGAGTCTTAAATGAGTGTCATGTGGAAGGATGATGTAAGCATTATATAAGTGAGATTGAAAGCAAAAAGAAAGAAAGCTCAAAGAAAGAAAGCTCTCGAGTAAGCATACCATTCATGGCAAAAGAGAGGAAATTTTGAGAGTTTTAACCGAGAGAGAGAGACTAAAAGGCTGCATGCTGTCCCACCTCTCTCTAGGCTATTTTTGAGTGAACTTTCAAGCTAAAAAAGGGTGTGTTTTGGTCAAGAAAATAGAAGGGAAGGGAGAAGATTTTGAGAGGTGTTTTCGGTCAAACAAGGAGACCGAGACAGCTTGCTTTTGTAGTGAGTGTAGCTTGATTTTTTTTGAATTATTTTAGGTCACTCTTGGGGTGTTGTAACCGAGAGCAAGAAGACCAAGGTATGTATATTATTTTTGTTGATTTTTGAGTTGATTTTAGAGTGTTTCTAAATGCATGCAAGTCATTTGAATGGGAGAAGTTCTCGATCAAGAAGAGAAATCAAAGGCAGTAGCTTGCATGTTATTCTTGAGGTGATTAGAGTGATTTTCATGTCCAAGAAAGTTACATGCAAGGTTAGGAACAAAGCAAAATCTTTGCATGCCATTTTGAGGAGGTAAGAACTCGACTTTCATAAGATTTTATTATAGAAATATTGGATTTAATTTGTAATGGGCTAGTTGAGATTTAGTGTTGATATTTGATGGATTTAAAGTTTCAAAAATGATGAGTTGTGATGTTTAAATGAATTGCATGGGCTGCTTTAAGGTTAAAAGCTGTTTTGAATAAGTGTATGGGTTGTTTTGTGTTGTAAGCTGTCTTGATTAAGTGTATAAGCTGTTATGGTATTGCAAGCTATTTTGAATAAGTGTATGGGCTGTTTTGTTGGTGTTAAAACTGTTTGAGCTATTTTGATGATATTAAAATGTTGTTTGAAGCTGTTTGATGATGTTAAAAGCTGTTTAAACTGTTTTGGATGATGTTAAAAGTCGTTAAGAGCCGTCTTGACGTTTAAAGGGCTGTTTTGATTGTGTTGGATAATGTTTAAGGGCTGCCTTGGTGTTATAAGGGCGGGCTATTTTGATTTAGTAGCATGGGTTGTTTTGTTATTAATGCTGTTTTGGTTGTGATTTTAGCTATTTTGATTTCGTAAGAGCTATTAAGAGCTGTTTTGATTTTATAAAGGGTTGTTTTAGTGTTATAAGCTGTCTTCGATAAATTACATGGACTGTTTTGGAAGTTAGATGCTATTTTGTTTTAGTTACATGAGTTGTTAGCATGTTGGATGCTGTTTTGAATAAGAGCATGAGTTGTTAACATGCTAAGTGCCATTTTTAGTGAAAAGCATGAGTTGCTTTGGTGTTGCAAAATTGAAGAATTGTGATATTATGCAAGCTGTCTTGATTTGGTTGATTGCACATTAAAATGTCGTGCAATTGCTTTTGATGGATTTGAAATATTTTATAAGCTACCTCAATGATAGATTAACTTTGAATAATTATTAATATGTCAGTGTAAAAATTTAGCTTCGTTCCATGCCTCGTTTCATGGTTTTGGTAATTAAATTTTGAATGGAAATAATTAGTGCGGAAATTTTGTATCATCGCGACTAGAATTAAGCTTTTTGAAAAGTTTCCATAGTGATGTGATTTTTGTGAATTGATATGTTAGTGAAATCTGCTATAATTGATTTGTGTGTGACTTGAGACTGGTTGCAGAATTTCCTAAATTAGAATGTCAAAAATGCATAGGTGATGCATGAACTAGGGAACCTGTGCTAGTAAGCTAGGAAAAGAGGTAAGTTACCCTTACAATTGTTCTTATGAAATTGATTTCTATTTTATTACTCAATGGATTTATGAAATGTTTATTTAGATGCCAAGAAATCCTATTACATGATTTTATGTAAATGAGAATGTTTTGAAAACCTCTTACATAAAATTTCAAATTGTTTATGAAATGAGAAAATATGAATTGAAAAGCAACGGAAAATGAAATATTTTTATTAACCTGTGACACACGTTACAAGTATCCCAGTCAGTTGTTTCCGGTGAAAAGTACCCTAAAGACGTGCATGGTAGTGTGAAGGATTGAGTTAATTAGTACAGTTAGTGTGTTAATCATGCATGTATAGAGTATGTAATGGCTAGCTTCTCGTAACGATGAGACTTTCTGTTATGTGGGACCGAACAAATGACCTAAGCGATGAGTAATACCGCTTGGAGTGAAGGGAAAATTTCGCTCTGTCGTGTACTTAAGGTGTCAAGTAATAATAGACAATGGCGACTACTTTACTTCATGAAAATGATTTTAATACCATGTTATATGCTGGTTTATGTTTAAATACGCATGATTTACTTCTATTATTAAATGCTCATCCATATTTATGCGTATTACACTTGAGGTTTTCTATTATGTATTTCTATTTTCTATGGCATCTTTATTTTTCTTTAATAATTGCATTATGTTGTATTAATTGCTTTTAAAGAAGTATTTTCCTAAGATAGTTTGAATAGAAGTTATGACACTCACCGAGCTTAATTAGATCACTCCTTGCTTTATTGTTTTCAACCCAAAAAACCTCCCCAGGTGCAAGCGTAGGTGCTACAGCTTCGGAGACCCCTATCTCAAAGTAGTTGAGCGACGTTGGGTGCTGCTGTTTTTACTTTATATTTTGTATGTGCTTCATGATCATGCACCTTTGAATAGATTATTTTGTAAACCTGAATTTGTATTTGAACTTAACCTTTTGTAATCATTACATATTCATAAGATGAAATATTCGAGTTACTTTTGAAATTGCATAAACTGAGTTGTGATGATTGTGGATTTGAGATGAGGGCCTGAGGCCTAGCATTTGAAGTGTACAAGTCCTTGATTTTTCTCTTACAGGTTGGATTTTCAAAAATGAAGCCGTCATGCTGTCGAAATTTTTATAAACCTTATTTTATAACCGTGTTTTAAAAGAAAAATAAAATTCCCACCGAATTCTGCAATATTGGAAATCTTCAAAGAGTTTAAAAGGAGTTTCATGTAAAAGAATAAGGTTTGGCTTCACAAGAAATTTCCAGTCGAAGCACATCTCAACTAGAAGGCTTTCGTGGGGTGTCGGACAGGTCGCTTAGAGGAATAGAGATAGGGACCCCATCACTAGCATACCATGGAGTTTGACTATCTCGTTTATGTAGAGCTACGTTAACCTACTTAAAGAATAGCTACTCCTGATTGGCAAGAAATAGGCGGATTTAGTCAGTCCATCTACTTTCACTGATATAGCATCATGCTCCCTCTGGGTGCACGGAAGCCCTATAATGAAATCCATGGTAACATGCTCCCACTTCCATTCTAGAATAAAGAGTGGCTGTAGTAATCTCGCTGGTTTCTGATGTTTAGTTTTAACTTGCTGACACATGAGACATCGGGATACAAATTCTGCAACCTCTCTTTTCATTCCTTTCTACCAATAATGCTCATTTAGGGTATGACAGATCTTTGTGCTACCTGATAACTTTATTTTTATAAAGTTATTTTATCTTTTTAAACTTGAATTCTTGCTTAGTTCTTGATATTTTTATTTTTTATTAAGTAAATTATTTCATATTTCTTTTATTTTTATTTTCAAAATAAAATTAGTGAAAAAACGCATGTGAACCCCACCAAGTACTATTATTTGAGACAAGATCATCGCTACAAAATGAATATCATTCGCATCAAGTTCATCGCCTCAAGAATTACTCGAATCGGAGATCACATAAAGAAGTTATCGCGGTTTAAAGATCAAGTATTCTAAAAATAATTATTATGTCATGCTGATATAAGAAATGGTGTAATGAAAATTATGATGTAAGCAATGATGTAATATGAAAGTTGACTTGCATGGGGTAGGTGAACCATGATGTAAGCAATGATGTAATATGAAAGTTGACTTGAATGAGGTAGGTGAATTATGATGTTAGCGATGATGCAGAAGGATGGAAAATTAGGAAAAGATGATGCATGCGATGATGTAATTAGAGGTGAACTTTGCCTATAAATAGTCCTTAGAATCACCATTCCAAGCATCTCATCAAAAACCAAAATAATAAGTAGTTTAGAGAAAGAGAGAGAGAGCTTGGAGAGGAGAAGCAAAGCAGAGGAAGAAATTCTACGGCGAAGCTTCAATCCACTAAGTTTTCTTATCTTTTATTATGTTTAATTTTCTAGTCTTTGTAAATTCTAATATGGAGTAGATTTATTTTTCTAAGATTATGATGTAGCTTAACTTTGATGTTCCAATCCTTTGTTCAATTTAATTAAGGATTTTTTATCTTGGTTGATGCATTTAATACTGTGCTTAATGCTTCTAAATAACTGATCACTATTTAGTTGAATTGTTAATCATAATGATAGCGGAAACTAATTTATGTGTCTAGTTCATTGTATTGAATGTCATAAATTACATACAGGATAGGAATATACCTGTATGGTTTGTGTAGTCTATAAAAGAGATCCATAAATCTTAATGAATTCATTAATGTTTTAACTTGTATGGGCACATAGCAGTAAAGCTTTATAGGGTATTTTTCTTAGACCTCGGGAGGGGCTATGTGAATAATTCAGAGAATCTCAACTAGCAACTGGATAATTAATTTTTGTTAAAAAGAACAAAGGGGAAGAACATATTAGTTATGGTGAAATCAGAACCTTAGAATTTTCATTCATTGAATTACTTTTTATTTTTTTACATTTGCATTTAAATTTAGTTTTAGTTTTCATCTCTAATTTCGTCTACCAAATAAAAGTTGAGTTATTTTAATTTTGGGCATTAATTAACAACAATCCTCGTGGGACGATACTTCTCTCATCACTTTATTACTTGTTCAGCTCGTCCACTTGCGATTTTGCACGACAAGTTTTTGGCGCCGTTGCTGGAGATTGTTTATTTAAATTAATACTAATACTACGTAACTTAAATTTTAATTTGGTCATTTATTTTTTATTTTTTATTTTTTTTATTGCTTGTGATTTTTCTGGTGTATGAGAAAGTCTGGGGGCGAAGTTTTACCATTTGATCCAAAAATTGAAAGAACTTGCCGCAAGAACCGAAAAGAAACAAGGAAGGCTGCAAGTACTACGCTAGTAGACATGGCTGAAGAACCAAACAACGTACAAAATATTGTATCAATAAATGCTGAAAATGCTCGAGCATTACACGATTACGCTTTACCCACAGTGGGTAATGCTTCGACAATACGGCGACCGACTATTGCTGCTAATAATTTTGAGATCAAGCCAGCAATTATTCAGATGGTGCAAAACAACCAGTTCAGTGGGGCTCCGAACGATGATGCAAATGCCCACATTGATAGCTTTTTGGAGATCTGCGGTACTTTCAAAAATAATGGTGTTACTGATGACGCCATCCGAATGAGATTGTTCCCGTTCTCTATTCGAGACAAAGCCAAAAGCTGGTTCAACTCTTTGCCATCAGGGAGTATTACCATATGGGACACCTTGGCATAAAAATTTCTAGCCAAATTCTTTCCACCATCCAAGACTGCAAGACTACAAACCGAGATTGTCACATTCAGACAACTTGATAGAGAGTCATTGTATGAAACATGGGAAAGATTCAAAGATCTGCTAAGAAGGTGCCCACATCATGGAGTTGTTGACTGGTTGCAACTACACACATTCTACAATGGTTTGGGGAGTTCCACGAGAACATTGGTAGATGCTGCAACTGGTGGAGCACTTTTAGGAAAACCTCATCAAGCTGCCTGGGACTTATTGGAGGAAATGACTGCAAATGCTTATCAATGGCCATCAAAAATAGCAGTTCTGAAAAAAGTTTTTGGAATACAAGAAAATGATGTTTTAACAAGACTTTCCGCTCAGGTCGAGACATTAGCCAAGCAACTCGGAAACTTAACAGCTAATGTCTTTCATACTCAGTCTGCATCTTGTGATTTTTATGGAGGGGACCATTCAAACGGGCAGTGCGATGAAGACCAGACAAATCAAGCATTTTTTATGGGCAACAGATAACAAAATAACTCGTACTCCAACACATATAATTCAGGATGGAGGAATCATCCAAACTTTTCATGGAAAAACAACGATCAACCCAGACAACCATATCTACCACCACTTCAACAGTAGCAGGCCAACAAACCGTCGCTTAAAGAAGCACTCGCTCAGCTCACCGAAAGGACTAATCAATTTATGACGAGAATAGACATCACGCTCCAGAATCAAGCTGCTTCCATTCGAAATCTAGAGGTATAGATGGGTCAAATCTCAAATCTGCTAACTGCAAGACCTCAAGGAACCCTACCTAGCAACACAGAGACCAATCCTAGGGAGCACGTTAAGGCTGTCATATTACGAAGTGGTAAAATACTGAAAAAGCCTGTCAAAGGAACAGACGAGAAAGAAGGATCTAGCAAAGTAGAAGAAGAAGTGATGGTTGAACAAAAAGAAGCAGAGAAGTCAAAGTCAAAGCTGTTTCTAGACAATTCGACACCATACAAACCACCATTACCTTTCCTGTAAAGATTCCAAAAGCAGAAATTAGATAAACAATTTTCTAAATTTCTTGAAGTTTTTAGGAAATTACAAATTAATATTCTTTTTACAGATGCTCTGAAACAGATGCCCAACTATGTGAAGTTATGAAGAAAATCCTATCAAATAAAAGAAAGCTTGAAGAACATGAAACGGTAGCTTTGACCGAAGAATGTAGTGCAATCTTGCAGAAAAAGCAACCGCCTAAACTTAAAGATCCAGAGAGTTTCACAATTCCTTGCACCATTGGTGATTCATTCTTTGATAAAACATTATGTGATATTGGTGCAAGCGTTAACTTAATGTCATTCTCCGTTTTCAGGAAACTCGGCTTGGGAGAAGTAAAACCTACTACAGTATCTTTACAGCTAGCTGATCGATCAATCAAGTATCCAAGGGGAATTATAGAAGATGTACTGGTAAAAGTGGATAAGTTCATATTTCCTACGGATTTCATTGTGCTAGATATGGAGGAAGATCAAGAAATACCCATCATTTTGGGTAGGCCATTCTTAGCAACAGGAAGAATTCTCATTGATGTACAGAAAGATCAACTCATACTAAGAGTTCAAGATGAAAAAGTGATCTTTAATGTGCTAAAAGCACTCAAACATCCATATGATATTCGCAACTGCATGAGGGTAGATGTAGTAGAAGAATGTATCAAAGAAAATGCTAAGTTTTACAAAGAACGCACCAAAAAGTGGCATGATCAATGTATCCTAAACAAGGAGTTCACTCTAGATCGTCGATTCAAAGTCAACAAAAAAAGATTTAAAGCTTACATGGATGGTGGAGAGCCTCAACAGAAATCCACCATCACACTTTCAGACCTAACTTAAAATGTTTTTCAACAGTTAAGCTAACGACTATAAATTAAGCGCTTCTTGGGAGGCAACCCAAGTTTTTCTTTCTTAGCTAGTTTTCTTTTATTTGTGTGTTATTGTGTTCTTTGTGTGTTATCATTTTTCTTTGATAATTTTCTTTTCTCTTTCAGAGATGGAGACAAGTCTTGCAACACTCAAAAATCATTTTCCTACTCTGCCTCAAGATGTACTCAGAAAAATTTACAAGTGCAGAATCGAAAGAATAAGGGCACTAACATGTTTAGGTCTTCCAGAGCATATTCGGTGGATCATTGAAGCTAAGGTACGTCTAGCAAGTGAGTTGAATGAGTCATTCATTAAACGCTTACCAGGATTGGGAAAAAGTTCTTACTCAAAGAAAAGGAGAGCTAAGAGAATGGGAGTCTACCATAAGTGTGCAAGATGGAACTGTGACACACGCTGTAAAAATCTTGGATATTTGTCCATAAATCGAGAAGATAAAATTAAATACATAAAGGATGAGCTAAGTAAAGAGTCTCTGGATAATATTCTTGAGACTCTTGAGACGCATCTTTGCGGGAAAGTTCAACGTATTCTTTTAGATTTATGGGAGTTATTCAGTAAAGAGAAACAACGTTATAGCCTTGGGAATCTGACTTTAAAATACCCTGTTTGCCAGTTTATAAGAAAACTGGATGGGAAGCCGATCCTCAACTCATAGAAAGTGTTTAAGCAGTTTCTAGACGTAAAATCAGAGGAAGATGTGAGCCACAATCACAACTACTATAGCATCATTTTTTCTTTCTTTGTTTAGCAGTCTGTTTCAAATTTTTTCAATAATCGTGTTTACTTTTTGACATTTCTTTACCGATCATTTTGGATTTTTAACTCGTTTCAAACCTTTTCGATAATCATGTTTACTTTTTGACGTTTCATCACCTAACATTTTGAATTTTTTTTTTTTTATTTTTAGCAACTCTTTTCAAACTTTTTAGATGTTTGTGTTTACTTTTTCGATGTTTGTGTTTACTTTTTGACTTTTTTTTTCACCTAACATTTTAAATTTTTTATTTTTAGCGGCTTATTTTAAATATTTTTTGAAGATTGTGCTTTCTTTTTGACATTTCTACACTTATCATTTTTTTCCCCCTGATCATAACTGTTTAGTAGCGTAGAACTATTCTTTTACTCTTTCTTTTTCTTTAAATGAGCATTCATTATTGATAACAAATAATTAGTTTAGTATGAAAAAAAAATGACAGAGTCCTCGAGCAGTAAATTCAAAACCATTTGTGTTTCTTGTAGCCTAAAGTCTGGTATGAGTACACAATATTCAAAGGCAGTTGCTGAATTTGGTACAGCTTTAACTGCCCGAAACATAGATTTGGTGTATGGAGGAGGCAGTTTAGGACTGAGGGGTTCTGTCGCGGTAACTGCAACTGTTGGAGGCAGCAGAACCCTAGGTATCACAGTAAAGCATTTGGCTGAAAGGAAAGATATTATCGGTATGAGTATAGGTAATGAGTTTCAGGTCACGAGCATACACGGGCAAATGACATACATGTTACTCAATGCTGATGCCTTTATTACGTTACCTGGTGGTTTGGAAACTTTTGAAAAAATCTTCAAAATTGCGTCTTGGGCCTATCTCAACATTCACAAAAAGCCATTAGGTTTACTTAATACTAACGGTTTTTATGATGGTTTATTGGCTTTTCTTGATCATGCTGTGGAACAGGGTTTTATGACTCAAGCAAATCGACGTATTCTAGTCTCAGCTTCAAGTGCTGATGAATTGATTGACCAACTGCAAGACTTTGTGTCCGAAATTGATCCAATCATGTCGTAGGTGGTTTGGGATTCTGAAGCAAGCGATAACAAGAAGCGTACACTGGATCTTAATCTCCGGTTGTAACTTTCTTATCCTATGGTTTTATTAATAGCATTTCCATTTGAGTTTTTCTTCTTTTTATCTTACTAGACATTGGGGACACTGTCTCAAATAAGTTTGGGGGTAGAGTTTGCTATTATTAAAACCATAAGATTCAAAAACTGATCCGAGTTGAAACCAAAAGATGGCAAAGTAAGGAGTACTTTTGTGCTCTTGATACGTATCTTTGTTTTCATTTCAAAAAAAAAAAAAAGTGCAAAAATTTTCATTATTTGTTTTATTATTTTTTTTCTGCCCTAACAAGTTAACTAATTACTTTTTGTTTGTTAATGGAGTCTTAATGCATGTTTTTGGTTGAATATCTTTACTAAGGAATTGCCATGAACATCTTTGCATGATTTGAGACTTTTGAATGTCATGATTTAGTGGATGAATATCATGTTTACATGAATTATGGACTATTAGTAGAGATTATCCTTGGTGAGGATTTGAGCTTTTTAAACGTTTCTTTTTGAGAGATTTATTTGTTTCTATTCTTAAACGCTCTTCACTTTATTCTTAATAGATGATCTCTATAGGTTTTGCATTGAATACTAAAGAATAAATTATCATTGTAGATAATATGAGTTACTTTGATTTGAAAATTGGATCGACTTCTTAGAAGTAATATAGGTAATTTTTACTCCATAAAAGTCTACCTTCCTACTTTGAATTGAGATACACCATAAACCCTTTGAAGCCAAACACTTTAAACATTTTTCTTTGTTTACCTTTATTAAATGACCCTATTAATCCTTTAAATTTAGTCATATCTTATGAAGTTTGGGATCATACTATGGAGTGAAAAAGGAGAAAAGAATTGAAGGGTTAACATTTATATGATATGTACATAGGCATATGCATTAAAAGAAATTTGTTTCTAAATAGCATTGTGAAAAATATATATATATATATATATATATATATATATGAGAAGCACAAGTTTATAATGCCTAGATGTACAAGGGGAGGTGAAAGTAAAAAAAAAAAAAAAAAAAAAAAAAAAAAAGAATAAATGAAGTACTTTGTTCTTGTTGAGCCTGTACCTTAAATTTCTTATATATCAATTAACCATAGCCCAAATACAATCTTTAATAAAGCCTATTGATCTTCAAGAGGAAGTCCAATTTGAGAGTTGAAGTATGTCATCATGCTCTATCTACGTTCTTAGTATTTGATTCCAATCATGAGATCTATTCACTTAAAAGTGCGGTTCTTTTTAAACGTCTATATTCATATGTGATGTAAATGACGCTTGCTATGCCTTCACATAACCTCTATCACATATGATTGCATGAGTGTTTGCTTTAGGATTCATAAGGGTTATAAGAGATATCTTGTGAGGATTAGAGTCGAGGCAAAATAAGTCCATAACATGTGAATATGATGTTTTGAAATGAAATTGCTTTGACAGTGGTGTGAGATTGTTGATGATTATATTTTAGATCATTAGTGACTTATCCTTAGTCCTGATATAAGATCATATATGTATGAGACTTCTGTTAATTTGTATTTAGTGAGATGTTGATGAGTTATGGATGGAATCTTTTAATGTTTGTGGGTATCGTTGCTGGTAAACCCTCAGGAGACACAACTCCTCCTACTAGGGACACCAAGGGGTTTAAAGGCTTGTGGCATACGCTCAATGTCATCATGTTTACCTATGAAAATGGATTGTGTTTTTAATTTTTGTGTTTTTAGCTTAGATTGTTAGTTTTAGTTTTGCTTGAGGACAAGCAAAATCTTAAGTTTGAGGGTGTGATAACTTTATTTTTATAAAGTTATTTTATCTTTTTAAACTTGAATTCTTGCTTAGTTCTTGATATTTTTATTTTTTATTAAGTAAATTATTTCATATTTCTTTTATTTTTATTTTCAGAATAAAATTGGTGAAAAAGTGCATGTGGACCCCACCAAGTGCTATTATTTGAGACAAGATCATTGCTACAAAATGAATATCATTCGCAGCAAGTTCATCGCCTCAAGAATTACTCGAATCGGAGATCGCATAAAGAAATTATCGCGGTTTAAAGATCAAGTATTCTAAAAATAATTATTATGTCATGCTGATGTAAGAAATGATGTAATCAAAATTATGATGTAAGCAATGATGTAATATGAAAGTTGACTTGTATAGGGTAGGTGAACCATGATGTAAGCAATGATGTAATATGAAAGTTGACTTGAATGAGGTAGGTGAATTATGATGTAAACGATGATGCAGAAGAGTGGAAAATTAGGAAAAGATGATGTATGCAATGATGTAATTGGAGGTGAACTTTACCTATAAATAGTCCTTAGAATCACCATTCCAAGCATCTCATCAAAAACCAAAACAATAAGTAGTTTAGAGAAAGAGAGAGAGAGCTTGGAGAGGAGGAGTAAAGCAGAGGAAGAAATTCTACGGCGAAACTTCAATCCATTAAGTTTTCTTATCTTTTATTATGTTTAATTTTCTAGTCTTTGTAAATTCTAATATGGAGTAGATTTATTTTTCTAAGATTATGATGTAGCCTAACTTTGATGTTCCAATCCTTTGTTCAATTTAATTAAGAATTTTTTATCTTGGTTGATGCATATAATACCGTGCTTAATGCTTCTAAATAATTGATCACTATTTGGTTGAATTGTTAATCATAATGATAACGGAAGCTGATTTATGTGTCTAGTTCATTGTATTGAATGTCATAAATTACATACAGAATAGGAATATACCTGCACGGTTTGTGTAGTCTATAAAAGAGATCCATAAATCTTAATGAATTCATTAATGTTTTAACTTGTATGGGGACATAGCAGTTAAACTTTATAGGATATTTTCTTTAGACCTCGGGATGGGCTATGTGAATAATTCAGAGAATCTCGACTAGCAACTGGATAATTAATTTTTGTTAAAAGGAACAAAGGGAATGAACATATTAGTTATAGTGAAATCAGAACCTTAGAATTTTCATTCATTGAATTACTTTTTATTTTTTTACATTTGCATTTAAATTTAGTTTTAGTTTTCATCTCTAATTTCGTCTACCAAATAAAAGTTGAGTTATTTTAATTTTGGGCATTAATTAACAACAATCCTTATGGGACGATACTTCTCTCATCACTTTATTACTTGTTCGGCTCGTCCACTTGCGATTTTGCACGACACTACCCGGATGCATGACATACGCTGAAGAATGAGCTTCTTCCATTATTTCTTTTTACAAATCGCTTACATCCGACACACATAAACGTCGTCCTATTATTAGAGTACTATCTCTCCTAATTGTAAAATCGATCTTTTGACCTGCTTCGACTTCTTGCCTTAACCTTACCAACTGGGGTTCTTGCCATTGTAGTTCCCTTATCTGATCCACTAAAATGAGGCGAACATGGAACGTAGCTAACGATGCCCCTAAGTTTGCTATACCTAGCTCGGCTCCCAACGACCTTAACTCCACCAGATGCGTAAGATATACTAATCTTAGATGAGCTAGGGAACTTGTCGGTCGCCTACTTAACGCATCTGTCACTACATTAGTTTTCCGGAGGTGGTATTCTATTGTACAGTCATAATCTTTAACCAACTCTAACCACCTCCTCTGCCTCATGTTCAACTCTTTTTGAGTGAGCAAATACCGTAAACTCTTGTGATCTGTGAAGATCTGACAGGGAACACCATACAAGTAATGCCTCCAAATCTTTAATGCAAAAACTATTGTGGCTAACTCTAAGTCATAGGTATGGTAGTTATGCTCGTGCTTCTTCAACTGCCTAGAAGCATATGCTACCACTCTACCATTATGTATTAGAACATACCTCAAACCTTACCTTGAGGCACCACTGTACATGGTGACACCTCTTCCCTAGTTGGTAATGTCAACACTGGAGCTGATATCAATCTTCTTTTCAGCTCATCAAAACTCTGCTGGCAGAGGCGTCTGACCATTTGAATCTCTCTTCCTTTCTAGTCAATCTGGTTAGCGAGACTGCTATCCTTGAAAACCCCTCTACGAACTTCCTATAATAACTTGCCAATCCAAGGAAGTTTCGTACCTTTGAAACATTAGTAGGCGATCTTCATATTGTTATTGCTTCTATCTTCTGGGGGTCCACACTTAATCCTTCAGCTGATATTACATGACCTAGGAAAGTAACACTGTTTAGCCAAAATGTGCACTTGCTAAATTTTGCGTATAGCTTATGCTCTCGTAGGGTCTATAATACTATCCAAAAATGTTCTGTATACTCCTCATATCTGTTTGAATATACTAAAATGTTGTTGATGAACACTATCACAAACTTATTCAAATATAGCTTGAAGATCCTATTCATCAGGTCCATGAAAGCTGGAGATATTCGTCAATCCAAACAGCATGACAAGGAACTCGTAATGTCTGTAACAAGTTTTGAAAGCAGTCTTCGAAACGTTATCTTCGCAGATTCTCAACTGATGGTATCTTGACCTCAGGTCGATTTTCGAATAAACTCTAGATCCTTACAACTGATTAAATAGATAGTCAATTCTAGAGAACGGGTACCGATTCCGAATAGTCACTCTATTCAGTTGTCTATAATCAATACATAATCTTAGGCTCTCATCCTTCTTCTTAACAAACAAAACTGGAGCCGCCCAAGACGAATGGTTAGGTTTCACAAAACCCTTATCCAGCAGTTCTTCCATTTGTACTTTCAGCTCTTTCAACTCGGCTAGAGCCATTTGGTATGGGGCAATAGAAATCTGTTCAGTTCCCGAAATTAGATCTATCTCAAATTCTATCTCCCGCTTTGGAGGCAAACCTTAAAGGTCTTCCGGGAGCACATCCAAAAAATCTCTAACCACAGAGATATCTTCTAATCTAGTTCCATCATCTCTTGCCTCCACTGCATAAGCTAAATATCCCTGGCACGACTTCTTAAGCATCTTACTAGCTTCCTTTGCTAACATGATGCTGAAAGAAGACGATTTCTGTACTTCACGAAAAATGACATCAGGCTTCCTTACTTTACCTAACTTGACTTCATTCCGAAAGCAATCCACAGAAACTCGATGTACGAATAACCAATCAATTCCTAATATGACCTCGAAATCATGGATGTCCACTACAATCAGATTTGTCGAAAATTCTCTTCCCTCAATGACCACTGCAATTCCTTCGAATACTTTCTTCGCCCGAAGGGAATCCCTGATAGAGATGGACACTATCATATTATACCCTAGGGGTTCCAGTTTAACACCAACGATCCTAGCAAACTCTTAGATACAAAAGAATACATAGCCCTAAGGTCTATTAATGTATATGTATCACGGTCTAACACTGAAATCATACCTGTTACAACCTCAAATGAGGCGTCTACATCCTACTATGTCACTGTGAACACCCTGGTTCAAGCACGAGGTCTACCTTGCTGACCTCTGAATGGTACACCCCTGCCTGATACTCTGCTCGACTGGCCGGAACTAGTGGCTCATCTAGCCTTGAAACTCCTCTGATCCAGTTTCCGCCTCTATTAGATTGTCTTGGGGCTGCGATCCTGATCTCTAACTAGAAAGCTAAGGCTATCATCGGACAATCCTTCATATGATGGCCTTCTTATTCGCATCTGAAACATCTGGCACTGCCTCTGAGACACTCTCCCGGATGCCTCCTCCCGTACGTCCGGCACTCAGGCCAATTGTTCCAACCCTCATTGGTTCTTCTGGATTCAACTGATTGCCTTACGGAGCTTTGACTCGATTTCGACCCTTGGCTTGACCTCCGGCTATCTGATCCAGTGGATGACTCTCCACTCTTAGTGAACTTGCTGGATCATCCAGAAAATCCATCAGTCCATCTGCGCTTTTGAGTCAACTGTCTGGGCCTAGGAATGGCCTCTATGCTTCTCTCTACTCTAATCGCAACCTCTACCAGCTCCCCATACTGTGTATGAACTGCTGAAGCAATGTAAGTCTGGATCTTTGGATTCAAGCCTGTTGTAAATCTCTTGGTCTTCTGCTCTTCATTGTCTGCTATGAAAGATACGACATGAACCAACTCTAAAAATCTCCTCTCATATCAGCCACTGAAAGATTCTCTTGCTCTAACGGGAAAAAATTCTTCAATCTTCGCATCCTGGTAACTTTTTGGATAAAACTCATTTATGAATTCTTGCTTAAATAAAGCTTAGGGTACTCCGGCTGGATTTCATCAATGTAATGCCTTCCACTAATCTTTAGCTCTGTCATTTAGCATAAAGGTAGAAAATGCTACCATCTGGTCCTCGAAGCAACCCATTTCTTGAAAAATCTCCTCGCTAGTCTCTAACCATGACAAGGCGCTCTCCGGATCTCCAGTCCCATCAAACAACCTAGCACCCAATTTTCGAGTTCGTTCAATGGAGATCTCTGACTCTCACTGCTGATGAAGCATTGTTGCCAAAACTTGGGTTAGCCACTCTACATCTACATTCCCATATGCGTGCTTCGCAGGTCGCAAAGGCCTAGCTTGGCCTACAGGCACGTCGATAGACTCATCAACGTGTCCCTCCTTTTGTGCATCACCTTGGTTGTTGCTCTCCTAATGGGTGGACGACCTCGACGACGTATGATTCTGCAAAATAAGCGAAATCATGTATGCATAAAGTGAAAAATGTCTTCGTAAAACCATGCAACTATAAGAAAACTCTTTCTAAAATATTTGTATAAACCTTCTCTAGTTTTATCTTAAAATGTTTTAAAAACTTTCACTCTGATATCAAACTGATAGGACCCGACCCGGATTCCCTCTAGCAAATCTGGCTATCCTACCGGGTATTCCACGAAATCCTCATGAAGTTTGACTAACAAGACTAAAAAAGAAGTCGTGGAGCGAACCCGTAACTATTTCTCACACTCTAAACATGCAAAAATCATATCTTTTAAAATTTCCTTTCAAGCGTGTATCGAATAAATATATATAATTTCAAATATTATCATAAAAATGTAAATATCTAAAATATGCATGCATTAAAAGTGTTACAGAATTTACTCATAAAACTGAAAACGTGCAAAATTACATGATCACATTTAAATTTCAAACTTTATGCAAAAATACTTAAGTAGCGTCGTCGATTAGGGCCCACCTAATTAGAACGTGGGGCGTTGGTACCTTGATCGTCTACTCCTGCACTTAGAGAGGTTTTTGAAATAAAAAAATATGAGCTATAAAGTCCTGTGAGTGTGTATATGCTTATTTTACAAATTTCCTCCCGAAACATTTTGAAAATATTTTTCTTTAAAATATTTTTATTTCTAAAAGCTTTGGGTTTTAATAAATTTTCGATCAATGTAGGGGGTCACATGACGCAAAGGCTAGCATCACTCATCGTGACAAAACTACTAAGATATCTCCTATACAAGTCCGGCAGAACTATCATCGCTCACCGTGCATCAAGAAATACCCTACAAATGTAAAGGGTGACTGGTAGACTCGATAGACTCTATCCCCTCGAAGTTAGCAGGACTAACCCTCCCAATATTATTGCCATGCATTGTGGGGTATATCGGATGAGTCTAAGCTAGAAGGTCACGCTATAAATGCTCCGGTCATCCATTAGGTTTGAAAACCTTTTCTTTTCTTTTCCACAATTTAAATAAAATTCTTTTTCATGCTATAAAAGAAAATAGATATATATATATTGCATACCATTTAAAATAAACTATTAAATCTCATGTTAAAACATAAGACATTTATAAACTAAAACATTAAATGAAAGCTATAAAGAAATTTCGTAATAAGCTAAAAATCATTTAATAAAAATGTTTGCACACTCATAGCTTGCTTCCCAAATTCAATTGGATAACTTCAGCTCCTACCTTAACGACCTACCTAGTTTACCTCTCTACACCACCTACACTTAGTCACACAAAAAATCTTAACTTAACTTGCAGGTCACTTAAATCAGTTCTATCTTCTCTATCTCACCCGCTGCAACGAATTGCTCACTACCAGTCTAGCTCGATTGCGAGCTCGAGCTCCAGCTCGCCTAGCTCAACCTATGTGAGCTCCTACATCATCCAGCTCAGCCTGAATTGAGGACATTTCCTAACTCAATAATGTAAACCGCTATATTCTATTTTATGTTTCCTAGCCTTAGAAACTAAGTTATCGAATAAAAAGGGCAAAATGGTCATTTAGTAAATAAAAAATATATATATAATATAAATGGATGGCAAGATTGTAAAACTTTAGTTTAATAAGTTAATAATTCAATTATATGAAAAATGAGACAAATGATCATTGATTTTTATTAGTAAATAACATAACTAAGGGCAATTTTGTAAATCCAACAAGTCAATAGAGGATATGGTGGTCATTTAGCAAAAAGGTGGCCATATAATACAACACCTAGTCACTTTTTTATTCAAAAAGAAGAAGTAACCGTGAGACACAAAAATAGAAGAGAGAGTTGAGAGGGAGAGCATGAGATGGAAGGCAATTAGAGGGGGAGAAGAACAAGTGATATTTTCAACCAATTTTCAGGCTTCCAAACAATTGTTCTAGTTGATCCCAAGCCAAAACATCAAACCCTAAGCATAGATAAGGTAAGATATCATATTCTCCATAGACTTTAATATGGTGGAAATGTGTAAAAGCATGATGTTGGGTTTGTATGATATAATGATGGATTAGTTTGTTTACTTGATGTGTTATTGGTGAGATTTTGATGTAAATCAATGTTATAGTTATAAGTTGTTAAAAAAGGGAACTTGAATGATGTAAAATGGTAGGTTAGGGTTACGGGAGAAACCCTAACTTGTGATTTAAATTGTTGGAAAAGCAAAAGTAGTTGTAGATTAAGTGTTTGATGAAAAACTTGTGAGAGATAGTTTTGTAAAAATTTGAAAGTTTTACTCTAGAATGAGTGTGTGGGTGTGTTATGGCTATGAAAATCAGTAGACAACCTCTGAGATTAGAAACTTTTGAACTCAAATTTAGACATATTTGAGGTTGGAAAAGCATAGAAAAGCATGTAGAAGTGGTAGAAGTTCAAAAGAGCTAGTTTAGACAAATTTTGCAATCCCGAGCTCAAATCATGGGCTGGAGATAACCTGAGCAAAACTGACATATATGGGGATGTTCTACACCTCAAATGATGCTTAGGAATGATATAAAACCATAGAAATTGGAATGGGATCGATCCGATAAAAATTGACGAAGTTATAGCCAAAATAATGGGCGTAGGAAACCGAGATGTGTAATAGCGATGCAAATGCATTCGTTGATGCCCAAAATAGATGTATTCGGTCATAATTAGGCAAAAGAACCTTAGATACGAAAGAAAAACCATCATCGCTTGTCCGATGTAAAAACTCGCTTTGAAAAGTGCCCAAAATGGGGCGTTTTGCCTAGATTGACATAGCAAACGATGGAGTTTCTCGACGAAACTTTACGGGCGACTTAGTTATGTGATAAGGAGACGCTAGAAAAAGGAACGGAGGTGAAACCATGGCTGGTTTCAATTCTGTTTTTCGTGGTCAACCGTATAGTTAAAAAGTTGACTTTTTGTTTTAAGCTTCCGGAGACCAAACGAAACATATGGGGATGATCCTAGGGGTCTAGAAGTAAGACTTTTACAAAGAAACCAAATTTTGAGAGCCTCGATTGAGTCAAAAATCGAGTTGGGAAAGTGTGCTGTAGTGAGTTTTCAATGTATTGGAAACTCTATTTTTATTAGTTTTAGCTATGAAAGTGAGTAAGTTATAACGAGACTATGATGTGTAGGTGACGAGCACGCGGACGAGATGCGAGAGGCTCGTTGAGGCATTGAGAGTGTTGGGATCGAGGTAAGTGTCTTTCACTTTACTTACATCTAGTTGATTTCCATTTATATGGCAATGATAAAATATATTGTTTCAAAGAGTTTTGCAAAATGGTTTTCCAAAATCATAAGTTTTATGTTGAGTAATGAGTTTTGCCTAGAATCTAGAAATGAGATTCGAAGGTGAAAGTAAATTGCAAAAAGGTTTAAAAGTAAAGCAAAGTAAAGTTGAATTAAGACCCATGTGCATGTTGTGATATTAGCATCTTGGCACTACGCGGCGATGTAGAAAATTCCGCTCATAGTTGTCAAGGTTGATAGCAATGTGATACGATGTAGAAAATTCCGTATCTAATTGCAAGTGAGGAGTAAATTGCACTACAATATGCGATGTAGAAAATTCCGTATGTAGTTGTGTAAAGTATAAGTTATTGGCACTACAACGGCGATGTAGAAAATTCCGCGTTGTGGTTACCTAGAGTTGAGAAAGTTCGCCATACGTCGCGATGTAGCAAATTCCGTGCGTAGTGGCTTTGCACATGGTTGTCTTATGAGAAATGGTTTTCAAAAAGAAAAAATAAAATAAAATCGATTATTTTCTAAGTAATGTCTATGCGGAGTTATACCTTTATATATATATTGCCTAACCTCTCTTTGTTTTGTGTAGCTTGTATACTTTAGTGGACATTGGCACGGACGCTCTTGCATCAAAAACATTATTTTGATTAACTTTAGGTGGGGGAAATAATGAGACGAAATATATGGATGTTAATGTATTTTGACATTGTGTACATGTGTATATATTGAATCAAATAATTATGTGTTGACATGAGATACTTGACGGATTATAAATCATATTTTGATATGTATATATAAATAAACCATTACACTTGATATGCACATATTGCACAAGGCACATATTTCATATAAGTATGAGTTGTTATATGTTAATTACATATGTGAATTATGTTTGTAAAAGAATTGCATGTTTGTGAAATGAATGAAAATGCATGTTTGAGATTGAAAGAAGTTGGACGGTGATCAAAATAGTTTGAAGTGTATTTCTTATGCAGGTTGATTTTGGAAATGTTCAAATTACAGCCGTTGTGCTGTCAAAATTTTTATAAAAATTGTTTTGAGGAAACGCGAAAAATTTCCACCAATCCCAACTATTTTAAAAAGCAAAGAAGTTTTAAAGTTAAAACGAGTAAATCGGCAAAGTATTCTGAGGGTTCGCTTCTCAGATTTCCTAAATCAGACAAGTCAGGTGCAGGAAGTTCGTTGAAGTGCTCGACAGGATCCTCCAGACAAGAACTTAAAGAATGTCTGGTTTGGGTCCTGTCAAATAAGCTCGCTCAGCATACTCTTTTCAGCGAGTTGTTTCCTTCTTCTAGCTCAGTCTGATTTACAGACCTTGCTCAGCTTGCAAGCTCGCTATTACAAGATTCTGCCTTAGTCTAGCTTGGACAGGTAGTACGGCAATCTAGGGATTAACTTAACTCACTTCCTGCGAGCTCGCACTTTAAGTCAACACGACTAGCACTGAAAAGGGCTACGGGTAATCACCCAGTTCACACCTCGTGAGTTCCTGCCCTAGCTCGCACCACTCAAAATATTTCTTCATTCCAGACTTCTACTTATACACAAATCAACATACTCCGAACTTAATAACTTCACAAACATAAATTTAACGATATCAACTCTTCATCTCACCCAGGTCGCGACCTCAACAGATCCACGACCAAGCTCATCATTCTAAATCACAACTTCAGATTAACTTATTTCCTTAGCTACATTACTTACTAAGCTTTCCTCAGTCTTCTATCTTGATCTCCAACTCGCCTACTGCTTCAACATCACCAGATCTATATACAAAAATCTCCTCAGCTTCAACTGAAGCACAAACTGTTCTCAACAGCTTTTCCATCATAGTAATGTCATAAACCATCAATCATACTACTTAATTCTTACCAGATCTATTTTTACTCTTCACTTTCCTACAGCTTGATCTCCTTCAAGAATGGCAGAAATTGGCTGGAACGGCGGTAGCAGCTCATCCTCTACTAGCCAACAACTCTCTCCCTCTCACTCTCTCTCTTTTTGTGCTCTTCACTCTCTCTTTTCCACCGACTCACGCCTCACATGCGTATTATAAGCTTGGGTCAAGCTAGTCTTTAATCCTTAAAGTTCTTAAAAATTACACTTCTGCCTCGATCTAGAGAATTCCTTATTTTCACAATGTTCTTGTCCTTTCCACTTATTTATCATTTTGCCATTCTTTAAAAATATCTAACATTTTTCTCTTATGTCCCTCTACTTTTTATAATTTTAATTTATTCCAAAAATTTTCAAAAATTTACAAACATTAAATTTTTCACTTCTAAATACTTAAAAATCCTTTTTATTAATTACCAAGAGGGTACATTTGTACATTTCACCTCTCCATACACTTGTACAGTAATAATCTCGAGAGAGAGTATTATATAAGAGATGGTGAAAGAGGGAGAGATTGTAAAAGAACCGACTATGGTCTCAGTTGAAAGAAGGCGAGAGGTAAGAGAGTGAGATAGTGACGCGATGGAGAGAGAAAATCAAAATTTTATTTATTTTATTTTATTTATTAATTTAAAATGTGAATAATTTCAATCCAGTTGATAGAGAACCAAATGAACTTATCAGACACATTGACGTTTTTACCCATACACGCTAATAGATCCATCAACTTATAGATGGAAATCACTAACCCACTAACGGTTGAGTTTTCTTGAGTAAGATTTTCAAAACCAAGAGTTGTTTGATATTATTTTCAATTCTAAGGGTTAAAATAATAATAATGCAAACAAAATTGATAAGTAGAGAATATACCAAGCACATTCTTAAGTTTACTACAACCTTAAACCTCAAACATTGGTCTGATACTAGACCAACTTTCATTGGAAAGGAGGGGTGTGAGCTAGGAAGATGCTTCTCTAATTAACTTAATGAAATTATATATTTAATTAAGACAAGTAATTTTATGCTTTCTTGCACCAAAGCAATAAACAAGAATATATTGGAATTTATTTGTCCGCCACTACTTTACATTCTATATACGTTACTTGCTAAAGCTTTAAAAGGATAGACGAATTTTTTAATTTAAATTGGAATATGATATTTGGATTTAATTGTTTACAAGACTTAGGTCTTTAAAATGAATTTTGACACATTAAAATAATATATCATTATTATTTATTTGCTTTAGATTTTAGTGTTACATATACAAAATCACTATATACTTTCCCCTTTACAATTTTTAATTTATTTATATATAATTATAATATATTAAAAATTTTATTAACGCCAATATCATAAACTACAATAAGGAGAGTAAGCTCCCCATACATATTGGTTAATATATTGATAGGACTCGAAGCTCAATCATAACTATATAGGAGAAGTGCACTAATCATATAAGTTATGAATAGATACGTCATATTTTTAATTTTTAAATATTATTTTTTCTTGGTTATTGTATTATAATTCAATAAATATCAGTTACCCATTAATTATATTTACTTTTCATTTTCATTCTAGTTATATAGAATTATTTGACATGGATATACGAAAAGTTGAAAGAAATGACCACAAAAGAATAGATACGCAGGCATGATGAACCAAACCCTGGCGTGTAACAAATCTCTATTCCAAATTGCCAACATGCCTTTCTTCCTCCCATAATTCTCCCTCTCTCTGTTTCTATATATATATATATATACAACCAACTTAGGGACCTCCAATTCACCCTGAAATAAACAGCCATTAATTGCAATGGCATCTTCCCAAATAAAATTGAAGCTTCTTGTCGACACAAATGCTGGGAGTGTCATATTTGCAGAAGCTGAAAAAGACTTCATAGACTTTCTCATCCACCTTCTTTCTTTGCCTGTAGCCACTGCTGCTAGGCTCTTAAGAGAGAAAACCATGGATGTGGGTTCCATTTGCTACCTCTATCGGAGCCTTCAAAAGCTTCCTGATTCTTATTTGCTACCAGACCAAAACAAGAGCACACTTCTAAATCCGGGAGCTTCCATTTCTACCACCGGAATCCCTGTTGTTCTATCCAATTCTGATTTCAGTACTAAAGAGTATTACACATGTTCCAACTGTCATTCATACGTCACTGATGACCCAAACTTGCATTGCCCTGGGTGCGTAGGGTATTATAACTATCGAATGGACAAAAAGTTGACAGTTCATCCACCACGGCAGCAGCAGATCAATGGCTTTCTGAAAGGGTTAGTGACTTATATTGTGATGGATGATTTGGAGTTCATGCCTATGTCTACCAAAATGGTTGTTTATTTGCTCAACAAGTATGATGTCAAGGATGTCAGTGCACTTGAGGAGATTGAGGTGGATTTAGGCGTTGAGGAGGTACGTTGATCATTTATTACACAGTCACTATCTAGTATCTACTCCGTACTATTCGTATTAATATTTAGAGCTTCAAATGATGTGTATATATTTGTTCTCTTGCTAGGGTTTGAAACTTCTGAAGCTCTCTTTGGAATGCAACACAGTTTTAACAAGTTTCTATCGTGAAATTAGAAGTACTAACTATATCCAAGTTTAATCGGGGAAATATCAGCACATCCAGTGGCATCGTAGAAGTCAAAAGTCTGGAAGGATCATGAAGACATACCGATTGTATTAGCTGTAAAACATTTGAACAGAGAAAAAAGTTCGAGCTTAACTATGTTGTAAATATGATGTAAAAATAATTAAAACTTAAGTTGTATGAGCTGTAAAACATTTGAATAAAGAGAAAAGTTCAAGCTTAATTATGTTGTAAATATGATGCATATATAATAATAAACTTATTTTTCCTGCCTTACGTACACGATTGCTCGCTGCATAACAGTTTATGCTTTAATTTCTATTAATTACTACGTTGGAATTAATAATTTCCACAAAAATACAATATCTACATTGGAAAAATTAATTTATTTTTAACAAAATTTATTGAATTTCAGTGTAATTTTACATATGGATGACAAAAATCATGAATTGAGCTTATAAAATATTTGAAAATGGGAAAATATTGAAAAAAATAGCTCATGAATCTTAAAATTTTTCAATAATTTTTTACATGTATTATTTTTCTTGTGATGCATATATAAAATATCTCATCAAAACATTTCATAAAATTTCATATTGTTCCAAAAATCGCTGATTATTCTTTGACTAGTACCTTGTTGATCACATAAATACTAGATCAAGGAACCCGCATGTTGGAGTTGAGTAATCGATCAAGTTGGCCAAGTAAAGAGTCTAACTCGACCCAACTCAATGAGCCCAACCACCAAACCAGTTGAAAATATTATCGGTGAAAGAAAGCAAAACCGATTGAGCACAACGGAAGTGGCAGATCTAGTGCATAGGCGGTAGAAAAAAAAATAAAAGGAAGAACAAGAAGTCTAGTGTTTCTAAGAGAGAGAGGCGTAGGCGGGTCCTGAAACAGTAGGATTTGTGTGAGTTTCTATATATAGATCACGGCTAACTACATAAACCTCTCCTGAAGTTTGATAAAATTACACCAATATTTGAGTTTTGGCCCCTAATATTTGAAAACAAAGCTGTTTATGCCCTAAATTTTCAAAAAATAATAATTTTTCACCAAAAGAATATGTTAAGACCGAGTCCTTCATGCTTAGGAATATATATATAGATAAATACGTTAAATGCAATCGTATATTTTAAATATTCCACCGTTGTGAGATATTTTTTTTTTATATGTGATGCAAGTGAATAATTATAAGTCTAATTAAATGTGGATAAGGTTAATTTGATGAATTGGTAAGTGTGGAATATTTTAGAAATATTATTGAGAGAAATAATGGTTAATATTATCGATATTACAATTGTTATGAAAATTGACGGATTTAGCATATTTATTTTTATGAGATAAAATTTTTATGAGTAATATAAGTTTATGAAGATTAAAAGAGGTTATTAGGGAATGTTAAGTATAAGTTAAAAATGAGTAGGGACATAATTGGAAAAGAATAAGTGAGAGTAATAAAAATGTTAGTAAAAGAGGGGTAAACATGTAAAACTTTGGTTGAAAGTTAAACTAGCATACTTGAGAAAAGTTGAGGGCCGTTTGGGAAATTTGTTAAGAGATTAATTGGATGTTATCTCAGCTCAGATCTGGAACAGAAAACTCACTCAAAACAGACCCGTAAAACAGACCAGACAGCAGAACCGAAGACCTCCTCACTCGGCAATCTCATCTCTCTTGGCAGCCAAGTGAAGAAGCAAGAAGACCAATCATCTAAGGGGTGTTATCTCAGTCAGATGAAGGCTTGAAAAAGCTAGATGAGTATCTTATTTCAGCCCAGAAAACCAGATCTGGAAGTGAAGAAGCTGACCAGAACACGAAGACGAGCTGAAGCCATGACGGGCTGGTGAAGGCGTCCTGCAGACCGTGTGAAAGGGGACAGATTAGGGTCAGCTGAAGCAAGCAATGGCTGAAATAAAAGAAGCCACGTGAAGCCAACAGATGGAGGAAAAATGCAGGGGTAGGCGTGAAAAAGATGATGAACAGTAGTCAAGTTAGATTCGAAAAATGGAAGTTTTGGACTGCTGTGGGAGTCCATGACCAGCTGCTAAACTCTCAAACAAGTGAATTGGAAGTTTCTCTAACAGACACCGAGACGTGTAAGAGGTGAAGAGAGTTCCTCGAATTGGAAGTTAGCGATCGGGAAGCGTTTTGTGAGTAGAAATCTACTTTTCCCCAAGCTTAGTTTGTTTAAAGTTTATTTTAATGTTATATGCATTTACTTCATTATGTAATTGATTTATAGATTTTAATATAGTTGGATCCTATTATATGAATTGTTAAAGTAAATATATATTTATGTAAATAAATTATGAGACTTTAAAGTTTTTAGGTTTTTTGCCTTAAAAACTAGATTATTTGAGAATACCGAGAAAATGTATTTTCTTATAACGATGATTTACCTTAACTCTAGTTGAGTACCCAATAAAATGCCCTATGTGTGTATGGCAGATGTGAGAGAGTTACTAATTGAGAGAAAAAGAGTCAGTTGAGTGACCCTCTGCACATATAGGGTAGTGTAGTTTAAACCGATTGTGTAGGGGTAACGCGTGCCCAGAGTCGCACATTGGTAACTACACAGGGTAGATTTCCTAATTCCTAGTGGCTTAGCTAGAGATTTATGCGGCCACGACAGGAGTAGTTTCCCTGGGTTACCATCAAAACGAGAAATGAGAAAGTTTTAGAACGAAATTCAAAATGAATTTCAAAAATAGTTTTAATTGAAAGGAATAAAAAGTATTTCAGAAAAATACTTTAGTTTATAAAGCTGTTTATTATTTATCTCACTGAGTTATACTCACCGTTTGTTTGCTATGTATTTCTTAAAATTTTCTCTCAGGTGCAGGAGCGAGTCATCCAGCTGACGAGGCTCAGATTGACGCGCGGGTTGACTGACGAACGACTACATTCCATTGTATAGCTCATCTTTTGTCACATGCATGTGTTGTATGTAAATTATAGTATAAATATTTATAAATATAAAAACCAGATGTTGGATGTACGTTTTACGAAAGTGTTTTTGAAAAGAAAATCCTAGTTTTCCATTAATTTTTGCAAATATAATTATTGTGTGTTGGAGTTGATTTTGACTAAGGGCTAGAGGCCCTTGGTAGTTGAGATGTGTGTGCTATAGAAGTATTTTTAAATTGCTTTTAAATCTACAGGGTGGTTTAGTCGAATATGCAGTCGACATGCTGCCGGATTTTTATCAAAAATTTAATAAATCAGTTTTAACTAAGTCACAGTGCTCCGACGGGGTTTCTTCGTGTAACATTCCGTTATTATACCTTCATAATTTATTAAATAGTGATTTTATATTATAGGACGATGTGAATAATTACCCATTCGGATCCGGAGGAGTAACGGAATTTTTATAAAATTTTTCAGACGGATCCGGGGATAATTATTTAATCGAATCTCGTAAAATAAATTAGCGTATTCGGATTTAAATAATTGTTCGGAACCTAATAAAGTTTACATCTGTGAAATTGGATTTTATTAAATTTCCAGGATTGTCCCGAAGCGAATCCGAGCGGAAAGCGGAATCTTAAATTGAAAATTGATGGCATGGAAGAATTAAATAAAATGAGTGGGGCCATGAGGGACAAATGGCATTCATGCAAAAGGGAAGTAATTACATGTGGCATGAGGTGAAATAAAAGAAATGAAATGAAATTTTTAAAGTAAAGAGAGCAAGTATATTCGGCCACCACTCATCACCAAACTCAAAATTGAAGTGAAAAGCAAATCAAAAGGAGAGAGTGAGTTTGTGAGTTTATGGAACCGAGAGAGAAAGAGAGACCCGCTCATAGAGGAACTAAGAGTGCTCGAGTGAAGAAGAATCAGATCTGGTTGTGCAAGTTGGAAGAGAGATCGAAGGCTGCTGTTCGGTGATGCTGGACGCGACCAGATCTGAAACGAGAAGCAAGATGCAGCAGCTGCTCGTGTAACCGTGAAGAGGAGTGAGTGGATGTTGCTGCCAAAAGCTTGTTTGTGCAGACCGATTGCTGCATGTGCCATCCAATCAACTCAGGAGCAGATCTGGACCAAGAAATCTTGCATGCAAGCAAGAGGAGGCCGTGGTGAGCTGCTGTCATGCTGTTGTTGAAGTGTTGCCGTGTGTTGTCGCCGTCGCTGCCAAGTCTTTTGCCGTGAGCTGAGCTTGCTGGCATCGTGAAGCTGGTGGCGTGAACTGCTGGAGATCCGTGAGGTTGCTGTCGCCGTGAAGCTGGAGGAATGTGATCTACTGTCAGTTTTGAGGTTGGTGTTGCTGTTGTTGTTGCTGAAATTTCTGTTGGCATTATGCTGTCATTGTTGCGATTGTCGTTGTGCTGTTGTTACTGAGTTGCTGTCATTGTTGTGTGCTGATGTGGTTGTTGATATCGTGCTGTTGCTGCTGGTGTTGCGAAGCTGCTGTCGCGAAGCTGCTGGTGTTGCGAAGCTGCTGTCGCGAAGCTGCTAGGTGTTGCGAAGTTGCTGTCGCGAAGCTGCTGGTGTTGCGAAGCTACTGTCGCGAAGCTGCTGGTGTTGCGAAGCTGCTGTCACGAAGCTGCTGGTGTTGCGAAGCTGCTGATGTTGCGAAGCTGCTGGTGGCTGTTGTGCTGTTTTTACTGTCATTGCTGTTAAGCTGTTGTGCTGTTTTTGCTGTCATTGCTGTTGAGCTGTTGTGCTGTGTGCTGCCGTGCTACTGTCATCGCTGTCTTGCTGCTGGCGTGAGCTGCTGGTGGCTGTAATCGTCGACGCTGCTGCGAGCTGTCAAGCTGAAGCTGTGCCGCTGTTGCGTCATGTGCTGTCATCGAAAGATAAGTTGCTGTCATTGTGCGAACTGCTGCCAAGTTGCTGTTTTTGTCATCGAAATTGTTCACGAGCTGTTTTGAAGCGAAAAAACAGCTCAAGTGAAGGTAAGTCGCTGCCCCGTTAGTATTGTAATCATGATTTAAATAATTTTGGACTTTAATGATGTCTGTTTGGATTGGAGGAAGCTCGTTAATAAAAGGAGTTAATTGGGACAGCTTTTTCGCGCTAGTTTCGAATCTTTTAAAAGTAAGCTTCGAAAGGTACGTTATGAGTTATTTGATTTCGTTTCGTTGGATGATGACTAAGCTTGAATTGAGAATGAATTGTGATGATAATATGTTTGGGAAATAGGATTTTTAGAACCCCGTTAGTGTGGAGGTTCGTTTGATTGAGCTTTGACGTGTTTGCGAATGATTTTTCGATGTTGAAATTTACGTTACGAAGCCGTATAGGGGCTGCTATGTTAGGAAATATGGGCTGTTATGTTTTGTTTTCCATTTTGTAATGATCGGCATGAAAAATGGTTTGCAACGATATGCATTAGAATATTGGAAAGTTATTTGAATATCGCTAGATTGTTTTCAAGTGTTTCAATCTAGTTTTCCTTAGTTTCAAAAGGCGTTAATTCGCTATTTAGTGTCGAATGAGTTGTGATTAAAGATGCCATGATGTTAAACGATACCTGAATATGAGTTGAATAAATATCTATGACGGAAACAATTGAGAAATTTCATGATAATTTGTTAGAGATTAATCGCGTAAAGGAAAGGCGATGTGACTAAGTTTATAAGCTATTAAAGTGTAATTATACGCGCTGTTTCGAGATGATAACCATTGGAAATTTTTAGGTTGCATAATAGAAAAGCATATAGTTATAGCACATTTTGTAACGCTAGAACTTGCTAAATAGACTTTTGCTATATTTTGTTTAATGAAAGGTCAAGGAGAACCCGGCGAACCGGATTCTCGACCCAAGAATAAGAGCAAAACATAGGGGAGCATTCGATTCAAAGATCGAATCGTTTTTGAGGTCGGTATACACATTATCTTTAAAGCTTATTTGAAAGTGTTTTTGTTATGAAATGAATCTCTTAAATGAGATTGTTAAGTGAATATTGTTAAATGATATTGTTATATCTTTTCAATATGATACATTTACAAACGTATTTTACTACACTTGAAATGAGATATGAAATGGATTCGTTAAGAAAATCTTGTTACTAAAATCAAAGTGAAAAATATGTGATACAAATGTTGTGATATAAATAGCCCTTGTAAACATAGATATCGATAAATGGAAATTGGTAATTGACATGTCAATAAGGAACTTAGCAGCTGCACCGTTTATTTACATTGATTCGTTATGGATTATGAGAGGCACTAGGTGTCCGATCCTGAACGATTCTATGTGTTATGATATACGACCCGGTGGATAATCACCGAGCGGCCGTTGCCGGGGTCGACCGTTATTTCGGCAGACACTACCGCGTGTCCGATGCCGGAAACCCATATACCAATACATGGGTATCGAATATATGTTTACTAAGGGGCACTGAGAAAAATGTGATAAGCGATGAAATGAAATTGTTACATGATATAAAATGCTCAATGTTTTGAAATATGTTGAACTCGAAAAATTGTGAATTTATATGTTTAAGTATTTTTATGCAACATATCTATATATATGTTTGTGAATGATAAAGTTATAATGCTTTTGGTTTACGAATGAAATTATATATATTAGAATTGGAAATTAGATTATGTGTATACCCACTAAGCAAATATGCTTAGCGCGTTGTTTTACCGCGCGCAGGTTGAATATTTTGATTCCATTCCCAGACAGGGAAGTAGTGTGTACGCGGAAGTTCAGACAGTCACCATCCATCCTACACTTTTGGTAGTTATATATATATATATATATATATATATTGCGTAGGATCATACATTTTGAAACATATGTATAATTATATAAATCATCGTATTTCACTTATGTAAAAAGCTTATGTATATTTCTTTAAGTTTACTTTTGAATATATATATGCATATAAATGTTTATGTTATAATTGAGTAATGTAATGTTTGGAAAATAGATCGGAGGTCCGAGATGGAAATTCTGAAATTTATGTTTTAGAAATGTTAGAGTTTTATTTACAGGGAATGAATTTTGGATTTTAGAAAAATAGAGAAAACTCTGCCGAAATTATTTAAAAATATATATATATATATTTCCGCTATCTTGGTAATGAGTTTTATAATTTTGATAATACGTTTTTAAAAAGGTAACAGAAATGGATTTTTAAAGAAAGTAACGTTCTCCGTTCTGGATTTTCGACCGTAACGGAAGTCGGGCGAAGGGCGTTACAGTTATTAGCTCAATTGGTACCAGCTTTGCTCTAAGAATCCATTTAACTAAGGGCTAGGTGGTGGGTTCGACCAGCTGGGGAGGCGAAGCAAATCCCTTGGCCAGGGACAGTACCTAGTGAGTGGGAGAGGGGCAAACCTGGGCAAGCCCGAGGGGATCCCTAGTATAGGCAAATCCCGGACCCCACAATTCGAGTCAAAGTTAGGATTCGTTGGAGTTCTGTCGGAGTACTACGGGACTCTTCACGGATCCAAAGTAGGGATTCAAGAAGGGTCCCGTCAGAATACTTGCCAATTATTCGCTAAGTAACCGATAAATTGCTAACCGCTATCTCGCTAATAGATTAGAAAGTAATAATTTTTGAAACATATATATATTGTCACCCATCCATTTTTCAAATAATATTAATAGGAAAAAAATTATCCTCAAACAAAAAAAAAAAAAAATGTAAAGAAAGACAAACACATAATAGTAAAACAATTTGTTTACTTTTAAAAGTTGAAACAATTTTCTTTTTTCAATTTTACATTAAGAAACAAAAATCCATAAATATTTCTAACATAAAATCTAAAAAAAACGTTTATGAATCTTACATACATCAAATAATTTTTTATATTTTTCAAATGTAAAATACTATTTTCAAATTTATGTCTTACGTTGATTAAAACACAAAATAAAATCTTATTTGGCGGTTTCAATCTTCAACTATGACTTCTTATTTTTAATGATTAAGTGTAAAATTAAGGTTAAGGTTAAAAAGTTATGTTAAGATGAATAAGGAAAGATCCGATAAAGATAAAAATTTTGTTTTAAATGAATATAATTAACTTTATTTAAAGAAGTTTGATATTGCTATATTACTTATATTAATATGCAAAATTTTAAATTTAATTAACAAGTGTATCAATGATTTGGGTGTGGAAATCATACTTGTGGGTGGTTAATTGGTAATATATGCACCTATATTTATATATATAGTAATTTTACCATTAATGTCATCTAATTTTATAAAGTTAAGACGAAACAATTAAATTCATCCATTACATTCTTTCTCCTAAAATAAATTTTCTCTTCTATATAATTCAAATGCAATTGATGAATTTGATTGGTTAATCCTAACTTTTTAAAGTTATGAGGTACTGACGATAAAATCATTCACTCTCTCTCTATATATACATATATTGTTGACGTAAGATTTTGATCAACCTAGATTCTTCAGTCCAATATTGCAATAAATGAGAAAAGCAAAGTAAAAATAAGAGAAAAGAGGCAGAGAGGAATAATAGAAGAATGCAAGGCAGATTTTTACGTAGTTCGGCCAGAATGTGCCTATGTCTATGGCTGTTGTCTCTTATTATTTTAAGCAGAGTAGCAATGTATTATTTCTTGTCTCTCTCCCTTTACAATGAGTTATAACCCCTATTTATAGAAAGAAGTTTACAATTTGAGTTGTAATCAAAACAGAAAGTAGAATATTACTATAACTGCATTTCCTAAATAGTTTCCACCAAATTAGGAATAGATTCCGAGATTCTCAAGATTTTATTTGCTTCAAAATAGGCAAGTTAACTTTTTCTTGGATTAGGTTGTTTCAAGCTTCTAGAAGATGCTTTGGACGAGCTTGGTGAGCTGAGCTCGCTTTAGATCGCGAGCTAAAGATGATGAGCGAGCTGGGAACCACATCACGAGCTCTTTGAACCGCGGACTATGAGCTCAGACATAACGGCTTGAGCTCCTGTGATAACGTCTTAACTCTTGAGTCTGCTAAGATTTTACCTGTTAGGCTAAACTATTGGTCTTGCCAGTCCATTTTCTCAGCTCGTTGAAATATGCATAGCACTAGCCCCCTAACTCTCAATGCACTCTGCGAGTTGAGAGTTTGAGCTCGCTGGTAAAAGCTGATATGTCTGGACCTGTCGCTACCTTTTCAAACTCTGCCTCATCACTTTGACTTGTGAAAATAGGTATTTATGTAGTTACAAGGTCAGACTTTGAACTCCTCAAGAGCGAGGAGGAACTAAACAGAGCGAGGAGTGATCCGAAGAAAGCCGTGGAGCAAGCTTCGACTACTGAAAAAGAGGTTGCTCTGCCAAGACGGTGAGGTGGAGAAGTATTAAGAGCAGGTTGCCTGTTTCACCTTATTTGTGAGGCTCACTTGGCATCTACTTGTTTTACATCAATGTGTGCTTTATGCCTTTATTCCATTAACTTCTTAAATTTCCTGTGGACTGAAAAATGAAGTTATTTATGCATAAATCAAAGCCAATAATACCTGATATGAGCTTGTAAGCTTGAAAGGTAAGGCCTTTTGAGGTTAGAGCCTTCACCTGTATTGCATAAGCTTGATTGAGCTGTCCAATAGGTCGCACAAATGGCATTTAAGCCAACATAGATGAACCTCAGCTAACAGCTAGATAAACCTTTCGAGCCATACTCAGAAGGTTGAAACTCGGATCACATAGCGAAAGTTATAGAGGTGGAAACCTCAGCTGTGCTCAAAGGGTCGGAACCCAAACTGATACAGCATATATACTTTTTGTGCTATGTCCAGAGGATCAAAACCCAGATTACATAGTGAAAGTTGGAAAGGTCGAAATCTTGGTTATGTATAAAGGGTCGGAATGGAAGCTGATACAGCATAATAAACCTTCTGAGCTATGCCTAAAGGATCGAAACCATAATTACATAGTGAAAATTGGGGAGGTCGGAACCTCGGCTGTGCTCAAAGGGTCAGAATCCAAACTAATACATCATAATAAACCTTTCAAGCTAGGCTTATAGGGTCGAAATCCAAATTACATAGCAAAGTTGGAGAGGTTAAAACCTTGATTGTGCTCAAATGGTCGGAACCCGAGCTGATACAACATAATAAACCTTTCAAGCTATACTCAGAGGGTCAAAACCTAGATTACATAATGAAAGTTGGGGTTGGAACCTCGATAGTACTCAAAAGGTCGGAACCCGAGCTGATACAGCATAATAGATTGAGCTATCCGGAGGGGTTGTCACCTGATAACAGCATAATAGATCGCGAGCTTATGTCCAGAGGGTCGTCACCTGGTAACATAGCTCGAATTATTCCATTCAAAGTAAAAGCACTTAATAAAAGAAATCAGCAAAAGCATAGCGATATGAAAAAATTGAAACATTTATCAATATCAATTTTGACGTTAGGGGTATATGTTCAAAAAGGTTACCAAGAGTCCGGAGATGTACCCGCGAGGTGAGGGTCACCATGAATTGTGATGATGGTCTCTACTATGGGTTCATGCTCTTGATCAGGAGCTCGTTAGGATTGTCGTTGTGCTAATTATTATGACTATTGAGGTTGTTAAGGTCGTTAGTTCGCTAGCCGTACCATGTAGTCTCTCAAACGACATTGGTTTATTAGTTCTTTAATAGCGTCCCTTAGCTCCTCACAGTTGGAGGTGTTGTGCTCGACCTCATTGTGGTAAACACAAAACTTGTTCTGATTCCTGTAACTAGAGACCTCATAGGAGTGGGTTTCCCAAAGTCTTCCTTGTTCTTCTCTGCTGTAAAGATTCAATCTTTCGTATCAGATAAAGTGTTATAGCCATCGTAGTGATCTTAACGCTAAGGTCATTCATTCTTGGACTCTTTTTTGGTCTTTTTAGCGGCCTTCTTAGCAGCCTTCTTAGGGACCTCATAGTGTGAACCATCATTCATTCGCTTCGATTGGTTAGAACCACTCATTTCTCCCTCTTGGCTGGGTTACTTTCAACCGAATGCCTCCTCCCATCTGATTTCCTTGGCAACTCGCTCATAGAACTCACCCAGGTCCTTTACTAGAGATTTATAAATGCTCTTATGGAGTTTTCCGTCCTTACGAAATTCAACAAAATTGCTGTTAGGATACTCTAGTCCGAGAGGTTCTCTACATCGTTAACCCCACGCCTGAACCTGGTAATGTAGTCTTTTAGCGATTCATTTTATTATTGGAAGACTATTACAAGGTGACAAGATGGCGCAAGCTACCTTTTGAGAGCCTTGTACTGGCTGGTAAATTTTTGCTGACATTCTTCCCAGCTATTTATACTGTGAGTTAGCAGACTTTTGAACCAGGCACTTGACCAAAGGATCGATCATCTGAAGGTCCATTTGGGCGTTAAATGCATCCAATTGGTCATAAGGGTCGCTATCCCCATTATACTGAAGGGTATTGGGGATCTTGAATCTGCGAATGAGAGGTCGCGGCTCAATCTCCCTAGTGAAGAGGGTTCTTTCCTCATATTGATCTTGTTGATTAGAGGTATCAGGGCGCGCCTCGAGTTGCTAAACCTTCTGAAGGAGCTTTTCGAACCTTGGGCTCAGAGGCCTAAATCCTACCCTATGCTCACAACCTGAAAAGCTATGGCTTGGAATATATCCCTAACTCTATGAGCTGACAGCTCGGTACGACTCTGCTCATCACTGATAGTTTAATTCATCTCCTCGAGCTCAGTGATCATCAGCTCTTAAATGAAAGTTGAGGAAATAGGTTAAATCAACAGATCATGACACTTCTCTTATGTGTTTTTTGTGAGCTGATAATTGTTTTCGTTGCTACTGGTAAACTTCTCTGGAAGCAGCGGCCTCAAGTCTGGGCACATTCTATACCTGGGCCTGTGCTAAAACCCTGACTGCATCTGCAAGCTATTGCACTGTGTTCTCTAGCACCTCATGCTGCTGGTTGTCACTCTTGTAGCCTTTAGACTGCAGGGACCACCGGAACTGGCTGGTGGGGGCTCACCTCTAGTAGTTCCATCTGTGGGAGCTATAATACCCCCTGCCCATTGCATGTCACTTGGTTGCTGATCCGTTTGCCTCCCTGGTCGATCAGTCGCTATGTTTGAGCTCCTAGTTGCTCTTCCTCTTGCCACGCCAGATGAAAGATTTGAGAATATTGTAGTCTAGGCCCTTCTTCTAATGCCAAAATGTTGACGTGAGATTCCAGTCAACCTAGGTTCTTCATCCCAATACTGCAATCAATGAGAAAAGCAAAGAAAAAATAAGATAAAAGAGATAGAAAGGAAGAATAGAAGAATGCAAGGCAAATTTTTACGTGGTTCGACTAGAATGTGCTTACGTCCACGACTGTCTTCTCTAGTTATTTTTTAGCAGAGTAACAGTGTATAATATCTTGTCTCCCTTCCTTTACAACGAGTTACAACCTCTATTTATAAAGAGAGATTTACAATTTGAGTTATAATTAAAACAGGAAGCAAAATATTACAATAACTGCACTTCCTAAACAGTCTCCACTAAATTAGGAACAAATTTCGAGATTTTTGAGATTTAATTTGCTTCAAAATAAGCAAGTTGACTTCTTGGATTAGGTTGTTTTAGGCTTCTAGAAAATACTTTGGACGAGCTTCGCAAGCTAAAGATGATGAGTGAGCTGGGAACCACATTACGAGCTCTCTGGACTGCGAACTATGAGCTCAAGCACAACAGCTTGAGCTCCCATGATGACATCTTAACTCTTAGGCCTGTTGAACTTTTACCTGTTAAGTTGAACTATTGGGCTTTTCTAGTCCATTTTCTCAGATCATTGAAATATGCAAAATATATATATATGTATATATATATATATTGGCTTAACCACCTTACACAACCATAAATATTACTCATAAATTATAACTCTTAGATTGGTTATAAAGTTAGTTATTGAAGTCACAAGTTATAGGTAATGTTAATGATTAAATAAAATAGTTGAACATACATAAATAAATATATATATATATTACATATGCATCATAAAAAATTTATATATGTTTTAAAATATTTGAAAATTTACCAGATTCATAAACTACTTTTTCAATAATTTTCTGAAATAATGTTAATTTATTTAAAAGATGTTAATTTATTTAAATGATTTGTTTGTTATTTGTAATGTTATTTTGAATTTCAACAAGATGATGTTAATCTATAAATAATAGCAAACAAGTCAAGTCATTCAAATAAATTAACATGATTTTAGGAATATATAATACACATGCATATTGCCCTATATTCTTTTCTTTATTTGTGGTCACTCTAACTAACATATAATTTTAAAGGTTTTAATTCATTTACCTAACCATTAATTGAAGTCCCAAAATTGGGTATTACAATGACGGAACCCTTCCCGAATCCCTCATCCGGACCCGAGAAAGACCCCATAACACCTCGAAAGAATTCCCACGAACCCTATACTCAGCCTGAAAGAACCCCTTCAAGGCACCGAAAATCATCTAGCTAGATATTTTAATTTCCTTTACAAGGTAATGATGATAAAAATTTTTCGCTTTTTAATAAAAATTCCAGTAGCATGCCGTCTGTTTTCTAAATTATGCCACCCTGTAAGTTTCATATACAGTTTATAAAAACACTTTTATGAAATCCATTTCTCAACTTCTGGAGCCTCCGGCTCCTTTCTCACAAACAACCATAAACAAGTCAATAAAATTTGAACACTGGATTTTATAAAACGTTAATAAAACATTCTAACTAATGCATCCACTATTTCTTCAAAATATTTACAACTATGTACATCAACACATATACATGATCAATAACAAAATATATACATGTAGTAGGTGTCGTTCTATACGTCCGCCTGCACGCCTGACTGAACCTCGTCAGCTAGACGACTAATTCCTGCACCTGTGGGAGAATTTTTAAGAAAAACATTTAAAGAAAAATATGAGTTTATACTCAGTGAGTGGTATAATCTTTAAACTAAAACTTATTTCTACACTTAAACTTCTCCCAAAAACAATTTAATAAAACGAATCAAACGAAAGTATTTTAGAAAAATACTTTGTAAAACTTATTTAAAACTGCTTTTGAATCTCGTTTTAAATTTCTTTTTAAAACTTTTTGAAATCTTTTCTTAAAATCTTTTCTGATGCTCGTCTAAATGGTAATTCAGGGAATATCTACTCTTGGCGTGGTAGTATATAAAATCTAACCACTAGGAGTGGGGATCTACCATGTGTAGTCGTCGAAAGCGGGCCCACACTACAGACCGACTACACTACCCTATACGTGTATACGGATCACTCATACCTCGCTCACACATGAGTCGACTGAACTCAAATCTCACTGACTGACCTCCTCTTATTTACCGTATCACGCATAGGGCATTCGGTCAAGTACTAAACTGGGACTCGGGTAAACCATAAGCTATTAAAATTTCTTTTTTCTTAACACATTAAATATTCTAAATCTTAAGGCAATAAGCCTAAAATATTTAATTCTAGCACTGTAACATGCTGTTTCGGTGTCCAAATAATTTATTAAATGTTGATTATTAATTAAAACATGATGTAATTAATTATCCGTCCAGATCCGGAGGAGTAATTAAATTTTTATAAAAATTCTCCAGACGGGTCCGGGGATAATTATTTAATTCAATCTCATAAAATAAATTAGAGCGTCAGGATTTAAATATTGATTCGGAATCTAATAAAGTTCCTGTATGTGAATTTGAATTTTTATTAAATTTTCAAGCGGACCCGACGCGAATTTGAGCGAAAAGCGAAATCATAAAGTGAGAATTGATAGCATGGGAGAAATAAATAGAATAAATGGGCTCATGAGGGACACATGGCAAGCATACTAAAGAAATCAAGGACATGTGTCATGTAAGGGAATTAAATAAAATGAAATAAAAATTGAAAGTGAAGAGAACAAATGCATTCGGCCTCTCATTTGTCTTAAGACCGAGAGAGTGACTTTTGAGAGAGAACCGAGAGTGAGAGATAATGAGCAAGAGAGAGATTGGGAGGAAGGAGATCCTCGGTCAAGACGCAAGCTGAATCTGTGCGTGCTGCTCATGGAAGAAGAGAGAACCGAGAGCACATCTGAAGCAAAGCAACCCAAGAGCAGATTGGAGCTAAGAAGCTATGCATGCAAGCAAGAGAGAGTGAGCTGTTCGGTGTGCATGTGCAGTTCGTGGACAATCAAGGCCGTGAAGCTACTGCTGTTCGTGAGAGGAGCTACTGGCGTGAGGAAGTTTGTGAGCTGTTACTGTCTTGAGAAGTTGCTGCCTTAAGGAGTTGTTGGCGAGAGGTGCAGCTACTGTCGCCATTGTTGAGGTGCTGCCATGAACCAGTTATTGTTGCTACCGACTGCTGCCGTGGTGCGAGCTACTGCCGAGCTGCTGTCAAGTCAGACTGAACACCATATCAGACCTGAAGAGAAGACAGCTTGTTGGTGAAAGAAAAAGTTGCTGCCGAGAGCAAACGTGAGAGCATCGTCGCGGTCGCAATTGCCCGAGAGCTATTTCGAAACGAAAAACAGCACAAGGGAAGGTAAGTTGCTACCCCGTTGATATTGTTATCATGATTTGAGTGATGTTTAAATGTTAATGGTGTCCATTTGGGTTGAAGGGAGCTCGTGGATATGGAAATTAATTTGGACAGCCCTTCATGCTAGTTTTCGAAGCTTTCGAAAACGCTTGTAGAGAAGTAAGTTCTAGAATTATGGTTTCCATTTCGGATGAAAAATATTTAGGATTGAGATATGGAACAAATTAATGTTGACATGTTTGGGATATAGGATTTAGAACCTCGTTAGTGCAGAGGTTCGTTTGATCAAGTTTTTGACGTGTTTGCAATTGATTTTCGATGTTGAATTTGCGTTGCGAAACCCGTATAGGGGCTGTTAAGTAGGGAAAGTATGGGCTGTTATGTTTTGCTTTTCGTTTCGAAATTTGTTGGCATGAAAAATGATTTGCAACGATATGCTTTAGAGTATTGAAAAGTTATTTGAATATCGCTAGATTGTCTTCAAGTGTTTCGATCGAGTTTTTCGTGATTTCGAAAGGTGTCAGTTTGCGATTTAGTGCCAAATGAATTGTGATTAAAATGTCATGATGTTAAGCGATACTTGAATGTGATTAAAATGAATATCTATGATGAAAATGATTGAGAGATTTCATGATGGTTTGTTAGAGTTAATTCGCATCAATGAAAGACGATGTGACAATTAATGGGCTGTTTTGGACATGTAGTTTTCATAGAAATTATGTGCAGTTTTTAGCATGTTTAAGGACTGTTTTTGAATTGTTTAAAGGTTGTTTTCATGCTATATAAATGAGCTATTAAAGTGTTATTATATGAGCTATAAATATGCTAGTTATGGGCTGTCAAAATGAAGAGTAGCAAGCTGTTTTTAAGGGCTGTTACATGCTGTTTTTAGAACGTTATATGTGTTGTTTTGAGTTCTTTGAATGCTATTTTCGTATTGATTGTTGGGCTGTCATAAGCTATTTTAATGGGTTGTTTTGAGATTATTTTCAATACAGTAAAGACAATCATAAAAAGGATATTATGAGCTGTTTCGAAGTGATATCCATTGGAAGTATTTAGGATGCATTATAGGAGAACATATAGTTATAGCGCACTAAGTAACGCAAGAAATATATTAATAAACTTTTGTTATGTTTGTTTTTATTGAAAGGTCAAGAAGAACCCTGCGAACCGGATTCTCAACCAAAGGATAAGGGTAAAGTGTAAGAGAGTATTCGATTCAAAGATCGAATCCGTTTGAGGTCGGTATACACATTATCTTTAATTTTACTTGAAACTGTTTTCATTGTGAAGTGATTTTATTAAATGAGATTGCTATATCGTTTTAATACAATGCATTTACAAACCTATTTGCCTATACTTGAAAGAAAAAACGGAATTGATTTGTTATGAAAATCTTGGTACTAAAACCAATGTGTAAAATATAATACAAATATTATGTTATAAATAGCCCTTGTAAACTTAGATATCGATAAATGGAAATTGGTAATTGACATGTCAATATGAAATTAGTAGCTACACCGTTTATTTGCACACACTAAATTGATTCATTATGGACTATGAGAGGGACTACGTGTCCGATCCCGAACGGTTATGTGATATGATATACGACCCGGTGGATAATCACCGAGCGACCGATGCCGGGGTCGACCATTATTCCGACGGGTGATCACCGCGTGTCTGATGCCGGAAACCCATATACCAATACATGAGTATCGAATATATGTTTACTAAGGGCACTAAATAAAAAAATGTTATGTGATATGAAATGTTCAATTGCTTTGAAATATGTTGAACTTGAAAAATTGTGAACTATATGTTTAAGTATTTTTATGCAACATATACATATATATACATTTATAAATGTTAAAGTTAGAAAGCTTTTAGTTACGAATGAAATTATATTTGAAATTGAGAAATTAGATTATGTGTATACCTATTAAACAATTATGCTTAGCGCGTTGATTTACCGCGCGCAGGTTAAATCTTTCGACTCCATCTACAGACAGGGGAAATAGCTTGTATGCGAAGGCTTAGATAGTCGCCATTCATTCTACGCTTTTGGTAGTTATATATATTGCATAGGATCATGCATTTTGAAACATATGTATATGTATGTAAATTATTGTATTTCACTTATGTAAAAAGCTTATGTATATTTATTAAAAGCTTACTTTTGATTATGTATCCATATAAATGTTTATGATATATTTGAGTAATGAAATGTTTTGGAAACGGACGGGAGGTTTGAATTGGAAATTTTGAAATTGATGTTCTAGAAATGTTAAAGTTTTAATTATAGGAAACGGATTTTGGGACTTCAGAAAAACAGAGGAAACTCTGCCGTATTTATGTTTAAAAAAAAAATGAATTAATTTTCTTCTATTGATAACGAGCTTTAAAATGATAATAGTTTTTCAAAAGTAATAGAAACGGATTTATTAGAAAAGTAACGTTCTCCGTTCCGGATTTTTGACCGTAACGGAAGTCGAGTGAAGGGCGTTACAAGCACATTCTCATATACATAAATAATAAATTAAAATCTTTATGGTAGAATTATAATATAAATTCAATTAATAAATAAATAACTATTTATAATAAATTCTTTTAACTTTAAAATAAACTTTAAGACGATATAAATAAAAACTTGTAGTTCCACTCACTTCACGTCCTCGGATAAAATCCAAGCCTCCTCCGTATACCTCCGAATGTCTCCGCTTTTACCCTAAAACATCAAATATCCATTTAGGGTCACTTAACTCATTCAAATAACATTCAAAATCAATAAAAATCTAATTATCTCTATATATATATCTTTTAACGTCTAAACTTTCAGATCTCAATTTCTATTCAACCGGGGTTTTCGAAATTCGTTTTCTCTACATGAATCCTACTTATTCTTTCCTAGGAATACCTCAGTATACTCAATTTCATCGTCGAAAACTCGGAATGAAATCGACCGGATTCTCTTACTAACGAAAATCACTTTCCGTTCTGAATTTTCAACAACTTCAAAAATTAATCCTCTAGTGTTCTAACACCCAACTATGATTAAATAAACCGTTTCGAATGTTAAACGAACGCGTTTCGAAGGGTTTCAGAAACAACCCTTTAACTCATCCGTTTAGCTCCGAAATAGATCCTAAACCTTTTGTTTTCGAAATCTAACTTCAAAAGATTATTTCCTAACCTCTAAAATATCCATCTAATATCTTAGAATCGAAAACGGAATCAAATTCTATAAAAAAAACCCATTTTTCTCCATGACTTCTCTCTCTAGTTTTATCTATTTTTCTTCTATCAAATCACTCCAAAATCATACCAAAATCATCCTCACATATCCCTCTTATCATCCCTAATCTTGGATTCGAAAATAAACGAAAAAAAAAATGGTTTCATACGAAACATCAAACTTAAAACTGAAATAACTCACCAAATAGGTAACTGTTTTGCTTCAAATTTATTGGGTTAGCTAGAGGAGATGACAAGGAGCAACTTTCGTGAAGAAACCACAACGAAATTCGGACCAGATCGTTTTTCCTCTTCTCCCTCTCTCTCGGACGCACGATGCTTTCTTTTTTTCTTTTTTTTTTCTCCTCTCTCGGTCTCTCTACCCGACTCTCACTCAATTCTCTCTCCCTTTTCTCTTTTAATTTCATGGCAAAATTGTCTCAAATGAGACAAAACTCACTTATATATATTTTATTGCTTAATTACTATAATATCCCTCAAGAAAATCTCACTTTATCACCTCAAACTTTCACTAATCTCACTAATCCCCAAAAATAAATAATTTTATATTCTATTGGTCCACTTGGCTTATTCTAATCCACTTATTTTTTCAACCAATCCATGGATGACACGTGGCACATTCATAGCCACTACTTTTTAAATCACTTATCTCATTTCTCATTGATTGAATTCCGTGAGCTCAACTCATTTGATTAACACGTAAATCTCGCCTAATCATTTTATAATCATACCGGGGTCAACCAAATGAAATCCGACTTGCGATACGAAAATATAATAAACCTTAAATAACACTACTGGAGGCCTACAATTCGACCGTAACTCAATTCAAATATTTCTAGTATCATGAAATAATAAATCTGAGTGAAACTTTAACTTAAACACAATTTAATATACTATTCAATTCGAAACTTTAAATTGACCATGAAATACTCTAATTGGGTCTCTTACCTCTCAATCTTATGCTTCAAGAAATTTTTTAATAGAGTTTAGGTCACGAAAATTCAATATTTGGAAAATAGTGCAATTTTATCGGAATCTTTCGGATCTCCTGAAACTCAATCAAACAGATTCCGTTTCATTTCGTTTCAATTCCCTCAAGGTCCATGACTTATTTCGGACATTTTCGGCTCTTAAGACTCTTTTTCAAGAATTACTATTTATCCAAAAATGTTTCCATCCGAAAATACTATTCATCGAAAGTTTTCATTTTTCATCAAAACAAACTCTAAAAATTTTCTATACCTTAATCGGGTCTTAAATCATTCTTTGATCCTATTTCTGGATCAATATTCCCTATCCTACTCAGGTACACGGAATATAATAGAAAATCAGGTTCGGGATCTATCATACAATCAATTCAAATATTCTAATTAATGAGTAAAGTTAATGGTTGAATAAGGTAATCAAACCTAATTTTAAATTTCTTAAATAAAGATATTTTACTAATAATAATTTAGAGATATGTACTATTTTTTACTTTTTTTGAAAAACAAAGATATGTACAATTAATTCTTAATTACCAATCATTTTTTATTATTTCCTATTATTGATTATAGATTATTATTATTTTATCATCAAAATTGAAAATAATATCAAATTATTTTTTATATTAAAAATAATAACTAAAACGACCTAATTATTAGTAGGTTGAAATTTTCCATCCAAAATTTAATAGACTCATTAGAGTCAAGAGTAAATGAGTAATCTCACTGTCTCTTTTAAAAACCTTGTCATTTCTTAGCCTCTCTCACCCCATTGCTCACCTCTCTCTCTCTCTTATGAATGACCAACTCTCTCGGACGATTTGATCCACACTCAAACCAACCCACACCCAACCCTTAAACACCTGTGTTTTGCTACTACTGCTGTTGGTCAAGAAATTTAATCCCTGTAAACTAAAAAATAATAATAATAAAAATAAAAAATAAAAAAATCCAAAAACCTAGTAAACCTAAAAAATAAATAATCCAAAAACATAGTAAACCCAAAAATCAAATAGTTCAGTTTCCATTCTTTGTCAACAATGGAGTTGTAGGTGCGATAAGTCATTGTGTGCCTAAAACAAGTCATTGTCGCTTCAAATCGAAAACCTATTTCTTTTCTACCTTAGAAAAAGAAGACCCTATTTCCAAATCTACTTCAACTTTATGTGTTAGCTAATCAGATCTGGAAAGAAGCAGCATTAGAATACCACCACCAAGCAATGATTATGGGTAGGTCGGCCAAATCACCTCCATTCAAATCACCTTCGTATCCTCCCACTACCGTTGATTAGATGATATGTCATAGAGTCCGACAAAGTAATCACTGAGCTACGAGGTGGCGACTAGCCTCAAGCCGAGTCGCTGAATAAAAGGGCCGGTAGCATTAATCGTCGCATCGTTTAGGTAGTCAAAGTGAAAAGAGGGGTTTCAGAGGAGATTGGAGTGGATGAGACTCTAAGAGATCGTGAGGGCTTTTTATTGTTTTCCTTCTTTTAGTTTTATTAATTTATTAATTTTATTTTATTTATTAATTTGAATAATGAAGTTCATCACTTGATCTACTCCCTATTTTTATTTTCTTTGTTCCTAATTTGACTGTATTGCTTAGCAAATTCATATATAAAATCGGTGGTTGATATGATGATATTTTATATGGATTGTTCTTGATATGACTGGTTCGTGATTGATGATGAAGAAGGTTGGATTGTCCTCCACTTTCCTAAAAAAGCTCGGTTTTTACCATTTTTCCCATAATAGTTCAATAAGGGTATTTTGGTTATTTTAATGTTTTTGTTACAAAATCATTAAAAATTTAGATAACAACAGCTTTTGATTGGGGCCAAGGTCTTAAAAAAGAACAGCGATGGTGGGTTCTCTTGGGAAACTTTATGAGAGCATTGAAAATCTTAATGAAACCTCTATACAACCAAACCAAAACAAAGTCTCATTGCTCAATCCTACAGCTCCTATATGTGCCACAGAAATCCCACTTTTGTTGTCTCATCCTGACTTGAATACTAGAAAGGTGTACACTTGAGACAATGATTGTTCTTATGTGGCTTATCCTCCAAACTTCAGTTGCCCTACTTGTGGCCGAAAAATGAGATATGAGATGCCCTATATGGCTCCTGCCACCGCAAACAACGGTGGAAGTGGCATGGTTGAGAGAGGTTTTGTGAAAGGGGTGGGGTGATGGATGATTTGGAGGTGAAGCCTATGTCTACTATTTCTTCCATTACTTTGCCTAAAAATTTCAATATCAAGGATGTGGGTGTCCTTGATGAGAAAGATATTGAATTTGGTGTGGATGAGATATGCCTATCATCTATTTATTTCAGTTATTTCTCATAAAGTATAATTAGTTTTTATTTTTATTAACTCTTTTATGTCACATAAACATAAAAATCTATAGTTTTGCTAATGCAGCATAGATTTACACTCATTATAGAATTTAAAAATTATGAAGAATATTTTTTAAATTTATTGAAGTCTATACAAATATATTATTAATAAAATCTTAAAAGATGTGGCCGGATTGGAATTAATCAGTATTTTAAATAAGAATGATTTAATTGAATAAGTGTGGAATTTTTATAGGGTTTGAAGCTGCTCAAGGCCTCCATGGAATGCAAAACAGTTTTAACTAGTACTGTTTTTCTTGGCATGAAGGGGGCAGAAAATTTTGAAAGGATAAATCTCATAATGACATTCATTATTGTCTCTCGCGTCATGAAGCTTTTAGCTTAATCTGGAGTTGGAATGTTTTGTTTTATGTTTCGGGGTATTTAAATCTACAATTTTGATCATATTTTCACTGAAAAACTATTTGCCAGTTTAATGTATGCTGCACGGTTCCAATACTATAATTATTACTGTTAAGTAAAAGTTACAGTGGAGGCATTTAAATATTATCAAATTAATTAGATAAGCATTAATTCTTTATGATCACTAAGACATAGTGATAAATGCATGGTTTCATTATTTTCTATCATTTACAAAAAATTATTACTTTTAACTATACATCTTCTTTATTGATATCACTAGAGTTAGGATATACATTTCAAACGTTGGAGTATTTATTTCAATAGTGCATGGTTTCATTATTTTATATCATTTCAAAATTAGTTTCATATGGGAAGATTCAAAGATACCGTGTCTATAGATCAGTCAATCAAGTAAAGTAAATATATTTTCACAAGAGAAGGTTCAAAGACCAACACTTACCTATTCTATACAAATTTAAACCACTAAACTCTATCACTAGTTCGTAAACTTTTTCTCTTTCTCCATCCATTTCATTCATTTAGGGGATTATCGAAAATTAAGGGACACAAAAGTCCATTTTAATGAATTATTTTGATTGGTTTTTTTTACCCAATCAATTTTGAAAGATCAATGTTGATTTATATTATCCTCCACGAGGTTATCGAATTGGTATATGTGTGTAGTGTTTGGGTGACACCCATTGAGAAGAAAATAAAGTCTAGCCTCATATAAATACATGTCTTATAGTTACAACGTAACATGTGAAAAACATGTGCTCTCTCTCATGTGTGCCGGGGGAGTGCAAATCACGAACCAAACATTGGTTTGAAACGCGCACATCCTACGAACATAAATACAACCAGATCTCAAGCCTTGGAATTGCACACATGACTAATTCTGTTTTGCTTCAAGAAAGTTTATTTTTTCAGTTTTTGATTTTTGAAATTTGAAAATTGGTTGGCTGCTTCTACATGTTTAATTACTAAATAAATTTTGTCTTTATAAGTGCAAATATGATTATTTCAAGAATAATTACAATCAATAAAATCTTTAATTTTGAATCGAATTTTGTAGAATTAATTCTTGGATTAATACTTTGTAGTTGCACAATCTATAGAACTAAAAGGTCATTACTTCTTGATTTCAAATTGTTCACATGAAGCTTACAAATTGGCATCTTTTATGGTTGTTTACACACAACTCAGAATCCATTTTACTTTCCAATTCTTTATTTTTTCTCAAACATCGTTCTTAGTTATGGTTCCTAAAGTAATATGACTTCGGACTCAATTTGGTTCATCGGAATTTGATATTGTTGTATTCTGAAAGATGAACGTTGAACATTAAACGACGCGCGGTGAATTTGTCTTAAAGACATTTTGTCACACACAAATCTCGATCCATTTCTTTGATATATGTATTGCTGCAAATACTTTGTAATATGGAGAGTCTCAATAATTTTAATTTTTATGCTATTACTCATTATCATTTCTAACATATACTTACATAATCTGACCTTTTTATTTTAATAAAAAATTTATTTCGACAATTGTTTTAGTCTAGGAAAACATACAAATAATATATATCAATTGATATCTTTGACTTTACACGTGTAATATTGTATAAAGCCATACAAAAGACACAATTAGGGATGACAAAAATCCTTGATCCGACCCAAATTGACGGCATCTTGATTCGTTTGGGGTAGATTTCGGACATAGGTTTAAGTCTAAAGTGTTTGACCTAATTTTATATCAATCAAGTTTATATCAAACACTTTTAACTCGATTTAATTTGGTTAATGTTATAAAACAAATGCAATATTAAGATATTGCAAGATAGGAACAAGAACTAAAGATAAACACAAGAATTTTTGGAGAGAGTAGCTATTTTATTGTTTCATTTCTTATGTAAAAGGAATACCACATACAAACTTATACACCCTTTATTTATAAGCTAAGAATCATAAATGTAGAAAATGGAAAAGGCATAAGTTATACATAACATTAAGACACTATTATGATGATCATTATTTGAGTGATATTAACGTCGGAAAATGGTTTCCTTAGCCAACGAGGTTGTTTTTGGGCCCAAGTTGCAGTTTTGAACGGTCAATGGAATGCATGCAAAGCAATAAGAACGAGGAAGAGAGGTTAGAGGCGAGGAGAAGAGACACGGAAGATTTTTAGAGTGGTTCGGCCCAAAACGATGCTTACGTCCACTGTTCACTCTCTCACTATTTTGACAGAGTAACTACACTCAGGATCGAATCCTTTTTACAGTAAAATTCGTCCCCTATTTATAGAGAAAGGGGACATGCTACAGTGAAACAGAATAAGACAAAAGTAAACAGTTAGCTACAGTTACAATGATAGATAGCATTTAATGTGCTGGGATCCTAATTAATGCGACCGACAGTGCATTAAATGCGGTCGAAACTACATTAAATACGGTCGAATCCGTCGCATCTGAGGTCTGCCTAAGGGAGATTTTTGATAACTGGGTCGGATATGTCATGATGGGCTATCGAGATCGTGATCATAGCTTCTGGTGGATATGACGTGCATGGCACATCTTGGAATTGTACTCTGCATGGCACTGTTGAATTCTATTAACTCGGGACTCTTAGGAGCAAGGCGGGGACGGATCTTCCAGCAGACGGAGTACCAAGTCAATTGGGAGAACAAGTGAATCTCTGATAAGTCAAAGAGACAGATTATAAGTCAGCACGTCCGTAGCCGGTCATGGCAGTGAGCCGGGCAATATCACGAGTGAAGGAGTAGGTATGCGGCCACGCTCAGAGATTAGCGATCAGCTCAGTCAGATCATCTTGGGCGAGAACGACTTGTTGAACATTTCTGACGGATGGCTCCTCTTGGCGGATATCTCAATCGGACAGGATTGACAGATAGACAGGCGGTCAATCATGATGGATAATCTAGCGAGCAAGTTTAGCAGTCACGACTGGCAGCCAGCGGTTAGTCTGAGTGATGAGAGCCAACGGTCAGCGATCAGGACCAGCGGTCAAAATGAGCAAACAAAGCTAATGGAGAGACCGACGGTCTGAATGGCGGAGAGAGATAGCGGTCAGAGCTAATTCTCAGAATAGGCGCCTACGGTCAGAATCAACGGTCAGGCTGAGCGTAGGCAATCAGCGATCATGGCAAGCGATCACAAGAAAGCCCTCCGTCAGAGAGGCAGATTGGAAGAGATGGCGGATAATTGGGCTTTTTAGCCACTGGGCCTGCACTGTAGATCTTTCTGGGCCCGATTATTCTGATCCCTAAATTATCCGTAACATTAAGCCCCCTGGCTCTTGGTGTTTTAAGAAGGACCAGGAGCCATAGACTTCAGGGCGAGCAGAATAGGCGGGAACAGTTACAAAATGGAGGCAGTTACAGTACCTTTTGAATTCCACTTTATTGTCGGGTCACGTGGAGCTTCCCCAGACAACGGTTATGGGTCATACCATGTGTCGTGCGCATTTAATACACGTCTCTCAACTGACATGATGCATGATGACAAAATCCCGGGAATCACGCCATGTTGTCAGATTGGGGGCAGTTACACAGTTGTCTTGATCCAACGGCTGGTGCTAAATTATTTTAAAAAGAAAAATGACCCATTATTTCCTTCTTCTTCCAGCATTTTCAAGACTCACAGACGCCTTCATCATTTTCTTCCTCTGCTTCGATTTTTCATCTCTGTTCAACAATCTTCGTCTGCAGCTACCGGTCATCACCACATTCAAGGTAAGGCTCTTTCTTCCTACTCACATTGCTTTCGTTATTGCTGCTTTTCATTCTCTGCGTATCACTTGCTTCCTTGAGGATCTGGACCAGTTGGTGCGGATAGTCTCCGTACTCCCTCTAGTCCGGTAGTGTCCGGTAATAGTATGGGGTAACTTGCTCGTTTCTTCTCTTTTCTTTCCTCAGTCCTAGGGGGAAACTTTACTGAATGAGGCTCTTATCCCCCCCCACTTCACGGCTTTCTAGGCGTAAGGCTTGACGCTTAGGCTTCTTTTGTTCTTTGAGTCTGATTGGCTATCAGTGGCCTAACTAGCTATTTCTTTTGTAGATGTCAAGTTGTGGACTCCGATACCATCGGGTCATGTCTAGTGAAGAAAGCTCCGGGGGGAGGTCTCCTCAACATGACGGGGGCTCTTCAAGCGCAACCGCTCAAGGCAGTGGGGATGCGTCGAGTTCCTCTGGGAAAATGGAGACCTTTGCCTATCAGACCTTCTATCAACATGACTCCCAGATGACCCTTGAAGAGCTTAAGACCATGGCCGAGGCATACCATTTCCCTTCTAGTTGTCGCGTCATGGTTCCTGCTCATCGCAACCACGCAGCTGATCCTCCTGACGGATTCATAGCGGTCAGTCGCCAGCATGTGAAATCGGGGTTTAGGTTCCCGATTCCCTCATACCTAGTAGACCTGTTGAATGACTTGGAGATAGCCCCCTTCCAGCTCACCCCGAATTCTTACAGCCAAATAACCACCCTGGCCTACATCTTTCTTAAAAACGGCCTTTACCCATCAAGTTCGAATATAATCCAAAGCCTCTTATTTTTTAAGTCCACTACCAGTCCTCATGCCACAAAACGAGACGGCATTTACTATATAACTGCTCGAAACTCCCCCTATAAGGCATTTCTGGCACAGAAGGTTGGCAAGTCAAACGTAGAGGATTATAAGTCCCGGTGGTTTTATGCTTCTTGTCTATCCCTGTTGAAGCTCGTCCATTTTGATTTCAATAACGGTCCTGGTGAGCGCATTTTTGCTCGCTGCTGGAGCGCGTACATATACATCCTCATGCCCCATTATTACTGACATTTTTTCTTGCTATATGCAACTTTCATCAAAGGATCGGTCAATCTCTCAGACGAGGAAACAAAGGTGCTTAACAGGTTCACCGAGGTGAAGGACCCCGAAGACGATTATCTTCCATCCAACTTCTTCCTGGGGAAATACGGGCTCGCACCTAGAACTGAAACCATACCTCTGAAGTTGGCCTTTGACGTTGGAGTACGAAAGGGTCGGGAGGTTAAATTTGTCTTTACAGGACCTAGTGAAGGAACTTCCGCTCCAGCCCCAAAGAAACCCAAAACAATGGTGGAACTCAAAATGCTTTCTCCTCCGTCCTCGCCAGCAGTTGAGATAGGGGAGCCTGAGGTGGAGATAACGAGTTCGAAAAAGCCCCCAGCTTCGTCAGCAGATCCATCAGTCACAGCTGTTGTCGTGGCTACCAAATAGCCTGTGATGAAGTTCAAGAGTGTGGCGAAGAAGACGGTGAAACAAATACCTCTACCAAGGGGTGCCGCCGGGAAGGGGGTTTCAACTTCAGAGGCAGAAGAGGAGGACGAGGAGACCATGGAGCCCCTTACTAAGCGCCTGAGATCCAAACGCAAGGGCAAAGAGAAGGTCGCCATGACAGGGGGGACTGACGAGGGGCCAACCCCTGAGGCCAATGCAGGGGAATACTTCGACGATTTGCTGGACCGGCTGCCAGCATTACTGGGTCCTGACAAGCCTGACGTCTACCAGAAGCACATTCGCGGTGACCAGCTGGTTAACTATGATGCACGCTACAATGTGCTTGTAAGTTTTGTTCCTTGCTTTGTAATCATACTTCACACCCATTCATACTGCTAATATGCTCCTTTTTCAGGCTTCGTTGGCTATGATGAAGATACGTCGGGACTTCCCCGACCTGGTAGGAGAAAAGGCCGTTTTTGAGGAGGTGAATATGAATCTGAAGGCGGAGAACAAGAAATTCATGGAGGAGTCTAAGGCTGATATGAAAACTATTCGCGAGCTTGAGCAGAAACTTAAGGATGCGGAGAAGATCGCGGAGACTGAGAAGAAACTTCGGCTTGCTGCTTCCTCATCGCTCGCGAAAGCCACCAAAGACGTAGACAAGATCACCCAGGAGACCATTCTTCAGAAGAAATGGGCTGATGATGCCGAGAAAGCTAATGAGGCGACGCTGAAGGACCTGACCGTGGCGAGGGATAAGCTTGCTTAGGTACAGGAGGCGTGTAGCAAAGCGGATCTTCTGGCCAGACAAGCTTGGAAGGAGGCCACTGAAAAGACGAGCAGCAAGTTCCTGTCCACTTCGTGGCTACATCATCTTGAGCTAGATTTCTCATACCTTGGGAAGGAGGTAGTGGAGGAAGTGAAGAAATACGCGGCTCGTGCTGCCAAAGATGCCCAAACAAAGGCCGTGCAAGCTACTCAAAAGAGGACAATTCCTCCAGCTCCACAGAAGGTTTCCGACCCACTACTTGCTCAGACTGGTGTCCCATCAACCCAGGGCGGCTCCTCTTCAACTCCTCAAGGATTGGCAAAGGATGGAGGGCAAGGCTCATCTTCACAAGGAGCCCCCAATAAGAAAGATCCAAAGGACATCCCCTCCAGCTCTTCGAAAGATCCTACGGATACTCCTGCTAGCTCCTCAAAAGCCCCTTTAGATAAATAGTTTTAATATTCTCCCTTGTTGCCAATAAGGCTCGTCTTTGAACATTGATATGGTTGTAGTTATTATTTTTGTCCTATTTTTGGAACACTTTGTAGTTATTATTTGATCATTATCTCAGTGAGATTTCTTTCAATTTGCTCTGTTGCTTTCTTATCTTCATACGCTTGTAATCATAATAGATTATAAGTAAGTATACCCTGCGGGATAAACAACAGATAAGAATAATAAAGGGGCTGACCGCCCCAATGGGTACCTCTGGGGAGGCATCATAAGGAAAGTGACCCTTCGGGTTGCGGATGATTTCCAATAGATGACCCTCAATACGAATAATAACCTAAAGGGTAGAAAAGAATCCTCGAAGATGGATAGATAACTTGGCCTCCACTGTCGAATAAATACCACCAGATTAGGAGTAATAAGCCGATTGGCTTTCTTACGGATTAATTCAACCAATGAGTAAGCAGATCCGCCTTGCACTGTCAGGCGGTCGCAACACATCCAATATATTCATACGCACAATATGAGGCAGTGTAGATAATGAGAAATGTGCTGATGACGAGGAGAAATCAGACGGAGAATAGGAGGGCTGTTAATCGCGCTTCTCTAACCGCTGTCGGAGTTGATAAAGGGTAGCGCTCAGAAGGTAGGGGCCTGAGCATCTACAGCATAATGGAAGGAACCTCTCCAGTTGCGCTCACAAGGTTAAGCCTGAGCATCTACAGCGAGAGTTGTGGAGGTTGAAACCTCGGCTGCACTCATAAGGCCGTAGCCTGAGCATCTACAGCATAATGAAGTGAACCTCTCCAGCTACGCTCACAAGGTTAAACTTGAGCATCTACAGTGAGAGTTATGGAGGTTGAAACCTCGGCTACGCTCATAAGGCCGTAGCCTGAGCATCTACAACATAATGGAGTGAACCTCTCCACCTGCGCTCACAAGGTTAAACCTGAACATCTACAGTGAGAGTTGTGGAGGTTGAAACCTCAGCTGCTCTCATAAGGCCGTAGCCTGAGCATCTACAGCATAATGGAGTGAACCTCTCTAGCTGCGCTCACAAAGTTAAACTTGAGCATCTACAGCGAGAGTTAGGCTGAGTGTCACTTCGATCGAGCCCTTTATTCTTTGTTCGCGTGCAAAGGTGGAGGGGAAGGCCAATCAGCGAGCGGCGATTAGGTGTGCGGGCTCATGGTCATTTTAGCCCTTCCTGCCTCATAGGGCAATCAGATGTTAGAGCTTTATGCTGACGCTTTGCCGTTTTATGGTGGTGTACCCTAAATAAGAACACATATGAGCGTTTGATGTTAGCAATAATTCATCATAATTGTTAGATAATTCTCATTATGTCTGTACATGGTTTCTTTTACATATGTAACAGGATTGTAATAGTAAATAAAAATACAATGTTCAGGTGTAATATGTCCTCAGATGGATGGCGTTCCAAGCCCTCGGTAGAATCGCTCCGTTCATGTCTGCCAGGTGGTAAGCTCCATTCTTCAGGTCTTTGTGGATCACGTAAGGTCCTTCCCAGTTTGGTCCCAATACTCCTTCATTTGCTTTGCGAGCACTGGGTAGGACTTCTCGTAGGACAAGGTCACCTGGTTTGAATTGACGTACTCGGACCCTTTTGTCGTAATGCTTGGCCATCCTCTGCTAGTAGACGGCCATTCTGAGGGGAACGGCTTCCCTTGACTCCTCAACTAAGTCTAAGTTGGCGACCAAAAGCTGGTTGTTGTCATCAAGGTTGAAGCTTGCCCTTCGATGGCTGTAGACTTCAAATTCTGTCCGAATCATGGCCTCAGACCCGTAGACCATTGAGAAAGGGGTCTCTCCGGTAGTACTACGGGCGGTAGTGCGGTAGGCCCACAACACCTTCTGTAACTCGTCAACCCACGCTCCCTTTCTAGCCTCAAGTTTAGCCTTCAGAATCTGTTTGATGATTTTGTTGATTGCTTCCACTTGACCATTAGCTTGCGAGTGGTTGACTGCTGAGAAGCTTTTGATGATGCCAAGACCACTGCAGAACTTTTAAAATTGTTCACTTGTGAACTAGGTCCCATTGTCTGTCACCAGCTGCTGAGGAATGCCGAACCTGCAGATTATGTTATCCCACACAAACTTCTCAATCTTCGTCGTGGAGATCTCGGCCAGCTCTTTTGCCTCTGCCCATTTGGTAAAGTAGTCGACTGCCACGACGGCGTACTTACACCTCGCTCGACCTACCGGGAGAGGTCCAATTAGGTCCATGCCCCAGATGGCGAAGGGCCATGGACTGATCATCTGTCGGAGGTAAATTGGGGGCACCCGGGGAATTTTAGAAAATCTCTGGCATTTATCACACTTCCTCACCAAGTTAATGGTGTCCTGCTTCATCGTCAGCTAGTAGAACCCCTGCCTGAGCGCTTTCTAGGCTAAGGAGAGCCTTCCAGCATGGTTGCCGCAATGCCCTTCATGTATGTCCCTCATCAACGCGGTGCACTCCGGCTCATCAATACACCTGAGCAGGGGAGCGGAGAGGCCCCTTTTATAAAGAATATCGTCGTATATACAGTACCTGGCTACTCTTATACGCAGACGACATGCCTTCATCTTATCTTCTGGCAGTCTCCCTTCTTGCAAGTAATCGACCAGCCGGTTCATCCATGATCCAACCGCCACTGCCAGAGCCATCACCTCCACATCGGATTTGGTATTTAATTTAGGTAAAAACTCCACAGGTATGTTTTCGGTGCAGTCCATATCTTGAGCGGTTGCCAGACGAGCCAGTGCGTCTACATGAGAGTTCTGGGCGCACGGGATCTGGTTCAACAAGAATATCGCGAAAGCCCCGAGCAACCTCTGAACCTCTTACAGATAAGCTACCATTTTTGATCCCTTAGCTTGATATTCACCTTTTATCTGGCAGACCATCAACTGTGAATCGCTGAATATTCTAAGTCGTTCAACCTGCATCCTTCTGGCTAAACGGAGCCCTGCCAGCAGTGCTTCATACTCCGCCTCCTTGTTAGTCGCTCTGAAGCCAAATTTAAGGGCGCAGAGAAACTTACCCCCATCAGGATTGATCAACAGAATTTCGACTCCCGCACTCCTTTCGCAGGAGGATCCGTCCATAAAAAGTTCCCAATACGGCCCTTTAGAAGTTTCAGCTTGATCGTCCACGAGTCCGATAAACTCAGCTATGAAATCCGCCAGTGCTTGCCCCTTGATCGTCGTTCTTGGCTTGAACTCGATGTCATACTGGGCGATCTCGATGGCCCATTTGATGAGTCGGCCGGAGGTATCTGGTTTCTGAGGGATTTGCTTCAATGGATACCTGGTTAAGACTTCAATCTTGTGCGCCTGGAAGTAAGGGCACAGCTTTCTGGATGCCATCACCAGACAGTAGGCGAGCAGCTCCATCGGGGTGTATCTGGTTTCTGCCTCGACCAGCTTCTTACTCACCTAGTATACCAGGACCTGTGCTCCATTTCCTTCTTGCTTCATCAGGGCGCTCAGGGCGTGTTGGGATACCCCCAGGTAGACGGTCAAAGTTTCTCCTTCTTTTGGTTTGGTCAGCAACAGAGCGTGCCCTATGTACTCTTTCAGTTGTATGAAGGCAGCTTCACACTCGTCAGTCCACTTGAAATTCCTGGCCTTCTTCAGCACATTAAAGAATAGAGCGCACCTGTCGGAGGCCTTTGACACGAATCTGCTTAGGGCCGCTATCTGGCCATTCAGACTCTGAATCTCTTTCACGTTGCTTGGCGATCTCATGTCCAGCAGAGCTTGGATTTTCTCTGGGTTAACTTCTATTTCCCTGTTGTTCACAATGAAACCCAGAAATTTACCTGAGGAAACCCCGAAAGCACACTTGAGAGGGTTGAGCTTCATCTGATAGTTCCTCAAGATCTGGAACATTCTTTCAAGGTTCTGAACGTGATCAGCAGTTTTCTCAAATTTGACGAGCATGTCATCCACGTATACCTCCATGCTCTTCCCAATTAGCTTCTCAAACATCTTGTTCACAAATCTCTGGTAAGTAGCTCCTGTATTTTTCAGACCAAAAGGCATTACCTTGTAGCAGTATGACCCCCGGTCAGTTGTGAACGATGTACACTCCTCGTCGTTGGGGTCCATGGGGATCTGGTTGTAGCCTGAATAAGCATCCATGAAGCTAAGAAGTTCGTGCCCTACTGTCGCGTCCACCAGCTGATCGATTCTGGGCAAGGGGAAACTGTCTTTTGGGCAAGCCTTATTCAGGTCTGTAAAGTCTATGCATGTCCTCCATTTCTCGTTCTTCTTCTTTACCAGCACGGCGTTAGCTACCCATTCTGGGTATTGGACTTCTCGAATGAACTTGTTAGCCAAGAGCTTGTCCACTTCCTTTTTCAAGGCCTTGCTGCATTCCGGGTTCATTTGTCTTCTTTTCTAGCAGACTGGCCAATGGCGAGGGTCGACATTCAGCTTATGGGTCATCACATTCGGATCAATCCCCACTATATCTCCATGGTTCCAGGCGAATACGTCTGCATTTCTCTTAAGGCAGTTTGTTAATTGAGACTTTACCTCCAGGGTCAAGCTTCTACCTAGCTTGAGACATCTTGTCACATCCGCTTCGCTGATCTGGACGTCCTCAAGCTCTTCCACAGGGCCGATGTTCTGACTTGCATCGAGTTCCCTGGGGTCCAAATCGTGGCTGATTCCTGATGAAGTGATCACCTGCAACTCCTGCTCCGGGATCACCTCTGCCTTCTTCCCCTATGCCCTCTTTCTGAGCGCATCTATGTAGCAGCGACGAGCCATGGATTGCTCGCCCTGCACACATCCTACCCCATTGGGAGTTGGAAACTTTACCGCGAGGGCCTTGGTGGAGACGACCATGTCGAGATCATTCATTGCAAGCCTCCCCATTACCACATTGTATGCCGAGGAAAAGTTGATGATGAGGAAGTCTGCAAGCACCGTGGACTGGCATGTGGCGTCACCAAGAGTTAAGGGCAATTTAATCTGTCCAGCAGGGATGACCGAATCTCCAGTGAAGCCGTAAAGGGGTTCAGGGGATGGTTTTAGCTGATCGTCACTAATCCCCATCTGATCATAGCAGTCCTTGTACATAGCAGTCCTTACACATCACATTCACGGAACTCCCAGTATCAATCATGATTCTTTTGACCACCGAGTTGCCGATTCGCGCTCTTATCACCAAGGCGTCAATATGAGGGAGACGGACATCTCGCGCATCTTCATCAGTAAATACGATGTCTTCCGATACTTTCCTAGCTTTCTTGACGGGTCCTCCCGACTCTCTCTGTTCCGCAGGCTGGACGCGTCTAGCTTCACGCACAAATCGCTCCTGAGCTCTATTAGATTATCCTGCTCTCGAGGGTCCCCCATGGATTATGGATAGTTTTGACGGAGGGCCCTTGAGTAGGATTTGACTCCAGCTGATCTTGGGCTGACGGATCTTCTGAACGCTGACGGGGACATTGTTGCTGGGATGATCGCCTCGGGGGACTCATAACATAATCCCTCATACGACCATTTCTGATCATTTCCTCAATAGCATCCTTGAACGCCCAGCAATCCGAGGTATTGTGCCCTATATCATTGTGGCAAGCACAGAATTTGTTCATGTCTCTCCGCCCTTCAGGACCCTTGAGGGAGCTGGTCGCCCGAAATTCTCCCTATTCTTCTCAGTTGCATAGATTCGGTCTTGGGTATCCGACAGGGCACTGTATGTATTGTAGCGACTTTGGTACCACAGTCACTCTAGTCCCCGACTGTTTCTCGGTCTTCACCAATCCCTGACCTTCTTAGCAACCTGCTGATTTTTCCTTTGCCCCCCAGGGTTGCTTCCTCCATTGCTCCTTTTTCTTCCATGAATGGAACTTCCAGCTTCGTCCTTTTGAGAACTGGCCTTCCTAGGATTAGTTACGTCCTCCCATCGGATTTCTTTCTCGGCTCGTTCATAAAATTCTCTCATGTCCTTCACAAGAGACCTGTATATGCTCTTGTATAGCTTCCCGTCTTTTCTTAATCCTGACGAGATGGCTGATAATACCCCTTCATCCGTAGGGTTCTCCACATTCGTTACCTCGCGCCTAAACCAATTAATGTATTCTTTTAGAGGCTCACCTGGACGCTGACACATGGTAGAAAGGTGACAGGGTAGTGCAAGTCGCCTCTTCAACGCTTTGTATTGGTTCAAGAACTTCTGCTGACATTCCTCCCAGTTGTTGATGCTGCGCGGGGGGAGGCTTCTGAACCATGTTCGCGGAATGTCTCCGAGAGTATCCGAGAACACACGACACTTCACAAGCGGACTCGTTGTCTGGAGGTCCATTTGGATATTGAAAGAGTCCAGATGGTCATAGGGATCAGAGTTCCTTCTGTATTGGGGGATATTGGGAACTATGAACCTCAAAGGGAGCGGTTCCAGCTCAATCTCGGAAGCAAATGGGATTTTTTCTCTAGTCTGGCCCCTTTGTTCTTGCACCGTGGGTCGCGCTTCTAGCTGACGAACCCTCTGAAGGAGTTCTGCAGCCAATGTACCCCACGTCTCAGTTCCTCCAATAGCGAAATATCTGTCCCTCTTGCTCGAGGATTGGTTGTCTCTAGCCCCTTGCCCTTCAGTATTAGGCCTCGGCTCCGTCTTGTCTGCACGGGCTGGGATTTGATCATGATTGCGGCCAGCCTGCTCTGGCCGGTGTTCATTGTGGACTCGTAGAAGTCGAGCACTAGAATGCATGCTGGAGGAATGGACAGACCCTTCTCACTCAAACTCTCTGACTCCCGTTCTGTTCACACCAGGGTCTTCTGCATGCCTCCTATGGGGAATATCTCTTCCTGGAACGGCCTGAGGAGGGATTTGAGGAGGCCGAGCTTGATTCCGAAATAGAGTCCTGGCCTCACCGATAAACTCCATGACGGTATTCTCTAGCCTCTCCTGTCGTCGCTGTAACGTCTGCATTACATCTCCCCCTCCAATATTAAACGTAGGTTGGCGGGTCAGAAGAGGAGGTATACCGTGAGCGTCCCCCGTCACAAGCACGTTAGATGTCCCTGCATCAGTATTGGATACCCCTTTAGTAGACATTGCCTGCTGTTGGTCTGAAGCTTCTTAGCGATTTTTTGTTGCGTTGAGATCTCTAGGAATCCTCCCTCTAACCATAGCGAGTGAAGAATGAGCTATGAAAGCTAACGGACAGAAAGGTGACGAAACTGAAGATGAGCCCCTCCTTCTAGTGCCAAAAATGTTAATGTCGAAAAATAGTTTCCTTAGCCAATGAGGTTGTTTTTGGGCCCAAGCTGCAGTTTCGAACGGTCATTGGAATGCATGTAAAGCAATAAGAACGAGGAAGAGAGGTTAGAGGCGAGGAGAAGAGACACAGAAGATTTTTAGAGTGGTTCAGCCCAAAAAGATGCCTACGTCTACTGTTCACTCTCTCACTATTTTGGCAGAGTAACGACACTCAGGATCGAATCCTTTTTACAGTAAAATTTGTCCCCTATTTTTAAAGAAAGGGGACATGCTACAGTGAAATAGAATAAGACAAAAGTAAACAGTTAGCTACAGTTACAATGATAGACAGCATTTAATGCGTCGGGATCCTAATTAATGCGGCTGACAGTGCATTAAATGCGGCCGAAAATACATTAAATGCGATCGAATCCGTCGCATCTGAGGTCTGCCCAAGGGAGATTTCTGATGACTGTGTCGGATATGTCATGATGGGCTATCGAGATCGTGATCATAGCTTTTGGTGGATATGGCATGCATGGCACGTCTTGGAACTGTACTCTGCATGGCACTATTGACTTGGGACTCTTAGGAGCAAGGCGGGGACAGATCTTCCAGCAGACGGAGTACCAAGTCAATTGGGAGAACAAGTGAATCTCTAATAAGTTTGGCTACCTGGAGAGTCGAGGAGACGGATTATGAATCAGCACGTCCGCAGTTGATCATGGCAGTGAGGCGGGCAATATCATGAGTGAAGGAGTCGGTACGCGACCACGCTTAGAGATTAGCGATCAGCTCAGTCAAATCATCTTGGGCAAGAAGGACTTGTTGAACATTTCTGACGGATGGCTCCTCTTGGCGGATATCTCAATCGGACAGGATTGGCGAATAGGCAGGCGGTCAATCATGGCGGATAATCTGGCGAGCAGGTTTAGCAGTCACGGTTGGCTGCCAGCAGTCAGTCTGAGCGATGAGAGCCAACGGTCAGCGATCAGGACCAGCGGTCAAAATGAGCAAACAAAGCTGACGGAGAGACCGACGGTCTGAATGGCAGAGGGAGATAGAGATCAGAGCCAATTCTCAAAATAGGCGTCTACGGTCAGAATCAACGGTCAGGCTGAGCATAGGCGATCAGCGATCATGGCAAGCGGTCACAAGAGGGCCCTCCATCAGAGAGGCGGATTGGAAGAGATGACGGATAATTGGGCTTTCTAGCCACTAGGCCTGCACTGTAGATCTTTCTGGGCCCGATTATTCTGATCGCTAAATTATCCGTAACAAGTGATAATGATCTTTAATATGGAGGCTATAGAATACTAAAAGGTGATATTCAATTGATTTACAACACTTCCCCTTTGGATGTCCACTGTACAAAGAATATGTCTTATTAAAAACCTTATCAGGAAAAAACCCTATGGGGAAAAAATCCTGATAAAGGAAAAAAGAGTACATAATTCGATCTTGTACGTAGTAACCTCCCCCTTATGCTGAAATGTCTTCTTTTGGCAAATTTTAACTAAATTCTGTTAATCGACACATGCCAATCTTATTCACCAAGTTCTGAAATATTGTTGTAAGAAGTGCCTTTGTGAACAAATTTGTCATGTTGTCAAAAGATTGAATTTGATGAACATCTATCTCTCTTTTATTTTGAAGTTCATGTGTGAAAAAGAACTTTGGTGAAATGTGTTTAATTCTATCTCCTTTTATGTAACCTCTTTTGATTTGGGCAATACAGGCTGCATTATCCTCATATAAAATTATTGGACTTTCTTTAACAAATGAATGATCACATGATTTATGGATATGCTGAATCAAATATCTTAACCATATGCATTATCGACTCGCCTTATGTAATGCTAATATTTCAGCATGATTTGAAGATGTGGCAGTAAGAGTTTGCTTTGTATTGTAGAACGCCAAGATATAGCAGTACCACGATATATAAACAAATAACTTGTCTGATCGTGCCTTATGTGGATCTGATAAATATCCAGCATCTGCATACCTAACCAATTCCGCCTTTGAGTCATTTGAATAAAACAAACTCATGTCTGATGTTCCTCGAAGATAACGAAGTACTTGTTTAACATTATTCCAATGTCTTTGAGTTGGTGAAGAACTATATCTTGCTAGTAAATTAACAGAGAATGCTATATCAGGTCTTATACAATTAGCAAGATACATAAGTGCACAAATAGCACTAAGATATGGTACTTCTAGACCAATAATTTCTCCATTATCCTCTCGAGGATGAAAATAATCTTTTTTCACATCAAAAGGTCGAACAACCATGGGAGAGCTTATTGGATGAGACTTATCCATGTTAAAACGTTTTAATACCTTTTCGATATAAGTTAATTGGTGAAGAAAAATCCCTTTAGATAGATACTCGATCTGTAAGCCGAGATAAAATTTTGTTTAGCCCAAATCTTTTATTTCAAATTCATTTTTCAAAAATATTATTGTCTATATGAGCTCTTCATGAGTCCTAATGATATTCAAATCATCAACATAAACTGTGATAATAGCAAATCCAGACTTTGATTTTTTAATAAACACACATAGGCAAATTGGTTTGTTAATATACCATTCCTTCAAAAAATATTCACTGAGATGATTATAACACATGTGTCCAGATTGCTTTAATCTATACAAAGATCTTTATAATTTAATCGAATACATTTCCTGGGGTTTTGAATTGCATGTATCAGGCATTTTCAGTCCTTCAGGAACTTTCATATAAATGTCACTATGAAGTTATTCATACAAATAAGTTGTCACAATATCCATTAAATGCATATGAAGTCTTTCTATAATTGCCAGGCTAATTAGAAATCTAAACGTGATTGCATCCACCACTGGAAAATAAGTCTCCTCATAATCAATATCAGGTCTTTGAGAGAAACCTTGTGCTACAAGTCATACTTTGTACCTTACAACCTCATTTCTTTTATTACGTGTTCGTACAAATACCCATTTGCAGCCTATAGGTTTCACACCTTTAGGTGTTTAAGCAATAGATTCAAAGACTTGATGTTTTTCAAGTGAATTTAATTCTGCCTAGATAGCGTCTTTCCATTTTGGCCAATCAGTTTTACGTCGACATTCATCAATGGATTTTGGTTCTAAACTTATAATGCACATTGATTTGTATGAGGATCAAAATTAGATAATAGTGATGCATTCCACGAAATTTCTTGTCTTTCCAGCTTTTGTTTCTCTTCCCCTAATGATGGGAAAACTATCTCATCAAATTGACAGTCAGCAAATCGTGTCGTGAAAATATCACTCGTCAAAGGTTCAAGATATTTAATAATTGATGGGAATTCAAATCCAACATAAATTCCTAATCTTCTTTGTGGACCCATTTTAGTGCACTGTGGTGAAGCAATAGGAACATATAATGCACAACCAAAAACTCTTAGATGGGAAATATTAGGTTCTTTGCCAGAGACAAGTCGTAATGGGGAGTATTTATGATATGCAGTTGGTCTTATACGAATAAGTGCTGCAGCATGTAATATGATATGCCCCCAGGCAGAATTAGACAACTTTGTCTTCATAAGTAAAGGCCTAGCAATTAATTGAAGCCTTTTAATAAAGAATTCTGCTAATCCATTTTTTGTATGTGTATGAGCAACAAGATGCTCAACGGTAATTCCAATGGACATGCAATAATCATTAAAAGCTCAGGATATAAATTCTCCAACATTATCAAGATGAATTTTCTTGATTGTATAATAAGGAAATTGAGCCCATAATCAGATTATTTGGGCAAGAAACCTCGCAAATGTAACATGACGAGTAGATAATAGAAAAACATGTGACCAACGTGTTGATACATCTATTAGTATCATAAAATATTGAAATGGTCCACATGATGGATTAATTGGTCCACATATGTTTCCTTGAATTCGTTTTAAAAATGCAAGAGATTCAATGGTAACTTTTGTTATGAATGGCCTTATAATTAGTTTCCCTTGGAAACAAGCAGCACATAAAAAATCTTTGGATAAAAGAATCTTCTGGTTCTTTAAAGGATATCTATGCGAATTTTCTATAATTCTTCGCATCATTATTGAACCTAGATGACCTAACCAATCATGCCAAACAATAAAAGTCATTAGATTCAACACTTCTTGGTTTATAACCACATACGATTCAATTAGATTTATAAAAATATAATATAATCCAAAAGAGTATGCTGGTAATTTTTCAAATATATGCTTCTTCTCTAAGACAATAGACGTAATATAAAGATATTCAACGTCTTGTTCATTCGTCGCCTCAATATGATAACCATTACGACATACGTCTCTAAAACTTAATAGATTTCTTTTTGATCTACTAGAAAACATAGCATCATCTATTATAAATTTTGTGTCACCAGGCAATAATATATGAGCTTTTCCATAACCTTCAATAAGGTTTGCAACACCAAATATTGTGCTAATATTAGCTTTAGCCAATATAAGATAAAGAAAATATTTATCTTTAAGTATGGTGTGTGTTGTTCTACTGTCTGCTAGACAAAGAGCTTCATCATTATCTTTAGCAACAATCGTGTGATCAATGGAAACCATGTTTCTTCATAAGTAAAAGAAAAAGAAAATTATTAGGATAGAGAATAAAATATCAAATACAATATTTTTTATAATTTTAAGTATGAACATACTGAAAGTATACTGAAAGTAAAACACACTGAATATTATTCAACACATTTACAACAAAATACACTGAACACAACATACTTTTGAAAATTAAAAGTACTAAACACACTGATGACATAATACATTAAAACATACTGTAAATAACACATTTGGAACGGCTTATTGCAAGAACATCCTTTTATGCCACATTTATGTTTCCATCACCAATCAAATTTCCATCAAAGTTCTCAAAGGAATCTGCAACATCTAAATGTGTCAAATCCATAGGATCAAGATTTTCAGTAAAGTTTGTTTCGACACCTTTTCTTTTTTCTTTTAAGGAAGCTTGGTAAAGATCAACAAGGTGTTTCGTGGTATGACATGTGCGAATCCAATGTCATTTCATGTCACATCTATGACAAGTGCTTTCATTATTTTTGAAAGCCTTATTTTGACTGACAACCCTTTTCTTTTTGTTTTTCCTCATTATTCTTCCACTTCTGGTGGTAAGATATAGTTTTCTTGAAATTTGAGGAGTTTTGGTTATAATTACCATGCCCACGTCCATAACTATGACCACGTCTATAACCAGGACCACGATTATGCCCACGCTTTGGATCATTAACAAATGCAACATTCGTTTCAGGGAATACGGTTGATCCAGTTGGTCGAGATTGATGATTTTTCATCAATAATTCATTATTTTGTTCAATAACCAAGAGGCATGATATTAACTCAAAATATTTTTTAAAACCTATTTCTTAATACTACTGTTGCAGAAGTATATTAGAGGCATGAAAAATAGAATATGTTTTTTCTAACATATCTTCATCAGTAACACTTTCTCCGTATAATTTTAATTGAGAAGTAATTTTAAACATTGTGGAATTATACTTGCTTATACTTTTAAAATCTTGCAATCACAAATACATTTAGTTATAGCGAGCTTTTGGAAGTATTACTGTTTTTTGGTGATCATACTTGTCTTTCAAATTATTCCAAATGACACATGGATCTTTTACTATTAAATATTCAGTTTTAAACCTTCATGGAGATGATGGTGAATGAATATCATTGCTTTGGCACGATCTTGTAAGGATGCCTCATTCTTCTCTTTTATTGTATCTCCAAGATTCTCGGCATCTAGGTGAATTTCAGCATCAAGAGTCCATGCCAAATAATTACTACCAGAAATATCAAAGACAGTAAACTCGAGCTTTGTCAAATTTGACATGTTGAAAACTATTTATTGGGAACATATAATGAAATTAATAAAACTATATAAAAGGATAAAGTATATAATAAACAATTTCTCCATAGCATAATTCAAGTATAATAATCAATTATATTATAATATACTAGATGCTTAAAGGAAAAACATACAACCTACAATTAATAATTATTCTAATAGATGTATATATACTAACTTTGAATCAAATAAGAAAATTATATTTAATGGCATGAATTCTAATTGACCAATAAAGTATAGAGGAATTATAAAAGACATATTGACAATGGGGCTATAACTATCCTTCAACGTATAATCAATTTATTGATTAGCAATAAAATAAAAAAATATATATATAATAAAGTTTATAATTACAAAATAATTGATAATCAAATTATAACCGATATAAGAAACTATAAAATAAAATAAAATTAATAACAATTAATTAACAAAGTAAAGAATTGAAAACATAATTCATCCAATAATATAAAATATATTAATTGGTAACCAAATATGTAAGTAATCATGAGAATAATAATAAAGATTTATATAGACAAATAAGAAGAACAAAATTCACAAACATATAAATACATAAAATGTAATAGAAAGAAAGAATACTTAATAAATCATGTCAAAGTACTACATGCCAATAACATAATAGAAAACTAAATAAACATTATGAAAAAAAAAAAAAATCTATTTAACTAAAATTTTACCTTGATAGAAAATAAACGGTTAAAACTTGTGCTGATAACGTATTATAAAACAAATGCAATATTAAAATATTGCAAAATAGAAACGAGAATTAAAAATAAACACAAGAATTTTTGGAGAGAGTAGCTATTTTATTGTTTCATTTCTTATGCAAAAGGAATACCACATACAAACTTATACACCCTTTATTTATAGGCTAAGAATCATAAATATAGGAAATGGAAAAAGCATAAGTTATACATAACATTAAGACACTATTATAATGATCATTATTTGAGTGATAATGATCATTAATATGGAGGTTATAGAAAACATTAAGACACTATTATGGTGATCATTATTTGAGTGATAATAATCTTTAATATGAAGGTTATAGAATACTAAAGGGTGGCATCCAATTGATTTACAACAGTTAAACCGTTTTATTATATTTTTATTATGCGCTAATATTATTTTTGTTAGCATTATTATTATTATTATAGTTTATTTTTAAGTGTTATGCATTATTATTTTCTTATGAAACTTTCTTACGTATTAATTATTATTTTAGTGCATGTAATGAAACTTTATTATGTGATAGTTATTATTTTGGTGTTTGTACTTAATGAATTTATGTTTTGCATAACCTCTACAATGATACTTTTTAGATGTAATGTTGAATTGAAGTAAAATTGAGTTATTTTAAGTTTTAATGTTTATTTACTATTTAATATTTATCTTTAATATAAATTTTATAACTCGTTAAAAATTAAATTTGATCAAATAAGTCATGTTTGGGTAGACTACCCAAATGGGTTTATGTTTGAAGCGAAAAAATGATGATTCATACGAGTTATAAATCAAGTTTAGAGCACCCCCATCAAAAAAAGAGGTTGGGTTCGGTACGGATCTATCCTACTCATTATCATCCTTGGACACAATACAAGTTTCTAAACAAATTAAAGTCATCCACTAGGTCACAAACATGTGCAATACAATATAGATGATAAACAATAAAAAGATAACAAAACAAATTATTAAATTTCTAAACAAAATCCATGCAAGATATCTAAATCCAAATATATACTGCGATCAACCAAATAATCTAATCCTATATAAGCGTTATTTTAATTACCAATCAAACAATTATATATATATATATATATTTCAAAATCTCTATTTTTAATGGATTTACTCTATATAGACTTTTCTTTTATAAAGAGTAATGTTAGGTTTTCTAAATATTTTATCCAAACTCATATTTAAATAATATGACATGTGAGTTGTCAAATACTATTAATTATCACATCATCTCATTATTTATAAAATTTTAATAACTCACATATCACATCATTTAAACAAAATATTTGAAAAGCCTAGCATTAACCAAATATACTCTAAAAAACAAAATGGGAAAAATCTAAAAAACTTTCTTGAAATGAAAAATAATAACATTTTACCCTAATGTTTCAAAATATTAGCCAAAAAAATCTTTGCCATCAACTGAAACCGATTTCCATCTAAATTTTTAGTAGTTTGTGAACAAAATACTAAAAAACCAAAATACCCTTATTATATTTAAAAATTAAAAAATAAAAAATTAGTCAATTACCAAACTGTCTTTTCATGATCAAAATAAAAAAATAAAATATTAAATAAAAATAAATTAATTAAATAAAAAATTCTATCAAATCTCCAACATGAGATTAATTTGAAAAATTTTAATAAAATTTAACAAAAAAATATCATCAAATCTCAACCGTCCATCCTAGATGGACAATGAAGATTAATTTTAAAAAATATTAAAATTAAAAACTAATCCAGATCCTCAACAAAATTTTGAAGAAAATTTAAGAAACCCAGATCCTTAACAACTTGAACATCTTGTTTCATTAAATCAAAAAAAAATTAAAAAATAAAAAAATCTTCAATAAATATAAAAATGAAAAAAAAAAATAAAGAAGCCCAAATCTTCAACGAACATTTGAAGATCTAGGTTTCACTAAGTCAAAAACAAAAAAGAATTGAAAAAATAAAACTCTTTAACAAATAAAAAAATGAAATTTAAAAAACAAAAAAATTGAAGAAACCCAGATCTTCAACTTGAAGATCTGGGTTTCATTAAATAAATAATAAATAATAATAAATAAAACATAATCCCTTGCCATACCAAAAACACAAACAACCAACCAAAAGAAAAAACAAATCATAACACTTTAATAAATAAAAACAAAAATAAATTCGAAAAAAATTGAAGAAACTAAGAATGTTTCAAGATCTGAGTTTCATTAAATAAAAGACAAAAAAAAAAAAAAATTCCCCAACCACATCTAAAAACATAACCAACCAACTAAAAGAAAAAATCTCTAGCCACATCCAACCAACTAAAGGATGAACCTTCGGTGGGTTCATTGTCGAACGAACTCTCTTGGGTTCGACAATTTCAACAAACCCATTTGGGTTCGTTAGTGAACCCAATTGAGAGATGGTGAGAGATTTAGATGGTCTTCGATGGTAGCGATTGATGGTGAGAGATTGTGGGAGACGGCTAGCTAGACGTGATCGGTGAGATATCGTGACTAGCAGCAGTTCATGATAGACTGTAAGAGAGAATTGATTTTATGAGAGAGAAAGAGAAAGAGAGAAAGAATGAATGAATGGGTATCCATTAATCAAACCCATCAAAACCAAAAGAAAAACACAACCAACCAACCAAAAGAAAAAATCCCCAGCCACATCTAACTAACCAAAGGATGAACCCAAGTGGGTTCACTGTCGAACAAACCCTTTTAGGTTCAACAATTTAAATGAACCCATCTGGGTTCGTCAATGAACTCAGTTGAGAGATGGTGAGAGATTTAGATGGTTATCGATTGTGGGAGACGGTGAGCTGGACATGACTATTAAGATATTATAACTGGCGGCAGTTCATGATAGACTGTAAGAGAGAATCAATTTTATGAGAGAGAGAGAGAGAGAGAGAGAGAGAGAGAGAGAGAGAATGAATGAGTATCTATTAATCAAACCCATCAAAACCAAACACCCCACACCCTTCCCCCCTCCCCCCCCCAAAAAAAACAGATGTTTTTTCATAAATAAATTGATGGAGCGATGGACCCAAAAAAACAATTCAATTAAAAAATATTGATTGAAAGATGGAGAAACTTGGTTCTCTATCTTCGAAGACCAGGGGTCTTCGATGAAAGAGATCTAAGGGTTTCCATTGCATAAAGACCTGACCAACACTGTCTTCTAGCCAATCACCCTCCATCTTCTCTCTTTTAGTCGGCATTGCCAAAGAGGTGGTAAGTTGAGAGATGGTCAAAAAGGGAGAGATGGTGAGAGAATCGACTATGGCCTTGGTTGAGAGGGGGTGACAGTTGAGAGAGACAGTGAGATAATGACGCGATAGAGAGAGAAAATAAAAAATTTATTAGTTTTATTTTATATATTAATTTAAAATGTGAATAATTTCAATCCAGTTGACAAATAACCAAATGAACTTATTAGACGCATTGACGTTTTTACCCTTATACCATAATGAATCTATCAACTTATGGATAAAAATCACTAAGCCACTAATGGTTAGGTTTTCTTGGATAATATTTTCAAAACCAGGAGTTGTTTGATATTATTTTTAATTTTAGGTGTTAAAATAATAATAACCCAAACAAAATTGATAAATAGAGAATAAACCAAGCACATTCTTAATTTTACAACAACCTTAAACCCCAAACATTAGCCAAACTCTAGACCAACTCTCATTGGAAAGGAGGGGTGTGAGCTAGGAAGATGCTTCTCTAATTAACTTAATGAAATTATATATTTAATTAAGACGAGTAATTTTATGCTTTCTTGCACCAAGGCATTAAGAAAGAATTGGAATTTATTTGTCTGCCACTCACTTTACATTCTATATACTTTACTTGCTAAAGCTTTGAAAGGATAGATGAAGTTTTAAATTTAAATTGGAATATTTAGGTTTATTCTTTACAAGACTTTAGTCCTTAAAAGGAATTTTGACACATTAAAATAATAGATCATTATTATTTATTCATTTTGGATTTTAGTGCTACATATTCAAAATCACTATATACTGTCCCCTTTAAAATTTTTAATTTATTTATATATAATTACAATATATTAAAAAAATTATTAACACCAATATCATCATAAACTACAATAAGGAGAGTAAGCTCCCCATACATATTGGTTAATATATTGATAGGACTCGAAACTCAATCACAAATGTATGGGAAAAATGCACTAATCATATAAGTTATGAATAGATATGTCATACTTTTAATTTTAAAATATTATTTTTTCTTGGTCATTGAATTATAATTCAATAAATATTAGTTACCCATTAATTATATATACTTTTCATTTTCATTCTAGTTATATATGAAAAGTTGAAAGAAATAACCACAAAAGAATAGATACCTAGGCATGATGAATCAAACCCTGGCGTGTAACAAATCTCGATTCCAAACTGCCAACATGCGTTACTTCCTCCCATAAAAGTAGACTACTATGGTCGGCTTGATATTCTCCCTCTCTCTATTTCTATATATACATACACAACCAACTTAGGGACCTCCAGTTCACCCTGAAATAAACAGCCATTAATTGCAATGGCATCTTCCCAAATAAGATTGAAGCTTCTTGTCGACACACATGCCGGGAGTGTCATTTTTGCAGAAGCTAAAGAAGACTTCATAGACTTTCTCATCCACCTTCTTTCTTTGCCTATAGTCACTGCTGCTAAGCTCTTAAGAGAGAATTCCATTTGCTGCCTCTATCGGAGCCTTCAAAAGCTTCCTGATTCTTATTTGCTACCAGACCAAAACAAGAGCACACTTCTAAATCCTGGAGCTTCCATTTCTACCACCGGAATCCCTCTTGTTCTGTCCAATTCTGATTTCAGTACTAAAGAGTCTTACACATGTTCCAACTGTCATTCATACGTCACTGATGACCCAAACTTGCATTGCCCTGGGTGCGTACGGTATAACTATCGAATGGACAAAAAGTTGACAGTTCATCCACCACGGCAGCAGCAGATCAATGGCTTTCTGAAAGGGTTAGTGACTTATATTGTGATGGATAATTTGGAGTTCATGCCTATGTCTACCAAAATGGTTGTTTATTTGCTCAACAAGTATGATGTCACGGATGTCAGTGCACTTGAGGAGATTGAGGTCGATTTAGGCGTTGAGGAGGTACGTTGATCATTTATTACACAGTCACTATCTAGTATCTACTCCGTACTATTCGTATTAATATTTAGAGCTTCAAATGATGTGTATATATTTGTTCTCTTGCTAGGGTTTGAAACTTCTGAAGCTCTCTTTGGAATGCAACACAGTTTTAACAAGTTTCTATCGTGAAATTAGAAGTACTAACTATATCCAAGTTTAATCGGGGAAATATCAGCACATCCAGTGGCATCGTAGAAGTCAAAAGTCTGGAAGGATCATGAAGACATACCGATTGTATTAGCTGTAAAACATTTGAACAGAGAAAAGCTCGAGCTTAATTATGTTGTAAGTATGATGTGTAAATAATTAAAAACTTACTTTGTCTGAGCTGTAAAACATTTGAATAAAGAGGAAAGTTAAAGCTTAATTATGTTGTAAATATGATGTATAATAATAAACTTATTTTTCCTGTCTTACGTACACGATTGCTGGCTGCAGAATAGCTTATGCTTTACTTTGCAAGCACCATTTATGTTTAAGAATGCCAATTTTTATTAATTTGGAGAGATCTGTTATTAATTCCAGCTGCAGTGCTCGGTACACTCATCGCCATTTGATGTCCAAACGTACTTGTCCAGTCGGGTGGCATTCGTGCAACTAAATGAGAAAGAGTGTGCTTGTTTGTTTTTTTTTTTTTTTTTTTAGATTTTGTAATTAAAACAATACTGTATATATGTCACGTAACGACACAATTGACTTTAGCAAATTTCTACAAATTTATATTGAAATTTTGGAATCATATTTAGCTTGCACAATAATTTGGAGGAATTTAATTCTATTTAGTACGTTGGAATTAATAATTTCCACAAAAATACAACATCTACATTGGAAAAATTAATTTATTTTTAACGAAATTTATTGAATTTCAGTGTAATTTTACATATGGATGACAAAAATCATGAAATGAGCTAATAAAATATTGGAAAATAGGAAAATATTGAGAAAATAGCCATGAATCTTAAAATTTTTCAATAATTTTTTACATGTAATATTTTTCTTGTCATGCATATATAAAATATCTCATCAAAACATTTCATAAAATTTCATATTGTACCAAAAATCATCAATTATTCATTGACCGACACCTTGCCAATCAAATAAACACTAGATCAGGGAACTCGCTTACTGGATCGAGTTGGCCAAGTAATCGGTCTAACTCGACCCAACTCAAGGAGCCCAACTTTCAAACCAACTGGAAATATTGTCGATGAATGAAAGCAAAGTAGATTGAGCGCAACGGAAGCGACAAATCTGGTGCAGAGGCGGCAGAAAAAACAAATGGAAGGAAGAAGGCAAGAAGAACAATAAGTCTGACGTTTCTGAGAAAGAGAGAGGGAGAGAGAGAGAGGTGCAGGTAGGTGCTGAAACAGTAAGATTTGTGTGAATTTCTGTATATAGATCATGGCTAACTACATGAACCTCTCCTAAAGTTTGATAAAATTACATCAATACCTGAGTTTTGGCCCCTAATGTTTGAAAAAAAAAATCCATTTATGCCCTAAATTTTCAAAAAATAATAATTTTTTCCCAAAACAATATTTACCGATTATTCGACGAGTAACTGATAAATCATTAACCGCTACCACGCCAGTATATTATCAAGTAATGATTTTTGGAATATATATATATATATATATATATTTTGTCACCCATAAAAATGATTTAAACATCCATTTTTCAAAAAATATTAATAGGAAAAAATTATCCTTAAAAAAAATAATTGTAAAGAAAGACAAACACATATTAATAAAACAATTTGTTTACTTTTAAAAGTTGAAACAATTTTCTTTTTTCAATTTTAAGTTAACAAAACAAACAAAAATCCATAAATATTGCTAACATAACATCTAATAAAAAAGTTTATGAATCTTACATACATCAAATAACTTTTTATATTTTTCAAATGCAAAATACTATTTTCAAATTTATGTCTTATGTTGATTAAAACACAAAATAAAATCTTATTTGGCGGCTTCAACCTTCAACTATGGCTTCTTATTTTTAATGATAAAGTGTAAAATTAAGGTTAAGGTTACAAGTTATGTTTAAGAGGAATAAGGAAAGATCAAATAAAGATAAAAATTTTGTTTTAAATGAATATAATTAATGTTATTTAAAGAAGGTTGATATTGCTATATTTATGGGTACTTATATTAATATGCAAATTTTTAAATTTAATTAACGAGTGTATCAATGATTTGGGTTCGAAAATCATATTTCTGAGCGGTGAATTGGTGATACATGCACCTATATATATATGTAATAATTTATTATCAGTGTCTTCTAACTTTAGAAAGTTAAAATGAACTAATCAAATTTATCCATTGTATTCTTTCTCCTAAAATAAAATTTTTTCTTCTATATAATTCAAATGCAATGGATAAATTTGATTAGTCAATCCTAACTTTTTAAAGTTATAAAGTACTAACGGTAAAATCACTCATTCTATATATATATATATATATATATATGTATGTATGTATATATAGGTTTAGCTACCTTACACAACCATAAATATTACTCATAAATTATAACTCTTGGATTGGTTATGATGATAGTTATTGAAGTTACAATTTATAAACAATGTTAGTGGTTGGACAAGATAGTCGAACATATATATATATATATATATATAAATATATTACATATGCATCATAATATATATATATGTTCAAAAATATTTGGAAATTTTTTGGATTCATAAACTATTTTTTCAATAATTTTATGAAATAATGTTAATTTATTTAAATAATTTGTTTGTAGTTTGTAATGTTATTTTGAATTTCAACAGGATGATGCTTATCTATAAATAATAAAAAACAAGTCAAGTCATTCAAATAAATTAACATGATTTTAGGAATATATAATGCACATGCATATTGCCGTATGTTCTTTTCTTTATTTGTGCTCACTCTAACTACCATATAATTTTAAAGGTTTTCATTTCTTTATCCAACTATTAATCTTATCTATTAATTGAAGTTCTAAAATTGGGTTTAACAACCGCCTTACAATCAATCCAATGATTTTAATTGATGGGTAAAACTAATGATTGGATAATGTAGTCAAACCCAATTTTAAATTTCTTAAATTATGATATTTTACTAATAATAATTTAGAGATATGTACAATTTTTTATTTTTTTGAAAAACAAAGATATGTACAATTAATTCTTAATTACCAATTTTTTTTTTATTATTTCTATTATTATTATAGACTTTTATTATTTTATCATCGAAATTGAAAGTAATATCAAATCATTTTTTACATTGAAAATAATAGCTAAAACGAGCTAATCGTTAGTAGGTTGAAATTTTTCATCCAAAATTTAATCGATCCATTAGGGTCAAGAGTAAATGAGTAATCTCATCGTCTCTTTTAAAAACCTCATCATTTCTTAGCCTCTCTCATCCCACTGCTCTCTCTCTCTCTCTCTCTCTCTCTCTCTCTCTCTCTCTCTCTCTCTCTCTCTCTCTCTCTCTCTCTCTCTCTCTCTCTCTCTCTCTCTTTCTCTCTCTCTCTCTCTCTCTCCCTCTCTCTCTCTCTCTCTCACATATGATTGACCATCTCTCTCATAGCCATGGCCGATGCTCGTCTGATCCGATCCACACCCAAACTTTTAACCACCTATGTTTTGCTGCTGTTGTTGGTCAGGAAATTTAATCCCTTTAAACTAAAAATAATAATAATAAAAATTAAAAAAAAAATCCAAAAACCCAATAAACCCAAAAAACAAATAATCCAAAAACATAGTAAACCCAAAAAACAAATAGTTCAGTTTTCATTCTTCATCGACAATGGAGTTGTTGGTGCAATGAGTCCTTGTGTGCCTAAAACAAGTCATCACCGCTTCAAATCGAAAACCTACTTCATTTATACGCTAGAAGAAGAAGAAGACTCCATTTCCAAACCTATTTCAACTATATGGGTTGGTCGATCAGATCTGAAGGGATCCACCCTGAATTTTTCATTTCAAAACTCCTGTAATCCCGTCGAACACCCCATGGAACCCTTCTAGACTCTAACTAGTATAGTCATAAGAACACCATGGAGCAAGCTCTTAAACTTTAGTCATTTCATAAACATATAAATTTTCAATTATAAACTTTTCTTTTTCCATAATTTAAGTTTTCTAGAAAAATTTTGATAGCACAACAACCGTTTTCCAAAGTTTTCCAAAATTTCAAATCGCATGAAAAATAATTTAATAACACTTCAATATTTCAAACAATATTCTCCACTACCATTGTGGGTCCTGGATTTGCCTATACTAGGCCTTGGCTCAGGTTTGTCTCGCGAGCCCACTCAATCGGTACTGTCCCCGGTTCCTAATGGGGGAGACGAGTGAGTGGGCTCGCGGGGCAAACCTGGGCGAAGCTCAGTATAGACAAATCCCGGACCCCACAATCATATTGGACCTCGGGTCCATCTCAAAACCATCACCTAGCCACAATAGATATAGTTCAACAAAATCATTTCAAATTCGAAAATACAACTTCATGCATAAAATCAAAGACATTTATACATATCCCAAATATTTACATTGTATATACATAAAGTTCTTTACAATCAAAATTAGGCACATATGTAAATTTTTCATTGAATTAAAGCATGCAAAGTGTGATTTCACATAACATCATCCATGGCTAGCCCACCTAATCTACGATGGGAGTGCGAGCACCCTGATCACTGGTTCTTGCACCTGGGGAGATTTTTATAAAACATAAAACAGAGAGTGGTGAGATAAAGAAGCTCAATAAGTGGTAAGATTTTTTTATTAAAAACCATTTCTTTCAAAATACCTTCCAAAAACATTTTCAAAAGAAATTATTTTATTTCATAATATTTTTGAAATCAAAATCATAAACTTTAATAAATTTATGGGCAATCTTAAAATATGGTTTCAAGTATAGAAATATAATAATATTTCAATTATTGCATAACTTAAGATTTTCCTTTCCATGTTAAAACTGCATCGATGGAACCCAGATATCATCATAACGTAGTCATGTGGTGATTCGATTTACACCACTCATCGTGATGATATATGTAAAACCTAAAATTTCGTCCGATGAAAAATAAATTATTTTCCGATGGATCGTATTTCCGAATGAAAAGTGTCCACAGGAATAATAATTTTTTTAAAAGCAAACTTAGTAAATAAAAAGTATTGAAAATTATATTAAGTTAAAGAAAATTGAATTGGATCGAAAATGGATTTATTCAAATAGATTTTAAGCAATCCGAAGATTTTCGAACGAAAATAGTTTTTTCGATTTAGGACCATATAAAATATTTTTTGAGAAATAAAATAATTTAGAGTGCCCGGAAGTGAAAGAGAATTCAAGTAGAGGTTCTGAATGTGGAATTGAGTTATAATAGGATTTTCGGATGGATGGAAGCGAATTCGAATACTAAATCAGAATGGGAGGATGCTTGGAATAAAATGTGGCACGAATGGATGTCATAAAAGGACGCATGTCACGCATGCATGAAGGAAGCAAAACAAGTGGCATGAGAATTGAGTGCATGGGTGACAAATGTTCGACTTTGGTGAGGCATATATATATATATATATATATATATTGAAATCAAGAGAGGAAAATGAAGCAAAAACCACAACCTTCCATTCAATTATCACCATCCAAACTGAGAAAGAGACAGTGACCGAGAGCAAGAAAAGTTCCATTTCTTCATCAACCATCCCAACCCGAAAAAGAGAAAGAGAAGTGAGAGCTCAAGAGAGCCATTCGGTCCCAACACCATCCAAAACCGAGAAGAGCAAGCAAAGAGGGAGAAGTTCACGTCTAAGCATCAAGCAAGAAAGGAGCTGCCGAGAGCAAATCATAGGGGATAACTTACTGCTTTCAAGTGTCTTGAGAGGATTTCAAGTGCATGCAACCATAGGAGAGCCATTTTTGAGAGAAGTGTGAGTTGCTAAAATTAAACAAAGAAGACAGTGGCTTCCTATTGAAGATTTAAAGTGATTTCGAAAGATTTCAAAGCATAAAGTTGCATGCAAAGGTAAGTGGCTATCCTAGCTAAATATTTGTGATGATTTTGAGTGATGTTAAAGCTTGCATGCTCTTTTTGGATTGAAAGAAACTCGGCCAAGGAGGAGAAAATTTATGGGCAGTAACTTGTGTAGGAGTTTAGTTGTTTTTTAGTAGAATTTAAGAGTAAGTTTGGTTTTTATGATTTTCATTTTTGTTAAAAATGTTAGATTATGATATTGGAAGAAATTACATGATGAAATGATTGAGTTTTGATGTGGATTAATTTTGGAAATAATATGTTTGGGATTGTTGGGATTAGAACCTCATTAGTGTGGAGGTTCATTTGCATGTGATTTTGGTGTGAAAATTGATAAATTTTGACATTAAAAAGTTTGCTAAAATCTGCCATTTAGGGGTTATTATTGTCCAATTTTATTTTCGATCATGTTGCCTTGGAAAAATGATGAATTTCGATGTGTTTGGAAGGGTCGAAGTGCTGTCTTGATAATCGAAAATTGTTTTCAGGTGGTTCGGATGATATATGAATTAATTGGATGACGAAATGAGAAGTTAAATTAAATGTGTATATAAGCTGTAACATTCCGTTATTATACCTCATAATTTATTTAATAGTAATTATATATTAACGGATGATGTTAGTAATAATCCGATCGGATCCGGAGGAGTAACGGAATTTTTATAAAATTTTCCAGACGGATCCGGGGATAATTATTTAATCCAATCTCGTAAAATTAATTAGAGTGTCCGAATTTAAATATTCATTCGGAACCTAATAAAATTTACGTCTATGAAATTGGATTTTATTAAATTTTCAGGATGGACCCGAATCGAATCCGAGCGGAAAGCGGAATCCTAAAGCGAAAATTTTCGGAATGGAAGGATTAAATAAAATGAGTGGGCCAAAGGGACACATGGCATGCATGCAAGGTAAAGCAATGCCATGTGTCAAGAGAGGAAATAAATAAATGAAAAGAAATGAATAATGAAATGAAATGAAAAGCAAAAAGCTGGAAATGAATTAGTAAACAAAAAGAAAGAAGAATTGTTATATTCGGTCAACAACATCAAAAGCAAAACAAAAGCTGAAAACAAATAAAGGAAAGCAACAAAATCAGATCTGAAGTGAGAGAGAGAGAGAGCTGCTGTTCGGTCAGACCAAGAGAGAGAGAGAGTTGAGAGCAAAAAAACTGAAAACAAAACAAAGGATAGCTGCTGAACTCGTGAGACCGTGAAGTTGCTGGAAGAGGAAACCAGAAGAAGGAAGCTCGTGCATGCAAGCTTGGGAGAGTGGATCTGACCTTGCATGCAAGCAAGGACTGAAGATCTGGTGCTGCCTGGTGCTGCTGCATAGAGCTGCTGGCGACGAGAGGAGCTGCTGCGTGAGGAGGCCGTGCTGCTGCCGTCGTCGTCCTCAGCTGCTGTCGTGGTCTGGTAAGGTGCTGTCTTGCTGCTATGAATTGAACCATGAGCTGAAGAGCTGAAAATGAGCAAATCTGGTTGTGCATGCAAGAGCTGATCGTGAAGAAGGAAGCTGGTGCAGCAAGGAAGAAGAAAGCTGCTGTCGCCGTCGCTGCCATTGCCGAGAGGTTGCTGTCACCGTGGGGTTGTCGCTGCTGTTGACGTGATGAAGGTGCTGACGCCGTGAATCTGGTGGCGTGAGGTTGCTGCTGGTGGCGTGGAAGTGCTGTCGTCGCTGGAAGAAGTCTCGCCTTGAACGGAGGTAACTGCTGCCTTGTACCCTTGTTGTCATTGTTGCTGAAATCATGGTTATGGTTGTGCTGTTTTTACTAGTTGCTGTCATCGTTATGTGCTGATCTATTGTCAATATCGTGCTGTCGCGAAGCTGCTGGTGTTGCGAAGCTGCTGTCGCGAAGCTGTTGGCGTTGCGAAGCTGCTGTCGCGAAGCTGTTTGCGTCGCGAAGTGCTGCCATTGCTGTCGCGCTGTCAAGCTGTTGTGCTGTTTTTGCTGAGCGCTGTTGCGCCGTGCGCTGCCGTATGCTGTCTTCGCTGCCTTGCTGCTGTACGTGAGCTGCTGGTGGCTGAAATCGACGACGCCGCTGCGAGCTGCCAAGCTGAAGTTGTGCCGCCGCTGTGCCGTGTGCTGTCATCGAAAACAAGTTGCTGTTTTTGGTGCGAAATACTGCCGAGCTGTTATCGTTGTTATCGCAATCGTCCGTGAGCTGTTTCGAAACGAAAACCAGCTCAAGCGAAGGTAAGTCGCTGCCCCGCTAATATTGTAATCATGATTTGAACAACATTTGGACGTTAATGATGCCCGTTTGGATTGAAGGAAACTCGTTAATAAAAGAAATTATTTTGGACAACTTTTCGCGCTTATTTCGAAACTTTCAAAGTAAGCTTCGAAAGGTACGTTAAGAGTTATTTGATTTCCGTTTCGATTATATAATGATTGAGCTTCAGTTGAGGATAAAAAGGGTGATAATAACATGTTTGAGAAATAGGATTTTAGAACCTCGTTAGTGCGGAGGTTCGTTGGATTAAGCTTTGACGTGTTTGCGAATAATTTTTCGATGTTAAAAATTGAGTTGTGAAGCCGCATAGGGGCTGTTATATTTGGAAAGATGAATTGTGACGTTTTGCTTTTCGTTACGCAATGGTTGACATGAAAAAGTTAATTGGAAATAATTCGCGTAAAGGAAAGACGATACGGTTAAGTTTATAAGCTATCAAAGTGTGATATTACGTGTTGTTTCGAGGTGATATCCATTGGTTGTTTATAGGTTGCATAATAGGGAAGCATTATGCATTATTTAACGTTAGAAACATGCTAAATAGACTTTGCTATGTTTATTTTAATAAAAGGTCAAGGAGAACCCGACGAACCGGATTCTCGACCCGAAAGTAAGAGCAAAACATAGGGGAGCATTCGATTCAAAGATCGAATCGTTTTTGAGGTCTGTATACACATTATCTTTAATTTTACTCGAAAATGTTTTCATTGTGAAATGATTTTCACTAAATGAGATTGATATATCGTTTTAATACAAAGCGTTTACAAACGTATTTGATTATATTGAAATGAAACGCGAAATCGATTTGTTATGAAAATCTCGATACAAAAATGAAAGTGAAAATATATGATACAAACGTTGTGAAATAAATAGCCCTTGTAAACATAGATATTGATAAATGGAAATTGGTAATTGACATGTCAATAGGGAACTTAGCAGCTGCACCGTTTATTTACATTGATTCGTTATGGATTATGAGAGGCACTACGTGTCCGATCCTGAAACGATTATATGTGTTATGATATACGACCCGGTGGATAATCACCGAGCGGCCGTTGCCGGGGTCGACCGTTATTTCGGCGGATACTACCACGTGTCCAATGCCGGAAACCCATATGCCAATACATGAGTATCGAATATATGTTTACAAAGGGGCACTGAGATAAAATGTTATAAACGATGAAATGAAATCGTTACATGTTATGATTTGCTCAATGATTTGAAATATGTTGAACTCGAAAAATTGTGAAACATATGTTTAAATATTTCTATGAAGCATATGTATATATTTATGTTTATGAACGGTAAAGTTATATTGCTTTCAGTTACGAATGAAATTATATTTGAAATTGAGAAAATTAGATTATGTGTATACCACTAAGCAAATATGCTTAGCGCGTTGATTTACCGCGCGCAGGTTGAAGCTTGTGATTTCATTCCCAGACAGGGAAGTACCTGATACGCAGAAGCTCAGACAGTCACCATCCTTTCTACGCTTTTGGTAGTTATATGTATATATATATATTGCGTAAGATCATGCATTTTGGAACATATGTATAAACATGTAAATTATTGTATTTCACTTATGTAAAATGATTATGTATATTCCTTTAAACTTATTTTGGTTATGTATGCAAATGAATAGTTATGATACATTTGAATAATGAAATGTTTGGAAAACGGGCCGGAGGTCCGAATCGGAAATTTATGAAATTATTGTTTTAGAAATATTAGAATTTTCTCTACAGGGGATAAATTTTGGATTTCATAAAAACAGAGGAAACTCTGCCGAAATTATTTCAAAAAAAAAAAAAAAAAATATTTCCGCTATCTTGATAATAAGCTTTTAAAAAGGTAACAGAAACGGATTTTGATATTTTGTAAACGTAAGTAAAAAAAATAAATTAAAAGTTGACGTCCTCCGTTCCGGATTTCCGACGGTAACGGAAGTCGGGGCGAGGGGCGTCACATAAGCTACCATGATTTTAGTTTGGGAATGTTAAATCATGATTTTAGGAAGGTTTAAGTGATGTCTAAGATATTTGGATAATTTTTATTGCGTGCGAAAGTGTTTAATCATTGAATTTCGAAGTCGAAATGAAAAATGAATTTATAGTGACTAAACTGTCATGATTTGATATCCTGAATATTGAAGTGTTGGACTTTTATTCTCATATGGTTTGCATGAATTATACGTAGTATTGACGTTAGAATTGATTGGAAAGCTAAAAGAAATGTTCAAAATGTTAAAAAGGATAATTCGTGATGAAACTTTTCGTAATCGTGAAAATATTGCGTTTTATGGTTTCGATTAGAAATTACACCATATTGATTACATTTAAATTTAATTGCTATGAAAATATTTAAATGAGATGGATAGCATAAATATTGGTTTAAACTTGATCGAAGTAATTAGAATGATTGACAGGACCCGACTCGGATTCCCTCTAACGAATTCAGGGATCTTGTCGGGCACCCCACGCTACCCTTCTAAAGTCTAGCTAATAAAACCCAAAAAAATACCGTGGAGCGAACCCGTAGCTATTTATCAATCTCTGAACATATAAATCATACATTTTTAAATTCTCATTGCAAAACTTCATCGAATGAAGAACATAAAATTTAAAAGTGTCGTTATAAATATGAGAGCATCTAAAATATGCACGCAAACTATTATCATAAAAAGTTTCATAACATTTGTTCACAATCTGAAAATATACAAATTACATTTGAAATGACCCAACTCGGATTTTCTTTGTCTGAATCCGAGTGGAACCCTCTCGGCACTTCACAAAATCCTTGAAGTCTTCGTATAGGTGACTCAAAAGGACTCTGTGAAGCAAAGCCGTAAAACAATTTCATTTCTTAACCATTTAAAAATTAAGGTGGAAAAATTTTCGGCAGCACAACGACTGTTTCACCGATATTTCCAAAAAACACCTATGAATTAGTTTATGAACATTCTCAAAGGCATACATTCATTTCCACTTCCCAAAGTAAATAAAAGCGTTTAAATTGAAATTATTTTAAGCTTAAAATTATTTTAATATGCATAAAATCATAAGTATCGATATAAAATCAAAAGTATTCACAACTAGTATATTCATTATATCTCAAAACACTTGTTTTAATTTGTACAATAGCAGTCGTCGGATGTGCTTGCCTAACTTTGTATTGGAGATCGCTCGCCTTGAGTATTCGCTCCTACACCTGTAAAGATTTTCATAATGACAAACAAGAAATAGTGAGCTAAATGGCTCAATAAATGATATGCATTTCTATTTAAACTTTCATGACATTATAAAGCTTAAAAGAAATTCATTCACGCCTAAATGTTTATAAAAACTCATAGTACTTAGCATGAATATATCTTGTACCCAATACTTAACATGATTTACCTATCTTCTCATGATAGTTAAACATAAACGTATATCCTCCCTAATGTTTTGTAAAGCATAATCAATTCAAGCAGCTCATTTTGTTTCAGTATAGCATAAACTTGAAAAATAAAAATGGTGGTATACATATCAGTTAAAAACCATTGCGTACTAACAAAGTAATTCAACCACCAATCATTTATTCACTTATGGCACCCTAGGCATATGGCAGAGCGGAATCCTACATCGTTGGACTATATAATCGGTAACTAAGTAGCGGAATCCTACGTCGCTACGTGCGAAATCCTGCATCGCACAGGTAGTATACTAGCATAATAATATACCCTAGTAAGTACCATTGGCTTGATATAACTTTTATAGATAAGCTGCACTTCATGAAAAATCAGTATTTCATTTATAAACATAACAGTTTGTAAATTTCAATAAAAAGTTTAGCAGCTCATATCATTTCAGTTTAACATAAATTTGTAAAATAAAATGGTGGTATGCATGTTAATTAAAATTCATTTTGTCTTCATAAAATAAATCAACCATCATTCATTTATTTGCCTAATGGCACCCTAGGCATATAGTAGAGCGGAATCCTACATCGTTGGACCACATGATCGGTAACTATGTAGCGGAATCCTACATCGCTACGTGCGGAATCCTTCATCGCACAGGTAGTATGCTAGCATAATAATATACCCTAGGGAGAGACGGAATCCTACATCGCAACTTCCAGGCGGAATCCTACCTCTTTTTTTGGGTACCCTACCATTACCGACAATAACATAAAATATCCTAAGGAATACCATATGTGTCGCAAATCATTTATAAATTAGCTGCATATCATATAAAATTCATGTATCATGTTTAAACATAAAGTTTCATAGGGAGGATATCGTAAAACATTCAAATTCCTTTCATAACGGATTTCATTAATTACATTTCATGAAAGCATATTTGAATTAAACCTTTCATAATATGTATTTATCATAAATGATACTCAAAATAGCCAGTACATCAAAACAGTGTGTAACTCTCATTTAAAACAATATTTAATTCCAAAACAGTCCATGTCATCGACACAAACAGTTTCGATGCAAAAACAGCACATAAAATCTCTTCAAAACAGCTTATAATCATCGAAACAGCTTACGCAATCATTCGAGTTAGCTTTGGCATCAAAACAGTATATCATTTTAAATCAAAACAGCATGTTATAACACAATAATCGCTCATAGGACAGCACCTTAACAGCCCCCAAAAACAGCATACATAACAACCCCGAAAACAGTGTATAACGCACGTTTCGACAGCTCAACTAAGTGCATCTTAATAGCCTTTAAACAATCCACAAACAGCCCCTAAAAGCTACACGATAACAGTCCATAACAACATCAAAACAGCCCCTAAAACCTGCATAATAACAGTTCCGAAAACAGCTCATAAACAGCTAAATAACATCGCGCATTGACAGCAATAACAACACCAAAACAGCCCTTAAAACTGCATAATAACAGCCCCGATAACAGCCCATAAACAGCTCAATAACGCTACGCATTGACAACACCGTAACAACACCAAAACAGTCCTTAAAACTGCATAATAACAGCCCCGAAAACAGCCCATAAACAGCTCAATAACGCTGCGCATTGACAGCACCGTAACAGTACCGTAACAGCCCTTAAAACTGCATAATAACAACCTTGAAAACAGCCCATAAACAGCTCAATAACGCTGCGCATTGATAGCACCATAACAACACCAAAACAGCCCTTAAAACTACATAATAACAGCCCTGAAAACAGCCCATAAACAGCTCAATAACGCTGCGCATTGACAGCACCATACAACCGCACAATAACAGCATCAAAACACATCATTAAGATCCATTTTTCATGTCAATGATTTCGAAACTAAAAGCAAAACATAACTACCCATACTATCCAAACATAACAGCCCCTATACGGATTTTGCAATGCACTTTCCATATCGAAATTCATTCGCAAACATATCGAAACAATATCAAATGAACCTCTGCACTAACGAGGTTCTAAATCCTATATCCCAATCAAGTCATCATCAACTTAATCCATAACTAAATCCTAAATATTTCCATTGTAAACAAAATCCATATATTCGAACTTACCTCACGGAAACTAATCGAAACTTTTCGAAATTTACTTGCGAAGGGCTGTCCACTTTCCTATGCTTGACTGAACATATACCAGCCTTAAACCTCAATTTCTTTTCATCAACTTAAGCATTTAAAACACATAAAACACCACATAATCAGCAGATTACCTTATGGTTGTCCAGATTTCAAAAACAGTCCATAAACCAACATGCATGCAGCTGATTTTGATTCTCCCTCACAACCGAGCTTCCTTCAATCCAACAACAATATGCAAGCCTTAAAATCTCATAAAAACATCACTCAAATCCACATGCAAGCTGCTGGTTTTCAGGAACTTACTTACAAGATTGATGAAAATTGCAAATAGAGAAGGAAGGGGGCTGTTCTCGCTCGGTTAACTTGGAACCCACTCATGGCAGCAGCTATCATCTTCCTTCATGCATGCATGTGCTGAAACCACTTAACACAGCACTCAAACATCACACACCAGCTACTGGGTCTTGAAGACTTACCTTCCAACTTGATGAAAATCAAATGGGAAGAAGAAAGGAGGGTGCTACCAACTTGGGCCTACATTTGGACAGCTCACGGGCAGCTTGCAATCACCGTGAGTCCTCTCCTTGCTGCGCTCCACTCCATGGTCTGACTTCACCTCTCCAAACCGAGAGCTTCTTGCTCCTCTTCTTCTTGCTCTTGCATGCACGAGCTCACTTCCAAAATCAACTCTCTCGGTTCTCTCTAAGGGTAGCTCACGGGTTCTCTCAAGTTCCCTCTCTCCTTTGCTTTTCAATTTTGCTTCAAAAGAGATTCGGTTCTGCTCATAAGAAGAAACGGTGATCGGTCTCAATTGGCTTCCCCTTTTTCAACTTTCATTTATAAAATAATATATATAAATATGCTTTCCACTTGCCACACACATGCCACAAAGGAATGTCACTTCTTTAACTAAAAACTCACCATAAAGCTCACGACAAAAGCACTTATTTTGATGACCGAGCTACATGAGCAAGTTATCTTCTTGATTCTTTTCTTTATTTCAACTTTTCATGTCATAAATAAATGTATCATACGGTTCTTCCACTTGTCACGCCTAAATCATCATCCACTATCAAAATTTTAATTTATTTAATTTCCTTGATTGCCATATGTCCTTCATGCATAGCCATTTCAATCTTTTTATAACACATGTCTCTTCAGGCACAATCTCACATGCACCATCTTTCATGCAATCAATTTATGCTTTACGGTTTTCGCTTTTCACTAGGATTCGCTTCGGATCCGCCTAAAAATTTTATTGAAATCCAATTTCACAAATGAAAACTTCATTAGACCCCGAATACTTATTCGGATCCGATCGCTCTAATTTATTTTATGATTTTGAATTTAATAATTATTCCCGGATTCATTCGAAAATTTTATAAAAATTCAATTACTCATCCGGATTCGAACGGATAATTAATTCCATCATCCCTTAATCAATAATCAACATTTAATGAATTACCTAGATGCTGGGATGGCATGTTACAACATTATTAAAATTTTAAATTGTAACCTTTACAAAAAGGTCAGCATCGTAGGTCGTAGGGCCCACTTAATCTGAACGTGGCGCTCTAGTATCTGGATCACATGTTCCTGCACTTAAAGAGGTTTTTGAGAACAAAAAGCATTATGAGCTACAAAGCTCAGTGAATGTGGATGCATTTACATTAAAATTTCCTTTCGAAAACATTTCAAAAATATTTTTCTTTAAAATAATTTTATTTCTAAAAGCGTGGATTTTTATAAAAATTTCTATAACGTTTCAAAAGCTATTTAAAAGACTAAAAATATTTAGTATTTTGAAAAGCATTTTTCTTTTAAAAATCTGCTTCCAATGGTATGTTTGCTTTTCTAAAAAGCTCTAATGGAACCCAAGTGAAGCTACAACCACATGAGCGGTCAGACCAACTCCGCTCAATGTGGAGGGTCACGTGGCATAAAAGCTAGCATCGCTTATTATGACAAAGTTATAAAGACATCTCATATACACGTGGCGGAACTATCATCGTTCACCGTGCGTCAAGATAATACCCTACAAGTGTAAAGGGCGACTGACAGACACGATAGAATCGATCCCCTCGATGTTAACAGGATTAACCCTCCCAACACTTGCCATACACTACGGGGTATACCTGCTGGGTCTATGCTAAAAGGTTTATCTATAAATGATCGGGCTATCCACTAGGTTTAAAAAATATATATTTTCTTTTTCTATAATTTAAATCTATTTCTCTTTTATGCTAAATAAAGAAAACATACATGTAGTATACCATATGTAAATGAACTATTTAATTTTCATGCTAGGTAAGAAATGAAAAGCTACGAAATATAGTTTCATAATAAACTGAAATCATTTAATAAAAATATTTTGTACACTCACAACTTGCTTCCCAATTCACTATTAATAGCTCTTCCACGCCCTTTGCTAGCTCGACTTGTCACCTACATTTAATTACAAATGTGACTTTCGTTTAGAACGTCTATTCACATACACTACTTCAATTTCAAGCCAATTCTATTATTAATAGAGCTTATAATTTCACCGGGCTAAAACAAACTGTATACTGCCCAGTCCAGCTCGAGCTCCACCTCGCCCAATTCATCACATGCAAGCTCTTACATTATTCAGCTCAACTTGAATTGAGGTCATTCCTAATTCAACGAGCTCACTCAGCTCACCGTCAAGCTCAGCTTAACTCCCCAACACTGCCCAGCTCGTACCCTGCAACTGCTACCTTTAACCAGCTTGTCCTTACGAGCTTCTGCCTTAGTCCAACTTGGACAGGCAGTATGGTGGGCTAAGATGACATCATTCAGTTCGTTCCCTGCAAGTTCGCGCTTCAGGCCAATTCGACCAACGCTGAAGAGGGTTGTAGGTATTCATCCAGCTCGCATTCAGTAAGCTTTCGTGCAATCTCTTGCGAGCTCACTTTTAACAATTCTTTTCTAGATTTTTACTTTCACATAGATTAGCACACTCAAAATCTCAACATTTTTCATAGCACATACTTAACAACATTTCACCAATTTACTTTACAAATTCCAGGTCGTAACCACAAACAAGTTTTGTGACTGAACTCAATCATCCAACCCAACCATCATATTTCAACATATCAACATTATTTTCTTAACAACCTCACTTATCAATTCTTTTTCTTCAGCCTTTACCTTTGCTTTCCCACCAACTCGTTGCTTTAGTTCCAGATCTAAGCATAAAATCCTCGTCAGTTCCAAATGAAACCTAGAGGCTGTTCTTCCCACCAAAGAACGCCATAAATAACAAACCTTATCAGATCTAGCTTGATCACCTCTGAGCTCATCTTTCACCTTCCTATAGCTTGATCTTCTCTTCACAACGGCAGAACTCGGCTTGGACCAGCGGTAACAACTCGTCCCTTCTCCTCTACCGATAGCTCCTCTCACTTTCTCTAGATTTTTCCTCTCCCTTCACTCTCTCCTTCTCTTTCACCGACTCACACCATACATGCCTATTTATAGACGTGGATCAAGCGCGTCTTTCACCCTTAAACTTCCTTGAAATTACAAATCTACCATATTCTAAAGAATTCTCTATTTTTTCCAAATGCTCTTGTACTTTCACTCTATTTATAATTTTTTTCCTTCTTTCTAAATATATTATATTTTTCTCATATGTCCCTAAACTTTTTATAATTTTAAATTTATTCTCAATTCTTTCCAAAAAATTCTATAAATATTAAAATTTACTATTAAACACTTAAAAATCCTTTTATTATTTTACCAACGACGATATATTAGTGCATTTCATCTTTTCGTATATATGTACAGTAATAATCTCGGGAGAGGGTATTACAATGATTATAAGTTCTGTTTGATACGTTAAGTATGAAATTATGTTATATAGAAGTGATTTTCGTGTGTGGATGTTAAGATTTTCGAATTGATATTGTGTTCAAGTAATCGAAGTAGTTACGAATTAAAAAATAATGATTCGATGAGCTCGCATAGTTAAAAATTTAAATGTTAATGCGAACGTTAATTTTAATGGAAATTCGATAGTAATAAAATATAGGTGAACCGGCGAACGAGAGGAAAGCATAAGAAGGAGTGGTTTTTATATTGTTTGAAAGCAAGTTGTGAGTGTGGTTTATTTTCAAAGCTTTTATGAGTTTATAAGTTGATTATCGATATTTGCAAACATACATTTTAGTATTCGAATTACTTAAATACAATGCTGATTTTTATTATTCCAAGTTATTAAGTTTAATTAAATTTCTAGCACACCATTATAATTTTATCATGCATGTATAATTCTTAAAGTTATGTTGGAGTGCATTTATTCAAAGGTGATATAAATTAGTAAGTTTATGATATATATACATGCATAGAAATGATTGACAAAATTGTTTCGAAAGTTTTTCGATTATAAAGTTTATATTAGAAAATAATATTTACTAGTGAAAACTTTATATTTCATGCAAATGAAAAGAAAGTTGCAAACATATTGAAATAATTTTAATGCCTATGGTTTACTCTAATCCCAAAGTTACCAGTCGAAGTACCGTATACGTGAATGGCAAGAGTGGTTGGGAGAGTCACTAACTTTGGGGGGTTTGAGTCAGTCTATCGCCCTCTGCACGTATACGGTAGTGTAGATCTATCTAATGTTAGGGTGGGTATCGCGATCCCTGAGGCCCCTCATCAGCGACTACACAGTGAGCATTTCCCTAATCCTAGTGACGTGTGCAAGTTATGTTACTATTATGTACAGGTACCATCACGAAAGAATAAGTTTCCCTAGGTTACCAATTGAGGCAAAATAAAGAGATAAAAAACATGTCATTTGATGTAAGATTTAGAAAGGAAGAAAAGCATGTTTTATGAAATTATTATGAAATTTCAACCACGTGAAATTTTAAAACTTTATGCTAAATTTATAATTTTCAGTAAATAGTATTACATTATTATTAGTTTTCAAAATTATTTTGGGATGATAGATATATTCTTGAAAACGAATTTCTAATTACAAGAAATTACCCACTCACTGAGTTATTACTCACTGTACTTTTTCTTGTATCAATTAAAATCCTCCCTAGGTGCAAGTTTGAGCAAATCAATGGAAGTATCTCTGTTGGACGTGTAGGCGAGTTAGAGACGTGACGCGACTGCACTAGATTTTTTCAGAAATATCATGTATATTCTCATATTTTAAGTTGTTATATGGTTTTAAATTTGATACTAGTTTTGTAAATATTGTTTTGGAGGTGCACATATTTATGTTTTAAAATACTACGTGCATAATGCTTGGGTTTAACTGAAAGATCTCATATTTATCTTTTGATTTGGAAATTGTTGTGATTGTTTGTGAAATGGAAAAGAGGGCCTGAGGTCAGGCAGTTGAGATTTGGTTGATTTTTGAAATGCACAGATTTTATGAGTTTTTACAGGGCAGAAATCCTTGAAAAACAGTCATGATGCTGTTGGATTTCCGTTAGAATCCGATTTTGAAAGTGTCAATTTAAAATGTAAAAGAAAAAAAAAATTCATCAACTTTCATAACAGAAAGAAATTCTAAAAAGAGTTTTAAAAAGTTTTTCAGTAAAGAAAAAGGCTTAGCTTCACAGAAACTATTTAGTCGGAGCAGATCCCATTTGGAAGGCCACCATAAGGTTACCAAGCCGACTGCCTAGTTTTACAGTTATGAAAGAGGGGCCCGTCAATATACATGAGACATCTCATAACACACAGTAGAATTTTCTGCATCACATACACGAGTGAGATAATACCCCACATATGTAGAGGGCGACACAACTCGATCGACTGACTCAATCCCCCTCGATGTTAGTGACACGCCCTCCCAACACTTGTCATACACATATGGGGTATACCGATCAGATCTAAATCATAATCCACAACATATAACATGGGGTAGGTCATTGACGTTTGAAAATATTTCCTTTTCCATATAATTTAAAACTGAATTCCTTTATTCCATAACCTTAAAATATAAAACATATCGCATAAAAATCATTAAAACATAAACATCATCATTTCAAACATTTCATGCATAAAACATTTCATTTTCAAACAACTCCATAACATATCCGTAAACTCATATTTTCAAAGAAAATTGCTTTTAATCTCAAAATACATTATCAATAATATAGACGCTTTAAAATAGTAAAATATGTATTTAACAAGTCATGAAATGTATTTTCACACACTTGGCCCACAAGTCACTAGTTTGCCCGTCAATTAACCTCCTTTGACTCTTTTGTTTACTTTTCACCTATAATACACATCTTAGATTAGAATTCATCACCTACTTAATTAAAATTTAGCATTTAATCACCCATTTTCACTTAAGACATCATCTCCACCCCAAACCACCAAAATTAGCATAAACTAATACATTCAACATCGCATTCAATTCCTTCCATTTTCTTAATTCAAGTTTACTAAATCACATGCATGGATTCATAAAAACACATCAAAATAATTAAAAAATCATTTGAACACCACATGCTCCCTTTGGCCAAATTTACATAACAACCATACACAAACTTTTTCTTTTCATTTTATTGATACACATCAACTTAAAATAATGTCAAACATCATGTAATTTCATCAAAACACCAAATCAATTTAAACACATACCAACCCTAGCTTGGTCGAATTCATCACCATGTCCATCCAATGTTGATTTTCCAATTCCATGATTATCAACCACATCAAATTCATTCCAATAATCATTTAATATCCTTAAATCAATTTAATTCAAGCTTACTTGAAAAATCACTTAAAACCCTAACTTACTTTATTCATTTCTTTGTCACACCACTTCCTTTAAAACTCCTTTTAATTTCAAGCTCAAGTAAGATAATCAACTTCTAATCACACCAAAAATTTCATAAACACATCACTTTATTATTCCACCATAAAAAACTATCAAAATACCATAAAAATTCAACTTACTTACCTATTTTTCCTCACTTTCTTGCTCAATCTTTGCTCTTAACACCTTACTTGATGAAATTTAATGAATTTTGGCATGAAGAAATTGATCAAACTTACTTGTTTTCTTCTCCCCTACTAGCCGAATACTTCAGCTGCTCTTCCTCAAGTTCTCTCTCCTTTTTGCCATCCAAAATGCCTCTAGAAAATTCAACACAATCAACTTTATATAGTCCCTCTTTTTATTGACTAAAATGCTCTTGATCAAACCTCCAAATGACCATCAAATCCCTTAATTAATTTTACCAAATACCCTTAATTATATCCCATATCCATTTATTTGTCTAAGGGCAATTAAGTCATTTGGTCATTAAAGTATCCATTATTTTTTCAGTGCATGACAACTATTATTCAATAATTCAATAATTAAATTTGATATGTCACTCTCCCATTAGTTAATTCCACATGACATGGATGGTGCTTCTTATTTAATTTCTTTCCATATGATGCTCACACCAATTCCATGCATACTTGAATTGAAATGTCCATTTTGCCCTTAATGTATTTAATTATTATTCATACTCAAATAAATTTAAAAAATATTCTATGGTCATCATATCATCAAATTGATCATATAATACTCTAATTGAGTATCCTAGGCTTCAATCTCATGTTTTAAAAAAAATTCAAATGAGTGTAAAATCAACAATACCTATTATTCTTCGAAAAATATATTTTCGTCCATTAAATTTCGGACCGTTAAAACCTATTCGAATGGACTTATTTTCGACTTGTTCCAACTTCTAATAACTCTAAAACCCATTCTAGGATTTCTAATGTCCGGGATCCATGTTTCGAAAATCATTATTCCCACGAATACTATTCACCCAAAAATATTATTCATCGAAAAATTAGTTTTTGAAAAAATGCAAATCTAGGGTTTACAAGATCTGGAGATGAACAGCAGTAGAACACCACCATCAAGAGGAGATTATAGGTAGGTCGGTCAAATCACCTCCATTCAAATCATCTTCGTATTCTTCCACTACCGTCGATCAAATGATATGTCGTACAGTCTGACGAAGCAATCACGAAGCTGCGAGGTGGCGACTAGCCTCAAGCCGAGTCACTAAATAGAGGGGCTAACAACATCAATCACCGCGTCGTTCAGGTAATCAAAGTGGAATGAGGGGTTTCAGAGGAGATTGGAATGGACTCTGAGAGATCGTGAGGGCTTTTTATTGTTTTCCTTCTTTTAGTTTTATTAATTTATTAACTTATTAATTTTATTTTATTTATTAATTTAAAACATAAAGTTCATCACTTGATCTACTCTCCATTTTTATTTTCTTTGTTCCTAATTTGACTGTATTGTTCAACAAATTCATAACTCAAATCGGTGGTTGATACGATGATATTTTCTGTGGATTGTTCTTGATATGACTTGTTGGTGATTGATAATGAAGAAGGTTGAATTGTCCTCCATTTTCTTAAAAAATAAACTCAATTTTTTTCCTTTTTTCCCATAACAGTTCAATAATGGTATTTTGGTTTTTTAATGTTTTTGTTACAAAATCATTACAAATTTAGATGGCAATAACTTTTGATTGGGGGCAAGGAGTTTTTTTTGTTAATATTTTAAAAAGTTAGAATAAACTAAGATTATTTATCATTTTAGGAAGATTTTAGATTTTACCCTTGATTGTATGAGCAATTTTATTAAAAAATATATATACATATATATATATCTAATGATTCAAATATAATACTTGATTACATATGAATAGTTTTAAAATATTACGAAATAGTTTTCTTATATACATTTTACAAGCCAAAAAATTTTAAGTCACATCTCATTCACACACCAAAAATAGCCATGGGTGAAGCTGCTTCATTAGTGAAGTTGAAACTGCTTATTGATACAAAAGCTCACAAAGTGCTTTTTGCAAAAGCTAGCAAAGACTTTGTAGATTTCCTATTCTATTTACTTTTTCTTCCTGTTGGCAAAACCATCAAGCTCTTAAAAAAAAACAATGTGGTGGGTTATCTTGGGAAACTTTATGAGAGATTGAAAATCTTAATGAAACTGTTAACAGTCGGAACCGGTCAACCTCGAAACGATTTGTATGGGGAGCCGACCTGCGAGGCATTGGCGCAGCTCGCGATGGTAAGTCGACCCTCTTTTGGAACCCAGAGGGGTAGCGTCTCCGGAGTCGAACTCTCAACCTTTAAGGTTGTATCTTAGATAAGACTCCTACATATCAAGCAGCCTGGTAGGTAGGAGTCTTACCTAAAATACAACCTTAAAAGTTGAGGGTTCGACTCCGGAGACGCTACCCTTCTGGGGGCCAAAAGGGGGTCAACTTACCATCGCGAGCTGCGCCAGTACCTTGCAGGTCGGCTCCCCATACAAATCATTTCAAGGTTGACTGATTCTGACCGTCAACATAAAATGCATGTCTTTTGCTAGGAATAGCTTAACTAGAGAGCATGTGGCTGTTACCCTTAGACGATTTGGAGAGAGAACCTGCGAGGCACTGGCGCAACTCGTAATGATAGTCAACCCTTTTTAACCCCCATAGGGGTTACGTCCGGAGTCGAACCCTCAACCTTTAAGGTTATATGTTAGGTAAGACTCCTACCCACCAAGCCAATTTATGTTGACGGTCGAAACCTGTCAACCTCGAAACAATTTGTATGGGGAGTCGACCTGCAATTGGCCTGGTGGGTAAGAGTCTTACCTAAGATACAACCTTAAAGGTTGAGGGTTTGACTCCAGAGACGCTATCCCTCCAGGGGCCAAAAGGGGGTCAACTTACCATCGCAAGTTATGCCAATGCCTCGCAAGTTGGCTCCTCATACAAATCATTCTGAGGTTGACCGGTTCAGACCGTCAACATAAACCTATATACAACCAAACCAAAAAAAAAAAAAATCCTTATTGCTCAATCCTAGAGTTCCTATATGTGCCACAGAAATCCCACTTTTTTATCTCACAGTGACTTGAATACTAGAAAGGTGTACACTTGAGACAATGATCGTTCTTATGTGGCTTATGCTCCAAATTTCAGTTGCCCTATTTATGGCCAAAAAATGAGATATGTGATGCCTTATGTGGCTCCTACCGCCGCAAACAACGGTGGAGGTGGCATGGTTGAGAGAGGATTTGTGAAAGGGGTGGTGACTTACATGGTGATGGATGATTTGGAGGAAGCCCATGTCTACTATTTCTTCCATTACTTTGCTCAACAAGTTCAATGTCCTAGATGTGGGTGTCCTTGAGGAGAAAGATATTGAATTTGGTGTGTATAAGGTATGTCTATCATCTGTTTATTTCAATTATTTATCATCAAGTATAATTAGTTTTTATTTTTATTAACTCATTTATGTCACTAAAACATAAAAATCTATAGTTCTGTTAATGTGGCATAGATTTACACTCATTATAAAATTCAAAAATAATGTTGAAGGATATGAAGAATATTTTTTAAATTTATTAAAGTCTATACAAATATATTATTAATAAAGTCTTAAAGATGTGGCTGGATTGGAATTGATCAGTATTTTAAATAAGAGTGATTTAATTGAATAAGTGTGGTATTTTTACAGGGTTTGAAGTTGCTCAAGGCCTCCATGGAATGCAAAACAGTTTTAACTAGTACTGTTTTTTCTTGGCAAGAAGGGGGCAGAAAATTTTGAAGGATAAATCTGATAATGACATTCATTATTGTCTCTCGCGTCATGAAGCTTTTAGCTTTATCTGGAGTTGGAATGTTTTGTTTTATGTTTCGGGGTATTTAAATCTACAGTTTTGATAATATTTTCACTGAAAAACTATTTGCCAGTTTAATATATGTTGCATGGTTCCAACACTATAATTATTACTTTTAAGTAAAAGTTACAGTGGAGGCATTTAAATATTATCAAATTAATTAGATAAGCTTTAATTCTTTATGATCATTGTAAGACATAGTGATGAATACATGGTTTTATTATTTTTTATCATTTACTAAAAATTATTACTTTTAACTTTACATCTTCTTTATTGACATCACTAGAGTTAGGAGATACATTTCAAACGTGGGAGTATCTATTTCAATAGTCCATAGTTTCATTATTTCATATCATTTCAAAATTATTTTCACAAGGAAAGATTCAAAGATACGGTATCTACAGATCAGTCAATAAAGTAAAGTAAATATATTTTCATAAGAGAAGGTTCAAAGACCAACACTTACCTATCCTATATAGATTTAAACCACTTAACTCTATCACTAGTTCATAAACGTTTTTCTCTCCTCTATCCATTTCATTCATGTAGGGGATTATCAAAAATTAAGGGAGGGAAAAATCCATTTTAATGAATTATTTTGATTGGTTTTTTTATCTCATCAATTTTGAAAGATCAATGTAGATTTATATTCTCCTCCACAAAGTTATCGAATAGGTATATTTGTGTAGTCAAAATAGTGTTTGGGTGACACCTATTGGGAATAAAATAAAGTCTAGCCTCACATAAATACATGTCTTATAGTTACAAGGTAACTTGTGGAAAACATATGCTCTCTCTCGTGTATGCCGGGGGAGTGCAAATCACGAACCAAACATTGGTTTGAAAGGCGCACATCCTACGAACACAAATACAACCAGATCTCAAACCTTGGACTCGCACGCATGACTAATTCTGTTTTGCTTCAAGAAAGTTTATTTTTTCAGTTTTGATTTTTGAAATTTGAAAATTGGTTGGCTGCTTCTACATGTTTAATTACTAAATAAATTGTCTTTATAAGTGCAAATATGATTATTTAATTTCATGAATAATTACAATCATTAAAATCTTTAACTTTGAATTGAATTTTGTAGAATTAATTCTTGGATTAATACTTTGTAGTTGCATAATCAATAGAATTAAAAGGTCATTACTTCTTGATTTCAAATCGTCCACATTAAGCTTATCAATTGGCATCCTTTATGGTTGTTTACACACAACTCATAATCCATTTTACTTTCCAATTCTTTGCTTTTTCTCAAACACCATTCTTAGTTATGCTTCCTAAAGTAATATGACTTCGGACTCAATTTGGTTCATCAGAATTTGATATTGTTGTATGCTGGGAGACAAACGTTGAACATTTAATGGTGGGCAGCAAATTTGTCTTAAAGACATTTTGTTACACACAAACCTCGATCCATTTCTTTGTGATATGTATTGTTGCAAATACTTTGTAATATGGAAACTCTCCAGAATTTTAATTTTTACGCTATTACTCATTATTATTTATAACATATACTTACATAATCTAACTTTTTTATTTCAATAAAAAATAATAATTGGCTATACGTTTTTAAAAATAAATAATTTCGACAATTTTTTTAGTATAGGAAAACATACAAATAATATATATCAATTGATATCTTTGACTTTACATGTGTAATATTGTATAAAGCCACACAAAAGACACAATTAGGGATGACAAAAATCCTTGATCAGACCCAAATCGATGGCATCCCAATTCGTTTGGGGTGGATTTGGGACAGAGGTTTAAGTCTAAAGTGTTTGACTCGATTTTATATCAGTCAAGTTTATATCAAACACTTTTAACCCGATCTAATTCGGTTAACCCATTTTATTATATTTTGTTAGCATTATCGTTATTATTATAGTTTTTTTTTAAGTGTTATGCATTATTACTTTCTCATGAAACTTTGTTATATATTAATTATTATTTTGGTGCATGTAATGAAACTTTGTTATGTGATAGTTATTATTTTGGTGTTTGTACTTAATGAATTTATGTTTTTCATAAGCTCTACATTGATATTTTTTAGATGTAATGTTGAATTGAAGTAAAATTGAGTTATTTTAAGTTTTAATGTTTATTTATTATTTAATATTTATCTTTAATATAAATATTATAACTCATTAAAAATTAAATTTGGTCAAACCACTACTTCAAATGGGTTCAAGTTTGAAGCAAAAAAATTATGACTCATACAAGTCATAGATCAAGTTTGGAGCACCTACCCCCGTCAAAAAATCGGGTTGGGTTTGGTATGGATCTATCCAACTCATTATCATCCCTAGACACAATATAAGTTTCTAAACAAATTAAATTCATCCACAAGATCACAAACACATACAATACAATATAGATAATAAACAATAAATAGATAACAAGACAAATTATTAAATTTCTATGCAAGATATCAAAATCCAAATATATACCGCATTAACAAGTTTGCATAGATAGAACTGAATAAATAAAGAGAAAATTACGATAATAACTAATGTTTCAAAACTTACTACTCACTAGTCGATCGGTAACCCAACGAGTAGCGAGAAATCGACAAGTATTCAAAAAATACTGTTTGAGGGGGAAATTATAATTTTTGAAGTTTGAAAGCATATTCTGGTATTTTATTAAATGTTAAGGGTTATGACCAAATTATCCTCACTCTATTTATAGCTCACCAGTCACCACTCAGCTCACGGTCAAACACTCTCTCAAAACCCTATTGTCCTCTTTCTTACCCTTTTCCTCTATCATCCCTCTTCTTCATCTCGCCTCTCTCTCCGTTGTCGTCACCTTCACCGTTCAAGTAAGTTGTCACCGTCGCCGTCGCCATCGCAGTTTTGAGATCATGAATTGCTGTCGTTGTCGAAGTCGAAGCCACTCCTCTTCATCATCGTCAATTCTCTCTCTCCTCTGCGTACCTGATCGTTCTCCTTCCCCGTCGGTCCTTCTCTCTTCCTGTGTCATCAATGCCTTCCGTCAAGCTGTAACCGTTATCTTTTCCCTTCATCTCTTCATCGGCAACGAACTATGAATGTGATTGTGTGTGCTGTATTGTTTGTCTTGCTGGGAGTATTGGGTTTTGATGGATTTTTTTGTGGTGTTTGGGATGATTTTCAACCGATTTTATGTTGGTTTGACTCGTCGAGTTGGTCGAGTTTGGCCGAGTTAAACCGAGTTTCACCTCCAGCGAGCAGGACCTCCGATCTAGAGGTTCTCGGATCGACGAAGTGTCGATCCACAAGAACTCGACGAAGCTCGTCGAGTTTTTAAACACTGGTAATAACCCTTTTTTATGTTGAAATTGAAAAATAACTTCTTTTTTTTAAATTTCATATTTTTATCAAGTGTTTTTTTATCCAAAAACAGTTATTCTTGCAAGATTTTGAAAAAATGATTAGTATTCAACTTGAACCTAAAAAAATAATCATTTATGAAAAAAAAAAACTCTTAAATAAATAATAAAATCATAATAAAGGAGAATATATAGTACCTTTTCAAATTTGAGGATTTGAACTCTTTGATAAGTTTTTGAATGAATGAGTTAATAAAATTTTATAGTTGGCTGAAAAAAAATAAATAAATAAAAGAATGAACTTAAAGTTTAACATTTATTTATTAGGGTTTCTCTATTTTAAAGAAAATAAATATTTAAAATAAAGGATTTTGAGTTAACTTTCAAAAGAATGTATCTCTATGTCTTTATAAATTATGTATTTACTTTTAATATATAATTGTGTTAAAAAAAAGCCTATTGGATTGGAAGGGGCTCAAACCAAACATGACATGTTAACTTAATGGACTTAACGTGTTACCGTATTTGTGATCTGAACCTAATAAGATTTAGTCCAAATCCATTAATTTTGTGTCATGTAGACAATTATAAGTTATAACTCGTAATGTACACCCCTTTATTGAACATAGCCCATTGAAAATTTATAATATATATTTTTCAAAAAAAAAAACTATAATATGTAATTGTGGTCCACTTAATATGAAGAACATCATTTATTTAAGTTTATTGTACTATACATTTATAGTGTAATGAAGACAGATCTTTCGGGTGCAAATATTGCCATTCTTTAAGCCCAATAACAGCCCAAGTCTTAAAATGGGCCCAAAACGGGTTCAAACAGTGGAAAAGAACCCGGCCCAGAAAAACTAGGTTTGACACGATTCGACAACAGCGGAATTTGAAGAGAAGATATATAAGGGACCCATCTCCTCTTCGAAAACCCTAGTCGCTTGGCCGCAGCAGCAACACTTCTCCCTTCTCTCCAAGGTCTTGTCTGATGAACTCGCTAACAACTTCTTGCTCTCTCTCTCTTTGTCCCTTTGAAACAACTTTTTTTATTCGGTTATTGGAAAAACTGCATCAACTACTAACACTGCGGCTCCAACTAGTGCATTTTTGGATCCAATTCTGTTTTGGTTTAATTCCTTTCCAAGTTTGAATCTTTTTGCATTTTGGGCTGACCCTTTTCGTGATTTGGTTTAGTTTTGTGTTTTTTCCAGGTTTCGAAGTGCTTTTTCGTTAGACGACTTCAATGGCCCCTAAAGGTAACTTTTTGTTTTCGTAGCTTCTATGTCGCTTTTGTTATATTTATCGAGGTCCCAGATGTAGTATAATGTTGTTTCTGTGAATGTGTGAATCACAAAGAAGAGCAAGTTATAGGTTGCACAAATTTAGTTGCTTTCACTCGTCTAGGTTTAACTTGGAATTTTGTATTTGTCGTTTTGCATTTTTTTTAATAGTTTTCAAGTGGATTTGTTGTTAAGTTGTTGACTAATAATCATTTTACATTTGGGTTTGAAGGGATAGGGAATTTGAAGGAGAAGAAAATTTTGGAAGATCATTTTGATAGATGTATATTCTCTGAAGTTTGTTGTTATGTTTATGTTTTGTGTCTATAGGTTTTTGAGTTTCGGTTTTGCTAGATGATTTGCTGTTATAAGGATGCAATATGGTTGGAAATAGGCTTTGAAATTGATACATTCTTTGTTAGTAATTGGTTTTCTTTATCTGGCCACTCTTGCTGAAGTTGTATAAGTTCAAGAATGTGACTACTTTGCTTCTCAATTTGACTCATTAACTGAGTTTGTATTGGCCTTGTTTGGGTGTAGTGTGATATAATGTTGCAGATCAATCTTTTTTAATTGGTTGTCTGAAATTTCATCGGCTTGATAGTTACATTTGCAGAAGAAATTGAACAATTGAAATTGGTGTTTTGAAAACCGTTAGTGCATCCAGTTTCCTTTTGCTTGGAAAAATCAATCAACCGGAAATAGGATATTTTTAGTATTAATTGATATTTAGCATGTATTATATTTTCAATAATGGTTGGTTGTGTTTTTCATTATATTTCAGGTTGTCAAGTTCCATTCGTTTGTTTATATCAAGTCTTGGAAAAGCTTAATGTTTGTTTGCAATATTTGGCAGTGTTGTGCCCTAGAATTTTCTTCTAGGGTTATACTTAAGAACCTACTGTATTTCTTTTTGCTCTTATATTATACAGATATCTGTGCATGGTAATATATGTACATGATAATAATGTCTGTTCTCTTTCTTCTGGTGCTGACTTTTATATGTTGTTAACTTGCAGCCGACAGCACAAAAAAGGGCGACCCAAAGGCACAGGCTGCAAAGGTTGCCAAGGCTGTGAAATCTGGGCCAACATTTAAAAAGAAGGCCAAGAAGATCAGAACCTCAGTCACATTTCATAGGCCAAAGACACTTAAGAAGGATAGGAAGCCAAAATATCCTAGGATTAGTGCCCCACCAAGGAATAAGTTGGACCATTACCAAATTCTCAAGTACCCATTGACTACTGAGTCTGCAATGAAGAAGATTGAAGACAATAACACCCTGGTTTTTATTGTTGACATCCGCGCTGACAAGAAGAAGATTAAGCAGGCAGTGAAGAAGATGTACGATATTCAGACCAAGAAAGTGAATACTCTAATCAGGTAAGTTTCTGATATAAGTTTATCAAATTTGTTCCAAACATAGTTCTAAAATTAGTGTATTGACAATATTATTGAATAGCAACTGTTGCTGCTACTGATTTTACTAGGAAATATCCATAGTGATGTAGTCCATTGCAATATCATTATAGGGTATCAAATATTGTCTTGATCATGTAGAACATTGTCTGGTCTTTTCTTATTCATTATATCATTTATCCCTCATGCTACTTTATCATTAATGAAAGTTGAGAATTGCAACATTCCTAATGAATCCTAAACAAAGTTGTGTTTCTAATTCACAGGCCCGATGGAACCAAGAAGGCATATGTTAGGCTGACACCAGACTACGATGCCCTGGATGTGGCAAACAAGATCGGAATTATCTAAGTTATAATGTTTGTACTTTTGACAGTTTTGTTAGGAGTGATGCACTTTGTTAGGACTCCAATATCATTTTCATCTTCTTTAAATGTGTTGGATCTCATTTTTTTGCATGGAACGATGATTATAATTTAAATGCTTGTTATTTTAGTATTGTCTGTCATCTGATGTTGGCTTGCTTAGTAACCTCAATCAGGAATATTACGATTGTTGGTATCACCACATCTGGTTGAATCATCTACTCATCTGTTTGATGATTGCTATGTTTTATGTGTTTCGTGAACCTACTCAAAATGAAGCGGGTTTCGGTTCAGAATTTAACATGTCCATCCATCCACGAACCCATTTACCTATACTCACACCCAACCGTTGTGGGGGAAAATTTTGGGATTCACGGGAACGGTTGTCATCCCTGTTATCAAGGATTATTGTTTTTTTTTCTCTCCAAGGAATTAAGTGATCAAGGATTATTGTTATTTTTTTTCTCCAAGTAGTTAAGTGAAAACAATTGGTTGGGTTTTGCTGGCCGTCAAATGGTACAGCTTTGTTCTTTGGCGTTGAGAACCCAACAAAGTTGGTCTGAAGCAGCTACTTCGTTGACACTAACCGTTGAAAGAAGTAATTTTAGGTTTCAAGTTTCAACCAAATATGAAGGTGTTTTTGTTACTTATGGTTAATGTACCAAGCTATATATTCGTACAGCATCAATATATGTATCTTTCTCAGTTAAAAATCCACAAAATAAATACATTATCAAAAAATAAGTACACGGTATTTCTATTCAAGTTTGCTTGAAAAAGCTAAACAAACAAAACTTGGGTGCATCAAGTAATGATGGCAAGTAGCACATTACATTCAAAGGTTAAAAAGCAAAATATTAAAAAGAGAGAACCAGGAACAATAAATTGGCCTCATTGACATGCACAATGGTGTTTTTGCAATATTCAGAGGTTGTGCTATTTCTCATATCTTGAACGTGGAAATTCAATAACAACCACATTAAACATTGAAAATTGTGAAGGAATCAATGACAGTTTCCAGTCTATCTTTCATTTTGTCCCACCTTCTCTCATTCGCTCCTGTTGTCATAGCGTAGAACTTCCCTACAGCATGAAAAATTAATCCCAGTGAGCAGAAATATTTCAGATTATAAACAATGCTATATGTAGACGAATGTAGAGTATATGGTTCTAGTGGTTCAAGCTGCCTTCAGGGTTCACTCATAATCAAGGCTAAAACAACTCACTTTGTCCTTGTTTTCACTGAAATTTAAGCTCAAAAATTCGATATTCATAGAAACTACATCAGTCCTAGTCTAAAAAACAGATTTCTAACAAAAAATTTACTCTATGGATTTTCTTCATGCAATGTGCACAATGCATTTCCAAGTCCCGAGAACAAGATAAAATTTTGCACACAAGTTTTGTACCGTTCCCAACGGTGACTGCACCAAGAGCGTGACGTATAAAGTTGGGGGCCTGAGCAGTGAACTCAAAGGTATAATAAGTTTTTCCGTCAACCTCATGCTGCAAAATGACTACCAATCAATCAACAGTGTCTCACACCAGTAAATGCGAGTGGAAAAAAAAGAAAAAAGAAAAAAGATGAAGAAATATCCAACCTCGGAAGCTGTAACTATCTTTGTTTTTTGGGTGGGAGGGGCCAAAACCTTTTTTATTAAAATTTGAGCAACCTGTGATCGTTGAATAATGAAATGACATCGTCCACATTACATTAAGGATTTACACACTCATAGGTTTGAAGAAAGATAATAAACTCCTATTTAATAGTATAATATACATGGTAGTAACATATAATGCAAACCTCTTGTGGGGAACCAAAGTCTCGAATATCCTGTTTGCTGGTTGGGATCATATTTACACTGACACTTTCTAATGGTTCAATGACATCTTTGAATACCTTGTCTTGACCTTCAATGACTACTTCCTAGTTGTTTCCAAGAATGAAATAATAAAGATACACGAAACAAATGATCAACTAAGAGAATTCGACGAACAGAGTTTAGAAACTACAGCACCACATACCTGCCATCCAAATGGATAGAGAAATGAGTATCCATCCTTCTTGTCGGTGACTGACAGAAATCCCTTTTTACTTTCTGCAGCAACTGAACCATATCAAGGGTGTCCTCTTAAGACATCAGCCATCATTATTCAAGAAACCAACGCACTGCATTTAATAAGCAGGTGGCGTTGCTTTCAACACTACTTGAGCACAAAATTACAACAAGATACAGAAAATCTTAGCTCAATAAAGAAGCAAATGCGATGGTCTATGCAAGTGAAAAATTATTAGTGACACTTACATGCCGCTGGAGCTTGGTTTACAAGAGAAACCCAAGGGGCAACAACTCCGACAGCAAGCATTTGGCGTCTCCCACATTTATCTGCAAAGTCAAAGTAAATATTATATAAATTAATGACACTGAGATGTGACAAATAGTTTTCTCTACAATGCAACCAATCACTGATGCAATTCTGACATGCATGTGTCCAGAAATGTGATCCTTTTATGTATAACAAAACTTATATAATGCTGATGCTTAAGCTTGCCCTCTACCTTCTAAGACCATGTAATGAAAACACTCAAGTGGAAACAGGTTTATGTTTTAGAATAAAATTTTTAGCATTGCAGATATTGATGCCTGAATGCGTCCTCTACAATTCCTTGTTGCTTTAACTAGCAAGAACTTTGAAGCAAAAGTTTGCTATTGGCAGTATTAGACTAAAGTTAATATTCTATAAACACACGAAAGGAGTTATTTCTCTTGTTATCTTCCCAACTAAATCATTCTAATAATATTTTATTTTATTCCACCACTTGATTAAATATAAGACTAACACCATGTTTTAGGATATGAAATTGACAAAATCTGGAGCAGAGAGAGCGACGTAGATCATTGTTGTTTTACAAAACAGCTGGATTGAAAAGAGTTACATTTTCAACTGATTAATAGTGGACTCAAAATGATAAACCTTAGATTGTCAGCACTTTCTAAATTGAAGCATCACATTCTATAATCTCACCATGACACACCATCACCGTCTAAGCCATTATTCTAAGGATATTGAAAGGACAATTCAGTAAGAGTTAAAAGTAGCACTACCTAAACTTCGAAAAAGTTCTTAGCCCAAAAAAGACAAAATTCTCTTGACTCAAGTAGCTCACCATTCAAATTTCAAACAATTATACTTCTAATTGCCATTTCAGATTATAGAAAATCCTCACATTTCCCACCTCAGATTTCTTCTAAGTTCTTCTATCCATCATTTTGAAAATTTTGATACATACAAATATATATACACAGCTTCCACCATCAGTGTACCCTAACTTTTAAATTGTTTGAGACCAACCATCTCGATCATTCATTACATTATTATCTAATGAATGGCCGACATGGTTGGTCTTAATAAATTAAGACACACAAACGTAATAGAATGTAATGAATGGTCGAGGACAGTCACAGTAGAAACTCTCTCTCTCTCTCTCTCTCTCTCTATATATATATATCAACTTACAATTAATATGTTACTCTCATGGAAGCAAAACAAGTGTTGTATGCATAGATAATGTGCATTGCAAAAAATGAAAAAAACAAATAAAGAAATAAAGGAAGGAAGAAGTTACCTTGACAATTGGAAGTGGAAGGCATGGAGGTGTTCTCAGCGCGTGCAGGAAGCGAAATGCCTCTTCTAGAAACAGGCAACACAGCATTCTTCTGCTGCAGTCCTAGCTGAAACCACACCAAATCATACACTTACCCACAAGAGAAAACAAGGAAAAAGACATATATATATATATATATATGTATATATAAGTTGACATGTGATGGAAAAACGACCTGAGGGAGAGAGTTGAGAAGCAGTGCCCGGTGAACGGAGGGAGACGCGGCAGACGCCATTGATATGAATGGTGTGCTGTCAAACAAAATAGTTCGTATTGATACGTGTGTGTTATTTGTGGTGGAGACCTTATCTAAACTTTTTGGTCTTTAGACGTTGGAGGCGCGGGTCTGTCACGCCACTTATGTGTGTCCTTCCTTACTTGGACTTGGACACTTGGACTTGGACGTACACTTTCTGTGTTTCGATCAGTTGTTTACAGGATCGTCGCGATTAACACGGCTTACGTAAATATCGAGATCTACGGAGATGTACGATTAATAAGGCGAATCCACTAACTACTGAGTCTCCTATTTAGAGAAAACTTATAATATATATTTTATATTTTAAAAAATATATATAAAATTTAAACACTCAATCTTTCAGATCAAATGGGAACTTCTAATAAATGGTGATTTGTAAAAAGTAATTTATTTTATTTTATTTTGAATGAGTGTAAAACATTATTAATATAATTGATGTAAAAAAATAATAATAACATAATTGGAATAGGAATACTAACTCGTAGGATAACTGGATAAGAAATTTTTATAGGTACACTAATTTTTTTTTTTTTTTAAATAGGTACAAATGGAGTGAACTCTTGTGAATTGGGGTGGTTAAATAGCAAGTCCGTGGTTGATGAAGCTATATATATATATATATATATATATATATTAAAGAAATATGAAGCTATCTATATGTTAGTACATGAAGTTAAAAGTTCTCACATTAAATAAGTATCAATAAACGAAAATTTGGATGTAAAATTTATTTAATTTAACGTAAGTTTGAAAAATAATAGAATGTTGACTTATTGGGTCCCATAAATATGACTTGAGCACCCATTTTTTATTAAAAATTTCAATTACAAAAGAATTCATATGCAAAATGACTAATAAGGACAAGTTATTTACTTTAAACTTAAAATAAATCAAATATTGTGTAATCCCATTAATTTCACCCACTGTGTTCGACTTTTAAACCAAGGAAAGGAAAGTCTTTCATAATCCTTAATGAAACCCTAATTCTATTCTAGTATAAAATTTTTCCATAGACATGACTATCACATGAGAAAGTGGTGGAAAATATTTTTTTCAAAAAAGTTATGCTCATACAAATATAAGTAAATTCTTTTGTCTTTGATAATTTTTTAATTAAAAAAAAAATCAGGTGTTTATGTTATGCTGCTAGATTTGGTGTAATTTTGTGGTTTTTTTGGCTGTCATGGACTTCCCAATTGATTTCGATCCACTTGAGAAAACCATACACTATGCATGCTGCTTCTTTGCCAGTCTCAATGCTCAAAACAAAACACTGCTTTGCTATCTCTATATGAATGTTAAAAGTGTTGGGCTCTATTGTGGTTCTCTTTGCAAATTAAATTATGTTACTTAATGTACTTATATTGCTTACTTATTATTAACATTAATAATGGTGTACTAATAATATAAGAGGGTTTAAAAAATAAAATGTGTAAAATAAGCAAATGTATTAATAAAGATATTATTGGTATTAGATTGAGTGTTTGTAGTAATAGTTTAATCTTAAAATTAAAAGTTGGGTGTACTCATAATATGAGTGTGTAAATCATATTTATGATATCAGCACCCTAACTTATTTGGTCTCATGAAATGTGTCAAATTACATGCAATTAATTTGTTAATTAGTTGTCTTGGCTTCTTCCAAACTCTAACATAGTTTTCCCAACTCATAACTCATAGTTTGGCTATTTTTCAAAGAGGATTAGATTTTAAAAGGTTTGTCGTGTGGTTTCCTAAAATATATAAAAAAATAATAATAAAAAAAAATAAAATAGTTGGCTTATGTTGTAAAAAAAAAAAATGTTGGCTTATATTATTGCAACTAGAACAAGAAAGAAAATTGAATAGTAACTTAAGTAGGAATTAGGAACTGAGGTAGTTACTTTATAGAATGCATTGGAGTGCAATTACTACACCCCACCATGTTTATGTCCCTCCTTTTGGTATCTCAATTGTTTAGTCATACATCTCTTTATTGCTCTTTAAATTCATTTAGCCCTTTTTCCCCTTTTTCTCTGTTGTTTCCCCACCCATGCCTCCACTTTCCCAAATTATAAATCATTCAAAAGCCTCTCAATTTTTCTCAAAAACAACCTTTTTTTTTTCTTTAACCATAAATATAAACGAAACCCTTCCAATTCCAACAATGATATAAACAATATATTTGAAACTTTAAAGATTTATTGTACACCCATAAAAGACATGTCAAATTAATAATACAAACATCTTGCAATAGCATATTCATTCATTGATCATGTGATCGAAGGAGTTTGGGTACTAGCATGCATACTTATTGGCATACACATAAAGTTTTCTTCTATTACTATGAAAATAAGCTATTGGATTATGCATATTAACTTATAATATTATCATAGTATGGCATACACATAAAGTTTTCTTCTATCACTACGAAAATAAGCTATTGGATTGCGCAAATAACTTATAATATTATTATTATATATATATCTCGATGTTATAAAAATAAATTTAGACAATAATATTTAATTTCGATAAGTCAAAATTGATTTTTAATGGTGTTAGATTACTTTGATCGTCATTATATATATATATTTATATATATATATATATACACATACTGTTATGACTACTTTTGTTTTCTATAACTTACTTGAAACTCAACTACTACCTTTCTAATTAGAGTTCATTAAAAACCGAATCAGTAAATGTAAAATTTATGATGTTTGTGTTATTTATGTACGAAAAAACGTAATTATCTTGTAATTATTATATAAATAATAAAGTAAAAATGTTGTAATTACATCACTTCGAATGACAAACGTCACAAACCTAAGTATGTCATGTATATTTATTCACATAACTAATTATTGTTGTTGCAATTTTGAAGATATTCATTTAAAGTACTCAATTTAGTTTATTAATCCAAAGATTGAATATGATCACTAATACTAGATATTCTATCATATACATTTTACTCCCATTTCAGCTAATCACTAAATGTGATAATAGATAAATTGATATATTTTGAAAATGAAATAAATTAATATTAATTTGTTTCCATTAATTAATTATCACATTTTTATTTTTATTTGAATATATCACCTTAGTAAGATTAAAATTATGAGATGTCTATCTTTCTTTTCTTTTTTTTTTTTTCTCTTTTGAAACAACTGTAATTATTGTTCAAACATGAACAAACTTGATTGATTTGATTTGTCTTCCCTAAATAACAAAACTGATTATTCAATTCACTTCAGTTAGATTGAGATCTGAAATCTTGCAATAAAATCTGTTTTTGGACAAAAATACAATGGATAGAAATAAGGAATTTAAAAAAAAAAATTACTTTTTAATTTCAACCTTAAAAAATAATTATCTCTAAATAATTATTTCAATTAGAAAATTCAATATTTATTTATTAAGAACTAGCATATGCATCACTAACCGACATTAAAAAAGCAAGCAACCACCATTACCATTTTTTTAAAAGGCAACATCAAGGTTTGCTAAGACCTTATTAAATAAAGCTAGTATGATAAGCATGGCCTCAATATTGACTCTACAAATAGTTTCGAGTGGAAAAATTCTCACATGTGTACTCTTATGAAGAATATGAAAGCCGAATTCTCTCATTTATAATGGGAAAAAAAAAAAATTACACAACCAACTTAACTAATAATTAACAGGCAACATTACCATTTTAAAGCGAACAATTATTTTGTATGTAGTAGTAGTTCAAGTATCCATTAACAGTTTTATATATTAGCGTACAAGATTTTACATGTAAGACTTGACCGACCTTACTCAAAGTGAGGCTCTAGACGAAGTTATAATATGATACTTGTTATGGGTATATTTAGGACTATATAAGTGGATTGGTAAAAGCCTAACTAATTGATCCAATGAATTGATCCAATTGATGAAAGTCTGGTCCGTCAACATCCACCTCGCAGAAACAAACTCTTAGTTTACTGTTGTAGCTCTTAGATCACTAGTCAACTATAATCAAGGCTGCCTGATACTTAGTTTTAGATCATCCAAAGGAAGGTATAACTCGTACCTCAAAGTGCTTATTAAAATGAATCTTTCCACAAAGGAATCAGCCTAATTTAAGAAAGAATATACTATCAGAATTGGAAATAAAATCATACTCCTACTTCGGTGGGATTTATCCCTAAATTGATGGACACGGTTTTGAAAGTATAATTAATATAAAATTCTTTTCTATTTTAAATGTACTCAACTTGCAACACCTCACTTTATAAATAGGGGTTGAAATTTCATTGTAAAATCATCATTAGAAGAAAGACACTCAATAATATACTGTAATTTTACCAAAATAATTAGAAAAACAGTTGTAAACGTAAACATCTTTTTGGGTCAGATCACGTAAAAATCTCTTGACACTCATTATTCTTCCTCTTCCTTTCTTTATGCTTTTATTTCTGTTTTACTTATTTGCAGTATTGGGTCAAGAACTTTAATCAACCGAATCTAGACATCGATAATTTTGTCCTAGAATGAGGACTTAGACTGCAATCCTTTGAAGCTGCCCTGCTGAATTAGTACATACCTTGCTTCCCAACTGTATTTAAACCCTCAAATCTTAGGTTCGAGAGATGTGGGAGACGTAGAAAACCACTTGAGAGAGGGGACAGTACCTGCCAGGTGGTCGGGTCCTAGCCGTCCAGGGGCAAGCCCCAATCTGACAGGTCAGTCGCCGGCTGAGACCGGGGCCTATCGTTACATACAAACTCCCTAACGACCTCATCACTCAGGGAGATCACCTTTTCTACAATGTAAACTTCCCTTATGTCGAACCCCTCTGAACTGAAAGAGTCATCATCTCCTATTCTGTGTGACCGACGTTTACGACCTAAAGACATCTACATATAAAAAGAAACAGTTTAGTCGTTACAGGCAGACCATGCTTAAAATATAAGTTTTCTATTCGCTAATGAGAGACTTCCTAATCTACAGGTCACAAACGCCATACAGATCACTAAGGCCATGAGAGGTTCGACCTATAGTGTAACGACCTACGAGCTAACAACTTACATATATCTCATCCTACAGCTCGCGTACATGGAGTTACAAACAATAAACAGCCCGCAAAGTGCCAACTAATAAGATCAAAACGAAAGGAAATGAAAAGTCACAACTACTAACAAGCATGCAACATCAAGAGCATGAGATATTCAACTCAATATCGAATTCAAAAAAGAAAGAACACAATGCATACAAAAGATGAAAACCAAAAAGTCAATAAATCGTCATGGAAACTTACCGTGAACACAGTAGACCTCGGGCACCTGAGAATGATGACGCTGATCTTCGAAGAAAACGAGAAAATGAGGCTCAACGACATCTTGAATTAGAAAATAGCAGAGTAAAAGAAAATGAAGGGCCCTCTACTTATATATAGACGTAAGATCGAGACCCCAACTGTTAGATTTGGGGGCTAGTTAGCCGCCTTAGATCTAATCGTGTTGTACGAGTTAATGGATTCGTTATTATGGGCTGATAACGGATTGATCATCATAAGTCGATAATTGAAAAGCGTGCACATTAAATGCAGATGTGCAAATTGTGTGGTTACCCAAAAAGTTGCCATAGGTCATGTGATTAGATAGAATTTGAAAAGGCAACAAGACAGGTCATGGTACATCAACTTTTACCAGCGAGTCTGAGCTCCCAGTTTGCAGATCGCATTGAGAGCTGGAGGGCTAATGTTGTGGATATATTTGGGGCTACATAAATAGGTTGGTAAAAGCCCAACAAACTAATTCAATGAATTGACTCATTTGACAAAAGCCTAGTTCGCCAATATCTAACTCATAGAAATAATCTCTCATTTCGCTATCGCAGCTTTTAGGTTGCTAATCAACTATGGTCAAGGCTGCCTTATGTTTAGTTCTAGGTCGCTCTGAGCAAGGTATAGCTCGCAACTCTAAGTACTCGTTAAAAGAAATCTTTCTAGAAAGAAAGTAGCCTAATTTGAGAGAGAATCTATTACTAAAATTGGAAATAAAATCAGACTTCTACTTCGGTGAGATTAATTCCTAAATTGATAGATACAGTTTTAAAAGCATAATTAATATATAATTCTTTCCTATTTTCAAATTGTAACACCTCACTCTATAAATAGGGGTTGAAAATTCATTGTAAAGATATCATCAAAAGAAACACACTTAATAATATATTGTAACTCTGCCAAAATAATCAGAGAAGCAGTCGTGGACGTAGACATTTTTTTGGGCCAAATCACGTAAAAATCCCTTGATACTCATTGATCTTGCTCTTCCCTTCTTTCTGCTTTTATTTCTATTTTGCTTATTTGTAGTAATGGGTCAAGAACTTTGGTCGACCGAAACTAGACTTCGATAATACTATTCTTTCTAAATAAATTACTTTTATTCAAATGATCAAATTATATAATGCAAGTTAAAAACAAAAACTAGAAAATAAAGAGAAATAGTTTTAAAATATAATTACAAGAATCAAAATATTACACACTTAAAAAGAAAAATGTTAAGATGAAGTATCGTATCACATCGAGACTTGAAGATTTTTCTTTGATCCACCTTTTTGTTAATACTTAACAAGTCTGCAGTGCACTCAAATACTCAATTAAAATTACTTTTCTTGTCTTTTGAGATGAAAAATCATTTATTAAATTTTTGTATTCAAATTTTGACATCAAATCTTTCTCAATAGAAATGATGGCAAATCCATTTAGTATTTCTTGTGACACAGTTGACAGTAAAAATGATTTTATTAATTTCAATTTCAAAAAGCTCTAATTTATTAAAAGAGCACTGCCATTTAAACTCCCATTTATTATTTTAGAGATAATATTAATTTTCTAAGATAAAATTATGATTTATTAAATAATAATTTATATAAAAATTTACTCTTTTTAAATATAAAAAAAAAAACATAAAATTATTTAGGGACACTCCAAAATTTAGTTAAATATCCCTAGACAAAGGTCTTACTAGCCTTCCGCTGAGGCCGGCCTTGATATAAGACGACAAGCTTAACCTTCAATTACATGAAGGGCACATATACTAATAAAAAAGAAAGATAAAAGAGAATTAAATTTTAATAAAACTAATCATAATATTTTGAATAGGAGAAGAGAACTGAGTTCTTTTCATAACGACAACTCAATTTTTGATTTAAATGTGAGATTTACATAATTCGAATAACCTATTTTTAATAAATAATGAAATTACAAATAATAAATCAAGTTAATTTTTTTCTTATAATGATTCCTTATTGGTAAATACAACCTAAATTTATTGCAGATGCAAATACTCACATCCCTATAATTTAGTAGAACTTTAGACAAAAATGGTTTCTTTCTGCCTTGAATTTCACCAACACGACCACCTTTGTCATAAATCAAAATTTTAATTAAGTACTATAAAAAAAGAGCTTAAAAAAAGAAAAAAAGAAAGGAACAGATCAAATAGACTGGCAATAGAGAAACTGAAAAATAAAAAAGGTCACTCTGTCCGGTCAAACTCTCCTCCTTGTCTCAAATTTCACCTTATTATATAAATTTATCATGTACAGAGTCCACACTAACCTCACCCACCCCCACCTACACCAAGGTCATTCTCGTCTTTTCACTTATCTCTACACAGCTGTTACTGTTCTTTTTCACTTGTTATTAAATCACCCTTTTGTCCCTGTTTCCCCGCGCTTTTTAGTTTTAGTTTAGTCTCCTCACTGTCAGTACAATAATTAATTAAATAAGGACCATAAATATATATTATTTGAAGATTCGTTAAAACGACCCTCCAACTTTATATTTTCTCAAAAATAATCCTTCAATTTTGAATTATATCCAATTTATATTTAAGCACTAAATTTATATTCAATTTTACGTAATCATTTTTAAGCATAATAATATTTAAGCATGAACGTACGGGGTCTGCCACAACAGTAAAATCACTTGCCAAAATTGTCTTTGCTTATAAGGGCATAATTCGATTCTACTCATCAACCACTTGATCAAAATGATAATATTTTCATACGATATGAGACTTTTCTCTCGTTCTGAAAATTCAGCTCTAAATCATGTCTTAAAGACATTAATCAAAAGTATTTGACAAGTTATATGGTATATAAGATACACGTGATTGATGTAATAAAATCACACACAAAAAAAAAAAATACAAGTCAAATCTATTTTTTTTTTTTTTTTACCTCCTCATAAAAACAAGTGAACCACATTATTTCATCTTTTTTTTTTTTATATATAAAAAAAAAAAGCTAAAAAAAACAACTTTGGAATCAAATCTTTTTTTTTTTTTTTTTTTTATAATGATCGGCACAAACCTAAAGATCAATCAAAACCAGACGGGACTTTGGGATGTTACCAAGATAGTAGCTCTCATATTGGAGAAAACAACTTACACATAAATGAGAGAATAGCCCATATAAAAGTGATGAGGAAACTCATATTTATAAATGGGGGAATGCACATAGGTTGTAGAACTTACGATACACATGCAAGTGGGCTGTGCTTTTAACCAATGAGGCACAAACCCAACTACTTGCTGTACAAAATATATTGTTATTATAACATTATCATACTTATTATGGATTAATATAATACAACAATAAAATCTAAGTTACAAATACAACATATTAAAAAAGTATGGCAGATGTACAAATCCTCTTATAACTCAAGTGACATTTAAATTAATTAATTTCAATAATAAATTACTTTATAATTAATTTAAGAAATATTATAACTGTAATTTAAAGAAAAGATTTAACTATCTTACTGATTGAGTTAGATTATATATCAATAACAACTTTTGATTAATATTAAAGAATAATTAAGAGTTGTTAGATAACTTTATTAAATCAGTATGATAGACAGGTCTTTTAGGTAAAAAAGAAATTGTAGCTATTTTTTTAAAAGATTATGTTATACCTCCAAAATATCATTATAAATTGTATAGTTGTGTAAGTGTATTATAATATAAAAGGGAGGATTACTTTCAACGTACCTAGAACTTTATTATTCATAAGCACATATAACATTTTGGTTTATTTGTAATGTCCTCTCCTGGATTAACAGTTAACTAATTTTGACCGTTAGTAAATATATTTAACCGTGTAAAAAATATTGAAATACAAAATTATCCCGAATAAATTTGCTTTTTATTTTTCTTTAAAAACTATAAATAAATTAAAAATAAATTTAATGATATCTTTACCATTCATCTTCAAATGAACAGAGGAGATTAATTTAAAAAAAAAAAATTAAAAAGCCAAAACTGAAAATAAAAAAAAAATCTAAAAATAAAAGATGAATTTTCATCTTCAAACAAAATAAAATTCAAAAGGGAAAAAAAAAAATCTAGATTGAACAGAATTTAAAAAAAAAAAAAAATTTGAATCAAAACAAAACAATTTTTTTTTTTCGTTTTAAGAAAAGAGAGATCTTGGTTGAACTTATATCTTCAAACTTAGATTTAACCCAAATCTCTTTTTTTTCTTAAAAATGATTTTTTTTTTTAATTTAACTTTAATTTTTTTTTAAAAAAAATTTTGTTCAACCCATATACATATATATATATATATATATATATTTTTTTTTTCAATTTTGTTTTATTTGAAGATGAAGATGAATATGAAGATGAGTCTATATCTTTTATTTTTAGATTTTTTTTAAATTTTATTTTAGTTTTGAATTTTATCTTTTTTTTAAATTAATCTCCATTCAGATGAACGGTGGATATCTTATTAAATTTTATTTTAATTTATTTAAAATTTTTAAAATTTACTTTAAAAGAAAAATAATAAATAAATTTATTAAGGGATAAATTCATCTTTCAATATTTTTTAAACGGTCAAATTAAGTTAATCGCGGATCTAGGTGAGGACACTTCAAATGGATCAAAAAATTGTATGCACTTATGAATATTAAAATTCAAGATAAGTTAGAGGTAATTTTTTCTTATATAAAGAGTAATGTTAGACTTTTTAGATACTTTATTTAAATCTATACCTAAATGATATAACATATAAGTATTTATGATATCATTTAAATATAGATATGGATAAAATATTTGAAAATTTTAACGTTACTCTTACCTAAATATAGTTCATTTTTACTCAATTAAGAGGGATTTACAAGGTATTAAAGAAAAGAAAGGGATTTACAAGGCTTATTAGATTATCTTTCTCTCAAATTAAAACAAATGTATTTCTATTAACTACTTATAAAAATTGGGAAGAGGCTGGTGACACAATTTCACACCCAAAGATTTGTTTGAAACTGAAATAACGTTTTTGCCCTCAATAAATTTGTAAGGACTATTACAGCGAAGAGGATAAAAATGTAAATAAAATATTGAATAAAATCTCCTGAAAAACTCCCCGCCGGCTTTTGACCGTTAACCTAACCAAAATAAATAAATAAATAAAATAAAAACATAAACATTTTTGAGCATTAACACCAGAAACGAGAATCAGAGGAGAAAAAAAATGCAAAATAAAAAAAAAACGAAAACACTTTCAAACGAAGTTTTTGGTTGATTGAATCTTGTTTTGGAGTTGATGATCTCTCCACCAGCTCCTCCGTCTTTGACTGGGTCCCCGTCAACCCTAAAATTTTCACTTTCTTCGAACTCCTAAAACAATATCAAAAGCAAAAAAGCGCACCAACTGATACATTCGCGAAGCTTTTCTTTTCCTTTTTTTTTTTCGTATTTATAAATTAAAAATATTTCCTCTAAATTTAGTGGATCTGCTAAATTTAGAGGAAGACAGAGAGAGAGAGAGAGAGAGAGAGAGAGAGGGAGAGAGAGAGAGAGAGAGTTGAGTTAGGGTTTTTTGTTGGTTTTGTTGTTGGTTGTTGAGTTGTTTTGAGGTTTTGAGCGAAGATGATGATATCGAGAGGTTTGTTCGGGTGGTCGCCGCCGCATATACAGCCATTAACGCCGGTGTCGGAGGTATCGGAGCCGCCGGAGTCGCCATCGCCGTATTTGGACCCTGGAGCGGAGGCGGCTGCTGCTGCAGCGGCTGCGCAGGAGCAGGAGCAGGAGGAGATGGAGGAGGCCGAGGAGATGGAGCCGCCTCCCGCCGCCGTCCCCTTCTCTGGGCTATTCGCTTGCGCCGATCGGCTCGACTGGGCGCTGATGATCGTCGGCTCGCTGGCCGCCGCCGCTCATGGCACAGCTCTCGTTGTCTACTTGCATTACTTCGCTAAGGTTATTGAGGTGCTGAGGCTCGGCCCGGGGTCTACAGATCCGTCCGCCGAGCAGTACCAGAGGTTTCGAGAGGTCAGAGCTTTACTTGAGCTAGGTCAATTAGTTTTGCTTTTATAAATGTGATCAGAAATTGATACCTTTAGTGTTGATCGATGTTTGTTTTTGGAGAATTTATTTTTTAGGTAATTAGAGGTGTGAAGTTAGGGTTTTAGTTTGTTTAGCATTTATTTCTGTCATATAACTTATAGAAAATTGTTCTAGTCATAATATTCTGCATTAGCAACATTAGCTTGTGGATATGGTTAGTCACGTAATTTTGATATTTCGAACACATGGTGTAAAGCTGTGTCTAGAAAGATTTTGCTGTTTGTAATTTTAGGGTTTTGATGGAATTGTGATTGGTTTGGGGAATTGAGTGTATGGTTGAGTGAACAGCTTAGTGTTAGATGGAAGCTAACAAGAGCTGATGTAAGCTGACAAGATATATGATCTAACAAGAGTTGTTTTGGTCCTTTTGGAGGAGGCTTCTTGAAGTGTTCTGTTTTGTTTGCCTGTATCAATTAGGCAGCGTGTTGATTGTTAGTTCTAATATTTCGTTATTGGTAAAGATGGTTGAAATGTATTTTTGCTTATATTCTAAGGTTTGCATTAGCTTATTGAAAAGCCAGAAAGAGAATTTTGTATCTATTAATTCTCTTGCTGCAATAAGACAAAGCAGTGGGTTGACCTGTATGTAGTAGGTAGATATTCTTTAGTTTGAATGGCATGTCAAGAAACATTGAACGGAATAAGCATCTGCTTGTGGGGAGTTCATAGGCTTCTGTGTCCATTCATTCCTTACATTGCATGAATGGAACAACATTAGGATGGAGAAAGTTACCACTCATTTTGTTAAATTTAATTAATGGGTCCAATATTCAATCTGTGAAAGTTGCTTTGCTCCATACTGTGGATTTTTCTTTGTTTCTGAATTTCTGCCTGAAAATATGTAGCCGTTAATACTATTTAAGATATTAGTTTAATTAATGTGGAACTGGGAAGAATATGCAATCTGTTGAGAAACTTGATATTATTAGGTGTATTATATGTTTCCGTTTCTTTTTTATTATGTTTGATGCCATCTAAACATTTCACACCTTATGTTGCCACATCTGTCTCATTTCATATGCCTATAAATACTTTTTATGTAATTTGTAATTGCCAATTTCATGTACTAAAACTCGCCTTTTGCAACTTCACACAACTCATGTGAACATTGAGCTAGGGTGCTTGTAGCTACTTTAGGATAATTGGTTTTCAATTCGTTGTAATATATATAATGAGTTTCTATGTGAGCTGGAAGTTGCACCTACGAACTTTCAACTAACTTTATCTTTTGTTTCTCCTCTGCAGCTTGCTTTATACATTGTTTATATAGCAGTGGGTGTTTTTGCTGCTGGTTGGATTGGTAAATTTTTAATAGAAACTCTAAATGGGCTTTTATTGCAATTTGTCATAAGAATGATTCATTTCTGCAGTCTTTGATAGTAATTTGTTCTTTGTAATAGAGGTCTCGTGCTGGATTTTGACTGGGGAACGGCAGACTGCTGTCATCAGGTCAAAATATGTTCAAGTATTACTTAACCAGGACATGAGTTTTTTTGATACCTACGGTAATAATGGGGATATTGTGAGCCAAGTGTTGAGCGATGTGTTACTCATTCAGTCTGCCCTTAGTGAAAAAGTATGTTTTGATCTAAAATTTTGTCTCACATTGAGATTTTTTTGTTTTTGGTTTTTTTTTTTTTGCCTCCTAGAATTACAATGATTCTCTGGTGGTCCTTCCATTGCAGAATATTTTCTTATTTTTTAATTGGCCTTCAATGATACAGGTTGGAAACTATATTCATAACATGGCAACTTTTTTCAGTGGTCTTGTCATTGGATTTGTCAACTGTTGGCAGATTGCCCTCATAACGTTAGGCACTGGCCCGTTCATTGTTGCTGCTGGAGGGATATCAAATATATTTCTTCATAGGCTTGCTGAGAATATTCAAGATGCATATGCTGAAGCAGCTAGTAGTGCTGAACAGGTCCTCTCTCACTCTTGTTCTCTCTATCTCTCATCTATTTTCTTTTCATCCCCCTTCCTGTTTACACCTCTTTCCACAGCAAAAAGAAAGTAAAAAATTAAAGCCAAAATTAAACATATTGATCTCTATTGTCCGAAGACTATTCTCACTTTTTTATAATTGTTATTTGGGCTTATATTTGTCTTGATACTTAAAAGATTTGCTAAATGTTTACTTCGTTGTAGAATTTGAACTCCATAGTGCTGAAACATTTTAATATTGCTTATGTATGGTTTTAATTTATTTAAAAAAAAAAAAAAAAACAACACCGACTGAGAGAGTAGCAATATGTTGGTTATAGCTCCTGAGAAACCAATCTACAATTTTAAGATAAAATGCGCATGGTAGTTCTTCTGTGCTGAAAAAGTTGAGATTGGTGGCAGGACCTTTTTGTTTAGTTTTATTACATGTGCAGTATGCCCTTAGAATATGTGTTAAAAGTATAAATATAATTTCACTTTTTTGATTGTTAAAGCACTTGTTATTATTTCCCTTCATAAAATTATATTATAAATTTTCAAACAATTTTCTAATATATTGGACAATCTGCAAGCTTCATGTGTTTTGAACGAATAGGTACAATTTTTTTTTTTCAGTTGTTCAATCCATGGGGCACATGTTAATATTTTCCTTGATAAAATTATAATATATGTGCTAACAGTTTCTCAAATATATAGGATATTCTATGCATTGATGGCGTGATGTTGACAAGCCTTACTTTGTTGTTTCTTTTTGGATTTAGTAATCTTAACTTCAGTATCTGGAACTCACATGTTTGTTTAGAAAGCATGGGTTCCTTTAAACTGAACGTTTTCTCAAACTGCTTTGTGTTCCAAAGTTCTGTTTTTTCGTTTTGGCACTAATTATCTTCATTTATACATATGTAATTTTAAATGGTAGCACGTATCACTTCGTTAGTACAGATCTTTTTGGAATGTCTGCTTGTTACACTTTTGGTCTTGCTTGGTTGTGGTCATACTGGTGACAGCTTACTGACAGATTCTAGTTTGCCGATGATTTTTTAAAATGTGCAGGCAGTTTCTTATATAAGGACTTTGTATGCGTTTACAAATGAAACTTTGGCCAAGTATTCTTATGCGACCTCACTACAGGCTACTCTGAGATATGGTATACTGATTAGTCTTGTTCAAGGACTTGGACTTGGGTTTACATATGGTCTTGCAATATGCTCTTGTGCCTTGCAACTTTGGGTTGGAAGATTTCTAGTTACACATAGCAAAGCTCATGGTGGTGAAATCATAACAGCCTTATTTGCTGTAATTTTAAGTGGCCTGTAAGCATCTTGTTATCCCATTTCCTGCTGCCTTTTAATATCCTTTGTATCTAATTTGTTGTGTCTCTTTTAGTGGGTTGAATCAGGCAGCGACAAACTTCTACTCTTTCGACCAAGGGCGAATTGCTGCCTATAGACTTTTTGAGATGATAAGTCGATCATCCTCTGCTACCAATCATGATGGGAACAGCCTGCCATCCGTGCATGGAAATATAGAGTTTAGGAATGTTTATTTTAGCTACCTTTCTCGCCCTGAGATCCCTATCTTGAGTGGATTTTACCTCACTGTCCCTGCAAAAAAAGCTGTGGCTCTTGTTGGCAGAAATGGTTCTGGGAAAAGCAGTATTATCCCACTTATGGAGCGGTTTTATGATCCTACATTAGGTGATATGGCTAAATAATTTCTTTTAGTGTTATTAGCATTAATTCAATCAAAGTTTAACTGTAAGTTTGTAGCAGTTATGTCCACAAGCAGATTCTGATGCTTTTTCCTTTTTATGGTGCAGGAGAAGTCCTTTTGGATGGAGAAAATATTAAAAACCTGAAACTGGAATGGTTGAGAAGTCAAGTAGGACTTGTCACTCAGGAGCCTGCCTTGCTGAGTTTGAGTATAAGGGATAATATTGCTTATGGACGAGATGCTACTTTGGATCAAATTGAAGAGGCAGCTAAAATAGCGCATGCACATACATTTATCAGCTCACTTGAGAAAGGATATGAGACGCAGGTGAAACTCGAACAGTTGCATTAGTAATTTTTTTTTTTTTTTTTGGTTTTCTTTTGGAAATTAATTTTTTATGCATTTCAGGTGGGAAGGGCTGGTTTAGCTTTGTCAGAGGAGCAAAAGATAAAACTCTCTATAGCTAGAGCAGTGCTATTAAACCCATCCATTCTACTGCTTGATGAGGTTACTGGTGGGCTTGATTTTGAAGCTGAAAGGGCTGTTCAGGAGGCTCTGGATCTGCTCATGTTAGGACGTTCAACAATAATAATTGCTCGACGGCTTAGTCTTATAAGGAATGCTGATTACATTGCTGTGATGGAGGAGGGTCAGCTTGTAGAAATGGGAACACATGATGAATTATTAGCCCTGGATGGCCTGTATGCAGAACTTCTCAAATGTGAAGAAGCAGCTAAACTTCCTAGAAGGTATGCATACTATTACTGGAAACATCATGTTTGAATGTGTATTCTTTCTTTATAAATATGCTTGCAACAAAATGAACGTGTGTTAGCTGAGTAACATGTAATAAAATATGCATTTCCAGGATGCCAATACGAAACTACAAGGAGTCTGCAACCTTCCAAATTGAGAAGGATTCTTCAGCAAGTCATAGCTTCCAAGAACCTTCATCCCCGAAAATGCTCAAGTCTCCCTCTCTGCAGAGAGTTGGCATATTTAGGCCGACAGATGGTGCCTATGACACACAAGAATCACCTAACACTCGAAGCCCGCCACCAGAGAAGATGGTGGAAAATGGTCTTCCCATGGATTCAGGTGATAAAGAACCATCAATTAGAAGGCAAGACAGTTTTGAAATGAGATTACCAGATTTGCCCAAGATTGATGTTCTGTCTGGAAATCGGACAACATCAAATGGTTCAGACCCTGAATCTCCTATATCGCCCCTTCTGACATCTGATCCTAAAAATGAACGTTCTCATTCTCAGACTTTTAGTCGACCCCATAGTCACTCAGATGACATTCCTATGAAAGTTAGGGAAGGAAAGGATACACAACATCGTAAAGCACCATCATTCTGGAGATTGGCACAGCTGAGTTTTGCAGAGTGGCTTTATGCTGTGTTAGGATGCATTGGTGCTGCCATATTTGGTTCTTTCAATCCTCTTCTTGCGTATGTTATTGCACTGATTGTAACGGCATATTATAGACATGAACATCATCATCTACGGCAGGAAGTAGACAAATGGTGCTTGATAATTGCATGTATGGGTATAGTGACAGTTGTTGCTAATTTTTTGCAACACTTCTACTTTGGTATCATGGGGGAGAAAATGACTGAACGAGTAAGGAGAATGATGTTCTCAGGTATCAATTCTTAATATAATTCTAATTTTCTTTCGTGTACAATATTTTTTGTTTGCCACTTATTAATGCTTTTATTATGACAGCAATGCTTCGCAATGAAGTTGGATGGTTTGATGAAGAGGAGAATAGTGCTGACACCTTGTCCATGCGCTTGGCTAATGATGCTACATTTGTCCGAGCTGCTTTCAGCAATCGACTTTCAATTTTCATACAGGACAGTACTGCTGTGATTGTGGCTATCCTAATTGGGATGTTGCTGCACTGGCGATTGGCACTAGTAGCATTGGCAACCCTGCCAGTTCTCACCGTCTCTGCTGTTGCTCAGGTCAGCATTGTCACTACGTGTTTTTTGATGTATGAATATCTATGATTCATTAAATCTTTTGACTGATTTTGCAGAGGACCTTTTCCTTGCTTTTGTAAGTTAGCCTTTGCTGTCTTTTTTTTTTTTTTTTGGTTATTTTTTGTTTCTTTTTTGGTGGAAAAATTAGAACTTATCCCATGAAAAACACAGAAGAAATTTATATTCCAATTTCATCGATTTCCAATTTCAGTGTTTGATATTGAAGTATCATATCTATTTCTTTTCCCCAAATCCTGAGTGGGTTAATTATTGCAGAAATTATGGCTTGCTGGATTTTCAAGGGGAATCCAGGAGATGCACAGGAAGGCATCATTGGTCCTTGAGGATGCAGTTAGGAATATTTACACTGTAGTAGCATTCTGTGCTGGTAACAAGGTAATGGAGCTCTATAGATACCAACTGGAGAAAATATTCAAGCAGAGTTTTCTTCATGGAATGGCCATTGGGTTTGCATTTGGCTTTTCACAGTTTCTACTTTTTGCCTGTAATGCTCTTCTTCTTTGGTACACTGCCATCTCTGTTCGAGATGGCCATATGGATTTGCATACAGCTCTCAAGGAATATATGGTTTTTTCTTTTGCAACATTTGCCCTTGTGGAGCCATTTGGATTGGCTCCATATATACTCAAACGGCGTAAATCACTCACTTCGGTATTTGAAATTATAGATAGAGTGCCAAAGATTGAACCGGATGATAACTCAGCATTGAAGCCCCCTAATGTATATGGAAGCATTGAATTGAAAAATGTTGATTTTTGTTATCCAAGTCGGCCAGAGGTGCTGGTATTGAGCAATTTCAGTCTCAAAGTCACTGGGGGACAAACTGTAGCTGTGGTTGGAGTTTCAGGGTCTGGAAAGAGCACCATAATATCCTTGATTGAGAGATTTTATGATCCAGTTGCTGGTCAGGTACTACTGGATGGTCGAGATTTGAAACTTTACAACTTGAGATGGTTGAGAAACCATTTAGGTCTTGTTCAACAGGAACCCATTATCTTCTCAACAACAATCAGGGAAAATATTATATATGCAAGGCACAATGCTAGTGAAGCCGAGATGAAAGAGGCTGCAAGAATAGCTAATGCTCACCATTTCATCAGCAGCTTGCCCCATGGGTACGACACACATGTGGGAATGAGGGGTGTGGACCTGACACCAGGACAGAAACAGAGAATTGCTATTGCCCGTGTGGTTCTGAAGAATGCGCCCATCTTGTTATTGGATGAAGCTAGCTCGTCCATCGAGTCTGAGTCAAGTCGAGTAGTGCAGGAGGCTCTTGATACATTGATAATGGGAAACAAAACAACCATTCTGATTGCTCATAGAGCTGCGATGATGAGGCACGTTGACAACATAGTAGTTCTTAACGGAGGTCGAATTGTTGAAGAAGGCACCCATGATTCTTTGGTGGCCAAAAACGGCTTGTATGTCCGTTTGATGCAACCCCATTTCGGGAAGGGTTTACGTCAACATCGATTGGTTTAGATCTCGGATTCATGATTGATTATAACTTACATGTGGATGGCTTCTATAGCTCTCATTCTGCTCATTTTGAACCGCCAGAAACATTGACAACAGGTTCCTAGAATGAGCTAGAGCTAATGTGAAATGCGAATGATGAGGGCTTGTAACAATACACGGCTAGAAGGGTGAGCAGCGCGGGCAGCTGTGGTAGTTACATTGTTTTTATAAGTAGGGCTTTAGGGGTAGGCGAGTTTGGAAATTTGGTTGGGTGTTGGAGGTGGTGGGTAGGTGCATATTCTTTTTGGAGGCAAGCATATTGTTAGATTGAAGTTGTGCATTGTCTCCAAGGTATATTGATTTGTTTATTAATTAGAAAATGAAGATAATTTTAATCCTACTGAGGCGAGGTGTGTTTCATGGTTTTTCCGTGTATTAGTTTTTTTTTTTTTTTTACTTTTCCTTATGGTTATCGAAATTTTGTAACTGTCTCTGCAGCTTTTGGATGTTGAATGTGTGTGGGTGTAAATTTAACGTTTGTGAAATCCAATGGAAGATTAGAAGAGGAAAACAAGTAAGAAGTTGTTGTAATTTCCTTGTAAATAAATATGTTGATAGTGACAATTACGCTTAAATACCCGTTCGATGGTCCAATCTTTGATTTCTATGGACTGGATTGCTGGTAACATAATTATATAATGTAAATGCTAAATGATGTTGATGTCACTACATGCGAAATATGCTTTTGAATTTCCGAAAGTATTTTTATTAGTTAGAAATGCTAAACTCAAGAAACAATTAAAAGCAACATTTATATTGCAACAATGTGATATATACAACAACGCAAATTCTATTGCTTGACAGTAAAGCCACAACCAAACTTTTTTGAACCCACCACTTAAGCCTACTGCTGATCCTACCTTATTATCATTATTTTCATTCATGGTCTAATTTCATTTCCTACAACGAGCGTGTAATAGATATTCTCCCGTCAAAAGCCTCTTGGTACAGTGATACTAATAGCATCTTGTCCAGTCAAAAGGCAAGTTCAAGGCACAATGCTCACAAAAATTGTAGGCGATTTTTCCACTAAAATTGTAGTTAGATCTCTCCTGATTTCTAAAAGTAGCATTTCGGGTCATATGATAGAGTTTTATCTCAATTAGGTCCCGATAATTATCTGACTTAATATTAGTAGATCAAAAAATTAATAAATAAATAAATAATCTCTCTGTCCCAAAGTATCAATAACTATCAAGTATCAAACTATCAAATAATTATCACAAGAGCATCAATGTTATTTATTTTCACTTACTAGTGGGTGATGCAACTTGCTCAGACAATGGAAAATGTACAATGTGAGATGTCAAAGTCCACAGCGTGTAAATGGAAGTACAAAGGGCTAATTACATGGTACTGATCCTCTGAGTGGAAGCAAAACCAAGCTGAAGATGCAACAACGAGAGAGTCGTGTCTTAACAAACACAACAACAAATAAACTTAAATTCAAACGCTTGATTAACAAACGAAGAAAAAAGCATATGAACACTATTACCACTTTTACATCTTTTTCCTGATTAATTTATTTCCTTTACATCTTGGTGTAAAATCAAGTACTAAGCATTTTACTAGTTAAGCTAACTAGTACCCATCGATTCGGTTAGTTTGAGTAGGGGACCACAACAAAATTTATCTAGCTACAAAAAGTTTAGCAATGATAAATGATCAAAATGATAAATTATGGAGAAAAATAAGGGAAGAAAATGAATAAGTTATGCATGCACTTAGTGAAGGTGACTTGAATTATATTGATTTGAACATTCATTCGAAAATAATTAATTTGTTTCAACTCTAATTTTTCTTTTCTAATAGTAATTTTAATCAAAATTACTCGTCGATAGTTGTCAATAGTATATGAAATACCTATAAGACGTTTAGGTTGAGGGAGTTGAACTCACAAATCAGTTAAAAGCAATATTTATATTGCAGCAATCACTTCTGATATATACAACAAACACCAAGTTCTGTTGTTTGACAAAAATAAGAAACAAAATCCAATTTACTCATTGATGATGAGCCATACAGAGCTCTATCATAAATCATCATCATCATCTCAATTCTCAGATATCAAGCACTTTGAAAGAGTCTGCCACCACTTTGAGCTTATTCCGGACCCTTTTCCACCGTCTTTCATTTGCTCCAACGATCATTGTGTAATATCTCCCTATGCCAAAATGCCAATCATTATCAAGCTACCACAAGTTTATAAACCATTCGTTCAGTCTCTTCAAGTAGACAAAACCCATAATCTTTTTTCTATTAGAGCTTGACTTGTTTTGATCAAATAAATAAACCGTCAGTGGTCTTATTTACTATTCTAGGAAATAAAAAAGATACAACATAATCATGTGCATAATTTCACTGATGAGATTATTGGGTGCTTACCATTTGCAATGGCTATGCTTGCAAAGGAAGTGGTGGCAAAGTTTGGAGATCTAAGTCCATATTCAAAGTAGTAGTAATTCTTCCCATCTATAGTCCGCTGCATTGATCAACAGGCAGAATCAAAGAATTTGTCATCAGTGAGAAAAATAGACAAACAAACACCATTGAATTGTGTACATTTGGCTCCCTACACCATCGAATTGTGTACATTTGGCTCCCTATCTCAAAAACATACATAGATTGTATAATGAACATTATATTTTCTAGTTCTTGTTTTGCAAATATCGAACGAACAGCATTTTAATATGACTTCATACGTTTAAAGTAAAATCAGGTTCCAAAAATGATAATTCAGAGCTCAAAAGCAAAAGGGCATTTTGAAACACAACACACAGAACCTCAAACCTCTTGCATGTCTAAAATAGTAGCCACTTGATTTGGTGCAGCATACACATGCTTTGTCAAATTACTAACCACCTGACAAAGAAAGAAACCAGTAAAGACCATCCTTGTTCAGAATAGACAAATCAATTGAAATTGTGATTCGGTACCTCTTCCATGGGACCCAAATCATGGACATCCTTTTTTGCAGTTGGTATAAATCTCACCCTAACTGTTTGCAGCTGCAAAAATCTGTCTTTAAATGCAGAATCATGTCCTATGTAATCAAAATCCTGACAAACAAGATCAAGAGTGGTCATTTAGTATTATGTTGAATTTTGGCAACAAAGTCAATCCTTGCATAATTTGTAACGTAATTGCAGAACTTACTATCCAATCTGAAGGATAATAATATGAATAGCCATCAATTTTGTCTACAAAAGCATTGAAGTTTTTCGGGATCCCTGCACAATAACAAATTTCAGGCAGTGTATTGTTTAAAATTTAGTTACTAAAGTTGGTGGCTTTTAGTCCTCATGCAGAAAAATTCGTGCAAGAAAATATATTTTTCGCAAAAGCACTCACGATTGCTTAATTCAAAACATATTGTTTAAGAAACCAACCATCAAATGACTTCTCTAACAAGCACCTTGGAAAGAGTACTTTTATCTATTTCAGCAACACCACAATAAGATGGAACCAAAACATCAGCTTTTAATTTATTTAAAAGAGCTTTGTGATTGCAAAAAGCATCTCCAAAAGCACTCAAACTAAAGGGATCGATACCATTACAAGTTATATAAGATGACCAATGTTATAATACCTTCAGCAAGAAGGGGACTTGCAGGGAGAAATCTTGCAGTAAGCAATCCAGCTCCCAAAAGCAGCAGCCTTCTCTTGCAACAATTGTCTAATTTAATTCAAATTATGAGAGAAGGACCAAAAATTAATGTTTTACGTTTGAAAAGATATTCATCCATATATCTGTACAATTTTGCAGGACAAACATTAAACATACAAATAAAAAATTTACATTCTATATAGAGAACTTACAGGGTACAAACCTGTATAAATTACTAATTTAAAACCAAATTTTGTAAAATGCTATATTTCCAGGAAATCACATAACAAAAGTTCACAATTGCTACAATACACAATAAACACATATTTCCATGAGTACATACACATCATCCAACATAGCAAGAAGAGTAAATTTGAGAGGAAATTATCAGATGGGGCATCTTACTTTCTTCATAGGAAGTGGTCTGTGTTGGACATGTGACAGAGTTGTGACAAGAAACAACCCCAGCTGGTCGAGTCAACTCATTCGAATAGGCCACGTTAAACTGTAACAAGTAACATTAACAAAGGTGTTGGCTTTAGGAGACCAGTGAGGAAGAAAAGGAGATGTTGTTGAAAGAAGGACTGACCTTCTTTGATAAGGTTGTGGAAACACAGTTCAAAGAGAGTGATGAAAATGCCATTTCTGCTTTTTTGAAACTATGAGAAGCTGTAGCTTCTCATCAGACGGATATTTGGATAGGTGCAGTGCAGCCTGGCTTTTCAGTTTTGTGCCTTCTAGTTAGTTGTTTGTTTCCCTCTCTTTTTTCAGTCACGTGAGTGTCACTTGCTTGAATGGATAATGTTTTTTGGACTCGGTTTTGATTGGACAAATTTAGAGGTGCCTATTAAATTTTGAGTGAGACGGGGCGGAACTTAAATTTTTAAGGTTTGAGGACTGGGTATGGGCATATGAACGGGTCAATTAGTAATTTTTTTGGGTACATATATAAGTAGGGTCGATGAGCTTTTAGTGTCGACATTTGCACTTTTTCAAATTGTATTTTCACCCTAAATACTTATATTTTTGAAAATCCAATATCATCCCTAGTGAAATTACTAAAGGATTAAATAGAGTTTGTAAGTACTTAAAATTAAATGCCTATATATAATAACAATTTTCTTTGATTTTTTTAATTGCATTTTCTTTGCACACCAACCCTTAATAAGAGTAGTTGAGAATTTCTTTGATCGTAAAAGGTTAAAAGTTTAAGTTCTATCCTTATTCTGAAACACAAGATGTGAGTAATTTTCTCTAAATTTAATCTCATTTCCTTATCCTAAAAAAAAAAAAAAACAAACAATTTCTTATATATAAAACCTTTTTTATTTTTTAAAACCTAATTTCTCTTCTAAATATGAATTGGATTTGATTATGTAACTTGTTGAATAAAGTTACTCATAAATAACAACTATTGGATATTTTTCAATAACCTTATTTCTTTTTTAAATACTAATTTGATTTGGTTATTTTACTGATTGAATAAAGTTACCATCAATAACAACCTTTGGATGTTATTTAATAATCATTTTTACAACCAATACAATGTTTGTTATTAATATATGACCTTACCCAACCAGTAAAAAGAATATAAGAAGGAATAGTTATTAATTGCCAAGTAAAGAGAATGAATCAAAATCATTGGATGAAGTTGATTGTGAAAAAATTAATTTTTATTATTTTTATTCAAAGAATAAAATCACTATTTATTGTCTTCCCTATTATTAATATTTTTTTTTCTCTCTCTAGTAACCAATATACTTTAAAAAAAAAAAAAAAATTCAGCATGAACTTAAATTGATCTCTTAGATATCCCAAAGTTAAAAAGTATAAACCCAGTTGATTGCAGATGCTGATATTTTTTTCTTATGCCTTTGAGTAGGATGCTACAACAATAATAGATTTAATTTCTTCTTGTTCATTTCCTCTTTTAGAAATTTGGTTCCATGTTCAAAAATGTTTCGTTACTAAATAATCAAAGATATTATAGATTGAATTTATTTTTGGAAGTTAGTTTTGTCCCTTAAAAGCCAATTTTGTAGACATGGTTAGCGACGTTGTTGGTTAGCCTACTGACACTTATGCCTTAAAGACACAGGTTTTACTCTTAATAAAGACAGTCTCCCATCGTATAAAAATTTATGGGTTGTCCCTCCACCTTAAATGGGCCATTCTCCCCACTTATGTGTGGGTTGCTCATTCCTGCAAATGAGTTACTCATTGGATCGTAATAAAGTTAAATCTTGTTTGGTCCTGGTTGATTCCTGAGTTTATCCCAGCCATCATTGAAAAAAAAAAAAAAAAGTAACTGATATGAACGCGTTACTTGCCTTTATGCTAGATCGGGTTTGGTTAGAGGATCATCCTTCCTGTGCGGAAAAGTCTCTTTCTTATGTTTTTTCATATTAATCCTAGTTGTTTGGTTTTGTTTAAATAATAAAATAGAATAAATCTAATTTCCCTCCTATAGTTTGGTATAATAGCAAAATACTCTTGACTTTAGAAATCACTAAGAATATCCATATAGTTTGGCATAATAGCTAAAGAACCCCTATTATTTATAAAAATAACCAAAAAAACTCCTTAGTGATTTTTGAAATCATGAGATTTTTTGGTTATTTTATAAATGATAGAGGTTTTTTGACCGTTTTTATAAGCTATAAGGAGGTCCTTTTAGTGATTTTTAAAATCAATGACTTTTTGACTATTACACCAAACAACAAGGGTAGACTTATCCCAAATAACAACAACAGCAACAGTATTTTGTTTATACGATGCCTTCTCTCAAATGAGATAACATTTGACTCAAAATATTAATACAACTCATTTAGTATATATATATATATTTATATATACTGGTAAGAAAAAAATATTTTAAAAAATAAATAATAAAATAATAATAATAATAAAGTTGATTAGATAATAAAATAGATATAAATAGGGTGTAAAATAAATATATAATGCAGCAAAAATGAAAAGAAAGGTATTTTATAAATCTCAAGTTTGATGTTTTTCTTGTGTGAGATAGCCACGCCCATTCTCTCATATGCACATGTTTTCGTTGTTGATTCATCATATGAATTTTAGCAACAAAATAGACTGACAATGACAAAGTGTTTATTTATTTATTTTGAGGACTGGGCTTGGCTTAGGGGACTACCGAGATCTATCGGGATAAAAAAATTGATAGTTCGGCCTGAGAAACTGCTCTTAAATAGAAGAGATCCATTCACACAAAGGTGGGGGAGAGATTCACACGAGAGTGGAGGGACAACCTATATATAAGCTGGGAGAACAAATTTATTGACTTACTTTAGGTGTCGAATCTTGTCATTGGCAAGGAGCAACTTGCGTCTATACTAAGGGCGCTAACTACCAAACGATGATAGAGTGTTTGTTTTGGAACAATGAAAAGGGTTTGTTTTGGGAAAATGAAAGGTACAAAATGTAAAGGTAGAGAGAACTTTAATACTCAGAAGATGTAAGATGATCTTATTGCTTGGATACCTACAATCATTTATAAGAACAATATTTATATACAAACTGGATTACTAGAATTAACCTTCTATGAGTTTCACTAATCTTCTAGTAACCAACATTTTAATCTAACAAATAACGACCATTTGATCTAATAGAGTCAATTATAAGTTACAACTGACTAAATACAAACTTCACATGTTCGAATCTTCACGTTATTTTTACACACCATCTCTTAGTAAGAATGGTTGATCATATCTCTTAATCCTAAGAGATCAAATGTTCAAATCTCACCATTGTCAAATATGTGAGTAGTTTATTATGAATTTAATCTCCTCCCCCCACCAAAAAAAAAAAAAAAAACCTTGCTTGAGGACTAACACTCCAGCTAACTCTAATACGGAAGTTATGTCTCTTTTAATATAGAAATCCTTATATCATAGACATTTTTTTTAAAGGAATTTAAGGCTTTTTTTTTTTTTTTTTTACTTATTTATTTTGATTCAATTGAATATATTATTCTCTGCTGCTTAAATTTTGGAAGAAATAAATATTGGATTAAAATATAACCAACACATAACTTGTTATTTTTATTTTATATATTTATCATTATCAAGTTAGATTATATTAGTATTTATCAGTTGAAGTTTAATATTCCAGTATTTTATGATTTGTTCTACGTATATCATTATCAGTTCTAATTAGATGATAAATTATAAAAAAAAAAAAAAAAAAAAAGAACCCTCAGTGGGATTGCTTCTTCTTGGTCATTGTGAACAAAAAAAAACTAATTAACATTTTACTCAAAACATGAAATCCATGCTTCTCGGTACAAACTGACTAATAATTTCCTAAGCAAGATGAAAAATAATAATATCTCTAATGTAAATAATCAAATGCGAAAATTTATTTGTTGTCGATCTATTCTTAGTGGGTTAATTTGTTGGTGATGATTGGGTGTAGTTTGTAGTGAGAAAAAAAAAAACACTTAGATATTGTTTAGGGGAAATCCAACATCCCGAAAATTAATTGGAAATTAATCAAGGTAATCCAAAATCAATTGGCCCTCTTAGCCCAATAAAGATGGGTTACCCAAATTATTAAATTAATTTGAAAGAGCAGGCCCGTGCGGGGTAAACCCAAACACAAAACCTAAACCCGGTCATTTCCTAGGAAAACAAAAGCAGAAAATTACCCTAACAAACTGGAGGGAAATGAGTTTAAAAGAGAAGGGGCCTAAAAAAAGGAATCAATCCCCTCCGGACAACGAAATCTTTCGACATCACCCAAAGGATGACCTCAACATCTAGCGTGGCACTGACACAATGCAGACGTAGCATGTTTCAGCAAAAGGAAAGGTTTACAGCGTGTCACTTGTTCCCAAAGTCAGGCCAACCAATGAAAGGAAAGCAAACATCTTTTGCAAACAGCTCATAAACAGAAAAAAGAGAGGTATGGAAAGCAACAAGGCATAGAGGAAACAAGTGATAAGAGACAGAGATGTAAACAGAGGAGAAGCTAGCAGGAATTTGACCCTATTAAGGGAGAAGAAAGTGACCAACAAGCTCCCAAGTGTCACAACCCGCGCATTTCATCGAACACCTTACATGCAATTTCCCAACAACATGGAGGCTCTTTTCTAGAAGCTTCTAGGGTAGGTGGTGGTTGGTGAGATTGCATATCCACCGTTGGATCAAATAGATCTAAGCCATTCATTTGGTAGGTGGGGGTTGGTGAGATTGCATATCCACCATTGGATCAAGTAGATCTAAGCCATTCATTTGGTAGGTGGGGGTTGGTGAGATTGCATATCCACCATTGAATCAAATAGATCCTAGCCATTCATTTGTATAGAAGCCATCTATAAATAGGGGAGCTCTCATTTGCTCTCCACACCACAAAATTGTAAAGATCTCTCAAGCTAGTAAAGCTCTTTTCTCTCCAAGAGTTCTCTTGTGCTTTCTTCTTACTCTTTTAGGCTTACTTAGGTGTTAAAGTAGCATCTAAGGCCGCACGGTTCAAGCTTCAAAAGCTAAGTCCGTGACAGTTGGTATCAGAGCCGCGGTTTGCTCAACGTGTGGAGTTTGAAGAAGGAATAATGTCGGATGTCACCGAGGAAATGAGGGGAAGGGATGTTAATCCTAACCCAAATGCCGCTAAGAAGGGTCGTGGGCAAAGCAAGTCTCGTGAGGTGGTTAGTGCCATGGAGACCAGGATGGTCAAGGCGGAGTTAGCTATAGCCGATGGAAGGGCGAAGCTAGACGAGTTAGAGCAAAGTGTGGAGGAGCTCGATGGCAAATGTGATAGCCAAGTTGAAGAGCTGCGGGATTCCATGCTAGAAGCTCTCAACACCGCCATTGGTACAAGTCGCCAAGAGAGTGAGACATTTCAAGCTAAGGTGCTGGAGGCACTAGCCCAAATCCAAGCTCAAGTGACTGAGCTCCAGTCAGGCTTGGAGGAGACTCGTGCGGATGTGACCTTGTGTAAGCATGCGATGGCTAATGGGTCACTAGTTGGTGTTTCTAATCCTCGAAAGGTGAAGACTCCGGAGCCCAAGGAGTATGCGGGCAAGCGGGATGCGAAGGAGTTAGACAACTTCCTATGGCACATGGAGAGATACTTTGATGGAGTGGGCATCAAAGAGGAGGAGGACAAGGTAAACAATGCTACTCTCTACCTTACTGACACTGCTGCTACTTGGTGGCGTAGGAAGCATGCCGAGAGGGAGCAAGGCAACTGCGACATTCACACTTGGGAAGACTTAAAGAAGGAGCTCAAGAAGCAATTCTATCCGGAGAATGTGGCCCATGATGCACGGAAGAAAATGCGAGAGCTAAAGCATACATCTTCGATTGTCGAGTACGTGGATCAATTCTCCGCACTCATGCTCCTAGTCCCAAACATGAGCCAAGAGGATTTATTCTTCAACTTTACGGAAGGATTGCAAAATTGGGCAGCGTTGGAGTTACAACGTCGAGGTGTGAAGGATATCGCCACAGCTCTCACTACAGCTGAATCCTTGACCGAGTTCCGCAAAGGTGAATCCTCAAAGCTGAAACCCTTTAAAAACAAAAATGGCAAGCCTAACCAGTCTAATGGTGGGGGAGTCAAAGACAAGGAGACTAGCTTTGGGGACAAGAACAGCAAGTGGAAGGGCAGCAAGTACAACAAGGATGGCAAGAAAGACAAGAAGGACTTCAAGCCAAAGTACAACTGCTACTTGTGCGACGAGCCACATTTGGTAAGGGATTGTCCGAAGAGAAAAGCTCTCACAGCTTTGATCGAGGAAAAAGAGAGGGGCAACCAAGAACAGACCAACATGGGTTGTCTTCAACTCCTCAATTCATTGAAAGCCACTCCTACACCAACCAATCCTCCTATCCGGTCTCTTTTGTATGTGGAGGCACGCGTCAATGGGAAAGACGTCCGGACGATGATCGATACCGGGGCCTCTCACAACTTCATGCGACGTGAAGAAGCTAAGAGACTAGGGTTGAAGGTAGAAAAGGGGGACGGTTGGTTGAAGACGGTGAATGCGGACGCCAAGCCACTCGATGGTGTAGCTCGTGGAGTAGAGTTACACATTGGATCATGGAGCGGTAAGGCAAATTTTTCTGTGGTACCCATGGATGATTTTGACATTGTGCTAGGAATGGAGTTCTTGAGGCAGTTCAATGTAGTTCCACTACCTCGCTATAACTCCATATGCATATTAGAAGGAGGTCCGTGCATGATTCCAACAACGGTGAAGCTTACTACCTCTAAGACAAGCCAACTCTCTGCAATGCAATTCAAGAAGGGAGTGAAGAAAGGGGAGATCACCTTTATGGCTACCATACAAGAGGTGAAAGATGTGACAGGCCAACCACAAATTTTTCCACGGGAGATAGCACGAGTCCTCAATGAGCACAAAGACGTCATGCCACCCGAGTTACCCAAACGGTTACCACCTATGAGGGAGGTGGACCACAAGATAGAGTTGGAGCTTGGAGCTAAACCACCTGCTAAAGCTCCTTATCGAATGTCCCCACCTGAGCTTGCCGAATTGAGGAGGCAGCTTAAGGAGTTATTAGAGGCGGGATACATTCAACCATCAAAGGCGCCATATGGAGCTCCGGTGCTATTCCAAAAGAAGCATGATGGATCGTTGCGGTTATGCATCGACTACCGAGCTCTCAATAAGGTAACCATCAAAAACAAGTATCCTATTCCTCTTATTGCTGACTTGTTTGATCAGCTAGGCCAAGCAAAGTACTTCTCTAAACTAGATTTGAGATCGGGCTACTATCAAGTCCGAATAGCAGAAGGAGACGAGCCGAAGACTGCTTGTGTTACACGCTACGGGGCCTACGAGTTTCTAGTGATGCCGTTCGGTCTCACAAATGCCCCAGCTACCTTCTGTACTCTCATGAACAGAATCTTCCAACCATACCTGGATCGGTTTGTGGTGGTGTACTTGGATGACATCGTGGTGTATAGCGACTCATTAGAAGAGCATGCCCAACACCTTCGAACCGTATTCAAGGCCTTAAAGGAGAATGAGTTGTATGTGAAGAAGGAGAAGTGCTCATTTGCTCTTCAAGAAGTTGATTTCCTTGGCCACAAGATTTCACAAGGGAAGCTTTTCATGGACAAAACCAAGATAAAAGCCATAGAGGAATGGGAGCCACCCACTAAGGTGTCCGAGCTACGATCTTTCTTAGGGCTAGTCAATTACTATCGACGCTTCATCAAGGGCTACTCGAAGATAGCTGCCCCACTCACTGATCTACTGAAGAAAAGCCAATCGTGGGCATGGTCGGAGAAGCCCCAACAAGCATTCGAGTCCCTGAAGCAAGCTATCATGAAGGAACCAGTGCTAGCCCTACCGAACCACACTCTACCATACGAGGTACAGACAGATGCCTCAGACTTTGCCATCGGTAGAGTGTTGATGCAAGATGGACACCCGATTGCTTATGAGAGCCGGAAGCTCAATGATACGGAGCGGCGCTACACCGTCCAAGAAAAGGAGATGACTGCCATCATCCATTGTTTGAGGACTTGGAGACATTACTTGTTGGGGTCTAAGTTCATGGTCAAGACTGACAATGTGGCGACCAGTTACTTCCAATCACAGAAGAAACTTAGCCCCAAGCAAGCAAGATGGTAGGATTTCTTGGCGGAATTTGATTATGTGTTGGAGTACAAACCCGGGAAAGCCAATGTTGTGACCGATGCTCTTAGTCGGAAAGCTGAGTTAGCCGCCATTAGCAAGTTGCAAGGAGGCTTACTTGATTCCATCAAGGAAGGCATGGAGCATGATCCTATCGCCAAGCAACTTATTTCGCTAGCCACCGAAGGGAAGTCGAGAAGGTTTTGGGTGGAAGATGACCTTCTCTACACGAAAGGGCGTCGAATTTACGTGCCGAAATGGGGAAATCTTCGGCGACACTTGATCAAAGAGTGTCATGATACGCAATGGGCAGGCCATCCGGGACAAAGGCGCACGAGGGCGTTATTGGAGTCAGCCTACTTTTGGCCCAACATGCGGGATGAAGTGGAGATGTATGTGAAGACATGTCTTGTTTGTCAACAAGACAAGGTGGAAAATCAAAGCCCAGCTGGTTTGTTAGAACCGCTTCCCACACCAGAGAGACCATGGGATAGCATTTCCATGGATTTCATCGTCGCTTTGCCGAAATCTGATGGGTGTAGCACGATCATTGTGGTGGTAGATCGTCTTTCGAAGTATGCTACCTTCATTCCAGGCCCAAAGGAATGTTCAGCAGAGGTGACGGCCAGGTTGTTCTTCAAGTATGTGGTGAAGTATTGGGGGTTACCACGATCAATCATAAGTGATAGGGACTCCCGGTTCACAGGGCGATTCTGGACCGAGTTGTTCAAGTTGATGGGTTCAGAACTTCACTTCTCCACCAGTTTTCATCCCCAGACGGACGGGCAGACGGAGAGAATCAATTCTTTATTGGAGCTTTATTTGCGGCACTTCGTTAGTGCTAACCAACACGACTGGGTTAAGTTGCTCGATGTAGCACAATTCAGCTACAACTTGCAGAGGAGCGAAGCAACTAACCGCAGTCCCTTTGAGATGGCTACAGGTCAACAGCCTTATACCCCACACACGCTAGTAGCCAAGTATACTGGGAGGAGTCCATCAGCTTTCAAGGTTGCTAAATCTTGGCATGAGCAAGCCGACGTAGCACGAGCATACTTAGAGAAAGCAACCAAGAAGATGAAGAAATGGGCGGACAAGAAGAGGAGGCATGTGGAGTATAATATAGGAGACATGGTGTTAGTGCGGATTCTTCCTTCACAACACAAGTCTACTCGCTCATTACATAAGGGACTCATCCGGAGATACGAGGGACCATTCCCTATAGTCAAGAAGGTTGGCAAAGTTGCCTACAAAGTGGAACTTCCTTCAAGACTTAGGCTACATCCGGTCTTTCATGTTAGTTGCTTAAAGCCATACAATGAAGACATGGAGGATCCATCAAGGGGCGCACCAAGTCGGGTACTTTTGGGCACTTCTACTACTTATGACAAGGTGGCGGAGTTCATCATGGCTGATCGAGTGATTCGGAGGCCGAGTTATCCACCAAGTCGTGAGTACTTAGTCAAATGGAAGGGTCTACCCGAGTGCGAGGCGAGTTGGGAACCTGAAAAAGACCTATGGCAATTCGAAGATCTGATCCAGAAATTTTGGCAGGAGGGTGCTACACGTGACGAGGACGTCACGCATTTAGGTGGGGGAGAATGTCACAACCCGCGCATTTCATCGAACACCTTACATGCAATTTCCCAACAACATGGAGGCTCTTTTCTAGAAGCTTCTAGGGTAGGTGGTGGTTGGTGAGATTGCATATCCACCGTTGGATCAAATAGATCTAAGCCATTCATTTGGTAGGTGGGGGTTGGTGAGATTGCATATCCACCATTGAATCAAATAGATCCTAGCCATTCATTTGTATAGAAGCCATCTATAAATAGGGGAGCTCTCATTTGCTCTCCACACCACAAAATTGTAAAGATCTCTCAAGCTAGTAAAGCTCTTTTCTCTCCAAGAGTTCTCTTGTGCTTTCTTCTTACTCTTTTAGGCTTACTTAGGTGTTAAAGTAGCATCTAAGGCCGCACGGTTCAAGCTTCAAAAGCTAAGTCCGTGACACAAGGCATAGGCAACAGCTTATGTAAAGAGGTAAATGTTCATCTAAAAGGTAAGTTTTTGGGAAATAAGCATGGAACGGATTAATAGACAAGGAAACTCTCTTAGGAGGTATCCTCACAAATATTAAACCTCGATCTAGGCTTATTTTAGTGTTATCGAGTATTTTCTTTCCTCTAAAAAGCTTTTAAAAAAATAACTTGACTTTCAGTCGAGGGAATCTTCCCCTACGAAAATCACTTTACTTGAGTATCGAAGAGTTTTTTATCGGTGAAGCACCGGTGACCCTTGACCTCGACTTTCTATCTCACATGTATAACTAGGGAAAGAACGAATGAAGGAAGAAAGGGATATGTCAACCCAAGGGGTCGGGACCCCTTGTTCACTAAACGCCTGTAGCATCTACAAAACCACCTAAGAATTTGGTTCCCTTAATCATGATGGTTTGTAACATTTGCATTAGGGGCCCAATCCCCTGAGCAGTAAAGGGATTAACCCAAAAATTACATTCTTAGATTGTATTCACTTGAGATCTTAATATTACTGTTGATATGACCTTCGGTGGACAATTTTTGCATCAATAGATATGTTGTTATTAACCAGAAATTCATTGAATCATTGTGATGCAATATTATGATGGGATTCATATAATGAAAAATAAGACAATTTGAAAAATTGATTTACATGTTATACGTATGACATTCTAGACATGAATTCCAATCGTAAAAGTTTAGACAATTTCAAAATTTTTACATTTATTAACGTGACATGGTTAATTTCACATGTAATTTGGCTTCCTTTTATTTTTTTATTTTTTATATTTTTAATTTTTACTAGGTGCATTTACTTTTATTAATCGAAGTAAAAAAGAGACAGAGAGTTCTACTTAAATTCAATGTTTTACATGAGAAAAGACAATCAAATTTTCTTTTTAACATGATTCAATTTTTCCTCCTTTTTCAAAATTTGTGATTAATTAGTAAAAACATTGACTTATTTACCTTCACATGTATACATATTTACATACATACATACATATATATATATAAATATATATTTAGGAGAAATTTCTTTTTTTATATATTTTCATGCAAGAGTTCTAAAATTTCAAGTTCAATATTAGTAATACCATTAAAAAAGATATATATATATATATCATTAAATTTTCTTTTAAGTTCTAGAATCAACCCAATTTTGCAAAATTTTGATTAAAGAAAAATTTAATTCTCTATTACATCCACATAAAACCTCTCCGAACTCAAACATTTGTAAAAAACAAAAAGGAAATTAAGAGAAACTGAAAAACCACTACATTTCATAAATTATATTAAATTAAATAAAAACTTAACAAAAGAACAAACTGTAATGCATCATGAAAAAATATACTCTTAAAGCCGCTACTAATTGAAAACTCAGCACCTAATTAAACATATTAACATATATATATATATATATATATATATATATATATTCAATTATTATCCTTCCTAAAACTGAATGTAAGCTCTCCACTTTCTTCTTGTTTGTCAATGTAGATAATGATGTTTTCTGCATCTCCTTCATACTCAGAAACCATTTTTGAAAGCACTGAAAACACTTTCTCATCCATCCATCTCTGCAGTCCCTCCTCAGTGGCACCAGTACCGGCATCTGTTTCCATCTCAATCAATGCAGATTTTGAAGGGCATATGATCACTGGTCGGTTCCCTTCAATATTGGTTCTTTCGAAGGCCCATTCTCTTAGCAGAAGCCGACAACAATCCTTCAAATCAGACGGCCAACATATCGTCATCACTTGATCAACCAACGTGGTGAATTTAATCATGTATTCTGCCGCATACACATGATCTAACTCTGATGTTATGATGATCACAGTATCTTGAAAACCATTGCCAGGACCCTTTAAAAAGCTACAAAGGGTGTCCAAAACATATGAATGAACCATCTCAATTTTATCAAATACTAAAACACTGCATGGCCTAGTAGTTGTAGTCCTGATAATTGTCTCAACTAGACTCGAGGCTGAATCAAGTTCTGCATATTTGGCCATGTTGATTCGAACAAGGCGGTCCTCATTGTCGTATAGCTCGGCGGCAATGGCTCTGGCAAGGTCTGCCTTACTAACCCTGTTCGAACCCTTGAAGAGAAACAGTCCCAGTGGCGTCTCTGCCCGTCTGTTGCTGTCAGTTTGGTTATACAAGACCTCCACAATCGATCCAATCGCACCCGTTGCTCCAAAAACCGTCTTGAGCAATCGTTTTTCAAGTTCAACGTATCTCATGTTCCGGTCTTCAATGATGAACCATGAAGCTGGTATTCCAGTCAAATCACATGCTATTTTCGCAATTTCATGACACCCCACAACCTGATTTTGCTTGAACTTGTAATGAATCTTTGCATCAAGTTGATCCAAAATCAGGGAATAGTCCTCCACTCTCGCAGCCTCATGAACACCAGTGACGAAATCGTCATGTTTTACGTACATTGTTTTGCTCATGAACTCAACCAATTTAGCGAACGCTTCCCTCAATTCATCCTCCACATGAGACTCCATCCCATCATAAGGAAACTCAGAGAGAGTAGCACCTGTAGCAGCATTGTCCTTGACGATCTGATTGTACTCCACCAGGGCTCTCCGCAGAATATACTGGCGCTTCTCTAGTTCTCTCCGATGAATTTTATTTTCTTCCTTGGTTTGATATTCAAAAGCCTTGTGCAGGATATTGATGAACTGGTCATGTACGCACACATTCGTTCTATAATAATCAAGACGCCTAGCAATATCAGCAGCGAGCAATACAGCTTTTTTCTCGAATTGGACGCGGCCGTGAGCTCGCTCTATCTCTAACATATTGACAAACTCGTCGAGGCTCTCCCTCCTCAAATCTGGAATTTGACAATTCGACATTGTTGAAATAGCGTGCTTTGGTTGTATTTTGTTTTGTTTGTAAGTTTAATTGGCTGTGTTTTGATGGTCTTATATTGGAAAATCTTTACCTTCTTTGAAGAGTTTGCATAAAAAAAGTAGTCCTAGATTAGATAGGAAATTGAAGACACAAACCTAAAAGAAAGAGTAGTCCTAAATTAGACAGGAAATTGAAGACACAAAAGTAAAAGAAATTAAGTTATATGTGATTTGTTTTCCTATTTTGTCACGATTTTAAAAATAAAATTAATTTATGATTATAATTTATAAAGACCTAATTTTATATAATTAATAAGCAACAGATTTGTTCTACATGACCAATCCACTTACTTGTTCAACAAGTCTAGGTTTCGTTATTTTTCTCTTCATCATTTATTTATTTTGTTATTATTTTTTTCCTTCCTTTCAACAAGTCTAACTAGGGTTTCTCGTAACGTAGGTCAGCCCATATCACAGAGATGGGTCACACCCAACCCAATACCACTCATCTTCTTAACCAACTAACAATTAACCTTTTTGAACCTCACCGAAAGTTGGTGGATGTCGTTGCAAAGAATGGTGGCCTTGAAAAGGCTACCAAGAGACCGTTTGGGACCTTATGATGCTGAAGGCGGCAGCATAGGGTGAGGAGATGGAGGGTGCAACCAGTGGTACTTAACTAAACTTGATGAGACTTTTAAATTGTGTGATATTAACGAGTACCTTTTAAAGCTGTGGAGACTCTTAAATTTACCACGACAGCCACTCCACCATGGCCGGCATTTAACTCATAATCGCATTGAAAAATCTGAACCCTACAACAAGGGTTATATATATATATATATATATCTCCATGATTATTTTCGTCCGAATTCTTATACCTATTAAAAACAACCCAAATTAAATTAAACTATATGATTTTAATTTGAATGATCTTTTATTTGCAGAGTTGTATATACATAATCAGTAGCTAGATATGGATCAGGGGCCATTGGATATGTATGTTGTGTTAAGCTATAACGTATGGTTAAAGATCCTAACGTAGCCAAGTTAATAAACAATTGAACATGCTAGGATCCATTTAGCCCTTTGCTGTCTAGGTATGTAAATGGGTACCCTATTCTTCTCCATCCTCCTATTTTGAGAACATGAGATATGTATATTTCAATCAATATATTCCTCACTGGGACAGGTTAAAAATTATGTATATTCGAATGGATATGAAGCTATTAATTATCATTCCGTCATTCGATGAAAAGATATTAATTTTATGGTACTTTGCATGAACAAAAAATGTAATCAAGTTGGAGGAAAATTGAATGAAAAACTTCATTTTAGTAATTGAGGTATCGTAAAATATTAAGTTTTTAAAATTATTTTAGAAAAAACTGTTTTCATTCTTAACTTTTTTAAAACTCTTCAAATAAGTCCAAACCATCAGTCAACTAATGGTCAACATTAACATAATATATTAAAAAATAATTTTACCTTTGATGGTTGTTAGTAACACATAAATTACTAGATTATCCTTATAAAATAATGAATTTAGAAATTAAATTATCTAAAATGTCAAAGAATTTAAGTTATTAAATTATAACTTAAATTGCTTAAAGTCACTGTTGATCATTAGTTAACTAACGATTTAGATTTTTTTGAAGAGTTTTAAAAAAGTTAGAGATGAAAAGAACTGTTTCCAAAAGAACTTTGACAACCTGATATTTTTCGAAACTTTAATAACTAAAATGAAATTTTTCCAAAATGAAAAACAAAATTAAAGAAAGAAAGGGGACTAGATCAAAAACAACAAGAAGCCTAATTTGGTGAAAAAACCATAACCCACTCACAATCCTGGTTTCAAGGTTATAAGTTTAACCTCACTAAAGGCCTACTTTGTGGGCAATTTTTCCCCACCTGTTATGAGATGCTGCTTCACTTATTGTGAGTTATTGTGAGTTACTCCCTCTCGTCTTATGAGAGCAAATCCTCGGACCACGTCTCAGAGTCAGATTACAGTAGATCAGAACAGTATCCTAGGTAAGGTATCGATACTAAAAAAGAAAAAAAAAAAAAAAAAGCCGAAAACTCTGTAGTACAGTGGGCAGCTTCCTATATTATGATTTATGAAATTAGCCTCTTAGGTTTTGTTCCAAAAAAAGTGAAAAATAATCTATTGGGCAATTACCAAATGAGCCCGAAGGCTTTTTAAAAGACTTTAAGTAGTTAGTGACATTTTCGTTTGTGACCAAGTTGTTCCCCATATTTATTCAAAATACCAAAATAGTCCCTTTGACTAATCTTTGTTAGCCAACTTTAACTTTGAAAGGATAAAATTATAATTTTAACTGAAAATCAGTGCAACAATGACACATGCATAATATTTTACTTTAATTTACATATATATATTATTTTAATTTAACTAACACTCTTTGTCACCTATCCTAGTTAACTTTTAACTCAAATTTAATTATAATAATAGAGGAGGTCACTATCATCAATGGTGGCCTCCGGTGGAGGCTAATAGCCTCCTCACAATTTAGAAGCAGAGGAGCTAGGTAATGACCTCCTTAATTAACCAAATCATGGAGGAGCTTTTTCACGTTCCGAAAGCTAGATAGTGGAGGAGCTCATCCATGATCTGGTTTGATCTAGATCATGGATGAATCCACAATCTGAAAATAGATCATGGAGGCACCTGCACAATCTAGTCTCATTTTGGCCTAATAATCGTGGAGGCTACACCTCCACGATCTTAGTGCTAGAGGATGATGTCGCCTCCGATCTTCCATTGAAGGCCACTATTATTGTAGTCTCCCTTTCCTTTAAATTTTTTTAATTTTTAATTTAACTTTTTTTTATAATTAATAAATTAATATTTATTTTAAATTTTAAAATTTTAAATTTGTTTTATTACTTTAGTTCATTAGTTATGCGTGATAAATTTGAATTTAGATGGGGCATATAATGGATTAGATAAGAATAAGATAGACATTTTTACACCAAAAAAATAAAATAAAAAATAAAACTATAAATATTAATTTTAATAAGGGTATTAAGGTTCTTCCAAAATTTCAGTTAAAGTACTCAAATATTTAAAGTAACAATCAACAAGGACCAATTTGGTGTTTTTAAAATGTTTGAGGCCAATTTGGTACTTTAAAAAAAATATAAGGACCAATTTGACCAAAAATAAAAAATCCTCAAACTATTTGGATTTTTTAAAATGTCTGTAATTTATTTGATAATTACTCTAATTAATCTGTACAGCTGTGTTTACCAATTATATAATAAGCCATTTTTTGTATTTATAAAATATTAAAATTCTTAAGTTGGATGCCCATGTCCAAAATGGATATAAGTATGGAATCCGTCTTCCCTCCCACGTGAATAAAATTGTATCCATTCCCATTTCAAAGGTAACTAGTCTCTAAAAATTTTTATAAGTTTGAACATGTGATCCAGGAAAATGATTGTAATAGCTAGATGATGGTATGGTGTCTAATATTAGCCAGCCATAGACCCTAGTTACTAGATTTAATCCTTTACAAGAAGTAAAAAATTCCACATATTTTGATGAATTGAAAACTTATTTAGATGGAAAATTGTAGCCCGGTTTGGTGGTGAAACCTTAGCCCCCCACGCCTTGTCTCAAGATTGTGGTTTGAATCTCACACTGCCTCATATTTGTGGGTAATTTTTCCCACATATTGTGAGTTATCCCCCACTTGATGTAGGTTGTTCTCTCTCGCTTTTAAGATATGATCCCTAAATCGTGTTTTAAAGTCATATCTCAGTTGGTCCGACCTACTACCTAGGCATGTACTATTACTCAAATACACACACACACACACATTTACACGAAGTGATTCAGTTAGCTAAATCACGTTACTATATATGCATAAATAAGTAGCTCTAATCAATCAATAAGTGCTCTGTCATAGTGGTTGGCAGCATAACTTAAGATTTTTCAAATAGTGGGTTCGACACACAGTGAATGGTCACTAATGTAGCTATTTTCTCTCATCTTCGTGTAGGCAAACCCCCACTCTCGTATAGCTAAACCCCTCTCGTACGGGAGTTACTCTTCGGATCGTATCACTTGTATTTTATTCTCATTTAGTTTCAGCAGTTCTCTAGGTTAGTCCCAATAATTTTTTTTAAAAGAAGCTTAGATCAAATATTATCCTTTGGCAAAACGAAGGACCCAAGCGACTTTACTTTGTAATTTGGACTGATGCACACCTCACTTTCTCAGTTGATATCCGTAAATCTGTGATGATACTCTGGTTTTCATCAATTTAGCAACAAATCAATAATATCTATTTACAAATTGATTAGTTTGTAATTTTATGTCTTATCCGACATGTACGATCAATCGTCCAGACCTTATTGTATTGTTTTATGTATATATAATTTCATTGTTTGATTCTATAAATATTGTGGTACATTGGTACGTGCTCTTTTCATATTTTGAGTTACTTCCATAATTTTCAAATTACAATTTAATTTGGAATGATTAGGTATATAATACCACAACCCAAATTCAAGAACGTCATGTCAGTACCGACAATAGATTATAAATGTTTATAGAAAATTGAAATGATGATTTATTATCATTAAACACAAACTATTAGTGCATCATTTGTAACGAGAGAGTCCAAGACAATATATAAACGATACATGCTTAGAAGTCTTATAGCCCTCCAATCATGATCTAGTGTCGACTGTCAACTTTGATAATTGAAAATGGTAGCACGAGAAACTCTTATCTAAGCAATGTTCATGAATAGTCGGTTCAATAATGAAAATTGATGTAGCCCCTTTTTGTCCGCATTCCAAGGTTTTATCTTTATTAGTGGTGTTGTATCACATGCTTAATTTTAGTGTAGAGACTGACAGAGTGACATTACACACATAAAAATAGACTGGGTGTGGGTCATGCTGCCTCAGTGTAAAACATTTCGTAGGGCGGCCATAATGTGTCACCACTCGTAGTTTGTTTCGTATAAATTTTAAATTTGATATTTTCTATTATGCATACATTTCACTTTCATATGATATTATTGATAATGTGATACATCGTTTCAGTTAAAAATTTATTAATTATTTAGAACGACTAAAAAAGTCACGAGAACTACATCATCACTCTAACAATTTCTTTTAAAATGTTTTTATGTCGATTTTATTATGTTAAGATTAAAATTATATGATTACAATTTCTAGAATACAAATTTACTATTTTTTAAGAAAATAAGAGGACTGTTTTTCCAAAACACTATATACTTTTTTGAATTTCTTATCATAAAGTCTCTTCTAAGAATATATTTATTTTTAAAATCTTTGACAACTTGTTTTTTTTACAGAAATACTGATAAAGCAAAACTTGGCCAAGTTATTCATTTATTTATTTGATGTTACAAGTACAAGTACATTTTAATGTATGTCAAGATTACTTAAGAATGACTCCGAGGTATGATTCGGACCACAACATAATTTTTAACTCTACTCCCTTGTAAGTGAGAGAAAGAGTCCTCTATTTAGTGGAAAAATTATCTTTCAATCAAAAGGATTTAAGCGTAATTTTATCCTTGCACATAAGGGGTCATGTTAAAATTTTCAACGTACGTGGAGTCACTACTCAAACCTAGTCTCAGCTTTTAGGGTATGTTTGGTTTGTAGGATTTGAGGTCAGTTTGAAATTTAAGATATCTGAAACTCTTAAATCTCATATTTGGAGTGATCAATTTGAGAATGAAATCTCAATCTCATCTTCATGTCAATCTCATTTTCTTGGGAATGTTGAATCCCAATCTCTACCATGGGATTCAATGGAAATTAATTTTTCTCTCTCTCTTCATTAATTGTTTCTTCTACTAATCTCATCTATTCTCATGTATTTTGTGAAATTAATTTTATTGTATACAAACAAAAATTTAAAAATAATGCTATTATTTAAATAAGAGTTATTACAAAATTAATATTTATTTACTCATACTTCAAAATAATATAATTCTAAAAAATTAAATATAACTTTCTAGAAAAATGATTTATATGATTTATTTTATTTAAAACATTATTAACTTTATGTATAATATAAGCTAGGTTATATAATAATATATTTAAATTAATTTTATTTTAATCAAAATCCAACCTACATTTTACTATTTAAAATTAATTCGTGTATTTAAATTAATAAAATATTTTTCCCATTTTTTTGTAGATTTTTTATAAAATTAATTTTCAAATTACTTTTAATTATATAATAAAATATTTAAATTAATTTTATTTTAATTCAATCTCAACCTACACTAAACATAATATAAAATATTTTTAATCCAACAATAATTTCTATCAAACATGGAATAATAATTTTTCGTTTCAATCCAATTCATTTTATTATATTTCAATCTGGTATATGAAATAAAACTTTGAAGAAAAGGCCATCGGGCGTGTTTTGCCACTATGGCTAGCATCCTGCGAGTCTCGTTCAAGTTATTCAAACAAGCAGGTAAAAACACTTCACGTGATGCAAAATTCGTCACTTTTGATTTACAACTTTTTGGTAGCTCGTGAGTCGTGATTGTAATTTATATGTGACTAAGACACAAGTTTGATTAATTTTACCAATCTCATATTAAAGGCCAAAAATTAATGTGTATAAAAACAGATCGAGTCAGCGTAAAAATGTTGTGTGATTGTCTGGTATTTGTCACCGCTTAATAGGGCTGCCAACTTCTATGACTTTCTTAATATTTTATATCACAATTTCTGTGGCATCTAATATTCAAGACTAATTGAAATTAATCATCTTAAAATTACATTCAATAATAATTAAAGAATTGACGAAATGATGTTGAACAATTTCATATTAATAAGAGATTATAGTTTAAAAGTGTATCTCTCTTAAATTTTAAATCATTAATTTAAAATAATAATAATAATAAAAGTAGTGTGAAAATTATAAAAGACTTCTTAACATACCTATCATAGTTGTAAATAACATAAGTTTATTACTAGAATAGTGCTAGATTTCTAAAAAATTTTATCCAAATCCATACTCAAAGGCCCCAAATAATATGATATGTAATGTAACACTTATGAAAAAAATTTATCCAAAAATTTTATCTAAATGATGTGGTAAATTAATTTGTAGCTTTAATTTTAAGATGATGTATTAATAATATGATAATTACACATAAATTTATCACATTATTTAGATAATAAATTTGGATAATTGTTTGGATGATGTAGCATTATTCTTTGTAATAATATTAATGATAGTCATGATTATCTCACAACAATCAATATTGAAATCAATTTTTACATGATGTCATTTGTTATAAAAAGAAAAAAATTACTTACCAGATTATTAATATTTTTTGACATATATAATGCTTTTAATAATACGAATATAATGGACTTATTGTTAAATTACTTCAATTATTATCATATCCTTAATATTTGATATCCCCGTAATTTTTTTTCTTAAAAGTTAATTCATTAATTTTGTAATATATAAATATAATCAATCATTTCAAAACTCAAAAATTCATACCTATCAAATAATGGAACAAATGCGCATAAATGAGTAGTTTGGTTGTCATTTGATGGTTAAACCATCTGTTATCATTTATCTCGCTAGAGATGGAGGGTTTTACGTCTAAAACTTTTTATAATATTATGGATATTTTTCTTTCATTTTTTGTAGGTTATTCTTTTCTATTTCTGAAAACTAATTTCGGGATTATGCTATAACATCTTATTGTTGTTGGTTTTGATTTTACAACCTGAATCGATCATAATTATTAAAAAAAAAAAAAAAAACGATCAATCATCATTAGTCGACTATTTGGACTGGTCAAAGGAAGCACGTCGCAACAAAAAATTAGACCCCACGCAAAAACCGACACTCCCTAATCAACCATGGTCCCAACAACACAGTATCAGACTCCACCCAAGTCACTCCACATTTTTTTTTTTCCTTTAACACAACTGAACATTCAAATGGTCGGTTCCATTCCCATCACACACAGCCCAAAAGCTCGCCGCCCTAAACGTCAGCAAGAGGTTTCGGCGCCAAAAAATCGTTCACCACACAATCCACCAGCGGGGCCCGCCACGCCAACAGGTCGGCGATCCCGTATCTTCTCATCGCCGATTTCACCGTACCCTATGATCAATCATCACCACAAAAACAAAAAATCAAAACGAAAAACGTGGGACCCAGTTCCAGTATTAGCTGTACAAGTCACTGGCATGTGGCATCATAAAAAAGAACAGTCCCAGTGTGTTTTACCGGGTACCGGCTCTACCTATTTTCTGGGCGTTATTTTAGGTTTATATAAATAGAAACTCTTACTTGTACACTAAAGCTAACACGAAGCAAAAAAAAAAAAGAAAGAAAACTGAGCAAGCAAGCAAGCTTGTTAAAATTCTATAATTTGATTTGAAGAAAAAAATCCATTAAACCATATGGCAATTTATAGAATTGCAGTCGGGACGCCAGGCGAAGCCAGCCATCCGGACGCGTTACGGGCTGCTCTTGCAGAGTTTTTTTCTATGATTATTTTCGTTTTCGCCGGAGAAGGGTCGGGAATGGCATTTAGTAAGATCTTATTTTCCTATACTAGCTTGCATTGTTTTTCTTTGCATGGTTGATACAATAATTTTTATTTGATTTGTAATTTTTAATGCATATTTTAGTTAAAAAGAAAAAAATCAATTTGACTTGTAATACATTTCGTAACTGCTTATTCGTGATATGTATAATAATTAAGTATTACAATTTGAGGATACATTAAATTATATGTACGTGGAAATACTAAGTTTAGTTGGTATCTACTTTTTGCAGACAAGCTGACGGATAACGGGTCCACGACACCGTCGGGGCTCGTTGCTGCGTCACTGGCTCACGCATTTGCGCTTTTTGTGGCGGTTTCCGTTGGCGCAAATATTTCCGGCGGCCATGTGAACCCTGCCGTGACATTTGGTGCATTCATGGGAGGAAACATAACTCTATTGAGAAGTATTTTGTATTGGATTGCACAGTTGCTGGGATCAGTTGTTGCTTGCTTGCTACTTAAATTCGCTACTGGTGGATTGGTGAGTAATTTAATTGGCAACTTCAATTATTTTTTTTCCAAGATAATTTCATGAAAAACAATTTTGTAAAATATAACAAAACCAAGACTATGATAATATTAATATTAAGGAAGCTTAGTTTTTGAGGTCTGAATTAACTTTTTCATTGTGTTACTTTGATATTAATGAAATCATGACCATATCATGTTTATGCTGGTTAGTCTACATGGGCTGCATGTTTCTAGAATATATTTAACAATAAGTTTAAACACAAACCATGTATTTTTTGTATTTTTCACTAAAAAAAAAAAAAAAATCTCATTTGACTGAATCAGAATATATTTTATCTTCCTTGGGAGCCAATAAATAAATATATAATATTTAGAGAGACCCTAAAATATTTTATATAAAATCAAGGATCTTATATACAATTATTTAGAGTTATTTTTCATAAAATATAAAATAAAATTTGGGGGTGTTGTGAACCCACTAGCACCCCCCCTCAGCACGCCACAAGTTGTGATCATGTAATCACTCGACAAATTTCATTACTTGTCACCATTAGGATGTATGGTGAATGGTTCACATTATTACATCCCAAATTTTTACCTTTGTTAAACCATATGGTCATGATTTGATTGATAGTGGTAATATGTTGTAGGGTTGCTAATTTACTAATTGTGTAAGGTTGGTATTTATAATAACTTTTAGATTAATAGTAAGAGTTTTAATTGAAGGATATTTAGGAAAATTTTTTAAAAGAATTGAAATATGTAATTTAATTTATTGACTTTTCTTCATAAAACTACAGGAAACGTCGGCATTCTCCCTATCATCAGGCGTGTCCGCCTCAAACGCTCTGGTTTTCGAGATAGTGATGACGTTCGGCCTAGTCTACACGGTCTATGCAACCGCAGTGGACCCAAAAAAAGGAAACCTAGGAACCATTGCACCCATCGCCATCGGCTTCATCGTCGGAGCGAACATTTTGGCCGGTGGCGCTTTCGACGGAGCCTCCATGAACCCAGCAGTCTCCTTCGGACCAGCGGTGGTCAGCTGGACTTGGACCAACCACTGGGTGTACTGGGTGGGTCCGTTTATTGGTGCGGCCATTGCAGCCATCGTGTACGACAATATTTTCATTGGTGATGGTGGACACGAGCCGCTTTCTGCTAATGACTTTTAAGTGATTTTATGGTTTGGTTGAGATGTGGAAAGCATTAACGATCTCTCTCGTTGTTTTAAGCTGTGGAGAGAATCACGTCTGGTGATAGTGATTCGTTGGTCGGTTTTTGTTGTAGGTGTTATTGTGTTGTCTTCTTTGTTGTCTGTAGCTCGTTAATTGTTATTTAAATGAAATTGTCTTGCACTCTTGCTTGATTTTAGTTTTCGTTTTGGTTTTTTGTTTTACGATGACTTGATGATCATTATTTCTATTGAACTTGTGTGGGTTTGTATTTGTGCAAGTGTTAAATCGTTACGGTTCATCCATTTATCAAAAACTTGTTTTTTAATGTTAAAAATTCTATTTAATTTCTTTTAGGAGCTTATAGACTCTTTAAGGAATTTAAAAAGTTGTAAAATTATACTTAAGAAAAACTCAAATCAAATAGATCGTTTTGAGTTTTTTTTTTTTAAATATTAAAATATCTGATCTATTTCTATTTTATTTTATTAATATTTTTATATTCTTATAATACTATTATACATATTTTTTTAAAATAAATATAAACATATAATCTTAATTTTTATTTACTTTTTAATTCATAAAAATGTCTAAAAACTCTTTTTTAATCTATAAGTTTTTTAATTTATAAAAATATTTGATTAATCAATAAGTTCTCTTTATTGTGTGTGTGTGTTTTTTTTTTTGGGCTAATATATATATACTGATTTTTTTTTTTAATCTTATGCTAATTATGTGTATACACATTATATATATAGACATTGCGTTTGTATATATATATTTCTAGTTTTTGGTTTTGTTTGTCATGAATATTATATGTCATATATATACTGTAATTGGTTTTGTTATCAGTTCATCAATATATAAATACTGCATTGATTTTATTATTGGTTTGTTGATATATATGAAGGGCTTTATTGAACTAATGGAATGATATATTGCAATTGATTTTGTCATTAATTCGCTAATATATATACTGTAATTTTATTTCTTGAATCTAATTAAATCAAGAGTGAGCAATAAAATCTTTATTACTACTACAATTAATTAATTTTTGATAATTGAGAATGAAACAATTACATTTTTAGAATGAATATATTATTATTCTCTCATATCATTTTTAGTAAATTAATAATCTAAAAATACTTTAAACATAATTTAATCAAACCGTCCATAATTTAAAAAAGTTTTTTTTAATTGACATCCAAATAACTAACAACTTTCTTTCAAAAGATATATTTCTAAAAGTTTTACTTGTAAAAGATCTACTTCTAAAAAATATACTTAGAAAAGTTGTATAAAATGAAACATAAGTTTCTCACTTATGTGTGGATCTCTCCTCTTAGTTTTTGGGAGTTTTACTCCAAATCATAACCTTAACTTTTAATTAATTCCACTATATGTAAATATACAACTTGATGACATTTGTCACCTAACTCTATCAATTAAATCAAACTAACGCACATAATTGCATAGCATTGTTATTAGCGACCAAAAAAACAAAAAAAAATTAATGTTAACGCCCTTTAGACAATATTATTTCAGAAACCAATGAGACCAGGTTAATTAACTGATGTGTCCTTATACATATGCTTTTAAGGTTATAGAATCATATACACCATACCAAAGAGTAATAATTCAGAAACTACATTAGGTTAATGTTTCGTGTTTTAGTTTTTAGAAATTAGAAACTAGAAATTACATGAGTATTGGGCCTCATCTCTAGCCCAGGTTGTATTACTTGGGTGTTGGTGCATTTAGAAAAGAGCCCAAAAAGAGAGGGTAAAAACACACTACAGTTGAAGCGCGCATCAACTCTGTCGTTTCGCTTCTAACCACAAAAGGAGATTCAGAAACAGTATCCTAGCTAAAACGCACAAAATGATGTGCCCACCAACCGTTCGACGAAACTACTGACAGAAACTCAAGGTCAGGTACGAACCATAATGGTCATGTTAGAGCACCATTTGTTCGCAAGCCATGCAATTTCTGCAGTTGGTTCGATCACTTTAGGCACAGCTATCACATACCCACTTGACACCATCAAAGTTATTATTCAGGTGGGTGGCTGTTGTCTTGCATTTGTTTTCACTATTATGGTTTGTTGTGCTTACTCTTTTTGTTGTGCAAAGCCAGGTGGGTTCAGGTTCTAGTAAACAATTAACTGCAGCTCAGGCTTTAAATAGAGTTGGAACTCTATCAGGGACATATGGTAAGTTTTCCTTTTAAGTTGCTATGTTTAGATAAGAAGACCCCATTTTGTCTCTTTTTGATTCAAATGTTTCTATGTTATGAAATCTTGTAAATGATTGTTTGTTTCATGACCAAACAATGCAGGTTTGTATAATGGTCTCCAGTGGTTGACCGTTGGAAGACTTTTCGGTCTGGGAACTCGGTTTGGAGTTTATGAGATTCTGACAGCTTTTTGCAAAGGTATGAGATCCTAAAAATGTTATTATAAAGTTAGTTTTGTTTAATTTGAACATATGTATGATTGATATTGTAAGTGTATATGATGTACACGTTGTTGTTTTAAGATAAACTTGCATATTGCTATATCTGCGTGTTCTTGATTGTCGGTAGCAGCATAATTGGCCTACTCAGACTTAGCACTCAGTGAAGAATTTCTAGTTAGCATTTAAGTTATTCTTGTCAGTTGTTTAAATGTTAACATTTTAAGTTCTGGCTATATGGTGGTTACAATTGCTTTTTTTATGCAGACGGCCGAGAAGATAATTATGTGTATGTCTCTGAAGCTCTAATGGCGGGGATGGCAGCTGGTGCAGCAGAATCCTTGATAAGCTCTCCATTGGAACTTATTAAACTTCGTGCACAAGTGTCATCTGCCTCTCGAGTTCAAACATCGACTACTCTTGCAGAAAATGGACCTGTTACACCTTTAATTAGAAGACTGCTTCGTGGATATACTCCTGATCTGAAGATGCTGAACAACTCTCTTGGCCTTTTGTCCATCCTAAATGCCAAACATCCAAATTTGATGGGTGCCTTACAAGATTACCCATGGATGATGACTGGGTCTGGGAGGGCACCGCCAGTATACAATGTCAGGAGGCCATCTGACATTGTCTCTTTGGAAGGATGGAGTGCATTGTGGAGAGGTCTGCGGTCTGGAATTGTTCGAGATTCTGTATTTGGTGGTATATTTTTTTCTAGCTGGCAATTCCTGCATCGAGCAATGCTTGACTGGAAAGCAGTTGGGATGGATCCTATTCCGAGGTTTTAATTTTTAAACTTAGTAGGCTGTCAATAAGATTCCGTTTGAAACCTGTTATGTATCTGTTTATCTGTCAAAACAAAGTGCTGTTTGTGTCGTGATTAGCTAATGAGACTTGTGATGGTTGGACATTTACCAAACCACTTTCACAGTTTGGAGATGTCCATGCATTGTATTATTTGAACTGAATTGACTGCACATTCATTTTTTGGTGCTTTTTGTAATCATTTTGTTTCTTTTTTTTCCTCATAGTGTGGTTGCTTTTCCTTAGGTCTGATGAAGAAATTGGTCCACTGTCTCCTTTAGCAGTTAGTCTGGCTGCTGGATTTTCCGGCATGATTGCTGCTGCTGCATCTCATGGTTTTGACACTGTCAAAACTCGATCACAATGTATTGTGCTGCCCAAGGTATCTTACTTGTTGGCAACAACGTTTATTTTTGTCCTTTTACTTTGTGGCACCTTCTGGAATGCATAAATCTTCTGTATGTGTCATCTTTTTGACAGAATTTATAATTATAGCACTTTCTGTTATTGTGCAGTCCTTAGTGATGTTCTGAATGATGAAAAATTATATTCACTTTAGGGTACCATTAGTTCTGTAATAAATATGCAAGAAAGGGTATATTTTACAAAATTTTATGTGTAACTGATTTCAGGAGTTCTACAGTTAAGGTAGGAAAGTAGGCAGGATTGAAAAGGCAGAATTTGGGACCTAAGTACGACTAATCAACTAATTGTGGCTATTTTTGGAACAGTGAACAGTGATCCTACAATTAAATGGTCTTTAGTTGGTCTGCCTTGCTTTGTGCTTGTAGTATCAGCTATGTTCTCAGGATCAATAAGATGCAAAGCTACACTTCAAGTTCCGGCATGTTTTTGGAAGGGCTGAACAGTCTCTAGTTGGTTATCTTGTTTCACATATTTGGCTGTTGAAATGAAATGAAATTGATTTGATTGATATAATTTCCACACACGTGCAGACACACATCATGACCAAAGACAGAACTTTTATCTAGCAAATAAGTATATAAATAATTCTTGTTCTAGATTGATCTTTCAACTTCTATAGACTACATTATGTTATTTTCTTCAGGCCCACCTAACTAACTTACTGAATGCTAGAACCTTTGTATCATTGATTCTTATTCTGTTCTCTTGTTTTGATATCAGTATAAGGCCACAAAAAATCATGAATAGTGTTGATTGCCATGGTACTTTTCAATTCAATTTGCTTCTTTGCATATTGCATTGATAATCCGTTGATTTGATCGCAGTATGTTTCCATGGAGAGGAAGTTTCTGAAATGGAGACAACCAGGGAAAAGGTTTGAGAGGTTTTCAGGGATCCACCCTGCAGATAGGAATCTCTTGTTTCATGGGATTTGGTTGCGAATGGCTCGTAGTGGTATTGCATCATTTATGATTGTGGGTAGTTATTTTGCAGCTGTGGATTATCTCATTTCCAGATGAGTAATTGGCAGTTCTCAGCTTACATTATTATTTGGATGACATTCCATCTGAATTAGTAAATGAGAATTGCTCTTACAACTTATACTGTAAATCATTCTCGTGATTAAATAACAATTGCAATAAAGTTTCATGCGATCACGTGTTTTTTTTTTTATATATTGCAATTTTTAAGTTTTAGGGTGAAATATTTACAGGATATGATATAGAATCTATTCGTTAAGTCTTGTATTTAAACTTCTCATGTGATTTGCATTTGTTCTGCATCTGAAACATTTTGAAAATTAAACAATTTCATTAAGAAAAAGCTGCAAAGAAGCTGTTGAAGATGACGTGGACATCAATGTAAAACTTCAAAAGAAAATTCTATTGTATGTTTTGCAAAGCTTCAAATGTTATAAGCAGGTCAATTGCTTTACCCGGAAGTAACCGCAGAAGACACAAATTATCTATATTGCAATTTGTGGGCTTGACTTTTGTGGGATAACTTCTGCTACTTCAGCATCCACACGCAAAGGTAAAATATTGGATTGGACGGCATAATTGACATCACTTAAATAAGTAGATATTTTGTTATGAAGTTGATATTAAAGACCCATATGAGCATGTCTGACAAGGAACTCGTTCGTGTCTTGTACTTTTTGGACCCACTTGTGTTGCCTGACGCACTGATGTTTTGACTGGCCTGAAACAACCTTAACAAAACTCCGCCAACAGAACCCATCTGAAGTTGCTAGAATCAATGGATTTGCAGTTGCTAATTCCTGCAAACGCTTGACGAATTCAGTTTCGTGCTCTTGACTTGTGAAGCCTTCCAATCTAACAAGTTTGAGATGTCTCAATTGTGTTTGCTTTCCGGCTTGTAAAGAGCAGGTTGTTGTTCTTGGCAAGCAGAAGCTATTAGGATCAATCTGTGCATTTTGAGTATACAGTCAAAACATGAGCTTTAGAGTCTTAAATTATAAAGCAAGTACTACTACTATCTACCCAAGAGTGCTTTTGGTATGTCCTAAAGCAATTCTCTTTCCAAAAGATGACTTTCCACTTTTGGAATGGAAAAAGCATTCTGTGAGATTATTTGTGTGTACTCTCAGAAATAGTTTCTAACCTTTTAAAACTCTTCCATCATAAACTAAGTTTACCAATTTCTTCAAGAAAAACTTCCTACAACATAAAGGAAACTGTTTTACCATTTTAATGAATTTTCATATTGACAATTTTATTTTTTTCTCCATCAAAAATAATTCCAAAATTCCAAATTTTTTTTGAAATATATTATCCAAACAATAATAAAAAAACCTTCGACTTTTACTTCTCTTATTCTACTGATAAAAAACAAAAGTAAAAACTATAACCTAAACAAGGCCTTAAGTAACTTACAGTTATGAAGAGTTTCTCTAAAGCAGGACAGAGTTTCAGGAAGGAGATTAAACAACTACTGTTATATCCTTCATTCGAATTGTCCATCCACCACAGCTCCTTCAATTTGTAGAATTGGAATTCGGCTTTTAAAGTGGACAGTGATGGACAGATCAATGCCTGAAACAAGAATTCCACAATTTATCTTAGTGTTATAAGTCAAAATAAATCAACCAAAATGGAAATTCCTAATATTGGTTGGACATACATACCTCAAAAGTCCATTGACATAGTGTAAGAATCTCTGCATTTTTGATTGTCAAGAGAACTGGGTCCAATTCATTGGCCTTGGAAATGGAGATACTATATCCAGGGCCTTTCCTGGAATCAAGCATGGCGTCAACCAGGTTATAGTGCAATTCAGGCCAAACCTGAGGAAGTAGGCCCCGATATCGAAAAGTTGTAAGCTTTGGAGTACTAATATGGAGAATCTTCAGCTCCAGACAATCAAAGATGGTCAAGTGTTGAAGCTTGGTATCGGAGTTGATATACAAGGACTTTAGTCCGTTGCATTCTGTGATCTTCAAGTTCTCAAGAAACTGAAAACCTGACACTACAGAAGAAACTGCTTCATTAGAAACGAAATTAACTGATACCAGATTGAGAGTTTTAACAAAGAAGGCAGGGAGAGTAGGCTGCTGGTGGGTGATATTTTGATGATTCGGCTCCAATTCCAAGTCAAACTGCCTGGGAAATTCCTGTTCCCCAGTTGAAAAATCCAAATGAAGTTTATTATTCGGCGCGATTATTGCCATCAGAACACTGCCTCTGCCAAAGTGGTAACGAAGCCTCCGAGTATTCCTGGTCGGATTATGCTCACTGAAATTTGTCAGGAAACCTGAAACTGCTCTGGCAACATCTTCTACTGTCCCATGTTGCACCAAAGCCACGTTCCAGAGAAGTCTCCATCGGCTCGAGAGGAAAACTGTTTGTATTGCAGAATCAAAAGGGAGTAAAGAAATTATGTGAAAAAGGATCTCATCAGGTAAGTTGCTGATCATATCCTCTGCATTTTCTTCCATCCCCTGATAAATTCCTGTTGGAAAGTTTCCTTAGACATATAAATATAACATCAATTAAATTGCATTAACACTAATATTATAAAGAAATTACTTACATAAACATGTGAGATTTCAGAACTTAGATTGTTGCTTGAATTGCTAATTAAGCTAGGCCTCATTTGTGTGTGTGTATATATATATATACACAAAACTTCGATAGTCATTACTTTCTAACTTTGATAAATAAATGAATCAATTACATTCTTTCTCTTATAACAAATTTTTCTTTCTATATATTCAAAACTTTTATGGTCAGTACTTTCTAATTTTAAAAAGTTAAGACGAATTAATCAAATTGATCTATTATATTTTCTTTCTCATTTAATTCAAATACAATGGATATATATATATATATATATACACACAAAAATGACTCATTAAACAATAAATCAATCAAATCAAATTTATAAATATATATATGTATTTATAAATCAGTGAAGTCAAACATATATATATTTATAAATATACATATTTATATATAAATATATTTGTCTATAGGTTTGACTTCATTGATTTATTGTTTAATGAGTCATTTACGGAGACTTTTGTGTATAGGTACATAATTTTAACGTGTAAAATTTCAAGTATATTGTTTTAGTACTATGAACAATTTTAATGTACAAAATTTAATTTACGAAATGGCATAGTTGTGATCCAAAATTCTAGTGCGACTGTTGTAGGGACCTTCAGTCACTACAGTGGCGATTTATCCATAAAGAGTTTCTAAGATTGTTCATTTTTGAATCATAAGTTTAAGATAATGCAGGATAGAATGTAAAGTAGAGTGTGGTGGAGGTATGTTCTTCTTGAACCACAAATAAGTGGATATGGTGGCATTTTTATGTCATTCTTCAATCACAAATAAGTGAACAGAGTTGCGCTTACAGAATTTAAACCAAAAACTTATAAGTATTTTGATTGCAAACCTGATTCCATCAAATCAAACTTGTTTTGGTAGTACTAGGTTTGCAACCAAAATACATTGTCTTTGCTAGTATTAGGTTTGCAATCAAAATATCTATAGGTTTTTTATTCAAACTTTGGAAATGTCACATTACCTATTTATTTGTGGTTCAAGGAGGATATACTTCCACCATATTCTACTCTGTACTGTCTCAGGCTTGTGGTTGAAGAAGAACCAACCTCCGTGACACCTTTATAGGGGTCAAGGCCAAACTAAACCTTATGTGGACAAATACTCATCGTAGTGACCAACGATCACTAAAACTATACTATTGCCTTTTTTTTTTTTATGGTTAAGCTAAGAATTGCAAGTAATTTGACTTCAACAATTTATAATTTAGTTATAATTAGAGCTTTTGTTACTTTTTGATGGTTAAGCTAAGAATTGCAAGAAATGGAATATATATAATTTGACATTGTCAAGAAAGAGGTACTTGTAACGCCTTTTCTGGCAAAGATTAAGGAGTAATTCCAATGAAATGAAATTGCTTGCTCTTAGAAGCTCATGCATATATCAAAGTTTTTGTCTACATGTCCAAATCAGATCATATGTAGTGTAAAAACTAAGTAATCACACATATGTTACAACAATTGATGCAAATACCTGCATAAAAGTTTGATGTCTATTAAAGAATTCATGAAAGAGATGTAACAACCTAGATCCACCAAATAGATATGGGAATTTTCCCAATTGGTTTTGGATTAATCATAAGCCTCGCGTGAAAATTTGTTTAAACCTCTAGTATACTTTACTAGTTCTGTTGGAAAGTGAGTTTTCTGATGAATTATGAAATCCCCTCCAATATTGGCCTACATTTAGCTTAGATGTTCCTGTAGCATGCATGCATTTAAAAAAAAAAAAAAAACACACCACCATTAGGCTTCTTGGTCTAACTTGATACACTGACATTTCACATTGGTCTAACATGATAAACTGACGTTCACACATTTAAGAAAACATCAATTTCAGAAAAATTTAAGAGATTCAATTAAATTGATAGTTTTCGGATTTGGCACTTTGTATTTCTCAGTACTCAAAATGGAGCATCTAATAAGCAGTCTCAAAACTTACCGTATTATTGGATAATGTCAACTTCATAAAAAAGTCCATAAATTAAGCACAATGATGTCACCAAACTATGACCGGGCCAATATATCACTAAAAGATAACATTTTTACACTCTAATCGTAAGTTTTATTGCTATCATTCCAGTACAGGTCTTGCTCAGTCACAGACATTTGTTTGCTTTTAGTTAGCTGGTGATATACAAGAGCAGCTATAGACCCAAACAAAATTTTAATTTTTATCATACTTGTTAATATATTATAACCTCAAGTTTTATTTACTATATAGTTAGGTCATTTCCAACTTAAATTTTGGGGCTTGATGGTAACTAATTTTGAATCTGTTGGTAATTAACATGATAGATTAAACTTTTGGATCTGATGATAACTAATACAATGTTGGAGTTTTGAGTAATTTGTATAAACATTCTCTCCCCTATTTATCTAAAATTCACAGTAGAGTGTATTTAGTATATATCCATTGTTTATTATTTGTCTACATTACACATGAAAGGATGTGTTAATAATTGGAAGACTGATAGATCTGATAGTAACTATCAACACTCTTAACAAAGAATAGGCTTGAAGAACACACTTGAACCTGTTACTTGCATATTTTTTTTTATTTGTACATTCAGTTTTGGTTGATGGGTTATGCACGCACCATTCGTATTTATATTGGAGATAGGAGCCTCACTTCATGAAAAGAAAAATGTGGGCAGTATTGATCCTGCCGCCGACAGCATGTGCTCCGGGTGGTAGTGAGCAAGTGTTTGACCATTTTACCGAAGTTTTTCTTTCGGTTGCCGGACTACCGCTAGACATAACTAAAGTGGATATTTGGCTGTTAGGGCAACCCGCGTAATGAAAAAGGCTGTTGCCCAAATAAATTCCAAAGATAAATTATACATGCCAGAATAAACCCACAAATTTTCGCCTGCCACAGGAACCAAGCCCAAGTCTCATTGTGTATAGTTCTGGCCTCTCTGGGTACAATTTCCTTTTTGCACAAAACCTGGGTGCTAAGGTTCTTAAGAAACCGCCTTATGAGACATGAAACTGATGTTGGCCAAGAGAGAAATACCAGAAAGATGAATCACGCATTAGAACATCAAGAGAAAGAACAACTAAAAATTTCCCTTCTAAATGCAACGTAAAATTTTTAGTTGAGAAATTTCTCCTCAAGCTAACAATAATCAACTTTTGCGGTTTACTTGAAACCTACATGTCCCATTAACACAACCCAAGTCCATTTGAAAAAATATTTATTCAGTGATGGGATTATTTTTCATTCAGTCATGTCATGAATGGATCAAGTCAGTAAAACAAAGTCCATTTGAAAAAATATTTATTCACTGATGGGTTTATTTTTCATTGAGTCATGTCATGAATGGATCAAGTCAGTAAAACAGTTGAAATAATTAAGTATGCTTACAAAAATGTCATTCCTAATTTCAACCTAAAGTGATCATTATAAAATTACAAGTGAAACGGCCTCAGCTAGAGGCTCATATGAGGGTGTTTGGGGCAGAACTCATTAGTATGTCTTACTTCGTCTGCAAACTTGTAACAAAACCTCCCACCCTGCAACTCAGACACGTTAAGCGAACTCCTCCAGGACTTCCCATTTGATGTTGCCACAATTTTCTGCTCAATGGAAAATAATTGTTTCAACCTCTCTGCCAATGATATCTTATCTTCCTGACTTCTGAATCCATCCAATTTAACAAACTTGAGATGTTTTAGACTTATATCGGTACCAGTTTGAGCAAGAAAGGTGCCTGTGCTCGATGCCTCGTAGCTTTTCGGATCAATCTACACATGTATAACAATAAACAAGCTGTAAGTCCTTGTACAATGAACCAATGCATTAACACAAAAGATGCAACAGAATATTACAGTTACTGATAGTATTTCCAATGAGGGCAGAATGCCAGTAAGTAGATTAAAGCATCACGGCTGTATTCATCATCCTTGAGATAGTCAATCCACCATAACTCTCTTAATGTACGAAATTGGAAGTACCAGAAGCAATAATGAGCAAGCAATGGAAGAATCAGTTTCTGCAAGAAAAAGTCTACAAACATCTATCGAAACAGATATAACATAAACAATAGAGTAGGAAGTTCACAAGAGTATGAAAATTTTATGTGACATAGCAAAAACAATGAAGGCATATGTACCTCAAAAGTCCATCTGCATGGTGTGAGATTGTTAGCAGATTTTATGCCGCGAAGCATCAAGTCAAAGTGATAATTGGTGAATCTATAGCAAGGACCTTTCCTAAAATCAAACATGGCATCATCCAGGGACAACTCATGGGAAAAAGAAAACCAGGGGAGTATCCATCGATATCGGAAAGATTGTAGCTTGGTAGCTCTAGTGTGCAAAGATTTCAAATGTGAACAATCAAGTACTGTCAGGCTTACTAGCTTTGAACTGGCAACTATTCGTAAGGATCGTAATCCATTGCATGTTTGCAATAACTAAGCTTTCCAGAAATTGAAAAATGGTAACAAGAGAGGAAACTGCCTGATTAGTATGGTAGCTTACTGATACTAGATAAAGAGTTTTGACAAAGAAGGTAGGAGGAGGTGGCTGGTAGGTAGTTACTGGGCAATATAGGTCCAGCTGCCATCCAAATTGCCTTGGAAATTCTTGTTTTCCAGTAGAATAATCAAGGTGGAGTACTTTTCTATTAGGTGAAATAGAAGCTAACAGAATATTGCCTTTGTGAAAGTTGAATTGAATTCCCCAAATATTCTGATATCGATAATGATAATCAAACTCAATGAGGAAGCTTGAAATAGCTGTAACAGCATCTTCTATAGTTCCATTTCGGACTATATAATTCACATTCCTATCCCTCCATCAGGTTGAAAGGAAACTTGTTTTGACAGCAGATTTGAAAGGGAGCAAAGAAATGATGCTGAAAGACACTCGATCCAAATAAAACAATGCGAAAAACATTAAATTAGGTTGTTCAATTAGAGGTCGATCCCATATTATTGTACGGAATTCGCGATTCAAATCACAGTGCCTTCAATGCGTTATTCTTGTTAATTGTCAGAAAAAGAAGAAGAATTCCGGAAATCCAAAAACCAAAACGTAGGTTCTGTTCTGTTGTTGGGAAGTGGTTCTACTAATGTTTCGAGAATTATTCTTCTTTTTCTACAAGTGATTCTACTAGTGTTTCGAGAATTATTCTTCTTTTTCTGGCAATTAGCAGAAATAACGCATTAAAGGCAGGATACTTATGTTGTAATTTGAATCTCGAATTCCGTACAGGTAATTTGGAATCGACCTCTAGTTGAACAACCTAATTTAATATTTTTCGCATTGTTTTATTTGGATCGAATCCGTCTTTAAGATGCAAAAAAGAATATCATCCGGTAAACAGCTGATACAATCCTCACTATTTGCTTCGCCTATCAGATTTCTGTTGAAAGTTTGGGTTACATCAAACTAGTTTATCTAAAGTTAACTTGTAACTGAAGTAACAAAACTCTGTATAAAGTTAACTTGTAAATGAAGAAACAAGTCTTACTTGGTATCATCTGGAGTTTTTCTTGTGTTACAAGTCGGATCAAGCCTCTTGTTGTTGTCTTGATTCTTCTTTTTCTTTCTGTTCTTCCTTCCCATGTTTGATAAAAAAAACTCAAAAACGAGTTGTTGAAACTAATAAGTATATTTTTTTTATACTTTCATTTTTACCTGATGAGGATAACAGGGATTTGATGTGATTCTATCACTTTATCTGTAAATAACAAATATCAGCTTGTTGTCTTCTGTAAATAGGATTTGTGATGTATTATTATTATTATCTTTTTAATATTGTAGTTATCATGTAAATCTTATCTGTAATGTTATATAAAAATCAATTATTAGACTAACATCCTTTTTTCTTTTCTCATTATTTTGTCAACCATTCAACGCCAACCGTAGCCCTTCCAGTGCCACTAACCGAGCCCATTGCCCGGTGGCAGATCTAAAAGTTTATAAAAGAGGGAGCAAGAAAAAATATTTTATGATAATTATAATTATAATTATGATTATGATGCCCTTTTTTTCTTTCTAATTTTTTAACATAATTGGTGCCCCATTGATACTTCATTTCTATCAATTTTATTGAAATTAGTATATACATGTGCAAATGGGTTCGCTACATTCATTCACTAATGTTCCATTTGATTATCTTAACGATAATTTAGATGGGCTGAGACACATGTAATTTTCATGAATTCTTCGCAAATAAATCCAAAAAAATCAATAAAATAAATAAACCAATAAAATAAGCTTTTAGTCAAACCAAAACCAACAAACAATGATCAATTCAATAAACACACAAGCCCAATAAGAACACTAATTCAATAAGGCCTGAGAAAATCAAAGACAAACCAAGGGCCCACTTTATGTATTGCTTATGCTACAAACCAAGGGCGGAGAGCGGCGCGGTGGATTGGTGCGTGACATAGGAGCAAGGGTGCGATGCGGCCACAAATAACAGAGCAGATTAGCGACTTGCAACAGAACAGCGGTACGATGACTGTGGTGCGAGACCAGAACCGCGATGGTTGCAATGCGGCTGTGCAGGAAGAGTGCATGAAGTGTGGTGCGACGTGAACCGAGCAGCAAGCAGTACTGGCGTGGTGATGAACCGTGAACCGTGCAAGGAGAAGACAGATCAGTGGCGTGGTGCAGCAGCGGCAGTATTGACGTGGTGGGGCAGCGGCGGCTGGGTAGACTTGATAGACCGGCGAACGGAAGAGATCAGTGGAGACAGAGGCAGCACAAACCACAGTGATTTTGCACAGTTGCTTGACGGTGAAGAGAAAGAAATATTGTGTATTTCAGCCTATTCAGACTATAAAAGATAATAAAATCTTCTAAACCAAAAATAGGAAATAATATGATATAAAAATAACATAAACAGAAAAATATATGATAATAGAAATTAATTCTCTTTATAAAATATAGAGCTGGAAACCCGATCCTCGTTATATTGTTCATATTTTCATAATTGTAAGCCTTAATAAATCAAGGCTTGCATTTCAAGCATAGTGTAAAAATTGATTTAGTTGACATCTGCATCGACTTGGAAGACTCAAGACAAGAGATCTGTGACATGTTAATGTGTTTGTATTAGTTACAATAATGCGTCCTGGTCTTCTAAGAAGCAAATTATACGTGGTGGCCCACTCTGGTAAAGAATCTAAATAGAAAACCTTGGCAAGTCTAGCTCCCCCAATCGTTTGGTTTTAAGTCCTTGCTATTGAAGCTGAAAATTGGTTTGACTCGATGTGATCTAATAGCGTGGTGTGGTAACATGAGCGCATGTGCCTTAGCCGCTAATCCTTTCTTCCGTTTCTCGTATCATGCATGTTACGGTGGACGTCCTTACTAATTAAGGTGTTACTTTTTCTTGCTTTGATTTTGTAAATGCCAAACTTGTGTGACACCTGTACCTTTATTTTTAAGGATTATGAAGATGTTAACACTTGATGTGATTCTATCACTATAAATAACATATAACGGTTTTGTTCTCTCTCATAAATTAGAGAATTATTATATTTTTTAATATCGTAAGTATTGATATCATAACATGATAAGTTTACTCTTTAAAATTCACATATATATGTTAATTACTAACTTCTAGTTAGTTTTTTTTTTTTTTTTTTTCCTAACACTGACACTTTACAGGTCAAAGGATTGTCGACGCTTGTTATGATTAATCAATGATAAGACAATTTAAATTACTATTGACACTTGCTGAGATTGATAATTGTTAGCGCGGTCTGGATTACTATTTTCATAATTAAAAAGATGATAACTCCTATCAAAAGGAGACTCATACCCATACTTTATGTTTTAAAGGGCAATGGTGGGATTTGAAATCTTGACCTTGTATGGTCAAGAGAGATATTTAGTCGCTTCTACTTAAGAGCAATGTGTTTAGCAAGGGTAATTTGGTATTTGCAAAATAATTTATAATAAATGAATTTACCAATTATTAAACAACTAACTAAAACAAAAGTAACTCATCGTAACTCAAACCCTCTTTCACGCCTTTTTGGCCATATCTCTTGCAATTGGTTACCATCTTCTCCATCAAAAGCTTCCACCATTCTCCTCCATTTGTGCTAATCAAAACTAATGGCTTTAAAGGATAGATTAGCGAGGTTTTTGGTGGATTTAAGGTTAAATTTGATTTGGGTTTGAATGTTAGATTTTGATATGAATTTTGAGAAGATAGAAGTAGAGTTTAGAGGAGAATAGTAGATAAAAAATTTTGGCTGTTAATTAATTAATACCTTTATTAACATTTACTTGGAGCTCTATAGGCTACGTACAGAACCACAATGCAGGAAATTAGGAACACAACCAACAAGCAGAACTGTCACATCTAACAACCCATAACAACACAAAGAAATTGTAAACTAAAGAAGTGTAATCATTCTAGACAGCTGGCACTCTACTAACTTATGCGAAAAAAAAAAAAAAAAAAAACACTCATAACACTTCTTGATCGAGCCTAACACAAGTCTAACTCTCTTAAAAGAGATACACTTGCTTGAGAATGTTATACATAACATTTCATCCCCTTGAAATTATCCTTGTCCGCAAGGATAAATTCGAATGAGTCTTCAAAATGTGGCATTGGTCATCCTAAGTCTTTGATCATAAACATTTGGTGATAATGACAATGGTGACCCGGTATCTATTTCTCATTGCAGTAAAAACAAATACCATTCTCTCAACGTTCTTTTACTTCTTGCCCTCTGATTCGTTTGAAAATAAGTGGAGAATTTATAGAATTTTAGTTTATGTTGGTTATAAATGGAGACTCCAATACACCAGTTAAATTATTTAGTAGGATTCCTTGGACTATGGGAGTTGGCAAAGAATGGGAGATACCATCCTTCTTTTGCAAAAGATTCCTTTCTTCAACTAATCGAGTGATGTTTATGGTGTCAGCCAAGGTTCGAGGTTGCTTGATCTATACATCTAAACATATTTCATCCTTGAGATCTACAATAAAACAGTGCACCAAAAAATTTTCATTTAATTCGTTGACTCGATGGAACACCTTCACAAAAGCTTCTTGATAAGCTTCCACAATCGAGACTTATTTTAAATGGGTTAGTACTTTGAAGGGATCCTAGTAATCGATTGGCCCAAAGCGCTAAAGCACTACTTGGGTGAATTTGTTCCAAGTTAAGGGCCCTTTGGACTTGGACAACAAATAGTGCCATTATAAAACGATATGAAAATGATGAACTTGATAAAGAGGGAAGGAAAACGAATTAAGAACTTATTGTATTCATTCACTTGCAATATAATTTATAGGCATATTACAAGATTCAAATATACATAAAAATTGGAATTAACACTCTGTTATAGTAACTAAAACTTGAAATATTGGTAAATCTAAACTAAAAAGCCTAAAAGTAGAAAACTAACAAGTCTAAAATATTGGATTGTTATGAGCTTCCCTCTCCCCCCAAGTTGGAGTTGGGATTGAAATGTCAAGAACAGCCAACTTGCGAAGTAGTTAGTGATAAGCATTACCTTCAAGTTGTTTGGTAAAAAAGTCTGCCAATTGGTCGCTTGAACATAGGTAGGAAGGAGTAATGAGACAAGCTTTAATTTTTTCTTGAACAAAATGATAATCAATTTCAATATATTTGGTGCGTTTGTGAAAGACAAGATTTTTAACAATGTGAATAACAGCTTGGCTATCACTGTGAACTGAAATTGGTTGTGAATGATTGAAACCAATATCCAAAAGAAGATTTTTTAACCATTGCAGCTTAGAAGTAAGTGCTGCAAGGGAACGATATTCTAGTTCTATAGAGGAACGAGAAACTGTTGGTTGTGTCTTGGTTTTCCAATAAATAGGATTGGAAACTAACATGGTGAAATAACCAGTGGTGGATCGACGAGTAGTAAGATAACTGACCCAATCAGAATTAGCATATCCAACTAAAGTAAGATAACTCAATGCAGAAACGAATAAACCTTTACCAATAGAACCTTTAAGGTAACGAAGAACTTGGTTAGGAGCATTAATATGAATGGAATGAGGAAATTGCATGAATTGACTAAGGGTGTTGATAGCATATTGAATATCAGGTTGTGTTACAGTGAGATATAAAAGACACCCGACGAGACGATGATGGATTGTTGGAGGGGAGTACCATCTTTTGGTTGTAAACAAAGATGTTCTATAGGAAAATCAAATGGTAAGGAACCAGTCATACCATAATTAGATCAGATGTCAAGAGTATATTTTCATTAACATAAAAAACATTCAAACTTCAATACCTAAAAATTATCGAAGATTACCTAGATTTTTTATGGAGAAAGATTAAGCAAGAAGTTGTTTAATGTCAGAGATAACATCATCATTGTTTCCAGTGATAATAATATCATCGACATAGACAAGAACAAAAATAGAAGTTTGATCATCAATATATGTAAAAAGAGTATGGCCTGAAATAGATTGTCGAAAACCTCGGTGAATGAAAGTGGTAGAAATTTTGGAGAACCATTGATGAGAAGCCTATTTAAAGTTATAGAGAGATTTATTTAATTTGTAAACATTAGTGTCCCCTGTATAAGAGAATCGGGGAGGAAGTTTCATATAAACTTTTTCATTAAGATCACCTTGGAGAAAAGTATTGTTGACATCAAGTTGATGCAAATATCAATTCTTAATGATAGCAATGGAGAGAAGAAGACGAATAGTGACTAGTGTGGCCACGAGGGCAAAAGTATTATGATAATCAATGCTTTCAACATGAATACACTACAAGAAATTAGCAATACGGCAACATGTAGAATATGTTGCAAATACCTTTTGTAACGCACACCCTTATGTACCGGAAGACCATGTATCCAAAAAGTGTACCCCTTAAGCAATGTTAATCTCACATTGCTTTATACTATCTGCAGCATCGTGTTCTGCGTTGCCATAGAAGATATAGCAACATGCGCTACACGTTGCAATATTAACTACAGCAATGCGCAATAGCTTGTAGTCGTATATCTATAACAACTTTAATTGTGTGTTACTGTAGAAGTATAACACAACATACAAAATATGTTGTAGATTTTTTTTTTTTTTTTTTCGATTTGAAATGAAAATGTTTGAGCTACTGTATATATTTTTTGGAACGGGTTAATACGGTGTTGCATATATATATATAAATCATATTGATTACAATAATATTAATTTCAATTTGTAAAGAAATTAATGTATTCATTAATATCTAAATTGTCACCAACAATACATATACTTTCATAAAATTACTTACATAACAAAGACTACGCAAAATCCCATCATAGTATGTGATATACATACTTATATGCATATAATTGTAAGTACACATGTATATGTACATATATCACATAATCACAAAAACATGTGGTTATGAACCGAAAATCCTAACAATTTCTACATCCACCTAGCTCCATAACTTTGCTAAGCCACCAAAAAAGTAAGTTTTCTCTATTTTCCCTACAAGCATATACATTGATAGAAATCACATCACTATCTTGTAAACCTAAAATACATCCAATGCAACAATTTGATGTGTCTTTCAAAATATTACCATTTACCTTTTAAAATACCCAAAAAAGACCCAAAAAGTATTTTTCAAAATACTACCATTTACCTTCTTCTACAACTTGATGTAATCCTTTAACCATGCAACAGTTGTTCCCATAGCTTCATTGAGAGTTTCATACTCATCCGTCGGCCTACACGCTTTTATATCTTCTTCTACTGCATCAACCTAAACTTTCCAATAACTCTTTCCAAGCGGTATGTGATGCATTAGGGCTTCAGGATCTGTTGATGAAATTCTTCCTTTTGCAACAACTTAATCTTCTACATTATTTTTTGGATATCAATGTAGTAATTGACATCGTGCATTTTCAAGTTGTGCATTTTCTTGTGTTGGATAAGCACTCCCATGTTGTGACTATAGAAAAGAAAAAATTGTCAATAGCATAAACACTATTTATTTACAAAAAAAAAATGAAAAGTAATATCATGAGACAAATCTTGACCTGAGGAGTGTATGCGTGAGGTGGAGTACATGCATGAGAAGCTACTACATCTTCCACTCCGCATCTATTTAGTAACTTAAGAAGAAAAATAATATTTTTAGTGAAAAGATAACAATAAAAATATAATATATAACGAAACAAAACAATAAAAAACAAAACAAAAACTCATATTATCGAGTCATTTTGTTTCATTACCGAAACTACCAACTCTCGAAGCTTTACTAATTCATCATTTGTTTCTTTTAACTTTTCCTCAAGTATTTTCATCTTTTGTCCAGATTGAAATTGAGCATCAACTCGTGAGCAAATGAGGTCTTTTCCAACATGGTTTCCAGACCCAAGTAATTATCTTTTCTACCTTTGTCACTTAATTCAAAATTGGTGTTTCAATGAAAGTAAATGTATCAATTCAAAATGCCTCCCTTTACATATCCTAAGTTATATATAAATAATAGGATAACATATTCTAATTAAAAGGTGCTACCACTACGAATCTATGTCCACTTTAGTACTATATGCAAGCATAACATATATTCTTGAACATCCTGGGCTCAACTCAAATATTCTTGACCATAACATATAAAAGGTGCTACATACTGTAATGTACTGCGAAGGCTTAGCCCCTACACCTTTAACTTATCAGTATCCCAACTAGCCCCACATGTAACATACATATAAATATGAGCCATATCATCAACATTTTTTAATTGGTGTACATTTTACCTTTTTATATTGATAAGTAAGTATTCAGCTAGCTAATTGAAAGGAAAAAAAAAATCTAGATAATGTATCCATTTATGATCCTATATGTTTAGTTGGATAAATATCACTTTCTTGCCCAATTTGACAAGGCAACAATGGAGGCCTGATGATGTTTCGGAAAATCTCAGGAAGGTCATTATGCTCCATTTCAATGATATTTTCAATTGAATTATCCATTAAGATAGATGCAATATATTTTTTTTTACCTTGTTCTTCTTCGGATTTGATTAAAATATTGTATTGTACCCAGAAAAAATGAGTTTGCTGCAAAAACCATTTGTAAAGTAGCACATCTTATATGCAATCTTATATTATTATCCTTTTCTAGTTAAATCTATAACTTGCTAGCTAGCTATTTTCACAGGCTTTTTGCGTAGAGATATAATAATCAGTTAAATATTCCTTAAATTTTGACCTAATTATTCCTTTGAATTGAAAGAACATAAAGCTCAGTGGTGGTCCCTATTAAACTTTTAAATAATAATTTAATTTGGACAAATTCTCTTGATGATCATTAGCTTCAGAGGACAGAAGACATAAAAACTAAGTTGGCAGTGCAGAGGGAATCTACTTGCCTCCATGTTACCATTATTTTTTTAGTCTATTCATATGCTCAATTATTGACTCCACCTGCTTCCAATTTTATTGACAGCACTATATCTTATCTAGTTCTGTTTATACCCTCTTCAATATTGATCGACCTGTTTAGACTTAACAGAGTATATCATTGGTGGTATGTTTTCATTTTTTTTTTTTTGTCTTTATTTTGATGATAAATTAAATAAAACTCAAAAAAGCAAAGACATTTTAAATAATCCAAATCAAAACCCAAAGAGGCAAACACATTTAAAACCTAAAGAACCTTACCCAAATGGAGTCCAAAATGTCAAGTCTGTAGAAAGAAACTCTTCAAAAACACTCAACCACTAGGCATTTCGAACTCAGCAAGTTCGTTCTATACGTTAACTATAACGACCCATCATCTTCTCATGATTGGGTCGGGACCTTCCTGGGTGCATAGACTTACCCATCCTTCGGTTCAGGTACTATCCCTTAGCCTTTAGGGTTTTCATACGCTTCTCATATCTCTCGAACCCATGACCAAGGTCATATAGTCAAATGGGAAGCAAGATGTGTACCAACTGAGTTACTACACATCTTGCTTCCCATTTGACTATATGGCCTTGGTCATGGGTTCGAGAGATGTGGGGGGCATATGAAAACCCTAAAGGCTAAGGGACAGTACCTGGACCGAAGGATGGGTGAGCCCATTCACTTAGAAGGTCCCGGCCCAATCATGAGGAGAGGATGGATCATTATATTAACTCTCTGCAAGAGAACTATGAAGAAGATATGGAAGAGGTAGAAAGGATATTAAGAAACTATAAATTTGAAGTGAAAAATGGTTGAAGGTTGAAGGAAATGAATCTTTGAAAGAGTGACGATGACGACAGGCTGGTCGGAGATGCTAGTGAGGTTGGTCAGTAGTGAAGGCTGGTCGACAGTGATGGCTAACTTGAAACAACAAAGAGGGTGAGGAGAGGGTTAGGGTCGATGGTGATAGAAGAAAATAAAGCAAAGGACTGAGAGTTGGGGCTTTTTTTGGGGTTTTATATATATTTTTTTAATTAAAAAATAATATGAAATTGTTTATTTGACAACTGCCGTCATCAGATGTTGTTGTACATGTACTAATATAGTATAATATATTAAAACGCCTAAACTATGCTGTCGTATAGCTTATTTTAGTAACATCATTGATCCAATAAGTTGTTGTATGTGTCATATTTTTCCTAACATAACTTGCGAGCTACCGTACAAAGATTCTGCAACCTACATTTTTTTTTATGTTGCGATACATGTCTACGGCAACATCAAGCATACGCACGTTGTTATCTCAATATTGTCGTATTATGAATTTCTCGTAGTGATATAACCTTTAACAACTAAACGCGCGTTATACCTGTCAATAGAACCATTGAATTAATATTTAATTTTGTAGACCCATTTACAACCAATGGGTGATTTTCCTTTGGGAAGTGAACATAGTAACTAAGTATTGTTTAATTCAAGGGCCTAAGTTTCTTTAGCCATGACATTATGCCATTCAACAGGTCTTATTGCTTGAGAATAAGATTTTGGTTCTTGATTTTCAATGATATTGGTTGGAAAAGCATGATGAGAATGACTTAGATGGGACAAAGAAAAATAATTTGCAAGTGAAAAATCAATTGAGTATGAAATATGAATACAAATATAATCCTTAAGTTGACCTGGTGGGTGATGAATTCATTGAGGACGATTGTTAATTATAGAAACAGATGCCATTGAAAGGCAAATGGTGGAGGGGAGATCCATAAAGCCAGATGGAGAGTTGGTTGAGCTATCAAGTTGAGAAGATATGGAAATAGTCACTGAAGAATCATTAGAAGAATCAATTAAATTATGACTAATAGGATCACTAGAAGGATTATTAGTAGGAATTGAGTAATTAAAAGTTCCATCATCATTAATTGGAACAATGGAAATTGAATTATTTGAAGATGGAGACAGAAGATCATGATATGGAAAAATGGATTCATGAAATATGACGTCATAAGAAACATACATTTGGAGAGTTTTGAAATCATATATATGATATCCCTTTTAACCATATGGATAACCAACAAAAATACCAGATTTGGCTAGATCATCAAATTTATGTTGAATATTAGTATTTTTAACAAAACATAAACATTCAAAAAATTGAAGAGATGAATATGATGGAACAATTCCAAGTAAAACTTGATAAGGTGATTTATATTGAAGAATCCCAGTTAGAAGTTTGTTAATAAGAAATCAGCAGTGAGAATCATGGTTTCAAACTCGGAGAGTTTCATCGAGTTTTCACTAATTGGCACTCTGCGGATATGAAAACCCCCAAATCGAAGGTGTTACTTACTGAAGATGGGTACTCAACCCAACTCAACCTAACTCGACTAAACTCAGACGAACTTGGCCGAACACGATGAATCCATCCATTGCAAAATTAGTCAAAAATCATCCTAAAAATCATAAAAAATGGGTCAACATCCACTCATAACAAATATACAACAAGTCAACAACCATAAGCAAACAACATAGTCATTTAAATAGAAGTCTAATCAAACAAGTGAAACCTTCACTCATAAATAGTTTGACGACGGTGATGACTTAAGGAAAGAGACAGCAACAACGGTGACGACTTTAAAGAAACAACATCAACGTCATGGAAGGGAAGAGAAGAAGCCTTAAAGTGCAGAAGAAAGAGAAAGAGGGTCGATGACGATAGAGAAAGACTGGCTTCGGCTTCGACGACGGCAACAGCTCCTCGTACGGCAACAACGATAGCAACAACTCATTGAAATAGCAACGACGATGGTGATGTTAGAGAAAGAAGAGTGATGAGAGAGGAAAAAAGGAGAGAGAGGGAATATAAGGCTTTTGAGTGTGGTGTGTTTTATACATATGGTGAGGATAATTTCGTCATGACCCTTGACGTTTAAAAAAATTTAAGTTTACACTTTTAAATTTCAAAAATTATAATCCCCCTCCCCAAAATTGTGCTTTTCGAGTACTCGCCGATTACTCATTAAGTAATCGATTACTCGCTATTCGCTAGGTCACTAGTTGAGTAACGAGTAGCGAGTTTTAGAACACTAGTGAGAATATATTCTCCCTAAAAAGAAAGAGGCAAGTTTGCTTGAAATCATAGAGCTCTAGCAACATCAAGTAGATGTCGATGCTTACGTTTTACAATGCCATTTTGTTGAGGGGTCGCAACACAACTACGTTGGTGAATAATTTCATTGTCATGAAACCATATTTGAATTTGTTTAGAAAGAAATTCATAACCACTGTCTGAACAATGATTTGGAGTTGAGAAAGGAAAATGCCCCCATTTCTAGAATTGATACGAATGATTTTTGTGTTAAATATATTGACGATTGATTTTATTAAAAAATGAATTAACATGGTGAAAGTTTCAGATTTATGTTTCATTAAATAAATCCGAGTGCACCTAGAATAATCATCAACAATAGTTAAAAAATAACGTCATCCATTTTTATTAGAAGGTATAGAGAAAGAACCCCAAATATCTATAGGAATTAATGAAGGGAAAAACAACAATTGTTTTTATGAAAAATATTAATTTTATGGAACACTGAGTTTTAAAAATTTTTAGAAAACTCAAAAAACCCAAGATCCATAAAACAATGAAATAAAATAATACAAGAAAAAATAAAAATCAGATTTTTATCTTATGTATTGATTTCTGTGGATTGCTCATCACCTAGCCTTCCTTTATATGTCTCTACACCAAGAAACAAGTGAGTGAGCACAATTATATAGAATTGTGCCCACTTTCTATTGATTTCTTTTCTAAAAAGAATCAACAATATATTTAAGAGATGAGTTTATGATTTTGGTTATGCTAAAAAAAAAAAAAAAATATCTCTTCTTTTCAAAGAACGTAAAGCAAAACAAAAAAATAACTTCTATTAGGAAAAGAAAACTATTTTTTTTCTATTTATAGGCAACTACTTAGGGTTTTAATTAATCAAATTAACATTAAACCCCAAATTTATTAAAATTAAATTTTTGTCCCATATAATATAATTAATTCAAAATTAATTCATGTTATATTTTAAAATTAAACTTGTGACCTGTAATTAATTTATATCAGGTCACTGCTGAGAATCAAATTCAAAACCTCTTATAAAATTAATTAAATAATTATTAATTCATAATTAATAATTAACTAATTAATTATCAAATAATTTGAATAATCGATATTATTTAAATATTAAGTGAACACAAATTTTGCTACTTGCGTAACAATTATAATTGGACGATCCAATTATAATATTTTATATACAAGTTTGTTATAGTGAAATGAGCTATCAAGGGAACCCGATGGATCTACAGTTTTGAGCTTCAATAATATCGAAATTATTAATTAAACTCTTTAATTAATAATTCACTATTATTAATCTTAGAGATACTCCACTAAAAACCTAAGATTACACTCTCAAAACTATAGATGTTTTTATACAATCTGAAATTTTCAGTGTCCATTGATTTAATCACTACATATGATTTAACCCTCCACAAATAGTTCATAATTAGAGTTAGGTCAAAATGTCCGTTTTACCCCTCTAATTATTTTTTAATCCTTAAGTAACATTGATTCTCTAATGAACAATATATCCATAACAACTTATGAATTTATTTTTCCATTTTCATATGAATGGAAAGTTGAGCGCTCATATTGTTCAAGATCTGAATCAACTCTTAAAGGAACTACTTCTCTACTTCTCGCAAGAAGGAGTGGATTCCACTATCGTGTAGAATGTTTTCAACTACTTACTAAATCATATCTCCAAAGTACGAAGTTATTGACCGGACATCTACACCGATCTCACCCATGTAAATTAAAGGATATAACTCAACAAGCAGGAGTCCATAATACACTCAGGATTAAGATCAATTCATATATGATCATCTGGTTGATAAATATAAATTTCTGAGTTTAACGGATATTGATAAGAGACTTATATTTATCGTGGTCCACTCCTATATAATCTATATTATATAAGGTGCCTCTATTTTCATATCACTACATGAATAGTCTCAGATAAGACTATCGTACCGAATACAAAATGGACCGCAACTGTAGATTTACCACAAATACAGTACCCAGCTTTATTTGCTTTCTACGGACTCTTTAGATTACTTATTTCAAATTAAATCCACCTGTGTATAATACTTATATACTTAATTTGAAATTACATCAGTAATCAATGATGTTTCTCATGATATATATAATTTTTACATAATATATAAATTGAATAAAATGAATACTTTATTATTTATAAAACCGTTTACATTATTACAAGCTCTTAGGGCACAAAACCCAACAATTAATTCAAAGCAATGAAAAGAATAAGAGTTACTTTGAGAAAAAGAAAGACGCGGCTACTAAGGCACGCGGGAACACATCACAAACAAAATCTTTATTTGCAACAATATCTGGAGAAATTTTACATGAAATCAAAATGAGACCTATATGGATGACCAAGGCGAGAATGCCATAGATCAAATTTACTACAATGCTCGAAAGAAAAAGCGAAATTGAAAACTAAATTTGTCCGAGCACTAACCCGACCAATCTTTGTCTTCGTTGCTTGGTCCTGAAATATACATTCGGAAGATGAAAAAATTACATCACAATTTGTTGAGTTGGTTAATTGTGAAATAGATAACAAATTGAATTTAAAAGACGGAATGTTGAAAATATTCGTGAGAGTAAGTGATGATGAACAATGAACCGTTCCTATTTGTGTCACGGGAGCGTGAGAACCATCAGGCAATTGAACTGATATATTTTTTTGAACAATAGAATATGAAGTGAAAAAATGAAAGAGATGTACATATATGGTTAGAAGCACCTAAATCAATAATCCAACAAGAACATAAACAATTAAGAGTTGTACCTGCCAAATGGGCTGATGATCCATCAGATTCCTCTTTGGCAAGAAGTGCAAGGAGCTTGTTGTATTGTTCAGGTGTCAACTGACTAGCAAGAGTAGCGGAAGTGGATGATGGTCGCCCTGATTTCTTCATCTGCTTATCTGGGAAGCCATGGATCTGGTAGCACGTACGTAGCAAGCGTATGACCATGCTTATTACAATGTTCACAAAAAAGGATGTTGGCGCTTTCTCGAAGGCCGAGATGATGATTTAGACGCCTGAAGCGTTGCCGAATCAACGGTAGGAATCGTTTGAATGTGAATCTCTTGTTAGGAATCGCTTGAATGTGAATCTCTTGTTAGGAATCGCTTGAATGTGAATCTCTTGTTAGGAATCGTTTGCATGTGAATCTCTTGTTGTTTTTCCTGTTGACGTCCTAAGTTATAGATACGATGAATTAGAGGAAACAGCTCCATCAAGAGGATTTGGTTACGAATAGCTGAAAAACAATCATGGAGTCCTTGAAGAAACTCCATGGCACGATTTTGATGTTGTTTATCAATAATGCTTTTACCATTACCACAAATGCACGGAGTGACAGAGACAATGGGGCTTAGTTCGTCTCATAAAGATTTAAGTTGTGTGAAATATAATGAAACAGACAAACCTTCCTGCTTGAGGGCAGAAATTGATTGTTTGAATTGATAGATTTTGGAGCATTTGGTTGAGAAAAAGGATCCTTAAGATCTGTCCAAATTTGTGCTGCAGTTTCAGCATATAGGACTTGGACGAATCTCAGGTGAGACGGAATTTAGAATCCAACTTGCAACCAAATCATTACAACGTTCCCAATTGGAAATATCATCGTTCTCCTTTGGAATTGGGAGTGACCCATCAACAAAACCAAGTTTGCGCTTTGCACGAAGTGCCATTGTTACTGCACGACTCCATGAACCATAATTATCTCTTGTTAATAAAGGTGTAACAATAACAATAGAGGGGCAATCTGAGTGATGAATGGCATAAGGATCTGTCTTGTTGGTGTTGATGATGGTGTGGTGTCTTGATTGGTGGCAAGATTTTCATCAGACATGGTAAAAAATTATGCATATAAGAAGGAAGGAAAAATGAATTATTGGTAAATCTAAACTAAAAAACTAAAAAGCCTAAACGTAGAAAACTAACAAGTCTAAAATATTGGACTGTTACGAACTCGTTGATTTAGTCCAATAAGCGATGCCTTCAAGGTGGAAAAGAGACGAGCTGCACTTTCTAGTCTAGTGAAATATTTTTGAAACCAAATCCACCTAGTTGGATCTTCACCATCGAACTTGGGAATGTTTAATTTGAGATGAGTTTGGTTATGGTCATAAGTGGTACTGGAGGCGGTAATTCGGTTCTGAGATGAGGTGGGGTTATGAGATGCCTCACCAAGTGAAAAAGGGTTCACTTCTGTGGTTGGTAGGTTGGTTGAAGGGTTGATCGAAACTCGACTTATGTCTGGTGAGAATTTCAGCGACTTCGTTACGGAATTCAGTATTAGATTTGTGGCGGGTGTCCATAATTGAAACTAGGCTCTATTACCAAATTGAAATGAATTTTGAGAAGATAGAAGTAGAGTTTAGAGGAGAAGAGTAGATAGAAATTCTTGGCTATTAGTTGATATCGTTTATTAACATTTACTGGAGCTTTATAAGCTTCTTGTAGAACCACGACGCAAAAAATTAGGAACACAGCCAATAAGCAAAGCGGATATATCTAAAAACCCATTACAAAATAAAGAAACTGGAAACTAAATAAGTGTCATCATTCTAGCCACTTGACACTCCACTAACTTATGCAATTCAAAACAACTCATAATACTCCTTGACCAAGTCTAACGCAACTCTAACTCCGTAAGATACCCCCGCTTTGAGAATGTTATACGTATCATATCTTAAATGGATGTAAATTTGGGTTTGAAATGAATCATTTGTTAATGAAAATTTTATTTGTAAAGGAAAATTAAAAATCAATGGTTACCATCATTTTACCTCCTTTCTCCCTCTCCAAGTTGAGCCTAACCAAAATCTCAAATTTTCTCTCTACATTTGCCTCAAACCTCAATCTCATAAAAGTTTCGGGTTTGACATTGAGGGTATTTTTTTGGGTTGAAAATTTGGGCATCGATTATTTTGGTCGTAAGTTTAATCAAGTAACTCAACTATTGTGGGTTTGATCTATACCATGTAGAGAAACGAAATTAAGATGGTCTAGAAATGAAAGTTGGCCTCGATTGATTAATTCAAAAGGAAAAATAAAAAATAAAAGCAACGGAGATTTGTAGAACAGGAAGAACAAGAACGGAGTTGTAAGGGAGGAAAACATGTCCATATTCGTCATCATTCATTTTATTTATTTTTTTCCATATTATGATACAACCAAAGGCATTTTTGACTTTCTATTTGTTAAATTTAATTTTTGCTTTAAAGAAGACTTTAGAAAACTTTGATCATGCTAATGAACAAATTATTAGGGTCAATCGCTTCATCATATCTTTTAAATTGGATAGTTGTCTGCCAGCAAAACTAGACGCGCTTCTTTGAAAAGGAACATAGAGTTAACTGCAGGTGATATAGGTGAAAATTCACCGTTGTTAGCACTTGAAATATGATGGATAAACAGTCAGTCCAGTGATCAGCCACCCTCCATAAACTTTTAAGCGCAGATTCAAGGACCCAAGATTAAGTCAAATATAAAATTGGATATGAACCAGAAAAGTCTCACTCAGCAAATGCGTGCAAGTGTTCCTTTTCTCATTTTTCAACATGGCAAAATAGTTGCATGGGACATGCAAAGACATTAGAAAATTTTAGAAGCGTCACAGAAGGAATATACTAGTTAATCACACGAAAACTAATGAAACATAATCATATAACCCTTTTACTATAATTACCCATTCTTTCCATTTGGAAAATTGTTTAGGTCATTTACCACCATTAATAGTTCCTCTTAAAAGTCTATAAATACCCAAGTGACAATTGTGTTCAAGCATACCTTCTCTTCCCCTCTCATTCTCATTAGCTAAGTCTTAGTCTGATCCTTCTAGCTCTAATTCATTTCAGCTACAAAAAAAAACAATCAAATCACTCTCCAAAATCTCCCATGGCCAATCCCATCTTCACTACTGCCTTTCTCCTTGTACTGATTTCTTGTTATGGAATCATACTAACTGAAGAAAGACGTTTGAAGATCATGATAGAGAGAAATGATATGATCAGGACACAAGAAATGTCTGAGGAGAGTAGAAATGATCATATGTTCAACTCGCGTCGCAATGCGTTAGAAGATGGAAAATTTCATGAACCAAGCTCGTCCGGTGGTGTTAGTCATTTTGATGTGAAGACTCACCTAGATAACGACGCCTTCCGTCCAACCGCGCCAGGCCACAGCCCCGGTGCTGGTCACTCTCACGGACCCAAAAGCCAAGGTCCAAACTGAAAATGACAGACTTATAGTTATGATTATAATATATGCTTTCAGCTTAATTAACTCTAAATATTATTTCTTATGGAATAATTTTATATTGGCTTCTGTGTTATACGTCGTGTTATGTAGTGTACTACATATTATTCCTCTTTAATTCGTATTTGTGAATCTTTCCATAATATTAATAAGGTCAGATCTTTATTTGTGTAAAATATATATTTTCTGTTGAAGGCTACCTCTTCGCATATATTGTAAGGTTTGATGTTGACAATAATTTTGCTTTACTTCTAGATGAATATTTTTGTGGTTAATGATATGGATTTATGTAATAATTGAAAATAAACAATAACATGGAACTCAATATAATAGAAGAGAGAAAATATAATTCCAAAAGATATGTGTATGTACACCCACCCTATTGACATCTCTAGTGTGTGCCTGTGTAACCCACCCTATTGACGTCTCTAGTATGTGTGCGCGCGCAAATTTAGGGTGCAATTTTTTTTTATAATATATTTTATGTGTGTGTGGGGATCAGGGAATAGATGGTGGAGAATTTTTTGGACGCAAAATTATGTGTGTGTATGAATATATAAACTTATAAAATTTAAATTATTTTAAAAAATAATAAAAATGCAAATAGATTTTTTTATGGTCTAGTTCAGAAATTCCTAACCCCATTCCAAACCTATCCTATTGACATCTATAGTGTGTATGTGCGTGTGCTTATAAAATTAAAATTATTTTAAAAAATAATAAAAATACAAATAGCTTTTTATGGTCGAGTTCAGGAATTGCCAACCTCATCCCAATCCTATTGAAATCAATAGTGTGTGGAGAATTGTTTTGGTGCAACATTTTTTTTTAATTTATTTAATATGTGTGCATTTGTATGTGTGAGATTGTGTATATGCTTATAAAATTAAAATGATGAAAATATAAATATCATCTTCACCCTGATCTCAATAATAAACAGCGAGATTTTTTTTAATATATATTTAATATACATATATATATGTGTGAACACTTATAAAATTAAAATTGTTTTAAAAATAATAAAAATACAAATAGTTTTTTATGTGGTCACGTTCAGAATTAAATGAGAATTAGATGGTGGATAATTTTTTAATTTGGTGCCACATTTCTTTTAATGTATTTAATATGTGTGCATGTGTATGTGTAAGCATGTATTTGCTTATAAATTTAAAAAGATAAAAATATAAATATTGTCGGGATAGTAGAGAATTTTTTTGGTGCAACATTTTTATTAATGTATTTAATATGTGATTACGTGTATGTGTGAGCGTATGTGCATACTTATGAAATTAAAATGATAAAAATGTAATATCATCTTGACCCCGATCTCAATAATATAGTGAAGATCGCATTTACTTTTTAGTTATATTTTCTCTTAAATTAATTTTCAAAACTATTGAGGATCATTTTGATCATTTTAAATGAAGTAAACGATTTAATGCTAGAGTGGGCCAACGTTGACTAACACGAAGGGGGATAAACACTTATTAGAGCATCTCCAATGCAAATATGGATTGTCTTTTAAAAAAAATGGACACATCATCAATATCAAGGAAATGTGCATCATATGTGGCATAAATATTAATTGATAGACACTCAAGTCTAAAAGGGCTCTCCAATGCTAGTCTATTCATTTCAATAATGAATAGTCAAAGAATAATATATCATTAAAGTAAATTATTATAAAATATTATTTTATGGAAGTTTTAATTATTTATTGCTGACATGGCTGTCAATGAGGCTCTCTAGAAGTAGACATTGAGGTTGACAACCTCTATTTTTTTTTGTGCCACGTCAGCTTGATAGTAGTTATAGAAGTTTGCATTGGAGAGCTTAATTTTAACACTCTATCAATTTATTCTACGTGGCACTCCATTTTTTCACAATCCATACTTGCATTGGAGATGCTCTTAATAGATACAGTGTTATCCATTTGTAATTCAGCAAAACTCAGATTCGTAATTAGTAATTCCATCTTGCTACTTTCTTCCCTTTTTTTTTTTTTTTTCCTGAGAGAGGCCTTCTTGTTACTTCTTATATGGGCGATGGGGATTAGGTGGTACAATTTTTTTTTTTTTTAATGTATTAATTGGTATGTGAGTGGGATTGAATACTGTAGGTTTTTTTTTTTTTTTTTTTTTTTAATGCATGTGTATAAATTGGCGTGGGTGGATTTGGGAGGGGAGGAATTAGATATACGGTGCAATAATATTTATTTATATATATATATATATATATATATATATATATATATATATATATATTGATGTATTTAGTGTGAACGTGGGAAGGGATTAGACGGTGCAGTTTTTTTAAATGCATTTTGTAGGTGTGTGTGCGGAGATTAGATGGTTTAGATTTTTATTTTTATTTTTAAATGTAATTAATGTGTATGTGTGTGTCGGGGAGAGGGTGGGGGGACATGTATAAAATTTAAATGATAAAAAAATAATAAAATGATAAATATTGTCTTCACCGGCCATTTCACATGGACAGTAGATATCCCACTTGTTTTTTTAATTGCATTTCTTCTTAACTTATTTTTAAATACAATCGAGGTTTATTTTGATAAATTCAAAATGAAGTAAACAGTTAAAAAGATAAAATTCAATCCGTTTTTAATTCAACAAACCTCAGGTTAGTAATTTATAATCCCTAAAAAATAATAAAATTGCAAATATTGTCTTCAACGTCATCTCAATGATGGACATCAAAAATCCCACTTATCATTTTTAATTACAGCTCTTCTTTACTTATTGTTTAAAACTGTTAAGGATGTCACCCGTCTAACTTCAAATTTTAAATAGGGATAATATGAAAAAAGAAAAACCTTCTAAAATGAAAATTAATAAGAATTTACCCCCAATTTTCATTTTAATAGGTAAAACGTCTTCTACCGGTTGAAAAAATCATATGGTATTAAGTTAGGAGGGCATAATGATAATTGACTTAAATAAAATTAAATAAATATCGAAAAAAAATAAAACCCTCATAGATTTTTCAACTCTCTCTCTCTCTCTCCCATTCTCTCACTTCACCATTTTCTTCTCTCTCTCACTCCTCCATCTCCTTTTTCTCTCGCCACCCGCATCCTCCATTGCCGACGACCAATCGACACCCTTCTCCTCCACCTCCATCTCCTTCTTTTGCTTTTTGTTTTTTGGGTTATCTGGTTCGTACCTAGAACCGTCTGGATCTGGGTTTTGAAACCCAAAACCAAACGGTTCTAAATTTCCAAACCCAGAACCAAACTGGTTCTGGGTTTGGTAGACCTAGATCTAGTTTGGTTTTGGGTTGGTTCATACCCAGAACCATCTGGTTCTGAGTTTCGAAACCCAAAACTAGTGTGTTCTGGTTCTGGGTCTATCGAACCTAAAATCATCTGGTTCTGAGTTGGTTCATACCCAAAACCGTCTAGTTCTGGATGGGGTGTGATAACGGGTTGGTGGTGGGGGGTGATTGATTTAGGATTATTCTGGGTGGTGGGTGAGTGGTTTAAGGTTGTTCTTGGTCATTTGTGATGGGTGGAGAGGTAACTCCTGTTGCATGGATTTGGGTCTCTATTAGGTTTGGGTTTTTTTTTTTTTTTTCTCAAATGGTTGATGATGATGGTGCTAAGATGATGTAGGTTAAGGTTGATAATGGTGGGTTGAACAATGTTGAATGTTGTAGGTTGAATATTGTGTTATTTTTTTTTTAATTTAATCATGTTATTAATTAATAATTTAAGGGTAGTTTAGTCATTATATGATTTGGAAGGGTGTAATGGGGATTTTAAATAATCTTATTAACGATATTTTGGTCATTTCATAATTTTGGATGAAAATTTTAATTTTTTGGATAGTTTTTGGATGGAAAGTTAACGATAGAGGGCGATTTACCTAATAAAAATAAAATCGAGGGTAAATTTTCATTAGTTTTCATTTCGAGGGAGTTTTTCATAATATTCCTTTTAAATATTATAGTTGGATAATTTTTTATCAGTTTAAACTTTTAAGGGGAAAAATCATTTTAGTCCCTAACTTTTGGGAAAGTGTCAAATTTTTAACTATATTTTCTAAAAGGACGAAATGAACCTTAACTTTTCGAAAAAGTGTCAAATTAGTCCCTCTCATCAGTCAACTAACGATCAAACTTAATTGATAGCATACTAAATGGGGGTAAATTTGGTATTTTCAATTATAATAAAGGAAGATGTAAAAGGAAAATAAAATAAGGGAAAAAAATCATTTAAAACAAATGAGGAAGAAAATTCAAAAAAAAAAAAAAATCTCGTTCGACAAAATTATTTAAAAAAAAAATTATTTTGTTAAATATGAATATTATCTCAAAGCATATACCAATTATACCATAAATATGTAGATTTTAAATATATAATATTATAAATTGAAGAAAATTAATAGATGCAACAAAAATATTAAACAGATGGAGTAAGAGCAGAAACTGTAAAAATATTAAAAACTAGAGCAGAAATTTTGAAAAAAAAAAAAGCAAAAATTACAAGCTAAAGAAGAAATTAAAAAAAAAAAATCACACCCATGAATAAAGATTTAATGAAAATTTTTAATTGTAAGGGTAAAATGGTAATTTTATAATTAATAAATATACATAAGATCCTCAAACAAAACTACGTCCAGTCAAAAATTTTCTAAGGGTAAAACTATAACGTTATTAAAATTATATGTAACTCATTAAGGGTATTTTGATAATTATATATTATTGTAATATTTTACTTTATTTGAGGGTATAATGATCTTTTTATTTATTTTAATAGTGTTCAGGGTTAAATTGGTCTTTTCATGTTTTCCATTAGATTTGACCGTTAGTTGACTGATGAGAGAGACTAATTTGACACTTTTTCGAAAAGTTAAGGTTCATTTCGTCCTTTTAGAAAATATAGTTAAAAATTTGACACTTTCCCAAAAGTTAGGGACTAAAATGATTTTTTTCCAACTTTTAAATATAATAATAACTAACTTGGTATTAGAACTTGGAGATCTGAAAATCTTATCGTTACACATGTTAGACGGTAGGGGACGTTTAACATGTCTTTGTCATTTATCATCTGTCCACGTTATACGTAAGGGGATGTATCACATATCAACTTTAAGTTTTAAATACTATAATTAGGTTATTTTCTTTAAACTTTTAAATATGATGTTAACTTACTAAGGATATTTTGATAAATTAAAACGAAGTAAACAAATAAACAAATAAGTTTAATATGTTTGTAATTTAACAAATCTCAGGTTGACAATCTGTAATTACATATTTTTATAGGATTTGGTGGGGCTTGTAATTATTTTTTTATGTATTATTGTGTGCGTGCATGCACCTATAAAATTAAAATGGTTTAAAAAAATAATAAATTATAATTATCACCTTCACCATCCATCTACGGTGGGGGAGGGATCAAATGGTGCAATTTTTTAAGTGTATTAATTAATATGTGCTTGGGGGATTAAAATTAAAATAATTTAAAAATTATAAAATTATAAGAGTGTAATATTATTTAGCCATAGTATTATAATATGTGTGAGTGGGATTAGATAGTGTAGTTTTTTTTTTTAAATGTATTTAATGTGTAGATTTTTTTCTAATGTATTTTATTAATGTCTGTATACATGTGTGTGTCATCATTCAATGATGGATGATCGATGATGGAGATTCTATTAGTTCAATATTTTTATAATTTATTTATTTTTTGTTAAAATACATATGATGTGTATCATTAGTTTTGTAGGACTTAAGTTTTAAAATGAGAATGGTTTATAAAGCTCGATAATAAAGGAACCAAGATATGTGGAGGATTAGATGGTGAATTTTTTTTTTTTTTTTTTTTTAGATGTAGTATTGTAATGTGTGTGTAGGGGGATTCGATGATATAGTTTTTTTTTTTTTTTTTTTAATGTATTTAATGTGTGTGGATGATGTAGATTTTTTTTCTAATGTATTTAATGTGTGTATTTATGTGTGTCCTCGTCTAATGATGGATGATAGAGATCCTATTAGCTCAATATTTTTGTAATTTATTTATTTCATATTAAAATAATTTTTTATGTGTATCATAAGTTTTATAGGATTTGGGATTGAAAATTAGAATGATTAATAAAGCTCGATAATGAAGGAACCAAGATATGTGGAGGTTAGTAAGACTTTTTTTTTTTTTTTTGAAAAAAACAACGAAACACAAAGCAAGCCTACTATAGACCAAGGGCACAAGGAAACAGAACGGAAGCACTGACAGATCGCCAATGCAAATCCTCACTAGAGGACAAAGCCAAAGAGGTTAGCAGATGAGCCAGGCGATTCCCACTACGAGAGACGACTTGACAACAAGAGACGCCAGCCTCTTTACATAAGACTTTGACATCATTTGCGAGCAAACCAACATCTCCCAAAGAAGGAGGATCAGACAACATAGCAGAGACAGCATTGGTTGCATCAACCTCGACCACATCCACCTCGACCACATCCACAGGCAAATTCAAAGAACGAGCTAGCAGCAATTCTTCTTGAAGAGCGACCAGTTCACCAATATCTGGGGAAAACACACCAGCAAAACGACGAGCAGAAGCTACCAAAACAAAACCGTTACAGTCTCTTAACACCAAACCACACCCAATCACATCAAACTCCTTTCTAACAACAACATCAGTATTTAATTTGATCTTTCCAGCTACCGGAGGAATCCATACTGGAGACTGAAACTGAGGAGTCCTTCCCACCAACAGAGATGAAATAGATTTCACTTTTTGGAACTCAACGAGCAGAATCAATGCAGAGGAAAGCATCGTATCCGGAGGTTTAGGACTTCTGCCATGGACCAAAGCATTTCGATTTGTCTACAGGCCCCAAGCGAGCATGCAAACCTTCTCCAAACACTCTTTGGACCAATGAATGAAACCACCTACAAAAAAATCCAAAATCGAAACACATTGAAAAGCTGCAGAATAGCCATTCTTGTTAAAACAGCACCAGACTTTTAAAGCTCTAGGACACCGAAGGAGAGCATGCACACTATTCTCCCATGGGTCATCACAGCAGAGACACCTACTGTTGGCAATTATATTCCTACGAACCAGCTTCGCCTTTACTAGGATTGCATCTTTACAAGCGCGCCACACAAAATGTTTAACCTTCGGAGGAATATTCAACTGCCACAAATTTTTCCACCACCCGGACTAGACCGAATGAGACAAAGGTAAAGACTTCAGCTTCTCCATAAGAGCAACCCTGTAACCACTTTTCATTGTATACTTGCCAAATTTATCGAAATGCCAACACCAAGAATCACCACTTTCAGAGAAGCTCAGAGGGATAGATAGAATATCTACCCTATCAACAGGCAGAAACACTTGGTTGATCTTATCCACATCCCAACTACGGTTGTCAAGATTGATGAGGTCTGCAACCTTGGAGATAGAGAAGTTACAAGTTTAAAAGAGAAAGGTCTATAGATCCAAGGGTCCCTAAAAGCGTCGATATCTCTAGTGCCGACTTGCTTGCGAAGGCCTTTAAACAGCAGCTCTCTCCTCGAAATGAAACTACGCCACACATGAGAACACCCATACCTACACAGGGCCTTAAGAAAATCAGAAGAAGGGAAATATTTGGCTTTGAGAATCTTCGCTGCCAATGACTGTGGATCCAAAATAAGCCTCCAAGCTTGTTTAGCAACTAAAGCCTGATTAAAGAGAGTTAAGTCCTTGAAACCCAAACCCTTCATATCTTTGGGGAGACACAACTTATCCCAACTCAGCCAGCTGATTTTCCTCCTTCCCTCCTTTGATCCCCACCAAAATTTGGAAGTCAAAGCACTAAGCTCCTGACACAGCCTAATAGGCAGCCTGAACACACTCATCACAAATGTAGGGATAGCCTGCATAACAACTTTAATCAAAATTTCCTTACCTCCTTGAGGGAAAAGAGACGACTTCCAACTCATCAATTTACTTCAGACTCTCTCCCGGATAGAATTAAAGGTCCTCCGTTTGTTTCTGCCCACCAAGGCAGGGAGACCTAAGTAATTATCATGAGAAACACCATCCGACATGCCCATCAAAAGTTGCATTTTCTGTTTGGAAGGCTGCTCCATATTGGGGCTAAACACAATTGAGGATTTATCAGTATTCACCTGTTGTCCTGATCCCCTACTGTAAATTGACATAATCTTTTTAATAGTTTGACAATTTCTTTCAAATACTTTGCTGAAAAGGATACTATCGTTCGCAAAAAAACAAATGACTGACATATGGACTGCCTTTTGAACACTTCACACCAAGACCTCTGCCATCGCATTCCGCTGCCCGTAAACTATTGGAAAGGACCTCTGCACATAATAAAAACAGATAGTGTGATAAAGGACACCCTTGTCAGATGTCCTTGGAAGGGGAGATCACACCAACCTTTCTACCATTTAAGACAAAAGATAGAGTGGACGTAGAGATGCAGTCCATAATTACTTGGATCCACAGAGGAGGGAAAAGCATTTTATGCAAAATTGTTTTAAAGGAACTGCCACTCCACTCTATCATAGGCTTTGCTCAAATCAAGTTTCACAGCCATCAAGCCCCGCTTACCTTTCTTTTTGCGATGGATAGAGTGCAATAATTCGAATGCTACAATAACATTGTCAAAAATTTGTCTACCTGGAACGAAAGCGGACTGGTTTTGAGAAATAAGAGCAGGCAGCACACATTTCAACCTGTTAGCGAGAATCTTCGTAACCACTTTATAAATGACATTAGTCAAACTTATATGATGAAAGTCTTTTAACCTGTCTGGGTTCTTTATCTTTGGAAGTAAGATAACATTGGCTGCATTAAAATCCTTAATAGAAGCCTCCCCTTTCAGAATTTGAAGACATGTGTCTGTAACATCTTTTCCAACAGTGTCCAAAGCTTTTTGAAAAAAGATGGCGTGGAAACCATCCATACCGGGCGCTTTATTAGGGCCAAGTTCAAAAACCGCCTTCTTGACCTCCTCATTAACAAAAGGCCTGTTCAAAAGCTGTCTCATGTCATCAACCAGCTTAAAGTTCAAAAATTTGCAAGCATCATTAATTTCATTCTGGGAAGGGTTAGAAGTTTTAAACTGACCATCAAAATACTTTAAAACTACTTAGGATATCTCTGCTTCCGAGTTTGCAAACCTGCCATCATCATCAATAAGCTTTCTGACCATCTTTTTCTTCTTTCTTGAAGTAGAGCGGGCATGAAAAAATTTAGTATTTCTATCCCCACCTGCTAACCAGTCAACTCTTGCTCTCTGGCACCAATATTCCTCTTCCATTAAAATCAAATGTTCCACCTCTGCTTCCAATGATTTAATGTCGATCATCACCCCAGACTGGTTAGCTCTTCCGTATAATTGCTCTAGAGTTCTATTCTTTGAAATTATCTGCTTCCTTAAAGAACCAAATCTAACTTTACTCCACTCCATGAGGCAATTGGCACATTGCTGCAACTTGACATTTAAATTACCCTGAGGTTGGTTACTCTCTATAGTTGGCTAACTGGATTTGATAACTTCTTCACAATCTTCCTCCCGAAACCAAAAAGGTTCGAATTTAAACACCTTACAAAGAGGATTTTTCGAAATGCCAGCGTCTTCTATTTTTAAAAGTAACATCCTGTGGTCGGAACCATTAAACCCCAAGTGCTCCACAATTGCCCTTGGAAAAAGGTCCCTCCATTTCTCATTCGCCACAAACCGATTGAGACGTTCCTGGATATTAGCAGCCCCTTCCCTCCTATTATTCCACGTGAATTGGGGTCATACGAAACCCAAGTCGCCTAACTTACTCTCATCCAAAGCAGTCTTGAAATTTATTATTTGTCCTATAACTCTCTCAAAGCTCCCAAGCTTCTCGGTAGACCTTAACAATTCATTAAAATCACCGCCCACCACCCAAGACAGGTCATCCACCTCACTAAGCCGTCTGAGCAAACTCCAAGAACCCATTCTACAAGCTGGGTTAGGATTACCATAAAATCCCGTGAATCTCCAACAAATTCTGTCTTCAATTTTGATTCTAACATCGATATGACCTACAGAGAAAGACAGTAACTGGACGTCAATCCCATCCCTCCACAACATACCTAATCTAACACTTCTTCCCATACCATCCACAAAGAACCCATTTTCAAAACCCACCGATCTTTTTAAAAAATCACATGCCGGACCATGCAACTTAGTTTCCATAAGAAAAACTAAATCAAGGGACACACATCGAATTGCCCTTTTAAGGGCTACGAATGCACGGGGATTCCCCAAACCTCGCACATTCCAACTTAAACAATTCATGGGGATCGGTGGGCCTGGTTTCCAGGCTCCACCGTTGAGTTGCTTGATTCCACTTCCATCTCTGTAACGGGACTGTTTTTCCTTTTATTGCTGACTTGCTCAGTCTCATCTTTGAAAAGAAGTTGTTTCCTTTTCTGACTACTAGCTTTGCTACCCACTGCCTTGATACACAACTCATTCCCGCCTGTTTAATCTAACTCTCGGAAGTCTTTATTGAGGCTTACCCCTTTTTTGACTGGCGATGAACTGGGGGTTCGGGCTCCTCTGCTTCTGTTTTTCTTAGTTAATAACAGCTTTCTAATGGGACTAGTCATCTTGCTTAATCGAGCCATTTCCCTAGCAGCACATTTCCACCTCTTATTTGACTTTTTTCTTGGACTTCCAGGGATTCCTTGTTTATTTGCACCCACCTCAGACCCAATGGTAGAGGGACCTTTCACAATAACTTGATCATAATTGCACTGGTCCAAGGGTATACCGATCATTTCGCTCTCCATTAACTCAGTCTGTCGACCTTTGCTACATTCCAAATTAATAGAGACACTATGACTTGGTACTTTGTTTATCACAGACTGATTCTTCACATGTTTTCCTTTAAGGGAACCATCTATACTTGGGGATGGGTCCACTAATTCTTTAGAAAAGTAATTGGGGCCTTCAATTTCCTTAAGCACGGATGTTGAGGATTTCCTATTATTTAAAGGAATAGACTTAGACTTATTAATTGACTCATTACCTTTATGGTTCTCCATAGTCTCACAAAGAGATTGTTCATCACTCTCCATAAAAGGCACCGCCTACTTTAACCTTTGATTCGTCGCTTCTCCAATGTTGATTCGTCATTCACTTCCCATAAGGTTCACTATCTGAATGTCTCTGTTTATGTCCCTCATTTTCGGTTTATCACTCGGTTGTTTGCCTCCGCCACCTGTTTCTGCTCACAACCAAAGGCCGTACTTTCTACTAGATCCGCTTTTGAATAGTTCTTTTGCATCTACATCCCAACAATCCTTAAGCTCATGCCCAACCCTACCACACGCTGGACAGAACTCACGTAGTCTCTCGTATCGTAGCAAGGCCCCTTGAATCTCTTCCGAGTCCCTCATCTTCAACTTTACCACCCTTTCCAAAGGTTTACTTATTTCTATTCTGATTCCAACACGGATGTATTTTCCTCGACATTCGCTTGCATCCGCTGGAGGAACAACCGCTTCCCCAATCTGACTAGCCATTAAACCTGCTAACCTAGGGTTCCTATACACTAACAGTACTTGGTGCATTTAAACCCATATATCTATTTTGTCAAATCTGAGATCAAAGATACTCCCCATCCCCATAAGTCTTTCCAACACAACTAGATTATTGTTAAAATGCCAAAGACCCCTATTCTAAACATGCTCATTGGCAGTTTCCCTGCTGAAATAGAACATGAAAATGTTGTCCCCTACTGATTCTATTTCCACACTACTAATCGATCCCCACAGTTTTTCGATTACCGATCTGAACGCTTCTCTATTCACTTTTTTTGCTGATAACACCTTCCCTACTATACAGAGGTTTATAGACTTCAACCTTTCTTCCATACAATCCCCTTCTATTACACACAACGGCCCTTTCTCATCAGACAAAGATAAAGCTTTGCATAGCCTTGCTCTTTCCTCTAAATCCATACTCAAAACAAAGCCCTTAGATGTAACAAGAAAACCACTACTCGCATGCGAGACGAAACCCTAATCGGGACACTCTACCTCTTACCTAGTTCACTCGGGTAGAGAGAAACCAAAAGAGGACGACAATTTAGTCTATTATTAACTCGTGGAGGTTAGTAAGACTTGACGATTTAAGCTCTTGTTCAATAAGTATTAATCATTGTTTGATGTGCCTTCATTTTTATTCACTTAGTAAATCATATTTTAAGAGCGTTTGCATTTAGTTTTGAACCTTTAGGAATGCGTTAATTAAATGGGTTACATGTTTGCATGATTTCTTAAATTCAATTATGAGGGTCTTAAAGAAGAGGTAGTTTCATCATTTTCTAAATGTTTTTTGAAGACTTTCTTCACGAAAAATATAGCCCTATATGTTAGCTAACCATTAGGAAAAACTTATAGCCAAACAAAAGTTGAACAATAAAGTTATAGGCAAAACCATAACAGTGTGTGAGGCTAAACAACAATAATGGGAAAACCACTAGCTTCATTGCTAGAGTAGTGACCCCAACTATCTCCACCATTAGGAAAATCACTTGAGTAGTCTCTCATACCACTCAAGCAATCTCTGATGTCATTCTATAAAGCATGACTATTTTTTTTTTTTTCTGAACTTGTTTTTATGTATTTTTACTTTTCATTTTCTTTGAGACTTTTTAATGGCTTAAAGATATTTTGGGAAGGGTATATATGTAATATTGAGTTAGAAGTTAACTTTCCTTAGGTTTTCCTATTTTACATCCCTTGTTGAATTCAAAGTCTAAACTTAGTTGGATTAAGAATCTTAAATGGGGAAGTTTTTAAAATTAGTTTTAATTCTAGTCTTTGCGATATAAATAGGTGTTCATTTCTCTCATAAAGAGATATAGGTTTTTATTCTTTATTTGTTTATTTATTTGAGAGCTTTGTGAAAGTCATTCTTTGTTCTTGAATCTAGGTTCATAGAGAGTGTTTTGATCAAACAATTTATTTATCTAGTAGACATCTTTGTGTGCATGCATCAAACTTGATTGGTTCGATTAACATGCCATCTTGTTTCTTGGTGTGAGAAGAAGTTAAGAGAATTCATCAAGCTTGTACGAGAGACAAGAAGGTGGATTCAAGAGATGTAGCAGAATTGGGAGGTAGAGGGAATTATCATTCGAATTTTGTGAAGAGTGTGATTGAGTGATTGCTATTATGTAGAGTGGAACTAGTTGGCTGTGGCTAAAGTGTTGGTGCGAATGATAATTATAATCCATCTAATAATAATGATATTCCATTTGAAAGTAACTAGAGAAGGTTCTAATCCCGTGACTTTTACTTTATTGAGTTTTGTATGTAAAAATCATTGTGCACATTTTTTTTCCTCTTCTTTTTTTTTTAATATTTTTTTGTTTAATTATTTTGTTGTGCATCTAAAAAATGTAATAGAATTTATTAATAGATTACTTATCTAGTCCTAATAAAATAGCAAACTCATAATATAATTGTTATTTAATATGTAAACTCATAATAAGAAATATAAAAATCCTAACACCATAAACTCAAGATTTGGGACTTAGGAGATGTATCATGCTTCAGTTAAGCGTTCCGAATAACTGAGGTCAATTCGTCTCAAGTTCTCAAGAGGCTGTGTTAAAAAAAATAAATTGGGTTGAATAAATTGAAAATCTATATATATATATATATATATATATATATATATATATAACAATCATATGTACCCAAGATAATTAAAGATACACACTATATGTTAAACATACCTAATCTTCCTTCCATAGTTGCTAGATATTGCTATAAGCATTTCAAGTTCAATAAGGTGATCAGGCTTAAAGTTTGATAGTAAGGGTTTTAAAGGATATGTATGCCAATGAAGGTATCTCATCAGGAAGTAATTCAAGACCTTGATTTAGGTGTACTTTATTCTCTCAATTGTAGTCTTGATAGATTAGAGATATATTCATGGAATTTCATAAACTTTAATCCACGCATCCTCATGAAGGCATCAGAACTTAAATGTAGTTGCTCACTTATGTGTAACAAGTCAAGCCGGATATGCTTTCAACTGCATGTGTTCCCTATAAAAATTATAAAAAATTATTATGACATTAGAATTGGTAGATAGAAATAAGCAAAAATATGTTAGAGTTTGGTAAGTAGAAGTAATGCAAAAATATGTTTTGCTTTCATAAAGATAATGTTATCCAATATCCATGATATATTAGATATGTAATATCACACTTAAAATGAAAAGCTTTAACCTAGATTGTTCTTATAATATTTCTCTTAAATAAATCTAAGATATCTTAAGGATCTTATAGTCTACTACATTTACCAGGCTCATTAAAGGATTCTTGAAGAACAATACCACCACCCATTTCTTGCATCAAATCATGCATTTGTAACAAATTATGTCTAACCGTTATGAGACACTTGTCAATCAAAACAGAGATTCCAATATTAGTAAAAAGTATGCAATTATCTAGTATAGCTGCAACTCTATCTTTATTTTCCCCTTTAAAGAAATATGCAATAGAAAGAAATATTTCTTTTTGTTGATAATCCAATCCATCATAACTTATTTTCAACAAATTTTGAATATTGAAGGTCGGGTACCTTTTGAGGATTTTCAATGAATTTTTTCACTCTAACATGTTTCAATCAAATAGAAAGCATCTCAAAACTTTAATAGCCAATGGGTTGCCATTAACATAATGTACTGCACGGTTGGATAACTTTATATAATTTTTTGGATGATGGTTTTGCTTAAAGGCATTTGCACTAAAGAGTTGAAGAGCTTCATCATAATTCAACTCTTCAAGCTCATACAACTCATCAACACTGTTTTTAAGCACTTACTTATCTCTTGATGTTATAATAATTCTACTTCCACCACCAAAGGAACTATGACCTCTAAGTAAAAAGTCTAAGTTGTCTAAATTATCTACATCATCTAGAACAATTAGGATCTTCTTGCGACAAATTCTACTTAGTGTAAAAGCATCTATATATACATTTTGATCCTCAAATATTTCGAAAAGAAGTTTATCTTGCAAATGGTTTGGACAATACCTAGCAATATCCTTAACATTTTCAAGAAAGCAATGACATCCAAACTGATTGGCGATCCTGATTAATAGAGCTCTTGCGATGGTTGTTTTACCTATGCCACCCATGCCCCAAATTCCAATAATGCGAACGATATTTTTCATTCCCATGCATAACAATGATTCAATTGATTCTATGCGTGAAGTAATTCCAACCAGGCCATAGAAACAATCATTTGATGACATGTGATAACAATGATCTCTTTAAAACATCTTTTGCAATGTTTTCAACAAATTCAGACATGGTCCTGTCAAATGTTAAAGAAAGTTATAAGCAAATATATGGGACAAGAAAAACCTCTGCAACCCCATAGCTAAATTTTGTAAAATCAGTGTATTATCTTAAAAAGAAATTGATGCCCCATTAACTGAAAAAGTTATCAATTCACTCACATTATGTCTCACAAAGAAACAACTAAAAAAAAAATTAATAATAACCACGAAGTTTACTAAAAAATTTAATTTGTTTAAGATATCCTTACCATTAACAATGCAATCTTAGCATCAATTTTAATACTAAAATTAGTCGTGAACCTGTCGAACAATCATCAAATTAGTCATCTAGTAGATATATCAATTAAAATATTTTGGTGCAATTCATGTAAGTAAAATTATCTCTTCTATTTATATTTTTCTCTCTCTGTTTCTGTATATATTTCTCATGTATTTTCTACATAGTTATACATAACCTATATGTTCATGATTAACATAAGATAGTTTCTTTGTATCAACTAAGTAACTAGACATACCTACAATCCTTAGAAACGAAGTCAAATATAGTTATTCAATATAAAATATATAAAACCAGAGAGAAGAATAAATAAATTACCCATCATGTTGGTCTGAGTCCCAGCCAGACAGAGTAGCTACTTGTATGCTTTTCTGTATGTCCCAGTTTGCGTCCTTATAAATCTGAGGGTGTTACATTATAGAAAACCGGTACAACAATCTATCCCCTTGTTTCAAGCACTCAAGTATCTCCAGAATTTTGTTCAAACACCACGTAGAAGAAGCATAGTTTTCAAAGAAGATGATGATTGAAAGACTCGAATCTTGTATTACTTTTCTAAGCATTGGGGAAATCTCATCTCCTCTTTTAGGTTCATGATCATCCATGAAGGTTTCTGTTGACGTGGGGAATTAGTCAACGATAAGCCTAATACTACAGTAAACCCAAATCAAAAGCAACAAACAGAACAAAGATAGAAAAAGAGACAAATGGAAGAACAGAAAAGAAATATTTTTAAAGTGATTCGACCTTTTAATATTGCCTACGTCTACTGTTCTCTCTATACTTCTACAGAGTAACGACAATGTTTTTCTCTCGGTGTTTCTCTCTTGATTTACAATGAAAATGACCCCCTATTTATAGATGGGGGATGATACAATTAAAAAATAATAAAACTGACAAATAATGATGAAATACAACTCTCAAGACTGGCATCTTGCAAAGTCAACCATAATCACATTGCCTCCTGACATAACTCATGCTTAGTTGGTGAGATTTTCTCAAATACGCTGTCATTAGATGAAGTATCCTTCTTATCGTGCACGACACGCCAGATTACAGTTCTGAACTGACACTGGGCAGACTGAAGCTGCAGAGAATAAACATTGGTCTAATAGGTAAACAGACTCAGCTTAGCAATCTTGACATCGCTTAAAGGGAAACGGTTTTAACATCGATTAGAGAGACACGGACTGAGCGTCGCTGAAGGTTAGATGTCAGAGTTTCTGCGGGCTGTAAGCTTCTACACTAGGCCACGCACATTAGGTCCCCTCTCGCTTGGACCAATTTAAGTGGACTCGTGGACTTTTACCAACCCATTTGATCAGCTTAGAAAATACCTATAACAGTTTCGATCTATTTTCGACACAAGGAATCATAGAAATATATAGCTCGTAAAGTTCTGCGAGTGTCTTCACTTCTGCAGCTAAGTAACAGATCATGCTTAGAAGGGTTGGAACAAGATAAAGGAGAAGAAGATGAAGAAGAAGAGGCCATATTTTCTTACGAGAACACAGTTTTGGAGATCTAGGTAGTAGAGTCGAATATCTCTTATATACTCATACTGATATATATATAATAATTGTTTATTAATTAAAAGCTTCTTAGTTAAGCCTAACAAGTAACAAAGATAGGAAAATAAAAAATTCTTTCTCAAATTAATCTACTGTGGACTACTTTGGTTTTCTCACTCTTCAATGATCGGAAACATCGCAATTTATATTTGCAAACATAAAATTTATACATATAGATTATCGGATTTGAATTGTTTCTTTATGAAAAAAAAAATGAATTGTCCTTTTATTGAAATTTTTTTAACATTATTTTAAGGATATTATTAATTCAGGGAAAAAATTCATTCAAAGAGAGGAGGATATTATTAGGATAATTTTATCAATAAGGAAAATAAAATGAATTGATAACAAAACTTGTTGATTTTGTAAATATATCTAAGTATTGTATTAACAATATAAACATAATAGAGAAGCTGCGTTCACTGGCAACCCAGACCTAGGCACACTTAGTTTGGTGGCTTGGTTCAATTCTCATCAGCAACTTAGTTTGGTGGCTAATTTTTCCACTAATATGGGTCATCATTTTTTGTTTCGATTTTCTCCACTAATATGGGTCATCATTTTCTGTTTCGAAGTAGATTTTTGGATTACGTATTCAGTCAATATATCTATAAATTTCAGCAGCCGCCTAATTTAGGTGTCGGGAATTGTTGTAAATAAAAAAAAAAAAAACCCAATATATACGTAACAAAATTATGAATGTTAATGGAATTCTTTTTTTTTTTTAAATCCTGTACTAGTTACAAGTGATAATCAATAATTGAAGGGTTGAGCTAATATAATTCTTTTGACAGATTTTACTGGCTTGAGATTGCGTTGTTTGTCTGAGGTTATAATATGCTTTTATGCATTGGACTAATTTGATGCTTTTAGGAGAATTTTGTAGTTGAAGGACACGTATTTTACTTTTTTTTTTTATTTTTTTGAAGTAGTATTTTAATTTTGACTTTGTCGGTTTCTATTTTCAGTATTCTTTTCAAATAGCCTTTTTTATTTACAAAAATTCTAATGTATAGAAAGGATGCCCTCCAACTGTGTTCAATCGCTTGATTCCAACTTCAAGAATGAGTAATTTTAGAAATAGTTGCCTTGGATATGACAATTTTGCTAAAATTTATATTATTGAAGTCATTTTTATAATGTTATTGTTAATAACCATCTCAACTTTAAAAATTAATTTTATATCATCACCCACCATATATAGATGCGTCAAAAATGTCGGGTCTGCTTATATATGCTGGTAGCTTTACCTGATTTAGTATAAATCCCACATGACTCATTATATATTAATGGATAATGATATGCTAACTTCATTCATTTTGAAATTCAAGAAAATAAACTAAAAAATTCTGTATTGCTATAAAAAGAAAAAAAAAAACGTGGTCATATCCTGACTCATTATAAAGTTGATAAAATTAGGCCGACATTAAATTGTTATAATTTGGACCAAAACCTGAAGAGCGGTGGAATTATTACCCATTTATTTATTTTGAAGAGTTAGATGTGATCAAGTTTAGTAACGTAGCACGTCATGATTGGCGCTGCTGCTGCCAGATGGTCTTAATTGCACATCTCTTTTTTATCATTTTTTATTTTTAAAGAACTGCACAACTCTGTGGCAAATCCATCAGACGCATGTGAAAATGAAAGATATATATCAGAAACAAACCTCTGCTAAAACATATATAAAGTCAACTTCACCGCATCAAATTCATCCCAACCCGGATTTGTAATTTCTGTCTTTTTCTTTCTTTCTTTGTATAATCAGCTAAACTACCATTTTAAGTTTTTTAAACCATTAATTCTTAATTAATTTTCTCGTTCATAGTTTTTCTCTCAGCATGAAAATCAAACGATTCTTTCAGAGAGAGAGTACCCCAAATGCTCAGAAAATTACAAGCCATAACAATAGCAAAGCTAGTACTAGAACCGCAAAGTCTTCTACCAAAACAAGTTCATCACAGCCAAAGAATGATCGTGGCCAGGGCTCAGAATCACAGAAGACAGTACTGGATATGGGCGAGCCAGGAAGGGATTATTCATCAGAGAAAAGGCTAGCTTGGCTGCGATCTCAGATCATTGGTTGTGATTTGGAGTTTGATTCTCCGTTTGGAAAACGTAAACTCAGCTATGTAGATCACACTGCTACAGGCCGGTCCCTTCACTGTGTTGAAGACTATATCATCAACAATGTTCTTCCCTTCTATGGTAAGCTTAATTTATTATTTGATTTTCTTTTTGTTCTTCTTATTATGAAATACTTGTAAGTTTCATGATGTCGATCTGATAGTTAAAATAAAAAATATATATATAAAAAATATAAAAAGGGTCAGTTGTGGCTAAACTAATTTCCTTTTGAGTAGAAGGACAGTATCTAGGATGTATTATTATTATTATTATTATTATTTTGAGTAGAAGGACTATATCTGGGATGTATTCAGTGAACTACTGGAATCAATCGAGATAGGGTATTAGTGGTACGATTTGAAAAATTACTCTCAATGGAAAGAGATTCATCCATACAGAGATTGGAGAAGACCCAAACGAGAATAAGAGATCAATCTACATAAAAAGTGAAATACGAGTTATTATTATTATTATTATTATTATTATATAAATTTAGATTTTACCGATTGGGTGTTTTGAATGCCTCTTACAAAAGAGGCGTGAGGCTGCTGGCGCCACCCAAAGACATTGCGTATTAGTATTTGTTGAACGATATTTTATCTTTTTCGTTTTGATCAGAACTTCAAAATGATAGAGAACTCATGTCAAACTTTTGAAAATCTCAACCGTTGTAATCTCCCAGTTGACATTTCCCTTTTTCACACTTCACTAGGATACCGTGCTTAAATTCTATCATGAGCAACTTCACCTGATTTTCTTAAAACGAGGGTATCCAATCTTTTTACTCTTTTACTAGTTATTTGACTTCAAAAACCGTTGGTGAATAGGAATGGAGATTTCAACTTTGGCTGTTATAAATTGTGTGTGGAAAGTCGTTTTTCAATGTAGTTATAAATTAAATACCACAATTAATTTATATTTTAACTCGTGCGGTGACATTTTAATTTAAGTTGAAATATATACATTAATTATTTATTTTTTTTATCATATCTATATATATCAAATTAATCTGTGATATATCTATATATATATATATACAGTAGTAGCCTTACACTCTAAAAGTTATAGTTGGAATACATCCTCTCAATCCCAAAATCTCGAATTTACTATAATATTTTTTAAAAAATAATTTTTAATTTTACTGGAGACAGAATACCACATCATCCATCGATTTACTCCAATGATGACTTTCTCTTCTACGTGCAGGAAACACTCACACCTGTGACAGTTACATGGGGCAACGGACAACAACAATGGTGCATGAAGCAACCCAATACATTAAGAAATGCTTAGGAGGCAGAGAAGATGATGCGATAATGTTTTGTGGGTCAGGCACAACGGCAGCCATTAAAAGGCTCCAAGAAGTTATGGGAATAGCAGTGCCATCAATTATGAGAGAGAGGCTTATCAAAACCCTAAGCAATGAAGAGAGATGGGTGGTCTTTGTAGGGCCTTATGAGCACCACTCCAACCTCCTTTCTTGGCGGCAGAGTTTGGCTGAAGTTGTGGAGATTGGTTTGGATGTTAATGGCTTAATGGATATCGAAGCTCTCAGACTCAAACTTGATTCCTATAAAGGTTCCAGTCGTCCACTATTGGGTTCTTTTTCTGCTTGTAGTAATGTGACTGGGATTTATTCAGATACAAGATCAATTGCGAGACTTCTTCATCAATATGGAGGCTTTGCATGCTTTGATTTTGCCGCAAGGTACAACAACTTCCATACATGCTTTTAGTAAAATAAAAATCCAAGGGAGTTATGATAATTCTCCCATTAAATTAATAATCTTTTTTGAACTGCTATTAGGTTAATATTGGCGTATGTGGAACCAGTACTGCTATTATGAAATTTTATTTAATATAATATAAACAATTAAAAATAAATAATTGAACAAATTATAAAACATTTTCATGTACATATTATTCATAATTAAAATATGATTAAAAACATATAAAATTAATTATATTTATATATTCAAATTAAAATGAAATGATCTCTGAAATGATTTATAAAGTGATTAAAATAATAAATGTTTAAATTATAATTTAAAATACAATAGTCCAATTCTAAGAAATTTGGGATGAGACGTGTTTAGGGTTTTATTTTTAATTTTTTTTATATAAGTATTTAGGGGAAAAAAGGAAATCTATATAATATAAAAGTAATACAAGTTGGAAAAAATATTATTTTGGGGAAAGTAGACCTGGAATCGAATATTATAAATATCAATAAATGATTTGTAATTAAGTTTTAGAAATTTTAACTTATGATTTAACACTTAGTCACTTATAATTAAAATATTTTCTTTTATAACTATCATTCTAAAAATGTATATTTTCAATTTTATCTTCATTAAGATCCTATAAATTATCATTTTTTATATTCTTACTAGTTACTTGAATCTTTATATTTGTATAACAATTTTAACTATATATATTTTATAATTTAGAAAGAATATATACACTACGTGAACTTAATTTTCTTAAACTATTATTGTTTAAAATAATATTTATTTATTATTATCAATAAAATCTACATTTAAATAAAATTAGAAATATACAAATAACTTTGACTAAGATTTATTAAATGACTCTTTTTTTCTTTTTTTCTTTTTTTTTGCAACAAAAGCACGTAACAATTATTAGTTACAATATATAAACATCAAAGTGTTTGTTATTAGATGTTTTGTTATTTAAAAAACAAACGATCAATATGTATATTCACACAATAAAAGAAAAAACAAATATGTCCTCTAAATTTTATATTTCAGTTACTATTTTGTTTTCAATCATATTCAAAATTATTTAGTACCTCCAAGTAAAAAAAAAAAAAAAAAAGAATAAATAAACACACAACCTCTTAATTTTTTTAAAACTATTTTTAAGTAGTTTTAAATGGTTTGACCACTAAAAAAAAATATAAAAGCAATTTAATATGTACAATTCTATACCACTAATTCTTAAGTGAAAAAAAAAATTGATTTTAAAAAGGAAATTAGTGATTTTCTCGAATTTTATTTTATAATAACTTAATTAAAACATTAAATGCTGATTTGTTGGGTTTTATATTTGATGGAAACAGCGGTCCTTATGTGGAGATTGAAATGAAATCGGGAGCGATAGATGGGTATGATGCCATTTTCCTAAGTCCTCATAAGTTTCTTGGTGGGCCAGGAACACCTGGGATTCTTCTTATGAGCAAGTCCCTTTACTTGCTAAATTCCTCTCCTCCTTCGACTTGTGGTGGTGGAACCGTTAATTATGTTAATGGCTTCAATGACAAGGTATCCTCTTACTTTTGTTTATTTATCCAATTTTAATAGATGTTAAAAGGCTTGTTAAATATCTCCTAGTACGAATTTTAACTTTTACATGGTATATATTCAACCTGCTCACATAACGTTTGATTATGACAGTCTTGTTAAATCCCTTACCCACCCATTAGAGTTTGGTTAGATTTGAAAAATTAAACTATGGTAAAGAAAATCCTTATCATTAGCCATAAACTCGTTATCCACATTTGTTATTAGCCATTAGTCCCCTTGTCAAGAGCGCTTTTGCTTTGAATTTTAAAAGTTTCATTTCTGATCAATTTAAAATATAATAATAATTAATTTTTTGATGTACGTCATGTCATTAATGCACAGACTCGTTTGGCTTCCTTGTATTGATGCATAAGCTAGTCAAACCCTTTAAAAACTAGATATCACTCTAGATTTAATGTAGACATGACCATGGTTCGGTTCGATTTCTGTTCGGTTCCGAACCGACGGTTCCGATTCTAAAAAAGTTAGAACCGAAACCTTAACTGAAATAAAACGGTTCCGGTTCAGTTTTGAAACCGTCAGTTCTGTAATGGTTCCGATTTCGATTCCGGTTCTATAACGGTTTCGGTTCCGGTTCTGAAACATTTTTTAAAATGACAATTTGAAATTTAAAAATTAATATTAAACTATATTTTAAAAATAAAAAAATAAATAAATATATACACAAACGAAATAAAAAATTTAATTATTTGGAGAGCAAATTACTCACAACTAGCATTATTACAATCCAAAACTACTTTTATATATTATAATAATGACCATTCCTTTGATCACGGTGGACTGTTTAATATAATTAAAAAATGACAAAATAAGATAAAAAGACGAAAATACCCTTAATTTATAAAATTCATTACCCTCAATCTTCTTTCTCTGTCTCTCTCTCTTGTCTTTTTCTTCTCTCTCTTCTTTTCTATTTCTCTGTTTTCTTCTTTCTCTCTCTCTCTCTTTTCTCCTTCTTCTCTTTGTTTTTTTTTGTTTTCTTCACCAGCCGATCTGGGTTCTAGAACCCAGATCGGCATCTGGGTTTCCACCTGGAAACCCACAAGCCAATCTGGGTTCTAGAACCCAGTTTGGCGTCTGGATTTCCAAATGAAAATCCAAACGTGGTCTGAAAATCTGATCTGGGTTTCCACAGACACCATCTGGAAATCTAAATCGGGTTTCTAGATGGAAACCAGGTCGGGTTTCCATATGGAAACCCAGACGCCCGTCCGGCAACTGGGTTTCCATCTGGAAGCCCAGATCAGGTTTCCAGATCGAAAACTGATCCCGGATGGGTTTTCGATCGGGAAACCCAGATCGATCTGGGTTTTCTGATACGGAACCCAGTTCGATCTAGGTTTCCGTTTGAAAAAATAGGTTTTCGTTTGGATGATTGATTTTTACTGTTTATTGTTAATGATGATTGTGTTTATGATGGTGTTGATGATTGTGCTTATTGTAGATGGTATTGATGTTTTGGGTCTGTTTGATGCTGGATTAATATCTCTGTTTGATCTTTTTTTTTTTTATTTAAGAACCGGAACCACCGGTTTAAGACGGTTCCGGTTCCACCGATTCTTTGAACCGATGATTCCGATTTCTTTAGGGTCAGAACCGGAATCGAAAACGGTGAGTATTTCTAATTTAACGGTACAAGTGGGATTGCTGTGCTCACAACTTCCCAATAAGGAATGAAGCAAAATCATCCAGGTACAATTAGTATGAGGGGCCACTTGGGTACGTGGGCTTGGCTGGGTTGCAGTTGGGCTGCATGAATTTAATTATATTTCTTTCATGTCAACGAAACTAATTAATTAAGCGAGAGAAAATGGATTACTACGTGGGCCCATTCGGTTGGCGGGGTTGTAGTTAGATGGATTGATTTGAATTTAGATTCATTTGAAATTAATTTCTTTCACTATGTCAGCTAAACTTAATTAAACATTAATTGCAGGACACATTGTATGTGGATGACATAGAAGCGAGAGAAACTGGTGGAACTCCTCAAATTGTTCAAGTGATTAGAGCAGCATTGGCTTTTTGGGTAAAAGAGTACATCAGTTATGAAGTGATAAAAAATCAGGAGGATGTCTACATACAAAAAGCACTTCGAAGGCTTCTCACAAACCCAAACATACAGGTTTTAGGGAACACAAGTGTCAAACGACAAGCCATTTTATCATTTCTCATATTTTCATTTACCTTGTCCTCCGAGAGGAGTGACAGTGACCTTCACTTGTGGAGACATATGACCAAAAGAGATAAGCCTCTTCATGGAGCTTTCGTGGCAACACTCCTCAATGACCTATTCGGAATCCAGGCACGAGGGGGTTGCGCTTGTGCTGGACCCTACGGTCACAGTTTACTTGGTTTCGATGAGATTCAGTCACATAAAATTCGTTCCGCTATCCAAAAGGTTAATATTTCTTAAGCATTTTATTTATGCAATCAAGACAACTATTAACCTCAAACTAGTTTTAAAATAAATTATTGAAATTGGTTTTCTCTATACATTTTTGGTTAGACCTAGGAGTTTTTATAATTATCAGGTGAATAGAGTTGTTTGATGTTTTGTTTACTGCAGGGTTATGTGGGAGTAAAACCAGGATGGACAAGAATAAGCTTCCCCTACTACATGTCAAATGAGGAATTTGAGTTCGTTCTTGCTGCAATGGAGTTCATAGCCTCATATGGGCAGAGATTTCTTCCGTTGTATCACTTGAATATAAAAACTGGGCAGTGGAGCTATAAAAAGACACTCAAGGACTTGATTGGTAAAGAAAACAATCGCAATATCCACATCAAACCATTGGCTAGTGCCATAAAGGAAATAAGCAAATACAAAGAACACATAAGTTCATGTCACAAACATATTGGAATGACCACAAATTATGATACATATTTGGAGACTGCCAGCCACATTGCTAGCTTTCTTCCTAAGTTTCCCTGCCAGGGTAGCCTACCAGAAGATATCGATCCTGGTATTTTGCACTTCAGGATATAGTTTTTCATCTGGATTTTTGTAGATGATATATGTATATCTAAGTTAGTACAACATTTCATTCACTCTTTCCCATCATACTAGCTTGTCGATCTTCTTCCCTTTTTGAAGTATTTTGAGACATATAGTGATGTGCCAAAAGTAAGTTGTATCACAGTTACAATCAAGAATTGCAATAATATCATGATAGCAAAGACATCACAACTGAAAAAAGGCTAGTTTTCTTTAATTTATCAGTGTCACTTAATGACAGTTACTCACCATTTGTTTAAACGGTTTGAGGGGCAATTGCACATTTTTGTTTAGTATTATATAAAATTAAATAAACATTTATGTTCGAAAAAATTGTTTTTATTAACATTTTTATTATGTGAAAACCAAAATTAAATTAAAAAAAAATTATAAACAAATTGAATCATAAACATTAAAAATCAAAGAAAACTTTCTGATCAACCATCTTAATAACCACCTTATTTTCACAATATTGTTAAATAACATACTTCATTCAAAACATAATAGAAAGAGCCATATATAAATAAGTTTATTTCTTAGTCTTAGTAGTTATTATAATTGGAATAGTGCTTTGATGCGCATACAACAACATTGTGTTGAAATTATGTAACAATTAGTGATGTCTTGGGAGATAAATAAGAGGAAATTAATTGTTGTAAATTTACAAAGCAACATGCCTGATCATTGTTGGATGGTGATTTTGCGACATTGTTTGTTAGATTCCTAAAAAGAATGGATCCCTAAATAAGGAAATTAATTTACTAATTTTTGTTTTGGTAATAAAGCATAAAGAAACTCAATAGTTCTTTGTTTTTTAAAATTAAGGAATAAGAAAACTCAGTTTTGGCAACGGAGAATTTTGAGGGCTTATATAAGGCAATTGATGCATGATTTAAAAAGGAAGTGCATTGATGGTAATTAATGAGGGGGAGCCAAGAGGTGTTTATATAAAGATATCTCTTCTCATTATTTAATTCATTCTAGAATTGAGAGCAAAAAGAATGTTATTACTTTTTGAGTAAAAAGTAAAGTTCTTTTGAGTGTTAGAGAATTGTTATTCTCTTGAGTGTAATTAGGATTTAGGTTGTAAGGTTTTAAGTGTTTGTAAACACTTGTTTTTTTTATCCCTATAGTGAATATTTGTAGTAGCACCATAGACGTAACTTATTTTAGGTGAACCATGTAAATTTTGTATGTTGTTTTTTATTTGTTTTATTTCTTTATTATTTTTGTATTATTTTATTATTTTATTAATCTAGTTTTTTGGAAGGTTTATTTTTTAACAACTGGTATCAGAGTTTAAGTTGTGAATTCTATAATTTTTCAGTAAGATTAATATTCACGTGAATAATGGATTTATGAATAGTAAATTTCTATATTCTAGGAGCTTGGTAGTAGCCTGAGAAAATTCTGTCTAAGAATACTAGATTTTAAGTAAGACCGTTGTGACCCTTCCAATCTTTCCTAGAAATTTTCCTAAAGCTTGTCTAAGAAGGTTAGATTTTAAGTAAGACCATTGTGGCCCTTTCAATCTTTCCTAAGAATTTTCTTGGCTATTTAAAGTTTCAGATAGAATTTTATAATATTTTGTAGAAGTCTTGTGGAACTAGATTTGAGTGAGAGCCATGACAGCAGAAGAAAAGAGCATCAAAATAGAAAAATTCAATAGTAAAAATTTTAGCTTTTAGAAGATGCAAATCAAAGATTATCTATATTTAAAAAGTATGTATTTACCTCTTTTGGAGAAAAAGCCAGAAGATATGAAAGAAGCAGATTGAACTTTACTGGATAGGTGGACACTTGGTATTATCCAATTGATATTATTCATAAGGTTGCTTTCAATATAATAAAGAAGAAGACCACGAAAAGTCTTATAACAACTCTCTTTGACATATATAAAAAGTCATCCATTACAAATAAAATACACTTGATGAGACTGTTGTTCAATTTATGAATAACAGCAGACGCGTCAGTAGTAATTCACATCGACAAATTTAGTACGACCACAACATAACTAAGTTTGGTGGAAATCAATTTCGACTAGAATTCTTTAATCCTTCTATGCTATTTATTGGAAAGCTGGAGCGCTATGGTGACAGTAATGAATAATTCTTTTGAGAGTAAGAAGATGGTATTTAAAAATGTTCGAGACCTAATTCTAAGTGAAGAGATACACATGAGAGAATTAGGAGAAACATCAAGTTTTGCCCACAACACCAAATCCAAAAGTAGATCCAACGATAAAAACTCAAATCAAAGCAAATCAAAATGAAGATGGAGTAAGTCCAGATTTGGATAGAAAGAATACAAATGTTGGAACTGTGGCAAGAGCGTTCACTTAAAAAAGAATTGTAGAGCATGAAAGAAGAACAATGGCAATGCGAAGGAATCCACAAATGTGGCCAAAAATAATGAAGATGCTCTAATCATAAGTGTCAATAATCAAATTAAATCTTAGAATTTAGATTTTAGGGCATCATTTCATTGTACCTTGCATCGAGAAGTCATCGAGAATTGTGTTAAAGGTGATTTTGGGAAGGTTCATCTGGTTAATGATGAAACCTTGAAGATTATGAGGAAATATGATATCTAAGTGAAGCTGCTAAATTAAACTATATGGAAATTAAATGATGTAAGATTTATTCCTAGTCTGAAAAGGAATTTAATCTTAGTGAATCAACTTCATCAAGACCACCAAGGGAGCTATGGTTATAGCTCGTGGAAAGAAAAATGATACTCTTTATGTTACTTCCAAAATGAAGAATATCATAGTAGTTACAAAATCAGATGACAAGTTAAAAATCTAACACCAGAGACTCGATCATATGAGCGAGAAAGGTTTAAAAGTTCTTGTTTTAAAAAAAAGTTGTCAGATCTGAAATATGTAATCTATGTGAGGACTATATTTTTGGTAAACAAAAATATATTACAGTTACAAAAGCTAGTAAAGAGATTATCTGGCTTCAAGATTTTTTGGAAGAACTAAGAATGAAACAAGAGGATAATATTCTTTATTCTGACAATCAGGGCTTCAAAAGATTCGTAGAAATAAAAAACATATAGATATGCTAACGAAGACGGTGACAATTGATAATTGAAGCTATGTTCGCTTCAATTGACCTGCAAGTGTAGAAATGGGAGATAAGCTACTAGATTGATCTTGTGAAGACATGATCAAAGTAAGTCTTCAAGTGAGAGATTGTTAGATTCCTAGAATGAATAGATCCCAAAATAAGGAAATTTGCTAATTTTTATTTTGGCAATAAAGAATAATGAAACTCAATAATTCTCTATTTTTGGAAATTAAGAAATAAAGAAACTCAGTTTTTGTAGTGAAAAATTTTGAGGGTACATATAAGGTAATTGATGCATGATTTAAAATGAAAGTGCATTAATGGTAATTGAGAAGTCTAGAAGTGCCTATATAAAGGCCTCTATTCTCATTATTTCATCCATCCTAGAACTGAGAGAAAAAAGAGTTATGTCCTCTTTAAGGGAAAAGTGAGGTTATTTTGAGTGTTAGAGAATTGTTACTTTCTCGAATATAATTGGGATCTAGGTTGTAAGATTTTGAGTATTTGTAAACACTTATTATTTTCCTCCTTATAGTAAAAATCTGTAGTAGCTTCGTGGACGTAATCTATTTTGGGTGAACCATGTAAATTTTGTGTGTTGTTATTATTTATTTTATTTCGTTATTATTTTTGTATTATTTTATTATTTCATTAATTTGGTGTTTTAGAAGATTTATTTCCTAGCATTGTTTACCTGGTAATTGTAACTTATTGTAACTAAAAGACTACTACACTGAGTACAAGCTAATTTAAGATCAGTTTATGCTCCATTTGTTATTATCTTTTGAAATAATTTTAGTAAAATTTATCTCATTTTCTTGGTGATTTAGGATATATGTTGATTAAATCTTCATTCTTCCCTACTATAAATGGACTCAATAGAAAATAAATAAATAAATAAATTTATCAGGCAAATCATGTATCTGTTTTTTGTAAAAAAAAAAAAAAAATTATTATTTTTTTCATTTTTTAATTTATTTTTTTATTGATTTATATTTTAATTTTTATTTATTTTTAATTTATTTTTTTATTATATCTCTGTTGTCCATCTCAACTCGATGGACAGTGGAGATCTCATCTCTCCACGCTCCAATATTGGATTATTTAAAATATTTTTTATTTTTTTCTTATTTTATTAATATTAAATAGGAACAATCTGGTATTTGAAAGAGATTAATTAGCTATTACATCAAATTACATGGGTAAAACAAGGATTATTCCATACAAAATTATTCCCTTAAGATTGTCAAATGCTATTACAGATGCGAAATGCCATTTTACGGAATATAAACTATATGAAACACATTAACAGCCTAATTCGTCTGATGTCAAACTGCACAGTATCTATCTTCTGACATTTTATAGAGCTTTCTATCTACGTCAACTCCTTCAAATTATTAAGCACATAGTCATCTTGCAAGTAGCCCTGTAGTGTTTACATAGAGTCAAGTTTTTTTTTTTTTTTTTAACCGATATCCACTTGCACAACAAAAATTTTGAATCATTAACTTATTTAATTAGTAAGACCAGTCGATCAGCCCCAACACACATTCAAAATCAATAATTTGATACCTACATTGAAAACCAACCACAGACAGGAAAGAATTCTAGCATTCCAGGGACAATAGATTTTGCATAAAATTGAAATATATAACATCCAGATATCTTGGACCTTTTCTGAAATCGATATCTGTAATTTCCAAATAAGTTCTACTTTCAAAAAACCTGGCAAGTTTTCCTAGAAAAATGAACATTTTTAGATTCTTATAAAATATAAAGAACTAACTGCACAATACCTCCCCGAGGTTTGTCAAAAAACAAGAGAAAACAAATTTACCTTTTTATTACACAATACCCCCACTCCGTTAGTCAAATTCCGTTAAGATTAGTCAAATTCCGTTGAGTCAAGGGCAATTTCGTCATTTAACATTTTAAAATTTTTTAAATTTCAAAATTAAAGGAAAAACCAATTAAAAGAAAAATTAAAACAAAAAATAAAATCTTCATCGAAGATTAATTTAAAAATTAAAATAAATGTTGCCCAAAAAATTGAAAAAATTAAGACTGAAATGTTCCAAAAAAATTGAAAAAAAATTAAGATTGAAGATCTGGGTTCCAGATCTTCAACTTGAAAATCTGGAACCCAGATCTTCCCAAAAGAGAACTTAAGAAAAAAAAAAAAAACAAAGAATGAAGATCGAGAATTAGCAACAACTTCCAATGAAATCTCAACCAGTTCATCTCTAACTAGCATCAACCTCTAACCAGATCATCAAAAATAGAAAAATCAACAACAACATATATCATTCTTCATCAACATCATAGTTCTTCAATAACAAAATCAGCAACAACAGCAATACTACAATACCACAAAATCAACAGCAACAACAACATACAAACACCATAAAATCATTAACAACATCAACCATTTAAAAAAAAAAAAAATTAAAAGAAAATGAAGTTCGGAAACTTAGGGCTCATTCACCGATGTTATGGGTAATTTAACGATCAGATCATTCGGGCCCAGGAAGATCTACAGTACAGGCCCAACAGCTCAAAGGCTCAACGATTCGTCTTTCTTCCAGTCCACCTTCCTGACGGGGGACCCGTTCGTCAGGCCTACTCCCCACCTTTTAGCATGTCCCAAAGCCCCTCTTATGTGATCAGTCTATCTGTTCGTGGGTAAGTATTGGAAGGTTGTCCGCTGGTTCTGATCGCTCAGCCTGTCTGCTGGTTCTGATCGCTCAGGCTGTCCGCTGGTTCTGATCGCTCAACCTGTCCGCTGGTTCTGATCGCTCAACCTGTCCGCTGGTTCTGATCACTCAGGCTGACCACTGGTTCTGATCGCTCAGTCTGTCTGCTGGTTCTGATCGCTCAGCCTGTCCGCTAGTTCTGATCGCTCAGGCTGTCCACTTGGCCTATCCACCGTATCTGTTCGGTTAAGTTGTTCTTTAAAGGACCCAAATCGTCAGACCCTCTTTGCCCAAGCATGTGCGTTCAGAAATGTTCATCTTGACTGATTCGGTGATTTCCGGACGTACTCGTGTGCTTGCTCCTTTATGAAGATTTATTGCCTGTTATTATCACCAGTCGCAGAAGTATTAATTCGTAACCCTCCAGATGTCCAGATCATCAGAAGCTCCTCCATTTGTCGGTCAGATTGGGTATTCTATCTGTTAGAAAGTCAATCTTAACTATGCTCTTCAGAATCACGAGTCAACAAAAGTCAAGAGTGTCATGCAAGATACAGCCCCAAAACGTGTCATGCACGTCATCTCTGCCAGAGACTACAGCCAAGACTTCGATAGTCATTCATGGCCTGCGCAGATCAGTCACCTGAAACATCTCTTGGGCAAACCTCAGAGGTGACATTTTCGGCCGCATTAAATGTATATTCGATCGCATTTATTGCACTGTCAGCCGCATTAATTAAAATCCCGATACATTAAATGCGATCCATCATTGTAATTACAATTTACTGTATACTTTTGTCTTATCATATTTCACTGTAACGCCTCTCCTTTCTCTATAAATGGAGGGGGTGGTTTCATTATAAAAAGAGGAATCTCTGAAGTGCTGTTATTCTGTCGAAATAGTGAGAGAGTGAACAGTGGATGTAGGCATCTTTTTGGGTCGAACCACTCTAAAACCTTCTTGTGTCTTCTTCCTCGCCTCTGACCTCATCTCCTTGTTCATTTTGCTTTGCTTGTACCTTACTAACTTTTCGAAACTACAACTTAGGTCCGAAAACAACCTCGTTAACTAAAGATCCAAATCATGATGTTAACAATCGAAGACTAGGATCTTCGGTGAAGGAGACCTAACCAAACCGTCGCGGACTAGAACTGGTCTCCGTGCGATGGAGACCAGAGCGGTGGAGTTTGAGTCCGAAAAAGAGAGAGAAAGAAGAACAAAGAGGAGACATCAAGGAAGAAGAAAGGGAAGAGAGAGAAGGAAGGAGAGAGTCGATGGTGTTCGTGCAACGGTGAGGCCAACAGAGATGCCATCGGAGCCATCTTACATGTCGACCACAGTGAATTCGTAGTCGGCTAGCCGGAATCTCGACGAGAATGGATGAGAAGAAGATGAGATAGATGTCATTCGCACGATGATGAGGGCAACAGTGATGCCACCGAGGCCATGCTCCATATCGACGACGACAAAGTCGTTGCCGTAGAGAAAGGGATAGGGAGAGGGGTCAGCGATGACATTGGTGGCAGAGAGATCTGGTGGGGTTTGGGAGAACTTAGAGTGGAGTTAAAGAGTTGGAATCATTTTAGGATAAAACAGTCATTTCATTGAAAATGTTGGTCAACTGTTAAAATGTAAGGAAGTTGACTAATGGTATAGGGGGTTTGGTATAATTAAAGGGTAAATATGTTTCTATTTGTTTTTTGACAAACCTGAGGGGACTTTTGTGCAATTACTTCAAATACAAATTATAAGAATTTTAACATTCCTGAGAGCCAATACAGAATTCCACTTTTTCTTTTAGTAACAATGTTTTGCGTGTCTTTGCTCCCATCTGTTTTTAACATTCCTGAAGGCCAATACAAAATCCCATCTATTTTCCCATAAAAGTGAACCTTTTTCAGATTCTTATAAAGTATAAGTTGTGAGAATTTTAACATTCTTTAGGGTCATAATAATACAACCAGAGAGAAGAAAAAAATTACCCATCATTTTGGTCTGAGTTCCAGCCAGACATATTAGCTACTCGTGTCAAAGCAACCCTCCATTTTTAGACATTGTCATTCGCCTTCTTGGAGCCCATTTCATGTTCATCAAATGCTTTTTTGTACGTCCCAGTTTGCTTCCTTATATCTGAGGGTGTTACATTATAGAATTCTGGTACAACAATCTGTCCCCTTGTTTCAAGCACTCAAGTATCTCCAGAATTTCGTTCAAACACCACGTAGAGGAAGCATAGTTTTCAGAGAAGATGAAGATTGAAAAACTCGAATCTTGTATTGCTTTTCTAAGCGTTGGGGATATCTCATCTCCTCTTCTAAGTTCATAATCATCTATAAATGTTTCGATCTGTTTCCGACACAAGGAATTATAGAGATATATAGCTCGTAAAGTTCTATAAATGTCTTCACTTCTGAAGCTAAGTAACACATCATGCTTAGGAGGGTTGGAACAAGATGAAGGAGAAGAAGACGAAGAAGAAGAGACCATATTTTCTTACGAGAACACAGTTTTGGAGATCTAGGTAGTAGAGTTGAATATCTCTTATATACTCTTATTGATATTTATAATAATTGTTTATTAATTAAAAGTTTCTCAGTTCAATGTAACAAGTAAGATAGGAAAATAAAAAATTCTTTCTCAAATTAATCTATTGTGGACTATTTGGTTTTCTTACTCTTCAACGATCGGAAACATTGCAATTTATATTTGCAAACATAAAATTTATACATATAGATTATTGAATTTGAATCGTTTCTTTATTAAAAAAAAAAATGAATTGTCTCTTTATCGAAATTTTTTTAACGTTGTTTTAAGGATATTATTAATTAAGGAAAAAAATTCATTCAAGAGAGGAGGATATTACTAGGATAATTTTATCAATAAGGAAAATAAAATGAATTTATAACAAAATTTATTGATTTTATAAATATATTTAACTACTGTATTAACAATATATACAAAATGGAGGAGCTGCGTTGCCTCAATGGCAACCCAGACCTAGGCACACTTAATTTGGTGGCTAGGTTCAATTCTCATCAGCAACTTAGTTTGGTGGTTAATTTTTTCCACTACTATAGGTCGTCCTCTCCTATTTTGGAGTAGATTTTTGGATTACACATTCAATTGAGATACCTATAAAAAAAATTTGTCTACTAACATAAGTATAGAGAATATACTATAAGGTTATCAAACTGAGAAAATGTCTAATTCTAGAAAATGTACTGTTGACCGAGAAAATGCGTAATTTTAGATAATATACTATTAGGTTATCAAAATGGGAAAACATATAATCTAGAAAATACACTATTCGTTATCAAACCAAGAAAACACGTAATTTTATATAATAGAATATTGGGTTACCCAACCGAGAAAATGTGTAATCCTAGAAAATAAACTATTGGTTATCAAACAGAAAAAATGCATAATTTTAGATAATATATTATTGGATTTACAAACCGAGAAACGCGTAATCTTAGAAAATACACTATTGGTTATCAAACTAAGAAAACGCATAATTTTAGATAATATACTATTGGGCTATCAAATTGAGAAAACGTGTAATCCTAAAAAATATACTATTTGTTATCAAACCGTGAAAATGCATAATTTTAGAGAATATAGGTACTATTGGGCCACCAAATGGAGAAAACATGTTGGCTTAGAAAATTTACTATCCGAGGAGGAGGGGTATTTGAACTTTAAGGTCTTATTTGACACGTGAGTTAGATTGTATTATTTTGATGAGATTGAATTAGATTGGATAGAATAAAATTAAATTGTTTTGATAAGATTGAATTAGATATAAATGGATTAGATATATTAATCATACGATGTGTTTGACATATGTGAAATTGAATTAAAAATAATACTAATATAATATGGAGTTGGGCAAAATGTAACTGTATGTTATATTATTTTGATAATATAAAACTAAAAATATTTTAATATCATTTCAAAAAGTACATCTAACCATTTAAATTATTTTTTAAAATAATATTTACTTTATAAAAATATATAAAAATAATATCATAAATAAATTTAATATTTTATATAATTAATATAAGAAGAAGAAAGAAAAGATAAAAGGAAAAAAAAAAAAAAAAAAGTCAAAACTGGTGAGGTGATTTTAACCCACTGTTGTGGGTTGTCTCTACAGGTGCTGTAGCATACGTTTGAGTCCACCATTGGCTTCTTAGGCTTTAATATGTTAAAAAGGAAAAAAAAAAAAAAAAAGAATTAATAAGGTGGGAGCTTGAACACTGAAACGGTGTCGGTTAAAGACATTCCAACAGAAAAGAATTAGAAAAAACAAAAGGAAATTAGAAACAATCAAGTACTTCCTGTGTCTGGTAGTCGGAATTTATGGCGTATTATTAGGGCTGTAGGATGCTAACAAAGTCGGGCCCTCACATTTACCTTTGGATCAGTCACTTGACTGATGAATTTGGGCTGCACATGGGTTGCACACCAATTTACTGGGCCGACATAAACCAAAATACAAAGTCATGTATTTACCAATACAACCACCAAATTTGTGTGTTAAATTTATCCCACCAAGGTAGGATAAATTTGTTTGTAGCAATGGATTTTATTGGAAATTATCCGACCTCAATCCAGCTCTTCAACAAACAAAGGCATAAGGATCTTCCCTTTGTAAAGAGAGTATGGTTATCATCAAAATATATTTGTATAATTTTATTTTGACATATTACATATTTTATATATACAAATAATACTATCGAACAATCTAAATAAGACTTATTCAGGTGTAATTTGACGCAGAGGAGGTTTTTGAAAGCAGGAGAATGACTCCATAGAGAAGGAGGAGAAGCCTACAAAGGAATGGGAAAATCTGTTACTTACTTAGTGGCATAAAGGGTCGAACCATGCATGCAGCACTTTGCTGAGTAAGCAAAGACAGTATTGTCGTCATTAAAACGGCACGCCAAATGCATGTATATAATTATTTTGAAAGAAAATATATTACAATAAAAATAAATTTAATATTTCATTTAATTGGGGAGAAAAACAAATTAATATATATAGTGTTTCTACTGTCAATATATTTAAAAAATTATAAGGAATCAATCAAATTTTTTCATTGTATTCTCTTTTTTAAAACAAATTTTCTCTCATATTTAATTTAAATGCAATAGATAAATTTGATTGGTTTATTCTAACTTTTTAAAGTTAGTAGACACTGATGATAGAATCAATATATATATGTATATATATATTTCGAGGGCTTTTATAATCAGGTATACTTAATTTTAAAATGTGATAACCAATCAACATACATTGCATTCTCTTTTTTAAAATAAATTCTCTATCATATTTAATTCAAATGCAATATATGAATTTGATTGGTTGGTTCTTACTTCTTAAATCATATATACATGATTATAAAAATATTCTATATATATCACCATTAAGATCTCCTAACTTTAAAAAGTTTAAACGAACTAAATTAATTCATTCATTTTATTCTCTTTTCTAAAACACTAACTATATAGGTAACTTCAAAATATTCAAACGAACCAATCAAATTCATCAATTACATTATCTTTCTAAAACACTAACTTTATCTATATATATAATATTTTTATAATTAGGTATATTTGCTTTTAAAAAGTAAGAACTAATCAATCAAATTCCTCAATTGTATTTAAATTAAATGAGTGAGATAATTTATTTTAGGGGAGATATATCTAATTATAAAAGCTATAAATATATGTAAGTAACATTTTGATTTGGAAACGACGTCGTTTGTAGATGTCGGGGCATCTCTTGCAATTGCAAAATCGCTAGGGTTTATTGTGTTTGGCATGAACAGAAGAAGGAGACCCAGAAAGTGGAAAGATCATGGTTTTATCCAACAAGAAGCTGAAGCAGAAGCTGAGAGCTGAAATTGCTGAATCTTTAACATCATCGGCCACCAGAACCGACGACTCGCAGACCCAGTCGCTGAAACAGCTTCTGGACACGGTGACCCAGAAGAAGCCCAGATTGTCGAAAAGAGAAAAGAAGCGAAGTAGAGGCCCTGTCGACGAGAAGACAAGTATTGAAGCTGAAGAAGAAGAAGAAGAAGAAGAAAGGAAGAATGATGATGTAGTGGGTGGTGAAAGTGGTGAGAAGAAGAAGAAGAAGAGGAAGAGAGAGGATGGTGGAGTGAAGGAAGCAAAAAAGGCCAACACCAACAACAAGAGTAAGAAGAAGAAACTGAAAAAACACAAGAAGAAGAAGAAGAAGAATGAAGACAGCAAAGGTAGTGGTGGTGGTGGAGATCTTGGAAATGAAGAATTAAATAAGGCAAGTGACAGGTAATGTAGAGAATCCCAATTTGTGCATATGTGAATTATTTTGCCCTATTCAATTTCATTGTTCATCATTGATATGCAGTCAGGTGAATAATGATTATGTTGCTACAAAAGTCTATGTTGGAGGCATCCCCTATAGCTCTACTGAGAATGATATTAAAACATTCTTTGAAAGCTGTGGCACCATTGATGAAATTGACAGTATGACGTTTCCTGATAGCGGGAGGTTTAGAGGAATCGCCATTATCACTTTCAGGGTAACTTTCTACATCAATTTTTCTCTGCATTCAAATTTTGGCACTTTTGTCTATTTGAACACATTGATACTTTGTAAGTATCTAAAATAAAATTTCGGTGTATTGGTGTGTAGAGTATACTGGCAACAACAGATCTAACCTACAATACCACTAAATTATTTGCATATAATAAAGAAGGGTTTGTATGCTTTGATCTTCGTCTTTCATATTCTTGATATCGTGTGCCAGCTTGAAAAATTTATAATTTTCTCATAGAAAAAAACAGAATGAACTTTTTTGGCCGAACGCCCTATATTTTGCTTTGTATGCAAGATTCCAGTATCCTATGGCGTGTTAGGGAAATTAACTAATTCACTATGATGTGCTAATCCTATCTATAGTGGGATTTGGAAAACCGGATATTGCTGCAATTTTCCGTTGAAGTTAGTTACAAAGTGATAATCTCAAAAGTGTCAAAACTAGTGGTGTATTTAGCAGTCCTAGTATTGTTTAGGACATTAATTGCAGCAGGTAGTGGGTGGAAATTTTGTAACCAAGCATGGTTGATCTTTTAGGTAGCTATGTTTTGGGGTCAGGAAAGGTTCGTAAACTAACTTATGGCCAAACTTGATACTCACTGTTTTGGTAGTAAAAATAGCAGCTATTTTTAGTGCTTCATGTAGCCCTCATTTTCCATCTTTCCACCTTACCCTGCTATGCAGATAAATGTCATCTTCTGTGTGTGGAAAATTATCTCAAGTCTCCAAATTTTCATGCTTGTATAGTCTCTTCATTAAATGTGCAGAAAAGATAGGGAAAGCGTGAGATTCATAAAAGAGAATCGAGTTTACATTATTGCTCTAGCCTGACTTGAAACTGTGAATAGATTCAGCTTTAACACATACAGGTATTGTGGTTAAATTGCACACAAAATAGCACTCTTCCGCTTGTTGCCAAATGTAAAACAATGAAAAGTTACAGCCTTCTTCTTTCTGTTGCCTTTGCTGCTCCATCTTGTTGAACCCAACAAATTGAGGGATAAGGTTTCTTCTCTACTTTCCCCTTTCTTCCACCTAGTCTCTCCCTCCAAGTATAATTCTTCCTACACAGTGGTGGTTGGTTTAAGCATATAAGAGATTGTCAACCTAAATCTGTTTAACATCTAATTGACTTTTTGGTTTACCACTTGACTTGTTGCTATTTTTGAATCGTACTAGACTTTGAATAATCATTGTCCACTTGGGAAAATGTCGTTAAAGACATAAATTTAACATTCAATATGAAACCTAGTGTGACATTGTGTTAAATCACTTCCGCTGGACAATACTTCGGGAGCCAATATAATTATGGTTCATCTGCTACGTAAGGATGCTAAATTTAGTCATGCAGAGTGTTGCAAACCTACATGTGCTGTTAAACTCATTTCACTTTTTGATTGTACACTATGACACCCAAATTCTTTACCCAAGCATCAGAGGATGACTGACGAAATAACTCTATTTAATTTCGTATCATTATAATTCTTTAAGAAGAAGTGTTGAAATTTATGTTTTAACTTCCATTTGAATTCAAATTTCAAATTTTCTATATATCAAACAATTTTCAGAAGATGAGAATATTTTATGAAAATTTAAACATTTATTGTTTAGAGTTTGTTTCCTGGCCTCGTTTGGATTTTCATTATTTGCTTTGTTCTGCAGACTGAAGGTGCAGCTAAACGAGCCTTGGCCCTTGATGGATCTGAAATGTGAGTCAACTGTAAATTCTATTTCCCCATTTTTCACATTTACTGTCCTTTCCTAGTTCCAACATCATGTTTATGGAACTTCCAATGTCTCAGGGACGGACTGTTGCTGAAAATCCAGCCATACAAGGCAACAACCAAAGTCAGTAAAACATCTGGCTTTGCCCCAAAAATTGTTGAAGGCTATAATAGGATATACGTCGGGAATTTGCCGTGGGATATAACTGAGGAGGATCTAAGAAAACTGTTCTCAGATTGCAAAATAGAATCCATACGGTTTGGTATGGACAAAGAAACAGGGGAGTTCAAAGGATATGCCCATGTGGATTTCTCTGACAGTCTATCTTTGACGCTTGCACTAAAGCTGGATCAGGAGATTGTTTGTGGAAGACCTGTCAAAATAAGTTGTGCAGTTCCCAGGAAAGCAGGGAAGACTCAATCCAGCAATTTACCTACCCAACCCATATCTGCACCCACAAGTAATGTGGTCTCCAATACGGACAATGCTGGCTCAGCTGCTGTCAGCGGTAAGATACGAAGACGAACATGCTATGAGTGTGGCGAAAAGGGCCATCTTTCTTCGGCTTGCCCCAAGAAAGCAGCAGCTGACCCGACAAACTCCAACACAAATTGAACACTTTCAGGAGGTTCCAAATTGTCAGTTCTAATATCACATTCTTTCAAATTAACGAGAGTAAGCAAAATAGTTTCATCTTTGAAGGCTCTTATAGAGATTCAGTTGTTTGTATTTTGTTGACTTAGTGAAAAATACCTTGAAGTGTAGTCATATCCAAATTTGTTATTTATCCAATCATTAAAATGAGAAGTTTTTTTTTTTTTTTTTTTCCTTCTTTGTTTTGATTATCTGATACTTTTTACGGGTCGGGTTACTATCAAAACTAGTCTAGATGAAACTCTAATAATATGATTTAGATCTTTAATTTAAGATATTTAGAGAGGATTGTTCACACAAATAGTGGGAGTGTCACATGTTTTTCGATAAATTTACATTGCTACTTTTTCGTTAAACATAGATTGCTACTTTTTAACTAAATTTTTTGCGTAAAGGCCTACAAAACTGCCGCAGTCTGATTTTTGCCTGACCTTTTGCTTCTTACATAATTTTGGAAATGTTTCATATGAGATTTCTTTCCTTCTTTCTTTCTTTTTTTGACAATTTCTATTTTTAGCATAGTTTTATGTAAGATTTCAGTGAAAATGCAGGTAGTAATTTCTCAGCACTTTCACACAACACATTGCACAAGTTTTAAGAGCAAGTACCTAATATTGATAGGATAGCATCAATTGTACTCTAAGAGCACTAATTAAGAATTGAAAAGGTATATACAAATACTCATATTTACTTTATTAAAATACAAAAGAGTGCATTGGTATATTAAAAATTATGAGTTTTTTTTTGTTTTTATTACGTTTCTGAATTGATCTGAACTTTCCTCAACTTTGAATTAATTCATAACACGATGTCACACTACTATTCTTGTATGGTAACTATTAAGATCAAAGTTTTTGTCACCATGTTCTTTTCAGTAAATACTATTCATATATTATACTCGAGTAGAAGCTAACATATTAGGAAATCCAAACGAGGTCAGAAGCAAATAAACCAACACAAGTTGAAACTTTGCAAGACAAGTACCAAATTGTCATTCTTGGTAAATTTTCCCATGACACAAATCTGACAGGCCAGCAGAATCTCTGTGGCCTACAAAACCTTAAAATAATGTCTCCTAAAAATTAATTGAATAAAAATAAATAAAAGGTTTGCTGGAATAATTGGCAAGAGTACAAGCAGTCTCTTTTTGAAAATGTCCAAATAATTTTCTGTCCAAGTTTCCAAATATCTTCAATTTATCCTTCAAAGTAATTTTCTTTTACATTTCATTCCCTCCTATCTACGCAACTTACTGACTCAAGTCCAACAAAGAGACGTATCCTTTCAACTGTCATCTCATTTTTCAGTGGGCAATTATAGGCCTAGAGAAATCTTTTATTGTATTCTTTTACATCTAATACCACCTTTATCTTTTCAATTGAATAATCAAAACAACTAATACTTTTCCTAAATTCCAAATTCTAGCCTAGTGTTTATAAAACCCAATGGGCAGTTTCTCTCTTTCAAACCAAATTTAGCCCATTGATAAATATTATAAGAGTTGGCCAATTTCTCTCAATAAACTATGTCTAACCCACTTATAATACCATGTGAACAAAAATTGGTATGCCTTTTAACTAAATGAAAATACTTTGTTCTTAAACCCAATATTTTACTTCCAAGATTCGATTTAGAGAACAATTCATATGAGATTTGAGATTCCAACAGTGAGTGATACTACAAAATGTGGAAATTATTAAATTTGTTCCAGAAAGAATAGTGTAAATTCATTTTTGGTCAAAGAAAAATTACTTTTACCCCAAATGAAACTTTAATTGTTTTTACCGGTTTCAATTCATGTAATGAAATGTTCATGCATATAATGTTCATTCACATGAAATGATGCACGGAATCCAAGTAAGCCAAGAACGATTGAAATTTTATTTGCAGTAAAAAAGACGATTTAACTTTTTTCAGAGGTCAAAAACTGAAATTTTCTTCCTTATTTTGACCAAAAATAAATTAATTCCTATAAAATTCATATTCTACATAAAAATTCTCAATCTAAATGATATGGCATCCAAAATGAACCCCATTACAAAATTAAATGAATAAAAGTAGGCAATTTCTCTCCTTATACAAAAACTAACCCACCTATATAACATTACATAAACAAATTCCTACAAATTTAAACTTAGTAAAACTTAAACTGATTTACTCTTTAACTCATATTTTCACTTCAAACCTCAATTTGGTCAATAATCCAAACGAGATTCGCAATTTTAACACGTGTAATGCTAGATAACTCATACTTTAATTCAAAAATTCCTATGAATTTCAACTTAATAAAATTTAAACTATTTTGCTCTTTAACTCATATTTTCACTTCAAACATCAATTTGGTCAACAATCCAAATGAGATTTGCGATTTTAACACGTGTAATGCTACAGAACTCATACTTTAATTCGAAAATTCTTACAAATTTGAACTTAATAAAATTTAAACTATTTTACGTTTTAAGTCATATTTACATCTCAAATCTCAATTTGGATAACAATCCAAATGAGATTTACAATTTTAACACGTGTAATGCCACAAAACTCATACATTAATTCTAAAATTCTCAATCCAGCTCACACCGCATTCAATTTACAACGTTCAGAAAACGTATCATATCATCAGCATTATTTGTCTATTATCGTCTAATAAAGTAATTAAAAATTAATTATTCAAATTTTTTTTTTAAAAAAAAGAAAAAGAAAAAGAGAATAAATAAAATAAAAGAACAAAGTGACTGAAAAGAAGAAGAAACCAAGGCTTCATGCTTTTAATATTTTTATTGAATTTCAAGGCCTTTATACATACAAACTCTTGTATTGGTTTCGCTTGTCTTGCTTTGCTACATTGTCTTCCTTTTAATCAAAAAAAAAAAAAACCATCTCTCACGTCAATCTCTGTGACACTAGCTACTCTTCAATAAGCCTTTTTTCTTCTTTCTTCAACTCGTTTTTTTAACTATCACTTGCATGCTTTGAAACCCAAAAAAATAAACTTGGCAGTGTCCACAACCTGTTACACATAAAAAAATGAACCACTCACCATAAAAGCTTTTCTCTTTGTGTGAAGAATTCTCTTTGATTTTAGATATTATTTAATGGGACCCATTAGAGGCTTGAAGAGGAAGAAGAAATTAGCAGCAGAGAAGGAAGTTGACCAGAATGTCTTCGTTGCTGCTACTACTCCTGCTCCTCCTTTGCTGTCTCAACCTCAGCCCTTGGATTGGTGGGATGCCTTCTCCAAAAGAATTTCTGGTACAAAACATTTTCTCTATGTTTCTCTCTACAGTTTCTTTATATTGTGTATAGGTAGATGTGTTTATATATATATACACACACACACACATATATATACATATATGTATGTATGTATATATGTGTGTATATATATGTTCTGTTGGGTTGATGTTATTTTTTTATTGATTAGTTGTTTTTGGTTCTTTGCATTGCTTTGTTGCTTGTTGGGTATGTTTGGTTTGTTGTTTTGAAGGGCATTTGTGGTGGCTTCTTTGTATTTGGTTAGATTTTATGATATGGGTCAAATTTGTTTTGCTGCAATTTGATTGATTTGTTTTTTTGTGTATTATATTATTATTATTATTATTATTATTTTATGTTGTTTGGTTGTCTGAATAGAATGTTGTCTCTGCAGATAGATTGATGATGTACATTCTTTTTATGTTGAACTGTTTTTACTGCTTATGTTGATTGTGAGTATTGACATTTCTTGCTTTTAGATCAAGGTCTTGTGAAGGTTTTGAGAGTTAGATTGATGTCTTCCTGTAGATATATCTTAGTAATTGTGATATGCATTACTTTATGTTTTTGTGTTTGGTTGTTTGTGTTATTGAATTTTGTGTTGATATTCTATGCAGTAATTTTATCTTGGGGGGATAGCTTTTGTGGTTATCCTCTAGTAGTCTAGTTGGATTTTAGGATATGAGGTGAATCCAGTATTTATATGCAGAACAAACTTTTGTATATTTTTCATTATTTTTACGGTTTCTTAATAATTGAACCTAGGATCCACCCTGAACTTTGCTGCCAGAGCTGTCTGGTGATTTTTACTTTTCCAGAAGTTCTGTATATGCATATATAGTGCTGTTGCCAGTACGGTGAAATGAGAAGCGGCTGCTAAGTGTTTGAACCATCTTTGCCAGGGCCAGCGTTTTTTAGAAAATATCTTTTGTATTGGCCATTTGTTTTGGTATATAAAGTGACCTGACTAGTAAAACAGTGCATTGTGGGTGATCATATCTGTCAAGGACAGTGCATATGTGATGCTTGATTGCCTCATCTTTCTGCTATTCCCAGCGTAAGGTTATTAGAGTTACAGAGTTTTTTCTGTTTATAATATGTCTCCATTGTAAGATTTTTAGTTAAATCGTTTATTTCCGATCGATTTCAAAGTTCTTGTTCTTTTTTTCTTTTAATTTTCATTTCAGTGCAACTTCGTTTTGTATCGTCCAAAGAAAGTCAAGTGAACACTCTGTTGGTTCTCTTTCACTTTACTCTTATATTGGTAAGATTTCATCTGCAGAAATGGCCAATGGTCCCTGGATGGCTAAAACCTTGAGGATAAAAGTGTTTTTAATACAGTAGAAGTGTAGGAATACTTCATTTTAGGGGCTACGTAAGTCATGATGATCAATTAGTAAATTTAGGACACACTGCTAAACCATTGTAAACTGAGGAAAACCAAGTTACCTGGCCTCCACCCTAGCAGATGAAAATTAGGATTTTGTGGATTTGGTGTTTAATTAAATCTCAATCTTTCTTGCAATGTGTCATTGGTGATTGGTCACATCTTAATGGGTTGTCTACACCTTGACCCTATTCCCCATCTTTTCTTTCACCCCTCACATGTTAACTGTAATAAGAAAATAAAGATCCACAAACTTCATCCTTCATACCTTGCCTGATTCTTGAAAGTTTTTCAACTAACCTTTTCAAAATGTTTCATGGTGTCTCCTTGCGTTTGCTGAATAGGGTAATAATCAGTCTTCCAAATAGTCTCTTCTTGATGTTCAGTGTATTTTTAAAGGTTTTGAACCAACTGGGTGGATAATTGTTGTAACACTTTTCCCTATGAAGTTTATGGACCAATACTTGCATCAGATATTCAGGCATGCTTAAGTTAGCTTTCTTTTCCTCATAGTTCTTTTCATCTAATTTTTCAAAATTTAGTGAGGCAAAACCGTAAAGAATATATACATGAATTTGGGACTTTGTGGCAGAAATCATTAATAAGCTGGCTCCTACATTCAGTTCAATCTCTTACCAATTAAAATGAAATCGAACATTTCAGTATGTTATATCTTTTTTGGTCTACATGACAATAATATTAATGATGTGAACATAGAGATGCTCTAGTAAGCTCCACAACGGTAACTAGTAAACTCCCCGACGGTAATTCATAAGTTTTGAAGTCGAAGAGTTGGTGATTTTGTGCCCATACTCCAGAAAAGTTCACAGTGAAGGGTGGGTTGAGAAAATAGGTATCTGTGCATGGGAATGCCTGCCTGATATGAGAAAGTGGTTGATTTTCAACTTGTTTGACTGAATGCTTTCTTTTAGAAGTGTAGGAGTGTTGATTGACTTTCATGTTTGTTGTTCATTGAATGGTTTCGTTTCCACACAGCCAAGCAAAATTACAGTACTGGTGGTCTCCTTTTGGATTGAAAAATAATTCACCTCTTTGTATATGGAATCAAGTTTCTAGGTTCTGCTATCTTATGTTGATTGTGCTTTCCTCTGAATTCAGTATAGACTGAACAGCCTTCGTTCTTCTTACGCTGTATTTCTACATAGGTGAATTCAGGTTTTCAAGTACATAATACTCAGTTCATGTTTTATTATTCTTTGAGAATTCCCCTGAATTTAAATGTTGAGATGATTGAATGATCATGTTGTGTATTTCTACTTCTAGGGCCTTTATCTGAATCAAACAATTCCAAGAAATTCGAATCAGTATTCAAAATTTCAAGAAAGACATTCGACTACATTTGCTCGCTTGTGAAGGAAGATATGACAGCTAGGCAATCAAGCTATGCCTTTTCAAATGGTGAGCACTTGTGTCTAAATGATATGGTAGCTGTCGCTCTCAGGAGGCTTAGCTCTGGTGAATCATTGTCAAATGTTGGTGATTCTTTTGGGTTAAATCAATCAACTGTCTCCCAAATAACATGGCGGTTTGTGGAAGCAATGGAAGAAAGAGGACTCCACCATCTAAAGTGGCCTACAGAATCAGAGATGGAAACTTTTAAGTCTAAATTCGAGAAAATCCGTGGCCTCCGTAATTGTTGTGGTGCAATCGACATTACACATATTGTCATGAATATACCAGCTGTGGACCCATCAAATAATGTCTGGCTTGATCGTGAGAAGAACTACAGCATGATCCTGCAGGCAATCGTGGACCCCGAGATGAGATTCCGTGATGTAATTGCTGGCTGGCCTGGGAGCTTAAGTGATGCCCTTGTGCTCCAGAGTTCTGGCTTCTTCAAACTTGCTGAAGAAAGAAAGAGGCTAAATGGAAAGAAGTTACAGCTCTCAGGAGGAACAGAATTACCGGAATATATAGTAGGAGACACAGGTTTTCCCTTATTGCCGTGGCTTCTAACTCCTTATCATGGTAAAGGCCTCTCAGATTATCAAGCAGAGTTCAACAAACGGCATTCTGCAACTCGAATGGTTGCACAGATGGCATTGGCAAGGCTGAAGGAGGTGTGGAGGATAATTCATGGAGTGATGTGGATGCCTGACAAGAACAAATTGCCTCGTATTGTTCTTGTTTGCTGCTTGCTGCACAATATTATCATTGATATGGAAGACGAGTTACCGGATGAGATGCCCCTATCGTATCATCATGACTCAGGGTATCGGCAACAGGTTAGCGAATCTGTCGACAATGCGGCTTCTGTCATGAGGGAGAAACTTTCTCTCTACTTATCTGCTGGAAAATTACCTCCATGAGAGGATTCTTCTTCTCTACCTTGGGGTGGTCAACATCCATTCATCGATATAAAAAGGCACATTGGTGTGCACCGCCATCAGTTGCTTAGAAAAGTTTTGCATGTGGAGTTTATTTGTTTTGACAGAGAAACAGATCATGTAACATGAATTTTAAAGGATTTTCATTTTTAGTTGAATTGGGAAGTTGTACATTTACATAAATTTCCTTTGATTGTTTTGTAGTTTCAACAATTTTGCAGAAACTTGGGTAAAATTATAGGGTCATTTTTAATGATTGTGCTTCAAGCCATCTGATAAGTCTTTTAAGTAGCTGAATCCTGCTGTGGTTTGAATGATTAGATTTAGACAAAGAATTAATTATCTGTTTTGATGGACATGTTGAGGCTCTAAATTATAGAAATATAGTTGAAATTATAGAAACTGTCATTAGAATTCCACTATTTTCATAATATTTTTATGTTAGTACCACAAGAAATCTGAAAATATTGCCTCTTGACTTCCACTTTTATTGGGGAATTGGCTCGTAGTTGATAAAAGATCTGCCCATTTGAAGTGAGTCTTGCTTGCATGCAAAACAATTTTATCTTTGATTTACATTTTTTTTTCCCTTTGCTTTTTTTATTTTATATAAAATTATTTTTAATCATTGTATGATAGATGATATTTAGAAAGATAATAATAATTTCTGAAAATTTCACGTATAACTTGACTTCTACCACCCAAAACGATTTTGATAATAAATTAAAAATAATAAAAGTGCATTTGGTGATAACTTTTATTAAACATGATAATTTTTATTTAACTGTGCAATTCCAGTAATTAGAGGAGAGGAGTATAGTATAGAGTAATGTTAGACTATTGAAAAATATTGTTTCAGTGATGTGATATCGAATTATCAATACTATGTAAATGATCATGAGATAATGTAATGAATAATGTGACATTGACTACACTATATAGATCACATGACAATATGATAAGTAATATAGAGTTGGCAATACACATGTTCTATCATTTGATAAAATTTATGGACAATTGAGCATTATTTGTATAGTATAACCTAAATTCATAATTTCGTTAATATGGAAATGGAATATATTTGAATTTTTTTTTTTTTTTTTCACATAACTTGAGGACTTGAATCCATAGTCTCAATGTAAGCATATAAATGGTTAGTGCAGCACTTCAACTTTTGTGAAGTCATATTTAGTGTTAGTTGTGAAGTCATATTTGTTTATAATAGTTTTATTTATATAAACCATCTTTCAAACAATTTTGTGAAATCAACCATCTTATTTCTTTCCTTTGCTTTTTTTTTTTTTTTTCAGTTTATTGTTTTGTAATAAAATAATTTCTAAAAAAATCTAAACTAAAAATTCAATACTTAAGGAGAAGAATATTGTTGACGTTCGATATCGGTCAACTAAAGTTCATCTGAACCCAGTACTACAGTAAGTGAAATGCAAAGGAAACGAAGAAAAAAACAAAGAAGAAGATAGAGGAAAAACACAAGATAACAAGTTTTTAGAGTGGTTCAACCCATTTGATGCATACGTTCACTGTTCACTCTCTTTCTATTTCTACAGAGCAATGGCATTCAAAAATTGTCTCTGTTTTACAATAAATTTTCTCCCCTATTTATAGAGAAATGGGAGGTGCTACAGTAATGCATAATAAGATAAAGTACAGTAAGTCAAAATGAAATGATGAATTACATTTAATGCAACTGATATTTGTCAGATCAACTTTATCAAAGCATGAGTTTAGATGTTAAACTCATGCTGATTAGGTGAGATTTCCATAAATCATGTTGTAATCTCTAATGGGATTGGCGTGTACGATACGCCTTAAGTTATAATCGATCTAACATTTATGACTAAGACAAAAGTGAACTCTTTAGCCAGAATGATATCCTGTCAAGCTAACGAGGAAATAAGATACTCTACCGCGCAGATCTCATTAAGGATAGCTGACAAAGATAATAAGTGAGCTATTTAACGATCTAATGAAGAAGCAGATAATTAATCAAACGAACGAGTTCATAGGCGAACTGATAAACGAACACATACAAATGGATGAGCAGATAAACGAACAGATGTAAAAGGCTGATGAACGGATTCATGGACGATTTGATAGACGAGCAGATGGGCAAACAAATTAATGAGCTTAAGGACGAGCAGAGTGTTGGGCTTTTTGGGCCTTCAGCTATTGGACCCATCCTTTGGACTTTTAACAGCTCATTTGACCTTATCGTAAAAATACCCATAATAAATATATTATAAATTGAATTCATAAATTCATTAATATAGATATGGGAAACTTATAGTTACTCATCTCAAATTCAATCATATTTAGACTTCGTTTGATATAGCTTCTCCAAATAAATCTTTTTGAAGTAGATCTTTTGGAAATAGATTTTTTGGAAGAAAATTGTTGATTGTTTGGTTGTCAATTCAAAAAACTCTTTTAAATTATAAACAGTTTGATTAAATTATTGTTAGAGTACTTTTAAATTATTAATTTACTAAAAAGGACATGAGAGAGATGAGTAGTATATTCATTCTAGAAATGTAATTACTTCAACCTCAACTATAAAAAATTAATTAATTATAGTAGTAATAAAAATTTTATTACTCTTTGTTAATTTGTTTAATTAGTCTCAATAAATAAAAATGTCATATTTATCTACTCTTTATTTATTTTTTTATCCATTTCATGATTTTCGTAAAGTTCATCTTTACTCATTTCAGACTTGTTGGCTGATTTTTTTTTTTAAATGAAATAAAAGATTTTTTTTTTCCACTTGTACCAATTACAGTGTGTGTGTGTATATATATATATGAACCAATAATAATAATAAAAAATTACAGTATCAGTCAAAACCAATTAAAAAATAAAATAAAATATATAAAACTTACAAATTAAAGAGGAATTTTTAGATGTTTTTATGAATTGAAAAGTAAATGAAAGTGGATGCTACATATTTATATTTATAAAAAAAGTATAAAAGGGTTATAAGAGTATAGAGATATTAATAAAATAAAATAGGAATAGATTAAACATTTTAATTATTTAAAAAAATATTAAAAGATTAACTTGAAAAAGCTCAAAATTTAAGTTTCCCCAAATAGATCTTTTTCAACTTTTTTAATTCCTCAAAATCTCTATTTGGATATCAATTAAACGAAGTAAAGAAAATTAAGTAAAGCTTTTAATATTAAAAAAATACTTTTAATCAATAGATAAACTGTACCAAATATATATTTAATATTTTTTATTTTTTAAGTATAATATGGAATTACGGTAGGAAGTATAATTTATTCGTATGGTCAATGCGTGTGAATGAATTTTCGCTCTCAACTTTGTCAAGTCATAGTTAGGATTAATTGTTTAATATAATTTTTTTTTCATTAAGTCACTAAAATTGGTGAAGACATTGTATTAAAAAAAAAAAATTGGTGTTTTCTTTAAAAAATAATAATAATAATAATAAATAAAATTTTCAAGATAATAAATTATTTTTCAGCTAATTACATCTACAAATATCACTATAATAAATATTATGATGCGTCTGAATGGTAGACCTTATTCAAGAAAAAAAATTACCTTTATTACCTTAAAGGATTTATCTGTAATTTACCCACTAACACGGGTGGCGGTCTAGAAGAAATTGTCTACGTTGCTATAAAGTATAAACAGCATTCTGATCTGCAGTCTATGCTCTGCTATAGAGCCCACGAGATGAATTTATTAATATTTAATATTTAATAATAAATTATTAATTTATTATTAAATTATTAAATTAATAATTTAATTATTATTTTATTAATAAATTAATAATTATTAAAAATTACCAAATTTTCATGGCAGGACGCAATATAAACCATAAAAATATAATAACTAGTGGAAACCGTAGAGAACCGGAAATGAAACACCGCAGAGAAGCCTACTATCAACAAGACCTCACATTCTCAGTCACCGCAGAGAACCCGAAACCAAAGCCAAAATCAAAAGCCCCCAAGTTGTCTGCTATAAAGAGAGAAAAAAAAAAAAAAATCTGGGGTTAGGGTTTTACAATGCAAAAATTTGAAGCCAAACAGCTCCTCAAAGACAAGAAATTTTGGTTCGCTTCTTTTCTCATTGCTTGGGCTGCTGCTCTTCAGGTAACCCCTTTTTTTTTCACATCCCAAAATTTCTCATTTCAAAATTTTAATTTTCGTTTTTGATTTTCTCTATTAGGGGCACATGATGTGGTTGCAGAGGCAAGATTCATTCAAGAACAAGTTTGGTACTGTTGATCAAGGCAATGCTAATGAGGAACAAAACTGATCCATATCACGTAAATTAGTCTAAAGTTTTAAAAAAATTAAAAATTTGTATGTGAAAAAGCAATGAATAGAACTGAGAAAAAATAATGCTAATGTTTCAATTTTTGTTTGATGATTTGGCTTTTTTTTTTTTTCCTGTAATGTTGTTGCATTTATCTAGTTTGAGACCTGGCTAGAGTTAGATTTACTGAAATGAGAGAACTTAATAATGCAACAATTTGAGATTTGTGAATGCAGTTGTTTTTTTTTTTTAAATCTCCTGACACTAGGGCAGATAACTATCAAAATCCAGTTAAGATATGACTCTGTCATACAGCCCATTATACTGCACTCAGAGGTAGAAGAGGTCTACCCATGTTAAGTGGGAAAATTGCCCATATTTTTTTTATGTGCTAGCACTCGAACCGTGCCCCTTGCTTTGTTAGAAAGCTAGGTAGGTGAGTTAATACCGATGCACTTTGGAACTTGTGAATGCAGTTTTGTTAGAATATGTTTATTGGAGTTTATTAAATTTTATGTTCATTGAGCTTTTTAAGTTCTCTTGCTGCACTGGTTGTTGATTTGATTTGCAGTAGAAAATGAGTGGACAAGAGAGAGCTTTACCTTTTTCTATAGAATTCATAATCAATCACTTGATGTTGCTTCAGTAGTTAAGCACCCTATGTTGAGTGTCATGTACTTGACTTTATTTTGTAGAAGTGGTGTAACTTGTTGAAGCATGTAAATTTTGCTTACAGAAGTGATTTGTTAAAGTTATATGAAACATCATTGATAAAGAAATATAAAAAGCACAGAGAAAGCAAACTAATAGCCTTACGACTTGGAATGGTTTCTTGCATGTTGGCCTTAGGATGGCATGGAAGGAACCGATGCGAGATGATAAGATTTAAGCAACAAGGCCTATTTTGTTTGTATAATTTGAGTGTAAAAATTAAGTTTCTGGCTGCGTAGTTTGAATGGTCATCATTAGACACCTTATTTAGGCAATACAAAATGGTAAAAGAAAAAGTTTTATTATGAATCTGGTGAAAGTTCAGCAAATGGAAGAATATTTGTGCCGGTTGTTATCCTAGCGTTGTGGTAGTGGTCATTCTAATTACATGTATTGGCTACATCTGTCTTCGGATGTTCTGGTAGCACCATTGAGAAGCCATGTATGTATAAAGTTTTCACCATAAGGAACTTGAATGGCTATTTGTCATTTGTCATCTAGACATTGTTTCTGCATAAGACATTAGAACTGGTTTTTATTGCTAAAGCTTTAACAATTTTTCTGATCTTTATGTCTTCTACTTTGACTTGCTAGGACCCAAATAATGATTGAAGATTTTGTTGATTCTATGTGTACCTAATGTCTTTCGTGATTGTGTTCTCATCAAACACATCGCTTGATTAGTTACTGAGAAATAATAGGTCGTATTTATTGATCAACATACTACAAATACTAAAGTGAAAAAGAGGTTTCTCTGAGGATGTTATTGATTTGTCCATGTGATAGTGAAGATGGAAAGACACAGCCTCTAATGACATGGTCTTGGACCCTAATCCTTCTGTTAAACTTGCATCTTCAGATGCAACTTTCTGCTGGTAGAAGAGATGATAACCTTACATTGTTTTTCACTTTGGTGTTCCTAAACTTGTGACAATTCACCAAACTCTCTTTTTTTTTACAATTTTGATTCTCTAATTAGAGCACTATTAGGCATTTCCTATGACTTGAAAAATCACTTCTGGGTTTGGGTGGATTTGGGGGCATTTGAAGACTTATGAGGCTTTATAGGTGCAGAAGTTACAGTAAATAATTGGGAACAAGCTAGGGTCAGGTATGGTATATGGCCAATTTATCAATCAGCCCATCAAAGAAGTAGCTATAGAGGAACCTAGGCCTTGTGGGGGGGCCCAACATTGGAAATTGTTCTCCCACAAAAATCACAACAATGGCAATGGTTATTGTTTATACATACAACCATCCCTAGTTAGCATGTGCACTTAAATTTATCTGTAAAACTCATCTAACTAACGAGAAATATATATATATATATATATTTGTGTGTGTATGTATTCATTCAGTAATATGTTAACTAGTTAAGTACATAGCAATATATGGATTATGTATTTTAGTAATAAAATTGGGTTTGTTCAGCTATAAATGTTCTTGTACCCAAATCAATGAGATTATAGATTTAATCATGAACTCCAGGTTTTCAAATTTATTCAAGAATAATTATATCCAACTACAGAAATTATATATATATATAAAAGTTCAAGATTTAGACAGTATGTTAAAATAGCTTATATATATAAAAGTTCAAGATTTAGACAGTATGTTAAAATAGCTTTAAACAAACTATTGCTTAAATAAGTAAGTTCTGTATTAAAATTGTCCAAAATATCTCCATCAACCCTTTTCTTATATAGGATTGATGTGCCATTACGCTGGAGTGCTTCTATTTTTTATGTTTTTTCCTTCTTGACAAGCTACTACATGTTCAAAGAACCAAAGAAAATATGAGTACTTAGAAAGTAAAAAAAAATCAAGAAATTCACAATTCCAGTTTATTCAACTGTTGAAGGTGGCCCTTCCAATCAATTCTGCAGAGACTTGGACTGTTAAGGTTAAGGGTGGTTAGTTTAAGATGATGTTGTATCTTACACTCAATAATTCACAAAATATAATTAAATAAAAATCCACATGGAACACCAAGGAACTGTAAAATAATAATAATAAATAATCTAAGTTATGTAACACAAGTGTTGACTGAAAAGCTTGCAAACATAAACCTACGATTTTTCTTGATGTTTTATTATTTTAAGCAAACTAAGTATTAATTGTTTTTAATTAATAACTTGAATTTGCATTGAAGAAAAAGTTAAACTACTATTGGATTTGAAGATGGAAGCTGAAAGAAGAACAAGGTAGCGTAATGATTTTGGTGTTTTACTTCTTCTGGAATGTCTGCGCTGCTAATTACTTCAAACCCACATCAGTGCTTACTCTACATTTTGAAATTGTCTTTTTCGTTTGATTAATTATTATTATTATTGTCTTTGGTTTTGAAAATGTTTTTTCTTTCAATTTCTTTTTAAAGTTTATGTCGGCAATGATAAAAGCAAACACATTTTGGGAAAAATGGCTGTATAGAATTGTTTAAGAAAGATTTTGAACCAACACAAAGGTTTTAGAAAGGTGGATAGTGAAATAATAAGGTGGTATTTGGATCCAATTTCCAAAAGGAAACATTCCAAAAACTCCCTATGGTTTTGAAAAATACTGTGAATTTTTCATTTTTCAAATGGACCAAAAACCTGTCTTATCTTTTGCATGGTACCAAAAACATCCCTCAAATTAGATTTAGGTTAGTTTTCATATATTTTTAAGGGTAATTTTGTTCTTTTAATTGAAAATAGATAAATAAAATAATTTAATAAAATAACTAAACCTAGTTTTTTTAACTATCTTAAACACTAAATTAAAAATATATAAAAATGCTTAGATTTAAGTTGATTTATCATATAAATTTGAACAATTAAAACTAAAATATTAACGAGAAAAGAAATTTAATAATATACTACAAGAATAAAACCTTGATATAATTTTAATTTTAAAAAATTTAATACAAAATTAAAAAAATAATAAAAATCACGATAGCTTTATAGGAGGAAACCAACTTCCTCCATTTAGAGGAAGTCAGCCTCTAGCGAGATCCGAGTCCTCCAAATTTCGCTAAACGAATGCGGGAGGAATCATTGCTTCTTTCGACAAATCTAGATGACCTTTTCTAGATTATGCAATATGGAGGAGATTTCCTCCAGGTCTATTGTGGCTTCCTTCGATAATTAGAGGTGCCACAGAGGCCACCTTTATCAACAATTGCGATGGCCTCCACAACTCCACCATCTCTTTTCTGTTTTTTAATATTTATTTATTATTTCCTTTTTTATTTGATTTTTTTTTTCTTTGAAAAAATAAGAAAAGAAATTCAAGAGTAAACTGGTTTTTTGATGTTTTGAGGGATGTTTTTATAAAAGTTAAGGGAGGTTTTTAATCATTTGGAAATAATAAAAAATTAATGGTACTTTCCAAAACCATAAAAGGCTTTCGAAATTTCATTCTTCTCAAAATGGTTTTTCATTTAAAAAAAAAGAAAAAAAGAGTAAATGTATTTGGTGGAATATTATGTAAAATATATTTTTGAAAATGAAAATGACTTTTTTTTTTCTTTTGCAATTATTACAAAATACAAAAATATATATTTTTACATTTTTTATCATTTTCAAAATAGATTTTTTTTAAAACAAATAATTTTTTTTCTTATTTAAATAACTTTCTAAAAAAATATTGTCGACGTATGCATTTAGCCGACTAGGTTCTTTTAGAACCAAGCTACAGTTTTTATCAGAGTAGTATAGGAAACAAGTGAAAAGCAAATAAAGGGACCAGAGAAGAATAAAGAACACCAAGAAATTTATAAGTGGTTCGATCCAATTAATGCCTACGTCCATTATTCTCTCTCTCACACTATTTCTATAGAATAATGACACTTAAAGATTGTCCCTTTTTATAATGAATTTTCTCCCTTATTTATAGAGAAATGGGAGGTGCTACAGTAATTTATAATAAGACAAAGTTGCAACAAGTCAAAATGAAATGATGAATTGTATTTAATGCAGTTGACATCTGACAGATCAATTCTACCAAAGTATGGATTTAGACGCTAAATTCATGTTGGTTAGATGAGATTTCCTTAATCAATGCTGTAATTTCTGACGGAATTAGCGTGTACGATACGCCTTGAGCTGTAATCAATTCTAACAGTTCTGACTGTAGTTGACTTGTAGTCTGAGAGATGTGACAGAAACGAGTTCTTTAGCGAGAATAACCTCCTGTCTAGCTAACGAGCAAATAAAACACCACAAAGCCGACCTCATTAAGGGCTGCTGATAAATATGATAAGCGAACTATTCAATGATCTGATGAATCAGCAAACAATCGGTCTCATAGACGAGCTGATAAGCAAACACATGCAGAAAGGGTCAAGCGATTGGACGAGCAGATTGACGAGCACATAATCAATCTCATAAACGGACTCATGGGCGAACTGATATCAAGCATATGCAGATGGATGAACAGATAAACAAGCAAATAAACAAGTAAAGAGTTAGATCTTTTTGGTACTTCGGCTATTGGGCCCGTTCTTTGAACTTTTATCAGCCTATTCGACCTAATTGTGAAAACACCAATAACAAATATAAAATACATTTATATCATTTTCAATTTTCTAAAATAACTTTTAACAAATCTAATCAAAGGTAATATATTTTTAGTAATGTCAATTTTAAAGTGTGGCTTTTATTTTTAGAAATAATTTTTAAAAACATCAATTTAAAAATATTACCGAAGGCACTCTAAATTTCTTATCCCTATTTAAATAGGGTCGGCACTTACTAATTAGTTCAACTATTATTATTTTTAAATTTTTTCTATAAGGCATAAACTCTTTTTTGACTCAACAGAAACATATACTTTTTATAAGGTTCAACCTCATGCCTTTAGGATATAGTAGCTCGAGCCCTCACCATCACAGCATTCTAAATACTAGACATATTTCTAGGGGGAAAATTATGCTCAGTACCGGACTACTAATTTGACCAATATGCCGCAAGACTAGTAATATGATTTTTTTTTTTTTTATAATACATATTATAAATATGAATATTACTGTCGGAATCTCCTGATATATATTTTATAACACGGCCTGGAACATAATTTTCAGAAACTGGAAAGAGTGACTTACATATAAGTGGAAAAATTATCATAAACTTAGTTGTGGAAGAGATGTTCGAATCTATCTTCTCTAAAACAGAGATAAAGGAAGTGTCAACTGAACCATCCACAAACAAACGAGCAAGGTAATATGATTTATTCTAATAGTAATAATAAAGTGGTCAATGAAATATATTCTTTTCATTAAAATGTGGATATCAAACAATGTCTTTTCTTAAAAAATAAAAATAAAGTCATTTAATGATTTTTTTTTTATTATTATTATATATATGTAAAATTCAAGAGTTTTGATGAGGAACTATAAATGTTGTTAGGTGTGTTACTTGGAAACTGACTCAATTTGGGAGACTTGGACTTAGTGAAGCAGTTCTTGCAGGTAAAACAGGTTAGCTTGATTGGACTTGGTGGAGTTTGATATGAAGTTCCAAGCAAATTTGGTCATGTAGTCTGGAAATTGAACTTGAATCATTACATTTGTTCCAAACTTGAAGAGAAGTGAAAATTGGGTTTCTTCCTGCGGCAAAAGGTAGGTAAACCGCCAAATTAATTGCAGCAAATGGAAAGATAAATGGTTCCACGTCATGGTCTTTGACTAAAAGGAAATTATCACTTTTTTGGGATTCTAAATTATGTGGCAATTGATATGAATCTGCAATGCTATTTATAACATCATCTCAACTATCAGGACAATTACCGCCTCTTAGCATGTGCTTTGTATAAAAAAAGTCCAACTTATAATTGATATTTAAGAAAATAAAAGAGAAAGGAATCTCAATTATATATTAATAGTAATGATAACACATTACTATGCAATGAATAATAATTCAAAGGGGACAAATAAAAGAAGAATTAAACTAGTTTTAATTAAAGTTGTTCCAAGTTTTCTTCAAAAAAAGAATTCAAGAGTGTTGAAGAGAAATTATGCAGTCTGAGGGTCCAGTATTACTCAGAAAACCGAGTCTTTGGTGGACCCGGTCCTTGGTCTTTCTAGCAGATATAAAATCTGGGAGCCTGATTTGTAAGAATGGACTTGGTGGAGTTTGGGACCAAAATCCGAAGGAAATTGGTCAGGTCTAGAGAGTTGAAGTACTTGAATTGACATGTTTATATAATTTCCGAATTGATATTGTACATGTTTCCGAACTCTTGAAGAGGCAATTTAAGAATCAACAATGGACATATAGATACGTGTGTGTACAATATCTCTGTACAAATAGTTGTCTTTTTCAATTGGGTGTGTTTTATAAGGGATTTTCTTTTCATTTTTTTTTTTTTTTTTGGGAACAATTTTCTTTTCAATTTTAAGAGAAGCATGAAGGAGCATTATTTTGAGTGTACGCATACAGATAAAAGGGTTAGGTGGGCAGCAGATCAATACGAAGAATCTGCATAGGGACCCCTTGGGTTTGCTTTTAACGCACGGATTTAACTTTATCTCTAAATGAGAGACTATTTCAATTCCATCAATGAATACAAGTCCAATGGTTGAACAAAAATTTATATTTAATAACAAAAATGTCCTTAATAATTGATTAAAAAAAAGTCATTTGTTTTTTTTTTAAAAAAAATAATTAAATAAAAAGGATAGATCCCCACTATCGTTGAAGAGATCAAATTAAAAAACAAAACAAAACAAAAAAAATTCTTCAGGAAAAGAAAATTGAACAACAAATATAGTAAATTTAAAAGGTAATTATATAAATCTCCAATACCCATTATTATTGATGGACGGTGGAGATCGGTTTTAAAAATTAAATTAAATAAATAAAATATAGATTTAGATTAGTTATTCATCATCCATATTCTAATATGGATAACAATTTCCATCTTCGTGAATATGTGAAGATTCACGCGTCTCCATCGATAATAGGGTTCCCGCTTCTAGAATTTCATTATTTTTTATTTTTAAATAAAAATTTTTTATTTTATAAAATAAATTCATATGGACAATGAAGATCCAATTTATTTTTATTTTCTATAATTTCAAATTTTTATATTTTAAGTAGATAATAAAACTTAGGCGATGGATGAAGATGCCCTTAAGTCAACCAAGTTTGACTAACGTGAAGTAAAGAACTAATGGAATGGAGATAATGTCTAATTTGAAGGTAAGGTTAACTTGCTAGCAGAAAAGCAAAGCTAGGGGAAGTCCTTTGCAATTCCCCGCACAAAGAATTTAAAAAATATCATAAAAAATCATATATTTATTCTTTAAGTTATTATTTTTTAAATTACTTTAAACAATTATTTCATTTTACTGTTACGTCCTTCCAACAAAAAATGTTGGCTTGCTTGCACCAATATATAGCAATTTCCAAACGGTCAAACGATTTTTCTCAATAGTTATTATATATGTAATTCTTAATTGTCGACGTATGGATTTAGCCAACGAGATTCGTGTAGGTCCAAACTATAGGAGATGTTAAAAATGATATAAATTGTAATTAAAGGTAAAGGAAAGGGTAAAAGAAGAACACAAGACACTCAGGATTTTTAAAGTGATTCGGTCCAAATTTTGCATACGTCCACTATTCTCTTACTTATTATGTAACGTAGTGTGGTGTGGATCACTACATTCTTTCTTCTTTTTGCAATGAGGATCCTCTCTTATTTATAGGGGGGAGGTGCTACAGTGATACCTAATAAATTAAAGTATAATGATGATTACAGTTAATATTTCAATGTTACATTTAATGCGCCTGATTTGTATTTAATGCATCTGACAGTTGTCAAAACAAGTTGCTCAGGCGGCTAATCCAAGTGGTTTAATCAAGTGGGCTAGACAAGATTCTTATAATCCAGGTTGTAATCTTGGTTGTAATCGCCATAATCTTTGACGGAATTGACGTGTATGGTATGTCTTAAAATGTGATTGGTTTGGCGATTCTGACTGTAGTTGATTACCGATCTGCGAACTGTAGTAGCTGACAGCTCGTCTCAACAAGCTGGGATGTCTGAAGTCTGACTGAGTGTTGTTTTTATGATCTGATCTTATAGTCTGCCTGCGAGTTGGATGACTGGCGAGTTGCATATTTAATCAGCTATACAGCTGATAAACTATATTTTTGATAAGCTGGATCTTTGGACGGCCTATACGTCTGACAGACTGGGCTTATAGTGTTTGATAAGCTGAACACTTTGTGAGTTGTATATCTGATAAGCTGCATGTTTGATACGCTGGACGTCTGATAAGTTGGACGTTTGATGAGCTGGATGTCTAATGGGCTGGACAGCACGTCTGCTAAGTCGGATCCCTCAGCGGGTCGTGCCTTAACTCAAGGTTCAGTCTCTTAAAAAAGTTTTTAAGGCACTCTACTTGACTTGATCCTTTGTCAATAGTGCTGGGCTTTTACCAGTCCATCTAAGGTAGTCTAAAAATACTCATAACATTAATTAAAAATTAAAATTAAACAAAAATTTTAAAACAACAAAGGGGATTAAGGAATTAAATATTGATCCGCTTCATCGTAAGGATCCCTTTGGATAAGGGGATTTGAGTTTTGGCTAGTCCATTACCCTTCGCTACATATCTACATAAATAAATAAATAAAAAGGCTAGGGGTTACCAGTGGCTTATCGACACAAACCTTTGGACGCTCAAGTCAGTCAGTAGATATTTCGTAAGGAACTTCTTTTAAAATTAGGCTAGAGGATAGAAAAGGGGACGAACCTTGGTTCCTTCTTCAAATATGACTCTAGTTATTTGTGAAAGCTTCTTCATAGGGAGTTTCTTCGTGTGTTAATGTGTTCCTTGGTTGGAGAAAATGACTTACTTTCTATTGAACAATCTTTACCTATATATATTCCTTCACACATTTTAGGGTTTATTCCCGCTCTCTTAGTGGTGGTCAACATCTTCCTTTACATCCCTTCGCTTTCTCGCCTGTTTATTGTCTCCTAAACCTCACTTATCCTATCACTTCTGCTCTTTCCTCGTTTCACGCTCCTTGTTTACTCGGATCAACACTTGGCATTGTCTCGTTCATCCCTTATGTCATGGGGATATGTGGCTAATTATTAGCCCATTTTTCCCTTACAACCAAGCCCCTATTATTCCCAAGCGCTTGTTTGTCCTAGGTCTACCACTAGGCTTGATCTTCTTGCCATCTTGACGGGACAAGAATCTAACAAATGATATAGGGCCTTGTTTTTCAACTGTAGGGTATACTCTCGTCTCTTCCACGTCCATTTTTTTTATGGTCAGGCTTAGATCGTGGCTTCCCTTTGGACTCATCCTTCAGGCTTAGATCGTGGCTTCCCTTTGGACTCATCCTTCAGGCTTGCTCCTTGGGCTTTATCCTTTGGGTTGATTTTTAATTGTTGTTCTTCAATCATTTGGGTTCAATTTGATGTTGAGGACATACTACATATTTCTCCACTCAAGAATTATTCATTTGTGTACACACAGTACACTTTAAATGAGTGCCAATTCAAAATGTCTAGTCAATAATGACATTATTGAAACTGATAGAAGGTGCAAGAAATAAAGAATCTCCATCGCTGGAACAAGAGCAATTCAAGAAAGAGAAAACATAAAAATAAAATGAAGGAAAAATTGTTTTCCTTTTTATAGTTTAAATTGATGTTCAAAATCCCTCTTTTTTGATTTTGAGTATTAATTTTAGAGTATTAATCCAAACTATAAGGAAAAAATGAGAATAACCTTAAAATGAAATAAAACAAAAACCAGTTTGAATTGAACTGCTACTGGTAATAGCCTTCTTTGTTTAAAAGTCAAAGTCAATACTAACCACCAAGTAACAAATGTGTGGGTGTGTGTGTGTATGAAGAAACGGCGGTCTGCATCCAAGTCCTAGGCAGCAGCACTCTTGTTGAACGCAATACTGACTTTAAAAAGCTTTCCTTTGACTTGTCAAACATCACATCGTATCAAAGTCGTGTCATTATTGTTTATGATTTTTCTATCAATCAATTGCTAACTCACTTAGTGTGTGTATTTGGACTTTAGATTTAATGATATACATATGTACACGCCACACATATACATATATATATATATATGAGGTACAAAGGACTTGCAGCTCTCGACTACTATAAAATATAAAATCGAAGGTATTAAATATAGAAGGAAAAACTTGTCTTTACTGTGACGAATACATTACATCAATGTATTTATGTGTTATGTTAAACAACATAATTTTACATATATATATATAATATGTACATATATTGGATTTTTATAAGCTACTAATTACATAAGATAAATATTGAGAAAATGATATTATTTAATGATTATTAAAATAAAAATCACTCATATCTTTTAGGTTTATACTAGATTATATTAAAGAATTTCACGTACGAAACTTAAGAGATGGAACAAATCTCAAATTGAAAATATAAAATTTAATAAAATGATATATAACCAATAAATAAACAATCTTTTAGGATTATATTAGATTATATTAGAGAGTTTCACATACGAAACTTAAGAGATAGAACAAATCTCATATTAAAAATATATAATTTAATAAAATAAATAAACAATCTATTAGACTAATTTTTTGGTTTGTACAGCTATGTACCATTATATGTATTATTTACACGTAAAAACACGAACGATGGAAATTTATCAAATTCAACTACAATATTTATAAATTTTATTAATAATTTTGAAATTTGAGAGTTAAGATATCAATGGGCTGGGTCCAAACCCGATTATTGAAAACCAGGGTCAGCGTGAAACGAGGTGAACCTACCCCCGCCACTAATCCAACTACACGTTGTATTTTTATAAAGAAAATATTATATTTAGGGAAGCTAAATATCAACAAAATACTCGATAATTGACTATAAAATATTCATGAAAATAATTAAGAAGAAATAATAAGAAAAAATTTTAAAACAATAAATAAGTATTTGTTAATTACGCATTTGATGAATTTTATAGTTTATATCTTAATTTCTATTGACTATTAAATCTTTATTCATAGTTAGTAATTAAAAATATATTGTAATTAAAAATTAAAAATTATATTATATTTATAATATTTGATAAACTATATATTATAATTTATTTATCAAATATTAATACGTAAATAAATAATAAATGGGTTTGGGACAGGTTGAGATCAAGGTCGGGATGGGATAACTAGCCTTATATCTGTCCAATTTCTAAATATGTTTTAAAATTAGCCCCAAATCCATACTAAACTTGTTTATTTTGATTTCACTGCACCCTGTTTCGAGTGGATTGGAATAGGATGGATCCTCTCTATTTTGGATTTTTTTTTTAACATGCTTATCTAAGAATAATCTCTATCACATCAAAGAAAAAAATCTTTCTATTTTATATATAGATACGTGGCATTAACAACTAAGCGAAACTCAAGGAAAATGAATTTAATCTAGCTTTTACTTTTATTTAATAAATTTATGAAATACGTGATAGACTCATTATATATATATATATATATATATATATATATATATATTACAAAATAGAAAAAGAGATAAACGAGATAACTTATTCACTTATGCTACTAACTACAAATATATTCTTTATTCAAATGGCACCCCACTAATCTTTTATTGCTTTTGTTGAATATTTATTAATCTTTAATACTTGCTTTATAGTTTCTGGTTGGTGATCAAAAAATCATAATCATTATTTAGAGAATATTAATCATATATTATATATGTTTGACTATTAGGCAGGATCAACTTGTTAGAACCATATCTTTTATGGTTATGTGTATGCATCTACACGTGTAAAACATATCTATATATATAATTTTCTGCTGCTATTATTTGAAATTCGTAACCTTGACCTATACATAATTATAATATAATGTTAAAGTAATTTCAATTACACATCATTAGGTGTTCAAACTCTTTAGGATTATATCACCAATGACTCACTCACTGGCTTAGGCATAAATAAAACCATTGAAAATAATAGAAAAAAAAATTGTAAATTACTTTTTAGTGTTCGGTTAAAGCGTCATAATAATAATAATAATAATTTTAAACTAGTAAATTATTATAATTTCATTCATATAAATATAAGAGATTGACTAGTAGGTCACCTCAATTTTCATGTTTTGAAAAATTTTCATGGGACGTAATATATTCAAAAGTGTTCTTTAATTTTATATATATATATATATACTCTTGACTAATTATTCCAAGTAATTGAATTGAGTAGATGTTTTAAACTGCATTAATATCATAACCGACCAAACGAAAATGGAGAAACAAAACAAAAAGAAACAAAGAAATCAAGTTAAGAAAGAAAAATGACATGCACTTAATTTGTTGAGATGGAAACCTACCTACTACCTAGCTAGCTCAAGTTTCAATTCCATCATTTTGAAGAAACTGTACCTTTTTGTTTTTCTCTCCAAAACTTGCTGAACTCTTCCTAGTAAATCAATGACCTTGAGTACTACGTTTAGCATGCATGTGGAAAAAGTTATGCAAATACGTCAAGTTTTGGGCGGTTAACAAATCATCAGCTTCAACATGGGCTTCAACCAAGTCCCCAACTAATTATATAGAATTTCATGTGTATAAAAGCAGGCCACATGAATTGCAGTCAATTTTGTCTATCTTTTGAGGTAGGAGAAAGAGTATGATAAAGAGAGATTACTTGCCTAGCTTTTGTCAAGCACATGCGTAGTATCGGACATTTTTTGGTCTCTTATATATCATGCAATCTGGTTAAAGAACGTAAAATTGACAAAAATAATATAACGTTAGGTGACTTAAACTTCGGATCTTGTGATGGTATGATGACAACGTTTCTAATCACTCAATATAAATCTTTAAATTCTAAGATAAGAGTTTAATAACAGAATTTAAAATATGAAGGGTAAAATGATTAAGATTAATGTATCATTTCTTTTTGACAGGTCCTAGTGAAAAGAGAATTTTGACCCCAAAAAAAAAAAAATTGCATATATTTACCCTTACTTTCACTAATGAATTTGTTTTGCACTTCCAATGGAAACGTAGAGGTCTTGATGGAGGCATCGAGCATTACAATTGTAAAGAAATATATGTATTTGGTAATGTTACAATGCCAATGTTTAATTTAATTAAAAATACGACATGAGTACAAGTTAAATAAATAATCATATCAAAAAGTTAAAAAATAGACATAATTAAAATCTATTGTGGATATAAACAAATTATCGATACGTCATCTCAATTTTTATCTTAATTTTTTGTTTTTTAAAATTTCAACTATCAAATCAAATTAAATAAGTGATTAAAAGATAAAAATCTAAATTTTAAGTAAAAATAAAAAATCAAATAGTAGACAAACAACCCATACTTAGCTGCGCCAAAAAGGCACATTAATGATTTAATTAAAAGTAAAGTTAGTGTGCAAGCCAATTAAGCCAATTAATTAAGCTAGAACAAGCCAAGCGTGCGTTTTGGGCACTTTTCATCTCCCGCATCAATTGTTTGACGTGGCTATATAGTGTATACTATGTTTAAATGTTGATGATGATAGTGATGACAACAACGAGGCTGATAATTTATGATTTTAATATAAAGTCAATTAAGAATTGATTACACAGTTTATTATCTTACGTGTCAAGAAAACTAGAGAGTAGAAACAGTACTATCTAGGAGTAGTTATAAATCATTTTTTGGAATTTTTTTTAGGTGTCGTACAACACAAGCCCATTGATGTTGACTTTATTTAATCTCTTTACTAGCAAAGAATGTTAAGTCTCGCTTGTGGGACAATCCACGTTCAAAGTTTATTTATTTACGATAATAAATTTATTTATAATTATCATATTATTAATATATTATTTTAAAATTAATAAAAAATTATAAATCAATTTACCATAGAATTTGATCAAAATTTTGGATAAATTTTTAAAAATATAATATTATTTTTATTTTATTTATAAATTTTGTCAATATTTTTTTAAGGAATAACATACATTAATCACGTCATATTTATGTGATTAATGTTTACTGTAATATAATATTTATATAAATTTGAGTATGTTTAAATAATGTTAAGTTATAAACTTAAACAATATATACATAAAATTGGTATAATATAATGTGAAATATGTAATAATATTATTATAATACTTTTTTTTAGACAAACAAGTGCGAAGAAACAAAATGAAACCACAGTTAAGTTTGTTTAGTTTTATGAAGTGAATTTTTACTTTTTAATAATTTGTATGGATACAAATTTATTATTTATTTATTTATTTTTAATAATCATGGGACATGAAAGTTGTTGTGTATATATCAAAGTGTGAAAATAAAAAGAGAGTTGGGTCGGATTTGGCGTGGCCTAAGGGTGGGATGGCTGAGTGTCTGACACCCCACACCCCAACCTTGTTCCCATTCTTGGGTTCAATGCGAATTTTTCCCGCTAAATAGTCTGCGGGTAGTTTTTAGGTTCTTCTTGCCACTTAAAGTCCCTATCTCCTTTTATCTAAGGGAGTTTTAGTTCTGAATCGTATCTCAATACTCTGATAAAGAGAATCTGACAGTTGATCACATTACATGTAATATGTATTAATAATATGTTAAATTTTTTTTTTTTAAAAAAAGTAAGATTTGGCGTGGAAGCATGAGAAATGCCATAAAATAAATCTTCAACTTACAATGGTTTTGATTAATGTAAAGTTGCGAATTAAATCTAGACTTCAACTTAAAACAAACAATTTATTCTTAATCATATGTTGGTTGAAAATATTTTAAAAAAATAAAATCTATACTTAATTACAAACCTTAAGTCTAGCCGTACAAACCTACCCTTAATTTTTTTTAATAGATATGCAGTCCCAATAATTTTTTCAAATTTTCTTTGAATTCTAATGGCTAAGTTTCTAACATCATCTTCTGTCACAAAGGCATTCACATTGAATTAAATATGAAAGAAATATATGCCATCAATTATGAGAAATTAGTATCCAACAATAATAATTAAATTAAACCGACTCTACTACTAAGTAAGCAACAGCCATTACTAGGTACATATATAAAATTCCTACAAAAATTCAACAAATCAGTTTTCGTAAATAATTGTGAGGAAGACTTGTCTAGAATTGATGGCAACTCAGAGACAAGTACTGATTTTTCTGTGTATTAAACTGCACGGCACTGCAATTTGAAACTTCACTGCACCTTCCAATTTATTTAATCTCTGTTTTTTTTTTTTTTTTTTTTTCTAGATGATTAAAGACTTGAAAAGTCTAGTTCTTTTATAAACGATTTAATGATATGCTACAGCCAGAAGCAAACCCTTTTTTTTTTCCATCTCCTGGCACAATATCAAAATGCTATTGGAATCTAATTTATACAAGTCTCTGAATAAGTCTGTAAACGTATAGTCTAGAATTTTATTTTTATTATCATATAATTAGTGAAAAAATTATTACTCTTTACGGTCATTGAGCTTTGAACCTGTCTGTAAACATATGGTTTAGAATTTTATTTCTATTATCATATAATTAGTGAAAAAATTATTATTTTTTAGGGTCATTGAGCTTTGAACCTTATACATATAAGAAGTAGTATGACAAGCGATGTTGATGGATCAACCTCAAAAGCAAACTTATTTATCAAATGAATTATAATTTTATTTTATTAGTATAAAAAATTAACTATTTAAAAAATATATATAAAAAAATTAACCACTCAAATCTTTTACGACGAATGACAATTTATGTTTAAGTAAGGTATAGTGTTACTGTAAAGTCAAATTTGATTGGTTTAATTAATCTTATAAAAAAAATCATAATCATAAACTCATTCTATATATTAATATTATATTTACAAATCTTGCATTAACCTAGACACTATTCATTTACACAAATCTGGTAGAGCCACAAAACCCCACCCAGTTGAATTTATTTCGTATATCTTAATGGTATGAAAATTCGTCACACTCAATAATAGTTGGGTTAATTTAGGCAAAACCTATTTAATTAGACCTGTTGAGCCACATGCCCCAACCTAATAAATTTCAGTTTCTATCATTTTTTTTTTAAAGAAAGCTTAAAATGAATTTAATTTTGAAAATGAGGTAGTTAAAGAGTGGGCTCTCATAATAAGGAATTAATTAGGTCAATATATTCATGATTATCGACAATAATCTAACAGCATCAACAAATATATACTACTAACCCACTGGCTAATTTAATCAAACCACTAATACTTTTGAAATATATATAAGATCTTCTTTGTTACAATAAAGAAAACAATAAGTGCTTTTAAATGGAAGTCAAATTGATCATCAATAAGAAAACGTACAAAGAAGTCTTGTTAAACTACTTTACAACAAAATTAAAATTCCTAGTCATTGTTTTCAACCAAAAATAAAAACCCTAATGTACATGGTTGAAATAGTAGCAGTCTGCCGTCTCATGTTCATGTTATACGAATATTTCTACCAACCTCACAACAACTCCTATTCTTGTTTTTAGAGACAGACTTGAAATGGAATCATTCATGCACATCAAACACATAGATTTAATGGTCTATGTTTCTTGGTTTAAAAGAGATGAACTTGGATTGAAATTTGTGATTTGAAGAAAATTCGCAAATCTAAAAATCTATCTTTTTGACACGTTGGATCAGTGTCAGTTACCACTTTGTGATGATGATTGACGACTCACACACTTGGTGGCACCTGGCTGTGCTGTCAAGCTAGTCCCTTCCTTCCCATGCACGTTTATATATAACCCTTTTCATATTAGAAGCTCTCAAGAAAGAGAACCAACAAGTGTTGAGAGAGTCAGGAGGAGATTTGAAAAACCAACAATGGGGTAGATCACACTTTTTTTTTTTAATTATTATTATTTTAAGTAAAAACCATTTTCAACCATGATTTTTAAAAAATATAAAAATTTTAACTATATTTTTTTTAAAAAATCAAATCCTCTTTAAAATTTCAAAAAAAAAAAAAAAACAAATTAATTTATCTCCGTCAATTAACTAACAATCAAACTAATATTGATTATAATTATCAGAAGTATTTCGGACATTATATAATTTAATTAATAGATAAAAAATTAAATAAAAAGGAAGACAAGTGTCAATTAATGAATGGTAAAATAATTAAAAAAATAAAAATAGATAATTTTACAAATTAAAAAAATATAGAAAACAAAAGGAAAAAAAGAAGATAAAAAAAAAAACTTGAAAAAATAGTTCAAATGAACCTCGAAGCTAGCTTCAATGAACCCAGGATTTTGTTAATTAATAATTTGATTTTGTTTTCTAAAATATAGTTAAAAATTCGACTTTTTCTCAAAACTTGGAGATGAAAATGTAAGTTTATTGGTGAAAGTCAAGATATTATTAAAAAAAGGAAAAAAAATCCTAAAGAGAAGGACAAGACCAAAAATCAAAACAAAACAAAGAACAACTCTAAAGGATTACAATCAGATTGTGAAAATGAAAAAACAGAAAATTCAGTCGAAACTAAATTTTTGTAAATCAAATCCTATAGCAGACTCCATTAAAATCCTTATTGGAAAAAATTCAACAAGAGAAAAACGTCTCCACCTCTAAAAGTCAAAATTACCTAAACCGATAACGACTTTTACCAAGAAAATCATCAAAAAGAAGGGGATTTAAAAAAATCGAAGTCATAACCATCAAGTGGAGTAAACAAAAGAAGAAGAAGGGGAACGAGAAACTTAAGTATCCGTAATAAAATTTTTACATGATAAATATGAGTTCCTATGAAATATGAAATTAATAATTGAAAAATTTATAAATCAAACAAAATCCTATTTACCACTAATTAAATTTACTTGCCGTTAGCTAAAAACCTTCTTGATAAGGCACTTTTTACTTTTTTTTTTAAGGAATACTTTTTACATAATTTTGCATTAGTATGTTATTTTCAATTTTGATCGAATTTTAAAGGGGTTATTTCTCTCTTTAAAAACTTTTTTTTTTTTACAAAAAAAAAAGAAAAAACACATGCAATTAAAACTCAGAGTGTCTAAAGCACATATACTTCTCATCCATATATTATTAGAATTCAAATCCCGTTATCTATATTTATAACACATATAGGGAGTTTATATCTTCTTATTATGAAAGTAGATTTTTTTTATTATGAGATTATATTTTTAAATCTCGGTAAATCTCAATAATCTCCAATAATATTATAATTATGTTAAAAAAAACTTAAATAATAAAAAATAATCATTAAGAGACTGATCAAGGTGTAAGTATTTCCATATTATATAACACAAATTTACAAAAGTCACCTCTATTTTTCCAAAATGAGAAGGAAAAATTAAAAGAAAAAAAAATTCCTGCAAGAATAGTTCCAGAAGAATGACACAATTAGCACATTCAGTGGTCAATTTAAACTAAAAAAACCATCCCACCAAATATGCTATCAATTTCAAAGTCTCCTCGTGGTACCATTTGTCCATACTACCGGTACGGAGGTACTAAAATTCCAAATGCAATGTTTCAACAATTCGATACATAAAATGTAGAATAAATTGATGATATTAGTTTCGTACGTCAGAAGAGTAGTGTCAAAATCTATGTGATTGAAACTAGCATGTTTTCACTGCTTAAACACGTGAAAACATAAAAGATTACTTTTAACAATTCAAATTAGGACTGCTAATTATTAATAAACAATGAAATATTTGTGACTCACAAATCTCCTGATTCACACATTAACGTTTATTTATGTTATCTTGATTTTTAACACTTGACCAATAAGCAGTACCTAATAGTAAAACCCCCTTTTCTAGAATGCAGAGATTGACACTTTTCACGTGGAGCTAGCGCTTTCGTTATTGCATAATTAATAACCCTTAATTTAGCTTTATAATTTTATTATTTGTCCATTTACTCTTAATTGAATAGTTGTAATAAATTTTAATATCTAAATTTAAGTCATAATTTTAAAAATATATTCTTGTTAATTTTTGAAAAATATATTAACTTTATATTACTTTAAATAGCTTGGGCATCTTGCATCTTTTTTATTAATTAGTATTGGATTATTATTATTATTATTATTTTACATAAGTATCGGAAGCTTTCAATTGATAACATTATGTTACAGTTATAATATGTCTTTCTAATCTCTAAAAAGGTAGATACTAGGGATGGTTCAAGTAGCCTGTAGCATTTTTAATGTTTACACCTTTTAAAAGCATTTCATCTAATAAAAGTAGTGTGATGCTTTTATTAATTTGAATTTTAAAACTAGTATCGAAAATGAATTGAGCTTTTTCAGCGTCTTCCTTCTATTACAATTTACAAACAAGTATTTATTCACGAAAAAAAAGTAATGTCTATGTTCATAAACTAATATTTAGTTTGAATAAAAAGGAATTCTTAAAAGATTTTTTTTTTTTTTTTGTTAACATTAGTTTCAAAATTCATATGCTCTTAATGCTAGTAAAAAAAAAAAAAAAATTCTAAGGAATTTATGTGATGACCTCAAAATTTACTAAAAACAAATCTTGAATGTCCTTTGGCATCCACTTAATCACCACGCATCAAATATTATATGTGAAATCAAATGATTAATTGTCAATTGGACGAGTGCACTGCGTTTGTCACATCCAAAATGGTGGCTCTATTGCGATTCAAAAATTTACTCCAGACACCCATTTACCATTTCGATCAATTTTAAGATTTAAAATTGAGTGTCGATATTTACACCCCTCAAAAAGTGTCTGTACACCCTTCAATAAGTTTACTTCCAATAAATGAGTTATAATTATAATTTAAAAGTAATTATTTAAACACCTAAATTATAACCTAATTGCACAAATATGACACATTATCAAATTTATATGAATAACCCCTACAGTTAGTTGACTTCCATTCGAACAAACCATTGACTAACCTTTGAATATGAATTATCTAAAATGACCTTTGTTGATTATTTGATTTTATATTTTACTATTTTAAATGACAGCTCACACCCCTCTGGCTTTTTTGACCTCAGCACACTAAAATTGTATCGTTTTCGTATACCCCGTTGTTTTGATATCGTTGGTTTGAAAAAAAAAAAAAACACTCACGTTGGGTAGATTCGATCTGAGTACTCGCCCAATTCAGTCAAATACTCTGCCTGCTTGATTTCAACCCTTGATTTGGGGCTAATCGGATCGGTATAATGTTGGTCACTGATTAAACGACTGGAAGTAAGTTTATTTGATCGAATTTCAGAACATTGGTTGAGGGAGATTGGTTATGAAAAGCTATGATCGTAAGAGATGAGTAGTTGATATGTTTTAATATGTTAAGGATAATTTTAATCGTTCACATATGCTATTAAAACTCAAAATATTATTTGGTTGACATGGACGCCAAAAAAAATTCCTACTAATTGCAGTGCTTTTATTCCCTTATATTCATGATGTTAGAGAATCCAACGACTACATGCTACGAGTTTGCCATACATAAAATTGAGTATGTAAAGTGGCCAATGGCCATTGACCCTATAAGGTCAACAACGTTTGTATAATTGTATATAATATTTACAACTAGGTAATTGGAATAACAATATAAGTAAATATCATGTATCCATTTCAGAATATCCTATAATTTGATAAATTAATATATTTATTTATAATTCAAATGATTAATATATTCATTTTTCTAATTTGTAAACTGGTCATCGAACTTATAAATCTGACAAGATTTATATAATAATATTTAATTTTTTTCTCAAATTCAAGTTTATATATATATATATATAGACTGTGTTGTGTGTGCACTGAGATTCTTCTAAAATTATCATTCAAGATTATGATACTAACTATTTATGAAACTTTCTCAAAGAAAAAACTATTGAAGAAAGAAACTACTCTTCGAGTCACCCGACTCGTTCTCTCTTTCCCTATGTTGGCTCAGCAACACGGTCATGCTTACGTGTTCAATCTGTCGGCTCGGTTCACACTTAAATACATACAAATTCAACTTAACTAGTTCCTGCAGTATCTTTTTCCTTCCCCAAATTCTCCACTACTTCACTTACTTATTCCACAAGAAATACAGGGGCACAACAGTCATTTCATTCACTAGTCAACTCAGAAACCCAATACCGCCTCCCCCTAACTTACTAGACCAATTACCTATAAATATTCAAAGCATAACATGTTCCATGCACTTATTTGTCCAAATTTCATTCATATTCCAAATTCCGCCCCCCCAAACACGGCCTTTTATATATGTTCACACTAGACAACATGAACATGAGCATGAAGAGAGACCATAGCCAAATTGAGACGATAACGTCTATGGCCAACTGCTTGATGTTGCTCTCACAGGGACGAGACCGGATAGAAGCCATACCGGAGCGGGTTTTCGAGTGCAAAACCTGTAACCGGCAATTCCCATCGTTTCAGGCCCTTGGAGGGCACAGAGCCAGCCACAAGAAGCCTAGGCTGATGGAGGGCGTTGGTGGCCCGGACAGCCTGCAGTCTCCTGCTAAGCCGAAAACGCACGAGTGCTCGATTTGTGGGCTTGAATTCGCGATAGGGCAAGCGTTGGGCGGCCACATGAGGAGACATAGGGCTCCTAATAATAATACTTTGCAGGAAATCAGCAGCGAAAGCACAACAACAGTAGCACCGTTGATGGATCATAGAAGTACGGTTCCGGTGATGAAGACTTCGTTTGTGAAGAAATCTAATGGAAGAAGAGTGTTGTGTTTGGATTTGAATTTGACCCCATATGAGAATGATTTGGAGTTGTTCAAGCTTGGAAGCAAGACATCTCCTGTTAACATGGTTGGTTGTCTTTCTTTGTAATATATTATTACTACACACAGGTTTTTTTTTTTTTTTTTCTTTTTTTTTTTGAGTGTTTTTTAGTTAAAACCCTTTTTTGGGTTGTTTTGTGTTGATAAATATATTTATGTATTTGTTCATTGACATACTGTAGTTTTTACATATATATACAGATTGCAATAGGAACATTATTATGATATGATATATACTTAGTTTTTTTTGCTTGAATTCTTTGGTTGTTTTTATGATTGAAATATATGTAATCTTATTGTTAACTGCAATTTGAACATATTATTGTTTTTATGGTTGAAAATTGATTTGTGTTAACTGAAAAATTAAAATCTTCTTTTGACCCCTTAAAATTGAGATCTTGGCTTCAACCCTGAGTATGAATATGTGAAGAAATTTAGTTTAATTTATTATTATATCATCATGATGGAAGAATGATGTCCGATGATTATGAAAGTCTTTTATAGGCTTTATATTAATGATGATTATCAAGAATCAAAAAATAATTTGGTTTTGTGTACCCATCAATCCAGTTTACACGGCCAAACCACAAAACAAAACTAAGTTCTTTCATGAAAATTGTGATTTTTTTTTTTTTTTTTTAAAAAACTAGTAGGGTTAACTTAAATATTTGGCGATAATCATGCTTTTGACACAATGTAAGTAGCAAAATACGATCAAGAAAAAGATAATCCAATGATAAAAGAAACTATGTATATGTAGTTCATGCTTTTTTTTTTTTTTTTCCTTTTTTTAATTTAATTTCTAGCAATTATATGTACACATAGAGAAAATAAAATAATATAAGCACTCGTTGTTCTTCATGTTCATGCAATTAGTATCAAGAAACTTCTTGTCTGAACCAACTCCAATAGAAAATGCCAAACTTAGTGAAAGAGAAAGGAAGACTTTTTTTTTTTTTTTTAAACGTTTTTGTAAACCTTCCCTATAGTCATTAATGACATTTAAAGATCCTTGAATCTATAAATTATGTCACCCCTCCTAGCTAGTTTGTCAAATTCTAAATGGGATGCAGACGTACACACCAAATTAACATCGAAAGCAACTACTACGTTTACTAAAATTAATTTCATCATGAAGAGCAAATTACTTGTGAATTTAGGCAGGGGAAAGAGCCAAAAGAGTGGAAAATGAAAGAAGATAGAAAGTAGCATGAACTTGCATATTAAAACCACAAATAGCTGGGGATATGCATCAAGAAATAAATTGATGTTATGACTATGTATATATAAGTCACTGTCCCTAACAAGTAATCACTTTCTGATTAAGTAATTTGAGAAAATGTCAACCATCAATCCATCATTAGCTCCCTCTTTACTTGATAGAAGCGGAACAGTTTAAATGAATATACACCACATCGGTTATACGAATTTTGATCCTTCTCCCATCTATACTTTTTCCTAACCTTATTAAATCTCATAACACATTAATATTATAATTAATAAATGGTTGATTTTATTTTATCAATAACCAATCATATATTTGGAAAAAAAGAAAAAGGTTAGAAAAATATTTATGAGGAGAGGATGTAAATCCCATTTTATATATCTATTCAATAAAATCTTTATTTCACATTTATCTTTTAAATCTTTTCATGAGATCCTCTCAAGTCAATGCTATCTTCAAAAATTTTAGAAAAAAATGTAAAATTGTTGAAGTCACGAGTGATGATTGTTTACAACTAAATAAAAAAGACTAGTCCATTAGATGAAAATATAAAAAATTTTACCTGCATCATAATGTATATATATTCTTCTATTAAATGATACGCATAGCCTCCCTCATAAAACCATGAATCAACTGATACGTACTTCACTCACATGACATCCTCATCAATTTGGACTTACACCCTAGGCCTGGTGGGTTCTAACCTTCGGGAGTCAACAAGTGAAGTCCAAGCTCTACCTCTTGGCTTGACGGGCTCTAACACAAACCCAATCCATACCTTTTGTGGATCCTACTCGGAGAAATTAAGGATCCACATCTTGATTTTAATTCAATCGATAATTAAGTTGTGAGATCAACTATTGGAATTATATGAGGAATTGTTTTGGTCTACATCACGAGGACAATTAGCAGATAAATAGTTATCCGAATTACCATGTCGGACTGTCCTAACCCAAGCATTCTAACAAATGGATGAGTTACGTGCTTTAAATGGGGCTTAATTACAGAGGTGGAAATTTTATGGGCTTGAAAGATGTGGGACAATATTTCTCCAGAATTTGAGCCCAAAAAGTCTTCAATTGGGCTACACTTTAAGTGGTTCAGCCCATCGTGGCTTATAAATGTTCATAGAATCCAAATCATGCAGCCCAAATGCATGTGAATATTATGAAACACAACCCAATACTCTATAAATAAAAACACAAATTCTATCACCTTATTTAAAGAAGGGATATTAACAGATTAGATGAATTTTTAGAATCGAAAAAATCTAATAACAAAATGGTCTGCCACACCTCAATTTCGGATGGCTATCTTTTTAAATTAAATGTTTTATTCATTTATTTATTTATTTTTTTCATATAAATCTGGCAGTCTATGATTCTTGACTAAATTTTTCTCTTTGAAAAGTTAATAATGTTATCAGGAAGTGGAAAACTGACTTGTATAGTTATTATTATTTTTTTCTTTCTGATTCTGCATTTAATTTGGGGTTGATAGCACACAAGAAATTAAAAATTGTTTTACATGTTCACAAAAATTCAAATTTAAACAAAACAGAATTTGATCAAATATGGAAACAAAGTATTAATTATTGTTAGTTTATTACGTAAATTATCAGTGGCTCTTCAAATAACTGATTTCTTTTAAAACAGCTGGCAAATTACAACTTCTATTACCAAAATTAGCAAAACTGTAATAGCATTGGTCATTTACTTGACACTTAATTTTTAGTTAAGGAACCACACATTACCATATGTTGCTTATATTACCATAAAATTCTTCACCAACTTTCCATATATGAAAAGTAATTAAATTGGTGAATATCTACTCCTAAGTCTTAACGTGGATCACCAAAGAATAAAATGGTATAAAAAGTGGAACCCACAAATCTGATTAAGGTAAATTTATTCAATTTTTTTTTTATTACATTACATTATATTACTGGTACTAGCTTTGAAAACAACTACGACTAAGCAAGATTGAATATTACTGGCACAGCCTGAGCTTCTATACGGGAGGAAGTAACTCATACATAAGTAAGAAGATTACCCTCACAAATGAGGGAGGAAGCAGCAAACTACTGGGTGTCGAACCCACCACTTATTTATAAAAGGTGCGTGGGCGGGTGCTTATCCATTGCACCATAGCACTTTTGACTATTCAACTTTCATTTACCAACTTTTAACTTGCCATATACATATTTCTATTTGAACAAGAGTGAGGCAAGATTTAATTGAGTAGCATTGAATTTTATTAAACATCAAATAGTAACTGAAAACCGGAAATTGATTGTCATTTTTGTTTTTCTTTTAAACTAACAATTACATTATATAAATTAGGAAATGAAACATTTATGGTGTTGATGTTAAAGATTGATCAACACCTGAATTGATGCAATTTGAATGTAAAAGATGAGTAGTTTAGTATAAGAATAGTGAGTAAATAAAACAACAAAGAGATAAGAGAATTTTTAAAGTGATTCAGCCTTTTTTAATGTTACATACGGTTATGTTATTATAAAGGGGGAAGATTGTGTTTTAGCAAAGTTTTTAATCAAGTTGTAATGTATGTTCGTTTATATATGAAGGATGCCTTTATATAGTTTCAGAGTTTCTCGTTTACATATGATTTGGTCACCAAAATAAAGGAGAGATTGAAGAGGACGAGCATCCTTATAAAGCAAATCCATCAAGCTTCTTGTGCCTACTAGGATTTGCACCATCTTTTTACCGATCACTTATGGTGTCATGACCAGGGTCTCGTCATGTGGGAAATTCACCTCTTTAGTGTCTTTATCAATTAACCATATGGTTAGGGAGTTAGCTGCAGGCATCCTTTGGCTGGGGTAGCTTAACATCACATCCCGTGTAGCTTCATGGGGTGGAATCTCCCTAGCGTAACACTTTCTCTCCCCATGTGAGTTTCTTGCTTTGGTTATCCTTTTGTTGTAATTTGTTCATCTTTTACTTTCATCTTCCCCTTATCTTTAGTAAGCATTAAGGTCTTTAGGCCTTCGTTTTTGGCTTGCATATCTCCTCTAACTTTTGGAAGGAATTCCCTTAGATGTCTATTTCGAATGAGTTCCTTAATCTAGTTTCTCAAACTATAAAGTTTGAGGTGTGGTTCCTATAGTCTTTATGGAAATTGCAATACTTATGTTTAACCTTTTGGTTTGTTGACCTTTTTATCGTGCTTGCATTCAAATGAGCCCTTAGTGCTTTATGATTGTAAAAATCTTCTCCCGAGGTGGGTCTAGGGGGAGGTAGTATGGTCCTTGGTGAGGTAACCCTTGTCTCATTTGCTAACTCCTTCCGTAAACCCCTAATCACCGGTCCTTTTATCCCAATTCTTGTTTGGTATCAACATGGGGCAACCTTCCTTTTTTTTTACCTTAATCTCTTATTTTAAAGGACTTAACCATCTCCTGTTGCTTTTGATCGAATACTTCTCGTTGGTTTGAACTTGCTTAAGGGCTTTCGTATCTGTTTCCTTATAGCTTACAACGTTGTTTTCTTCAGATGAGCTTCATAACCTCCCTCCCACGTAAGCTTTCTCACGAAGTTGACCAAGGTGTTTCATGCGTTGAAAACCCCTATTTGCATGACCTGGTCATGATATTTCGATGTTGTAGTTCTTAGCATCTCATTTTCTAAATGTTTTATGTATTGACGAGGTAAAAGGATCTTTAGGTGATGATTTAGCTCCCTAAAATTGCGTAATGAACTTCCTAGCAAAGTCCGTAAAGAAGTTTATACTTTCTACCGATAGACATTTATACTTATTCTAAACCCATTCTTCTAAGGTTATGGGAAAGATCTGACATATGACATCATCGGGCATCTCTTAGATAAACACTTGCTCTTGAAAGTTCTCCACATGTGCCATTAAGTCTGTTTGCCCTTTGTAGCATTCAAGCTAAGACACCATGAATCTCCTCGGTGGGTTTACTAGTTTGATGCGCTTTGCCGAGGGCTAGTTGAAGACTTCCATTGAATTTGGCTCGTTTGCCTCACTTTTATTCTTTCGTAGCTTGACTATCTCCTTCTTCAACTCTTGGAGTGCATTTTCTACCTATGCCAACTTCAGTTGCTCTAGGGTTTGTGTGATACATTTGGGCACCTCAGAGGTTCGTCGGATGCAACCAACCCCTTCATAGGGCCTTTAGGGCCGAGTCTGAACAAGTATTGAAGGTGTAACTACTATAGGCCTTTAAATTTTGATGCTCCAAATTTGACAATTTTTTTTTTTTGCTATAATTAATTTGTAAAGTTAATATATAATTAATGTTTTATAGAATATTTATTACTTTAGAATGACCTTCATAGTTAAAATTCTTATTACGCTTATTGGGAACTCGAGTTTAAACCCCATCTGTTTTCCTTAATTGCTTGTTTTTCTCCTTTTTTTGGAAAAAAAAAAATGGTGGCCAGTAACCACTAAGTTTCGAACTTAGGATGGCAAGTCACGTTTAAGTGTTTGGTAACTAACAACGTTGATCGCTTTTATTTATCTAATTTAATTCGAAAAATATTTCTAACATACATAGGACCCCAAAATTGATATATTTCACTTATATATAAACTCACTCTATCATTTTTAACTCTTAACTTACTTTCTTTTATTCACATTTTCAACAGCAACACAAAAATAAATTCTAAATTATTATTTTTTCTTTTCTTTGTTTTTATTGATTAAAAATTTCAAATTTTATCAACAATTTAAAATGAAGAAAGTGAAATTCCAAAATTTTGTTCATTTTCGAGGTAAAAGTTATACTTTTATTTTCACTATTTTTGAGTTATGTCTTTTGCTTTTATGCCAAATACTGTTTACTTGCTTTTGTGATTCTGACGGTGCTTAACCTATTTGTCACTATAAGTGTTGCTTGTCACATCTTTTACGAGAGGTTTACCATGTCGTGCTCATTACTAGTCTCTTTTTCCATGGTATTGTGGTAGGCTCACTCCTTATCAGTTTCCCTCACTTTTGGGTCAGTGGAGGCCATCTTGGAACTTTAAGGGGTTCGAGATGCTATGATGCTGTAAGCCCCTGGTTTGAGTGGCTATGGTTTGATGGATTCTGTCTAGCATTTATGCCAACTAGTCCCATAGTGGTTACTGCTCCTTTGCTACACTCTAACATGATAAGTAACTGTTTGCATCCCTTGTTTTAGTTTCGTTACCCTCACGCTCTCTTGCATAGCCTCGTCCATGTTATTTCCTCTTATGGCTTTTGCTATAGCTCTTGTTATTTTGGTCATTTCCCTCATGATCTCCTACCTTGGAACCGCTACATCTTGCTTCATAACTATTTTTACAAATCCTCTTATGCTATGTCAGCCTTGCTCTGCCATTTTCCTCTTGTCACTATACAAATTATTTTTCTTTTGGTAAGTCATGATGTTACATACCGCTCCTATAGATGGCACTAACTATTGAAACAAAAATTAGTTCCTATATTAACGAGTAAATAAGAATAGGAAAATAATATTAGAGAGGGTTTAGAAAATTACTCAAACAATCCCCAGTAATGTGAGAATCCCTTAAAGAAAAGGTTCGACTCTTAAATGATTTGTCCCCCTTTGCTACTAACTAATAAAGAAAAAAGGGTTATGGGTCGCTCATGGATTACCAGGGAAAGCCCTCAAATTCTCAAATTAGTAGGTATTTTGAGGGAGAACCTTTAGAAATGAGGCTAAAGAGTCAAAAATGGAAGGATCCTGTATTAGATCTTCCCCAAAACCTTAGAACAACACCTAATTTTTGAAAGATTTTCTAAGAGAAATTGCTTCACACATTAGGGTGTTTCAAGGTTGACATTACCTTTCCTATTAAACGATGTTCATATTTATACTTCTTCTTTGGCTCTTGAACTCCTTAATGTTCCCTTAGCTGGTGGTTAACCCCCTTCTCCGTCCCTTCACTTTCTCATTTACGTCTTATCTTTTAACAATATTTTTGTGTATCTCTTCGTCTCTTGTTCCTCATTTGTCGTGCCTAGACACTTGGACACATATCATTCTCATGTTTCTCTCTCTTTCTCTCTCTCTCTCTTACATGGAGCCATATGAGTACGTACATACATATTTGAATTTCAGGATAATCCTTCCCTTTGGTTCATTCTCTTACCTGTCATCGGTTTACGCATTTATTAACTAACACGAACTTAAGAGCGCCTTCTATCATAATACTACCTATAAGGGATCAGTCTTTCTCAAGTATAACACCAGTAGGCCTGAACCTAAGAGAGCCAGTGAACCTCTGTTGTACGGAGTTTTCCTTATATGGCGGAATTACCAAAATAGACTTTCTGCAGCTCACTTAGAAATCCTAAAAAACCCATTAACCTTATTAACGGTCAGGATCTCCTACAAACACCAAAACGCCACATGTACAACGCAAACAAAAGAAACTGTAAATCGTACTTATAGAAATGTTATACACGATCACTTTCTCCTCATAGTTAAAACCTATTCTCTCAACTTCTTTTACTCACTCACTCCTCTCTCTGTCCAAAAAATTTAAAAAAAAACAAAAGATAAAAAAAAAATCATTTCTTCTCTAGCGTCGATTATTTTTTCCGACGAACACTTTGACGACTCATCGTCAAAGGTACTTTTTGTTCAAATATGACAATAACTCTGTCTTCTTAATTGTTCATATAATGTCTCTGTTTCTATAAATACATATATGTGTGTACGTGCTCATATGTATGTATGTACAAGTTTTTCGAATTATGATTTTTTTTTCTTTGAAAAATGTATGCATTGTTCACTTGAGATCATGAATTGTATGTTGTTTTCTATCAAGGCTTGATTGTAATTTATCTTGTTTAGATTTTGATTGAATGTCATATTCCATTTTTTGTGTTTGATTTTCATTTTAATGTTTTTGTTTTTGTTTGTTTGTAGATACTGAATCAGGTGTGGATTTATTGAAGCAGCAGTTGGAGTTGTTAAAATCACAACACAAAAATGGTAGGCTTTAAAGTTTTTGCATGCAAACGCTGTATTCAAATTTTTTATTTTATTTTTTCACTTGTTTAGGCATTTTTTAATTTCAATTGTATCACCCGTTATCATTATTATTAAAGAATAGTAGATCACCATGTATGTAGCTTTAATTGTTATGTTCCAATTTGTTGAATCCGTATGTGTATTGGTATATATTAGTGCACTAATTAAGTGAATGAGGTTGAGTATTTGTAGTGATCCGATAATCATCCAATATGTGATACGTTCCACGTGATTGTTGTTGTTTGGCTACTAAAATTTGAAAGACTACTATATATTTGCTTTGATCATTGTGTCCCAATTGGTTGAATTGTTCTCTGAATTTTTGTTTTGAGATTGTGTCGACGGATATAATTGTTCTAATTAAGTGAATGAGGGTGATAATTTGTTTAGATTCTAGAATATGCTATTATCATGATCTGAGTTTTTGAAGTGTGATTTAATTTACCAAATTTGTGGTATAAGATTTCTGTATTGGATTTATGCAGCTATGTGGGCTATGTGGGACCTCTCTCTGCGAGGTTGGGTGTTACTTATCGGCCTTGACTGCCCTATTCACTAGATACTATCCTCGGGCCCTTAGGGTTTTGCTTCATCTCCCACACCACTCAAACTTATAACCTGAGCCCATGAAATTAAATGGAATCTTAGAGTAAGGTGTGTACCAATTGAGCTAGTGGGCCCGGGGACAGTATCTAGTGAGTGGAACCGGCCAAGGCCGGTATGTAGCACCTTGTCCCGTAGAGAGGGGTCCACAATAAAAAGGCACATTTTTATTGTGGGACCCCTCTTTGTAGGGCAGAGCGCTACCTACCTACCTCAGCCCGCCCCACTCATTAGGTACTATCCCCAGACTCCTGGGGTTTTGCTTCGCCTTCCACACCCCTCGAACCCATGACCTGAGCCCCTAAAGTCAAATGGATTTTAGAGTAAGGTATGTACAACATACCTTGCTCTAAGAATCCATTTGACATCAGGGGCTCAGGTCATAAGTTCGAGGGGTGTAGGAGGCGAAGCAAAACTCTAGGGGCTCGAGGATAGTACCTAGTGAGTGAGATCGACCAAACCTGGTAGATAGCGCCCTACCCTGCAAAGAGGGGTCCCACAATAAAAATGCGTCTTTCTATGTAACGGTTGGTCGCCGAACGAGGTTGGGCTCGAACGTTTGATGAGACCTAAATCATATTTTCTTTATACTCTTATCTGGAGGGTCTTGCCGGACACTCCAACAAATCTCTCATAACCCTACTAGTTGGGTAGAAAAGATATGTAGAGCGAACCCATTAATTCTATCCGTTTACTTTACTTTACTCAGATTGAAATTCGCTTTTCTAAAAGTAGTTGGGTGAGTGTAAATTTTTTTGAATTCGGTTTAACATTTCCAAAATTTACCTGTAGAGAAATTATACTTCGAACTATAGAAATCACCACCCAACTTCGTTTGGCCATAAACATACCATTTCTCATACAATTTCACACTTATGCATTTCCGCAACATACATTTCAACAAGCATTATGAAGTAATTCATATGCATTAATTTATATGCATGAAAGTGTCATATGTCGGTGTGTGTCATGTGCAAATATTCCAACTACATATACATATCAAAATGTGGTTTTACAGTTTTCAATTACCCATATATCAAACATGCAATCATTTATTTATGTTATTTACAACAACAAAAAGTATGCTTTATTTGATGCATTCTTCTGTTTTGCCCACCTATATGAATAATGAGGGTCTTTTCGAACACCCAATTATCTATAACGACTCCCAAAATAATATACAAGCTACACAATAAATAAATACGTTAGCGTAACATTAAAAGGCAATATAATCACATAATTATATACAAATTCATAACTTATTCGAATATTAATATTTATTTATTTATTTTTTTTAAAAAACTTTTCTTTCTGAAACTCCATGTATACCCCTACTGCACTCGAACCATCACGTGGTGGTTTTTGACTTACGCCAAATATGAAGCTACTGAGATATTTCAACCACTACAATGTGAAATTTACTGTATCGCAAACGTAGTGTGAAACAATATCAAATTTGAGCAACTACAATGTGTAATTTTCTACATCACAATTGTAGTGCTATAACTCTGGGCAACTACAAGCGAAATTTGCTGCATCGCAACGTAGTGTCAAAACTGCAACTTTAAACGACTACGTGCGAAATTTTTTGCATCGCAACGTGTCACTAGAAATCTCTCTATATCTCAGCGACCATGTACAGAATTATCTACATCCTTATGTTGAATCTAGAAAAGAGAAATTGAAAATAAAATGTTTTCGAAAAGAGATGAGTAAAGAGTTTTGTAAGCCCATGTATATATCCTTAGCATATTTGAGATTTAGTGCTATGCAACGATGCAAAAAATTTCATCCATAGTTGCTCAGTTTTTCAGAATATCTAACACTATATGTACAATGTAGATAATTCCGTATATGGTCGTTAAGATATAAAGAGATTTCTAGCGACACGTTGCGATGCAAAAAATTCCACACGTAGTCATTTAGATTTGCAGTTTTGGCACTACGTTGCGATGCAGCAAATTCCGCTTGTACATGCCCAAAGTTATAGCACTATAATTGGGATGTAGAAAATTACGCATTGTAGTTGCTCAGATTTCTCTTTTCTAGATTCGACGTAAGGATCATTTTACAACACTTTAACTTGTAGTTTTGAAAATCGTTTTTGAAATTATCAAATTACAACAATATATATTTAAATGAATGACTAAAACAATGCAAGTGATAGAACACTTATCTGACACCTTATTGGAATGCTCACAACCTATTCGATATTTCCTTCGCATTACCTATATATTAAACGTTAATTCTTTAGGTAATGTCACAAACGATTTCAATCGCACATTTAATCATATAAATGCATTCACATAATATAATCACTTCCACATTTCAACAACTATATAAAACACTACATAATGGTTTTGAAATATCTCTAAATGATACTCAAAATAGTCCGCACATCAAGACAGTGCATAACGCTCATTCGAAACAATAATTAATACTAAAATAGCACATGTTATCCACACAACCAGTTTCAACATTAAAACAGCACATACAATTTCTTCAAAACAGCTTATAATCGTCGAAACAACTTACGTAATTAATTTCGAAATAGCTTAACACAAAATAGCCCTTGTTACATAATCAAAATAGCTCTTACAACGTCAAAACAGCTCACGAAATCACCCAAGACAGCCTTGACATCAAAATAGCCCATGAGACATGATGAAAACAACTTTTACAGCACCTTAACAACCCTAAAAGCAGTATATATAGCAACCTAGCAGCCCATAACAGCCCAAAAAAAAAAAAAAAACAGCTTAATAAAGCCCATGAAACAATGCGATAATAGCCCAATAAACAGTATGTTAACAACCCATAAAATAGCTCGCAATACAGTCCAAACAGCCCATAAAAACAGCTTATAACAATCCCTAAAAACAGCTCATAAAAATTGCACTATATTACCCCATAATTCAACATGTTATAGCACATTGACAGCTCATAAAACAGCATCCAAACAGCCCCATTAATCGATCTATTAACAGCCTATGAACTACACTTTAACAGCCTTTAAACATCCAAAAATAGTCCTAAAAACTTTATGTATTAACAGTCCATTTCAAGTCATAAAAACAGTCAATTAATCACGTGATCGTATCAGCTTTCGATTTTTCATTTCAATTCAAACTTAACGTCAATATTTATAACTTTAATGAACTCAAATACATATCATGGCAGCTTGTTAACCTCATTTACATTTTCAAATTCGACAACCAAATATTACAAACTAAACGCGTTCGTATTCACGAAAAACTTATTCGAATCACCCGAAAACTATTTTTCAATGACTGAACAACTATTCGATACTTTAAAACACACCAATATGAATCATTTTTCAAGACAACGAACTCGAAATTAAAAACATAACATAACAGCCCCTAAATCTCAATACAATAGCCCCAACAACATATTTTTCACATAATTTCAACATCGAAAATTATCTGTTATCACAACGAAATACAAACAAATGAACCTCCACACTAACGAGATTCTAAATCCTAAAACCCAATCATTTCATCATCAAATTTCATCCAATAAGTTTACAAAAATCAAACTCACCTCTTGGAATAACAACTCAAGAGCACATCCAACACCACATGGAAGCTACTAGTCTTTAATCCTTACCTTTGACCAAATCCATTCAAGCTTCTAACAACAAGGTTTCCATCAACTTTTGAACTAAACAACATAAAAACATCAACTATATCAACAACTTACCTTTCACAACTGAATGGGAGCTTGCTCTCGGTTTCAACTTCTTCTTCTTGCTTGAATCTTACTTGGTCTCCCACTCTCTAACTTTTGGTTGATGCTTGTTAGAGAAATAATGGAGGCTCACGGTTTTTGCTTGATCAAGAGGAAGAATGGTGCCTTGATTTCGGGTTTTGCTCTCAAACCCAAAGTGATGACCGAGCTTCTTGTTTGTTTTCTTTGAATGTGAAATCGAGAGAATGTTTTGAGAGAGAAAAGAAGTGATTTTGATGTTTGATGACTGTGAACTACTTGTTTGACTTCACTTTGCTTTTTGTTTGCTTTTCATTTAAGTATATATATGTTTAATCGTCACATTCTACTTGTCATCTTTCCTTGTAACTTACCATACATTTGTCACCCCATGCATGACTTCTTTGTGACACTTGTCTTCACATTATTCATCAAATGAGACATTTGTCTCTTATTCCATCACTTATTCTCTCATTCCTTGACACGTGTCCCATTATGCATAATTTCTCATGCACAATCTTTTATGCATTCGATTTTTGCTTTCCGCCTCGGATTCGACTCAAGTCCATTTGAAAATTTATTAATATTCATTTTTACATTCGAAAACTTCATTAGAATTCGAATAATTATTCGGATCCGATCTCTCTAATTTATTTTATGATTTCGAATTTAAAAATTATCCCCGGATCCATCTGAAAATTTCATAAAAATTTATTTAAGCTTCCGGATCTGAACGGATAATTAATTCTATCATTAATCAACATTTAATAAATTTCATGGATGTCGAGATAACATGTTACACTAAAATAATTATTCTATCACTTTGGAGATGAAATCACTTTCGGTCCTATCCGAAATTCTACAAAAATTCACTTTTCACATTCGGGTACTGAAAATTATTTTATTTCTCTCTGAATACTGTATACGAGACACTAATCGAATATAGTACTTCCGTCCAATATACTTCGAATCACTTAAAATCTATTCGAAAGAACTTATTTTTGCTCCGCTTTAGTTTCTTTTTTTTTTTTTTTTTTTTTTTTTATATATATAAAATAACCCACTTTTTTACCCAATTAAATTCCAAAACTATTATATGGTCACTCGATCTTTATATTAACCATAGAATCCTCTAATTAAGTATTTTACCTTTCAATTGCATCATTCGAAAAATTTTCGATTAGATTAAAAATAATCACCAGAAAGAGTATTTTATCCGATAACTTTCGGATGCTTCGAAACTTATTTAAATGGGCTCATTTTCAATTCATTTTAGTTTCGCTATACTCTCCTACTATTTTTGAACATTTTCGACCCTTAAAGTCTATTTTCGAAAAATTTTACTATTCATTAAAAAATTTTCGTCTGAAAAAATACTATTAACCGAAAATTTTCGTTTTCCACTGAATCTCAATTCATGACCCTGGACAATATAACCGAGTCCAAATTCGATCTTAAACACTAATTTTGGATATTTTTTGAAAAAAATCACTATTTATTCTGGATCCGAATACTATTCACTAATTTTTTTTTTTTTTTTTCCCGAAGTGATACTCAAGGCCTCATAAACATAATTAAATCCTGAACTGGCCCTTAATACTCTTTCTGGACTATTTATCCGCTGTATTAATCAGGTAATGGATTTTTCAAGGATACTAGGATTAGGGTTTATCAAGCTAAGCTAGAATGCTAGATAATTATTTAAACTTTATTTTCATATTTTTGTTTTTGTTTTTGTTTTTGTTTTTTTTTTTTTTGTTTCGCTAGATAATCTTTATACATCCTAAATGATAATAAATTTCCTAAACGATGAGGACATTGCAATGGTGACCAAACCTGACGGGACCCTTCCCGAATCCCCCTTTTGAACCCGAGAAAGACCCCGTAGCACCCCGAAAGAATTCCCACGAACCCTAGACTCAGTCTGGAAGAACTTCGTCAAGGCACTAGATAATCTTTTTGCTAGATATTTGAACTTCTTTTACAATATGACTATAACAAATTTTTTGCTTTTTAATAAAAATTTCAACAGCATGCTGTTTGTTTTCTAAACTATGTCACCCTAAAAGTTTCAAATACAGTTTATAAAAACACTTATACGAAATTAATTTCTCAATTTCTAGAGCCTCTAGCTCATTTTTTACAACACAACCACAAACAATGAAAACTGAATTTAATAAAACTTTAATAAAACGTTTTAACTAATGCATCCATTATTTCTTCAAAATATTTACAACTATGTACATCAACATATACATGATCAAAATAACAAAATATATATATGTAGTAAGTGTCGTCCTATACGTCCGCCTGCACGTCTAACTGAACCTTGTCGGTTGGACGACTAGTCCCTGCACCCGTGGGAGAATTTTTAAGAAAAACATTTAAAGAAAAAAAATAAGTATAACTCTATAAATGGTATAATTTTATATATAAACTCAACTTCATTTCTGTATAAAATATTCCCAAAAACAGTTTTAAAACTAAAATGCTTTCTAAAATTCTTTTCTAAAACACTTTCTAAAATCTTTTCTGATGTTCACCTAAATGGTAACCCAAAGAATATCTTCTCCTGGCGTGGTAGTATATAAAATCTAGCTAACCATTAGGAGTGGGAATCTATCATGTGTAGTCGCTGAAAGCGGGTCTACGCTGGGGATCGACTATACTACCTTTTACGTGCATACGGATCACTCACATCTCGCTTACACAAGAGTTGACTAGACTCAAATCTCATTAAATGCTTTCTCTCATCTACCGTATCACGCATAGGGCATTCGGTCGGATACTAAACTAAGGCTAGGGTAAACCATAGGCTATTAAAATTTCTTTTTCTTAATACACTAAAATATTTTAAATCTCAAGGCAATAAGTTTAAAATTTTTAATTCTAGCATGTTCTCATATACATAATTACTAAACTAAAATCTTTATGTTAGAATTATAGTATAAATTCAATTAATAAATGAATATCTATTTATAATAAATTCTTTTAACTTATAATAAACTTTATGTAACACCCCTTACCCCGATTTTTCGTCGGATCGAGATTCGAGGCGATGAGCGCTACAGTTTTGTACTGAAAATTCATTTATTCATTTATTTGAAAATTTCTCATTAAAAGAAATGGAATCACCACTAAAAGTTTTACGATATTGAAAAAAATTTTAATATCATTTTCTTATATATAATTTTAGAAAATCCGGCAGAGTCTCCTCTGTTTTTCTGAAAATCCAAAATTTAACCTGTAAAGAAAATCATAACACTTCTATAAAAATTCATTTCTCAACTCCAATAAGGACCTTCTATCCGATTCCAAAAATCCAGAAATCACTTCAACACGCAACCAATTAAAATCACAATTTAATCAAAATTTAAAATTTACGATCATAACACTTTATACTACATACTTATCAAATAACATACATAATTTACAAATATTTTAAAACTTTAATACAAATTGTACTTGACAGACGTTTAAATTTAAAAACTTATACACATACATAATGATACCCTTACATATATACACATGATGCAAAATGAATATTACTTAAAAATTTATGGCGAATGTGACTCATAGAGTATCTGTAGGAGCTTCGTCTTCGTCTTGGCAACAAGCCCAAATTCAATTACCTACGCGTGATAAATCCAACACGCTAAGTATTTCTACTTAGTGGGTGTACACTTAATTTAAAAGTCATAAAACTTCATTTTCTCATAATATAATCTCAACAAAACCTTTCAACAATAATTGAGAGTTCAAAAGAAAACACAAGTCATAAAGTGCATAAAATATTGGTTCAAATATGACTTTATAAAATTCAGTTTTTCTCAGTTTCAAATAAACATCACATAACACATTAATAATCTATTGACTGATAAATAAATATAAACATAATATTTCTTTTGACGAGATTTTGAAACAATTTTCAACCAGTATTTTTCGTTACTAAACTTCATAATTGCATTAATTTACTAATAAATACACATACAAAATATATACAGTTTATTATTAAACATATCAATTACATTTGTAAAAATTCTATTACATATCACTATGAAAACACTTTACTATTTATTATACACATAAATTACATAATAATCGTTTTTCCATCTATTTACACATAATTTCACATATTCAACACATAACATTTGTTGTTGAACGTAGCAATCTGATATTATATATATATATATATTCTTTTCAAATTTTCATAATAAATCCTAATGTAATTACTTTATTAACAGTTTCAAATATCTAAATTATATACTTAATATACAAACTATTACTTCTGAATCCTATCAATTCGGTTTTGTAAAGATTTTATTACAAATCCCGATGAAATTATATTACTAATAATTATACTTATTAAATACTTAGCAATCATTTTTTTTCATATATATATATATATTTTATTATAACACCATTGCATTTAATAATTTTCATTTCTCAAAATTCAATCACAATTAATATGTTACAAAATTTCAAACTTTTATCAATTTCGCTAATTACCCTTTTATTAACAATTTCGAATGTAAAACATATAAAATTCTTTATATCCCTTTACAACTCACACAACTTTTCGATTAATATTATTAACGTCATTCTCAAACTTTTTATCTAAAAGTTACTAATTGATTATCCTCATTACATAGATAAAGTACATGACTCATTTCTTTCCGATTTTTAATTAGATTATTTTCATAAATTATGTTTCTTTTTTCCCAAAACTTAAGTCATAAATCCAGATTTCATAATCTTTTTAAATATTTATATTATAACATAATAAATTTCGTTTTAATCATTTTTAACACGGTAACTTAATTTAAATTTTACAATAATGAAATTAAACGAAATACATAACGATCAGTTTTTCAAAAACATATATATATCAAACCTGAATCAATCTAAACTGCAATTCACATAAATTTTTTTTTAAATTCGTTATCAAACACATTTACACTATTATCCTTTCAACTCAATTTTTATATCATAATCATAATTATATTTCCGAAAATAGTACATTATCATCAATTAAAAATCAAAACACAAAATACGAATTTCAACAATAGTTTCATAATACATTAACTAATCATTTAAAAATTGTAACCAATCGTAAAATTCATGACATAATATCAATTAATAAATGAAAATGTCAACACTCATCATGTCAAGTCTTACTTGTCACATCTAATTACAATAATGCCCTTTCTCCCATATCATTTCCATTTTTAACATATTTCACACACTTTACTTTATCAAATAACATTTATCAAATATTTTTGCGATTCTACCATTTTTCTTTAATTAGAGCCCTTTGTAAAATTCTATCATGATACCATGGATTAGTAACGGGTTTTCTGGCATCGGCCAGACTAAACGGCAACCTCGACAACGGCCGCTCAGTGACTATTCACCGGGTCGCATATCACAATTTGTTTCCGTTTAGGGACCGGACACTCGATGTCTCTCAAAGTCCGTCATACAACGTCTATAAGCAATCATAACGGTGCAGTACTGCTAAAAATCACCATATTAGCTAGTCAACTACTAATCCCCACCTACCGGTGATTAGTTTTACACGGGCCCTATAATATATATATATTTTTACAACTTTTATCTTTTAACAAAAATTTTATTTAAAAACCAATAAACACAATTTCATCTACTATTTTTCTCATACTTAGAAATTATCAATATAAACGACATAAAATACTATTATATATTCAATTAATTCATCAAATCTTTTTCAGAATGTTCATACCTTTATTCCGCTATATATATATATATATATTCGGTCAAGGTACTCAACTTGTTCATTTCTTTCCGTTTCATTGCGTTTTCTTTTTCGTTTACGTTCAAAATTCAGTCAAATCATATTTAAACAATCTTTCAGAATAATTTATCAAAATAATTCCACGCACTTCAAAACCCAACAAAATTTAAATCTTATATATATATATATGAATACTTATTTAAATCAATTATTCAAATTTCTTTATGTCACCTCTTATGGCCACTGTAAATGACCATTTTGCTCCTAATTTCAGAGTTAAATTTTTAATAAAACCCTTTTTATTTTTCTTTACCACAAATTAGTTCTAAGAAATGAATTTTATCTATTTAATTTTTATTACTTTATTTATATTTCTTTTCAATTCGATTTATTTATTTATATATTTGTTTTTTACCCATCGATTATTCAAACATCATTCGAATAATATACAGATGGTATAAAATGATAAAATTACCCCTAGAGCACGCTATACATCAATTTCGACCATAGGGTATTTTATTTCCGAAATTGTTTTTCAAATCCATTTTTCATCAATTAAACTTATCCAGGAGCATACAATTAACATCCAAATAACATCAAAAACCATTTAACATCTCAAATAAATAACAAAAACAAGTTTCAAGGGATTTACATAATTTAATCAAAACTAATAAAATTAAAAATTTCAGAATAAGTGTACACCAACCTTATGGGCTAGTTTTTTAGTTTCCCACTCACCCAATGAGAGGTTTTCACGCCTCCCTAACCTTTCCTAAGGCATCACGCATACAAATCCTCACATTGGGGTTCAAAAATAAACAAAAATAAACAATAATATCAATTTAATAAATCAAACTACTAAAACAATTTTAAATACATGTTTATTGATGTATTTATCGCACTTTTAAACACAATTCATCATAAAATCACACACTCATACCCATTTATTTCATTTAATCTCATCAGACCCGAAATTAAACTTGACAAATAGATAGGTTTTAGTGATTTTAAGATTAGAAATAGGTAGATCATAGAAAAATTAAAAGATTAAAGGAATTAATTGATGATTAAAACAAATAAAATGAAGAAAATAGAAGAAGGAGACTCATGGCAGAGAAGAAGGCAGAGTCGGCAGCTGAAGGAAAAACAGAGACTGAAAAATCTGGAAACCATCAGCTTTTATAAGCACCAACTTTTTATAATTATGCTTTTGCCCCAAAATTTTTGATATTTACAAATTGACCCCAAAATTTTTTATTTTCTACATTTACACCCCTACTCACATGCTAATATCTTATTTGACACTCTTGCCATTGCATTATCTCACTAACTCATTCAAACTTATCCATAACCTTATTTTTATCCAAAAATAATTAATTTATTTTAATAAAAAATAATAATAACAATACTAATAATTATATAATAAATTATTGTTTCAATTCAAAAATTATCCCCCACACTACAATCCAATTTCACTATCCTAACCTTCCCCTTCTGCTACTTATTTTATTTAAATTCAAAAATAATTCATTATGCGAGAAAAACATTTTCGAAAATATTCAATTTTCACCTATTATGATTAAAATATTTTACAATCGTACGAATTTCATTAAATTCAAATTTATTCTCATTTAATAAATCACGTAGGAAATCAACGAATATAAATCGGACGGAAATAATTATCGGGGCGTTACACTTTAAGAAGATATAAATGTTAAAAACTCGTAATTTCACTCACAATACGTCATCGGATAGAATCCGATCCTCCTCTGAATACCTCCGAAACTTTCCGCTTTTATCTTAAAACATCAAATATTTATTTAAGATCACTTAACTCATTCAAATAACATTCAAAATCAATAAAAATCTCATTTATTTCTATTAATACCCTTTAACGTCTAAACTTTCGGATCTCAATTTCTATTCAATCGGGGTTTTCGAAATCCGTTTTCTCTATATGAATCCTACTTATTCTTTCCTAGAAATACCTCAAAATACTCAATCTCATCGTCGAAAACTCGGAATGAAAATCGACCAAATTCGCTTACTAACGAATATCACTTTTCGCTTCGGACTTTCGACCACTTCAAAAATCAATCTTCTAATGTTCTAACACCCAACCAAGGCTAAATAAACCGTTTCGGACTTTAAACAAATGCATTTTGAAGGGTTTCGAAAAATACCTTTCAACTAGTCCGTTTAGCTCCGAAATCGATCCTAAACTTTTCGTTTTCGAAATCTAACCTCAAAAGATTATTCCCTAACCTCTAAAACATCCATGTAATACCTTAAAGTAAAAAACGAAATAGAATTCCATAAAAACTCATTTTTTGACTACGACTTTTCCTCTCTTTTTCTTCCATTTACCTTCCACCAAATCACTCCAAAATCACACCAAAATCATCCTCACACATCCCTCTTAACATCTCTAAACTCAAATTCCAAAATCAAACCAAAAATAGAAATGGGTTTCACAAGAACCAACAAACTTAAAACTGAGATAACTCACTAAATAGACAATCTTTTGGCTTCAAATTTGTTGGGTTTGCTATAAAAGATGATGCAGAACAACTTTCGTGAAGAAATCACAACGAAATTCGGACCGGATCTTTCTCTTCCTCCCTCTCTCTCTCGGCGTCGCATAACTCTCTCTCGACTTCTTTCTCCCTCTCACCCGAATCTCTCTTTTCCTTTTGTTTTCACGGCAAAAATGTCTCAAATGAGACAAAATCAACATATACATATATTAAAGCTTAATTACTAAAACGTCCCTCAAGAAAATTTCATTTAATAACCTTAAAATTTTAATAATCTCACTATGACCCAATTATAGATAATCATGAATTCTATTGGTCCATTTGGCGCATTCTAATCTACTTATTCTTCAACCAATCCATGAATGACACGTAACACAACCATAGCCATTAATGTAAAAAGTCATTTATCTTTTTTTTTTTTTTTCATTGGTTGAATTAATATATCTTTTACTTTATTCCATGAGCTCACCTTACTTGATTAACAAGTAAATCACTCCTAATCACTTTGCGATCACACCGGGATCAACTAAACGACATCCGACTTGCGATATGAAAATATAATAAACCTCAAATAACACTACTGGAGGCCTACGATTCGACCGTAACTTAATTTGAATAATTTTAATACTATAAAATAATGAATCTAGGTGAGGGCTTACAAAACCCTTGCCCTAAAATTTCTATCTCTCTTACTTTTTCTCTCTCTAAAGCACACACACTAGTTTACAAGTGTCCTAGGATGAAATAATCCTAAATGTATCAATTTGTAGATAGATGGATGTGAAAGATAAATACTATGCAAAGCAGTTCAAATAGGTTTTTTAAAGAGACGAAATCTATATGAATTCATGATATATTTATGTTGTAAAATAATTAGAATTTAATACACATGCCAAAATGGATGAAAGGTCAAAAACTCTTTTTGAATGTGCCAATAATAAGCAAGTTTTTGAGCCAACTAAGCTTTGAGCTTTGATGTTTCCATAAGGCTACAATTGAAAGAAATCGATCATTTGTTACATGCAAAATTGGTTTCCTATAGTATCATGCATGCATTATGTAGATAAGTATGTGAAGAAAGATTTTAGGTCTCAAGATGTGACAATAAAACCGAACAGTTTCACTGTCAAAGTTCATAACTATTTATCATCTTAAACCTAAGCAAAGTCTTACTGACCTCATATTAATATCTTTTAATAAAGAAAATTATTCAAATCATTCTTGTTATGAGATTGCTTAGGATCTACAAAATAATATTAACATTGACTGTGTATTGAGTATCTTGTAAATAAAAGGATTTTAGTAAATATAGTTTCATATGCTGACTTGTGCATGTTTATTTACTTGAAAGATATTAGTTTCATATGTTGACTTGTGCAATTTGCCAGCTTAAGAGTTTGTTAGGCATTTGAGGTAGCATGAATCATATTGTTTGATAACTCTTATAAGATTGTCTTATGTGACAATTGTATGAAATTTCAATAGTTTCTCACAAATTTGTACCATAGTTTTTTTCTTTCTATTTGCAATATCTTGTCCCTGCAGACTGATGTATATCTTGGATTTTCTTTTTTCATTCACTTATTTGTTCTTTTCCTTATTTTATCGCATTGTGACATGACCGTCTGGCTATCTATCTTAAACTACTTTTGTTATCAAGGTTTATTTATGATTATTGCAGTCTTTCCAGCAGAAAGGCTTTTGAATCCAAAGGGATGCTGGGTATTTAACTGATGGAGAGATGTATTATGAAAATTCTCCAAAAATTGAACCGAAGCATTTTCATTAGTGGTTTGTGAATGCCAACAGATCTGAATTATTCAATAACAAAAAGCAAGTAATATAAGGTGTTAACAACATGGTTGTTTCTAAGATGTCACGTATAAATGTTTCTCTATGGTATAACACCTCTAATTTTCAGTTAGGTTTTGTGCAATTTGCTAATCACCGATTGGAATTTGAGCCCATAAAGACTGTCAATTTGGTTGATAGGAGTATCTCTTCGATTGTAGGTGGAAGCTTGAATATGGCAAGAAAAGATCTTCAAAATCATTATAATGCCTCAATGGGTTCTCTATGTCTCAGTTCATTGAAAATCCTTCAAGTTTTTTATTATGGTAGACTCAAAAAATTTAAAGTCAATCAAGTTAGAGACTCTACCAATGGCATATCAGCTTCTATGGGACACCTTTTTAGCAGGGGAGACAATATCGTATTATTAGGCTAAAATAATAATAATTTGGATGAGAATGTTTTATCAATGGGCCTTTTTTATATAAATTTTGGGAACAAGGAGAGAAGAATTGTATATCAGCGAGTTACAATTATAGCATAAGAAATGATAATACTTTAACAAAGGATCAGTTCATTCTTAATGAGGATGTCGATTTTGTATCAGTAGGTTAGTTTTCTATAAAGGGATATAGCAATATCATGTCATTGGGTTCCTATGATAACAAAAGACATGATTTTAATTTTTTTTTTTTTTTTTTTTGTCAATGGGTCTCCCCTTTAACATAGTTAATGAGAATTTTATTCAAATTAGTTATTCCAAAGATAAAGGAAGTAATAATGTTATAGCAGCTGCTTCAATGTATAACAATATAGATTCTGACCTTACATTTATATAATCTACTCATAAAAAATTGGAGTTCTCTTTTTGGGTCAGAACTACAAAAATGTTGGGTGTAATAGAATATCTTTTATAAATTCTTAAATTGAAATTGAAATAGATCCCTCTAGGAATATTATTAGCGGTTATGATTTGTTGATGGTTGCTCAGAATTCTGCTTAAGCTACAGAAGAACCAAGCTAGATGGATTTGGTTGAGTCAAGTGTGGATTCAATTGTCAATAGCACTCCAAAAACATATTCTAAAGCTGATATAGATATGAAGAATAAAGAGACAGAAACGACAGATAAGAAAGCCCTGCAAACAATTTCCCTTCAAATGTCAAAAATTTGTTATCAATTGGTATATTTGATGCAGTTCATGTGAAATATGTTTCCAGGATAAAAGATGTACATTTTATTTATTGAGATAAATTTACTTCTTGTTTAAAAAGAATTTGCATTTTTCGATTAACTCTTTTGATACGGAATAACTTTACTGCTATAAAAAAGTCTTAAAGAAACTATAAAATGATTTGGGTATTTGTGTGGCTGCAGTGATTGCAACTACAAGAAGGTAAGTAACTCATAATATTCTATGTTTGTTTAAGAAAGTAATTTATCTAATGTTTTGAGTTTCACAGTCTAACTGATGATTGAAATTGTATATGCAGACTTTGAATGTGTATGAGTTTGAGCATCATGCTAAGTGTAAGACCAAACACCCCCACAATCACATTTATTTTGGAAATGGAAAGACCATATATGCAACTGTTCAAGAGCTAAAGTATACCTCTTAAGAGAAGCTATTTGATACTATCCAAGATATGGCTAGATCTCTACTTAAATCAAAAAAATTTTCGCATCTGGAAAGGTGATGTAGGTACTGCCTTTCGAATATAAGTAATACAACTTATTTGGACAAAATAAGAGTTGGTATAGATTGTACATGTAAGATTGATTGTATATTCTCTGAGTTAAGTTCGTTTTTTTTTTCAGCATCATATCAACTGGCTACCCATGAACTTCAACGTATTTATGGGAAGAGTGAGATCACATTGCCATTTTGAGTTGAAAGACTATTCCTTTAAAAAAGGTTTGTGAGGTTGGTTAACCTCTAGTTTGTTCCTGGCAACAATTCAGTAGTAAATTATAAACCTACTATAAATTTCAATACTAATGGACGTATAATAGACTTTGATTTTTAATTTAAGACTTCATTTATTCATTTTTTAGGGTTTAGACAATTATATCATCTCTTAAACATTTATGAATGCTCATGCTTGAAGCACTAGGGGTGCCTTCTTTTTATTTATATCAATTATGTTCTCTCTTAAACTTTTATGAAAGTTTATGATTAAATCACTTGAAGCGTCTGCTTTCTTTTTAATTTGTCAACTGTATCATCTCATAAATATCTATAAACGTTACTGATTGACGCAACAAAGGTACTTGTCTTTATTTGTGGTGGAGGGATAAAGACCATTGTTTGAGCAGGTGAGTAGGTGCTAGATTGATATAATTACTATAATCTTTCAGCTCTCAATCCTTTCCCTTTAAAAAAGTACGGGTGCGGCAAATGTATGTTTGGATTTGTATGTCTAGTTGTTTGATAAACATGAAAGAGTCATTACAAAGTTCAAAAGAGACATAGAGTCATTTAAATATATGCTAATATGGTTAATATAAAGGCACTGCTCTTGTACTCTACATGTTGTACATATTCCCTCAACAAAACTTTATACTATTTGTTGGAGAAATACGATGTGCCAAAGTATGCTTGATATCCCTCACACAGCAAAAGAAAAAAAAATAATAATATAAATCAAAAGAATAAGATGAATTCAATCACATAACATAGAAATTTACATTAAAAACCTAAATTAGAGATAAACCACAACTGTCAGGACAATAAAGAAAAAAAAAACTATATAAAAAAATTGTCACAACTATATATCAATAGTCTCTACAACCTCAAACCCTAATTACAATGAAAACCTAAACTCATTATTAGGCATACCAAGCCTTAAAGTTCACACCTTTTAGCTTAATCTTTCTAGATATCTCACTACATTTTTGTATGCCTTTTAAAAAAAAATTGAGCTCTTATTTATAACATAAGTTTATTTACTCACAAAGTAATCCAAAATCCTTTAGAAGACAAAGCAATTAAGATCAAATTTGAATAAAAAATCTTGTAAGTAACCTATTTTCGCTCAAATTTAACCCTGTTGGCTTCTTAGGGCTAACGTCAGAGCGTCAAAAATCTTTTTCAATATCGTTTGCAATGTTGGATCTCTTTTGAGTTGAGATTTCCAATGATATCTTATTTTCTCAAGATATGTCATCTGGACTATTAATAATAGGAAAAGTTGTTTTTTTGTAGAGCTTCTGCTACGGTTTCAACAGTTTCTTAGTGTTATATTTTGTACACATAAAAGACCCCTTTCTATGGTGTTAGGGTTCTTTATTTATCTAGAATTAGGTCATTAAAACATATGAAAGACTAAGATTTCTTTCCTATTTTACATTGATCCTCATTAAATGTGTTATATTCGAATCAAAGTACAATTTTGATAACTTCCTTTTTTAAGTAAGTCTCTGCTTAATGTAGGATCTTTCATATGACTGGAATTCCACACGTCTTAAAGAAGTCTTAAGTTGTTGTACTTCTAGTTGTTATCCCTTTATGCTTTCGAGTTGCCTCGTATGAGATCTAGACAACTCGAGTTGCTCTTATTGTCTTATCGAAAATAAACCTTTACATGTTTGCGTTATCATGGCATATGTTGACATTTCCTGAAGTAACAGGCTTCATAATGCTTTATTCCCGATTTGGGCCTTTGGGCTTGTGAAACTATTGGGTCTTATTGGGTTTTATGCATAACATAAGCCCTCAGCTTCAATACGACTAGTAGCCTTTGGTCGTGGATGCTTAATCATTTAAATTTCTACAAGTAGTTTAGATTGGTCAACAATTGTCATCTATCAACCATAACCGTCACATCCTATTAATGTCGTCAAATCCATGGTGGTTATAAATGCTTTAGATCTAATGATTTTAGTGGAGACTGTATGTAAGAGAAAATGTGGATAACTTTTTTATTATTCTACAATCAAGACTTTCTTTCCGATACTATGTCTTCTCAATTCTCATTTGGTTTCCCTTGTACATTTGTTCGTTTAGCTTTTCTATGATTTTTTCCTTTTCTTTACAAACTGGTATAAAGGTGTGCATCATTTTCTCTAGACTTTTCTACTTTTATCGATCATGAGTTGAGTCGTGAATCTTGTTGTGAACCTGTTGTAAATTATAGCTCCAAAGTTCATTTTGAACAAAGCTCTCAAAAGAGGAGCCTGAAAAGACTTCTAGTTTTGATGTTAGTCCACCATTTCCTTTTTTTTGGCAACCTTTTGCCTATCTCTTATGCACACAAGAGTTGCTAGAAAAAAAAAGAGAAAGTAACCAAAAAGCGAATGCCTTTTGAATACAGGGATGCTTCTTCAAGGCCCTTGCAACCTACATAAGCTTTTACTATTGATACATTTTTTTTATTTTAAGGATAAAAGGGAAGGCTGTTGTCTTTTCCTCAAGCGAGGCTCCTTCTTGTCTAAACATCCTTTTTGGTCTGGTTTGTTTGGACCTCATGAACAGATTTAGGACTTCGACAAGAAACTTCTATGAGTACATTACTCGGGCTATAGAGACGCTCTATAAAAGCAATTGATGTGTTCCATGGTCCGCAATTCTCAACAAGTTTCAATGTTAAACTTTTCTCTCTTTCTTTTCTTCTTTTATTTTTTTACCCATATTTCTTTTACTCTTGGGCCGCCTTCTACATTTGGTAACCATCATAAAAGTAGCTTTGATAGTTCCAAGGAGCTCACTGCTTGATGCTATCTCTTTTGCCTCCATAGATGAAATCAAACTACTTAACAGCTGACTTGGTTTAGTTCTTCCAAGGTTTTCTTTTTACAAGCTAGTAGTTTATCTTGTTTTTTCCTATGTTCTTATTTGATTTTTGTTGAACATTCAGTTACCATCAACTCGCCTATTGATTGGGCTAATATATCACACAATCTTATGCTCCATTTTCGATCTTTTGTGATGAATACTTGAACAAATTATGAACATTTTTATAATTCTCTAATTATTTTTGTGTAAGTGAATAAGTTTCACTTGGAGCTTGTCGGAGGTAATTCAGGTCAAATTGGAAGAGTTTTAAAGCTTAAAGTGTTCAAATCCTAATAGCACTCCAACGGTTTATTCAACTACCTCTAGTCCGAGACAATCGCGAGTTACGTTTCTGGTTACAACCAACAGTCAACAACTAGAGATAGTCACGACTTCTCCATAAGATAAAACTCGTGCTCTATCTAAGGGCCTTTTCCCCTAGTTGTTCGTGACTTATACCACTAGATACAATTAGTGATGCATTCGGCGGTAGACGGGCAAAATCGATTTTTCAACCCTATTCCAAATCTTATTTTTGGAGCTTCTAAAAGAGTAATTGTTATTAGATTTTAACAGCTTTGAGAGGCAAAGGATGAAGCCCTAGTTCTCCACTTTTAACCTTTAATGCTCATCCACCATCAAACTCCATTTCACATTCTACACTAACATCATCACCACCCTCTACCATTTATCAGAGTGAAGATGTTGCAAGTGAGGAGAAGAGAAGGAAATGGCTCAAGCTAGAGAGATGAGAGCTTTATGGTGTAATTAATGGTTACAACTAAACTTCTCTTTTGTATTTGTTTTTATCCCCATCTTTGTAAATACCGTACATAAACTTGTTGTAAATGCCTCCATTTTCATTATAAGATTTTGGTTGATATTCAGATCTGACCTATTGGTTCTTTAAAGTAGAAACAGTCAGATACACATCTTCAATCCTTTTAACTGAAAATTTATGATAAAAAAATTTACGAGTAATCAATCGGTTGAGAAGGAATCAACCCTCATCTTGCCAGTAATCGAGATCCAACTGATTATAACAGGTTCTAAATCTTTATCTTGATTAAGACATTAAACAAATTAAAATCTTTAAAAGATGTAATTAATACTTGGAGTTGTTCTCTTAATGCAAAGTCATCAAAGTAGTCTAAGGAAAGATATGGTATCATGACATCTTCATTCTTTGTGAGCTGTACAATTATTTTTTTAAAATTCAAGAAAATTAATGAAGGGAAGTTTCAGATGCCTAGATTTTCTCATCATCCAAAAAGATGTGTGTTTAAGACCAAAGTTTATGTTCTTATTTTTATATTTTCTTTGTTTTCCAAGGAGCCAAACAAAATCTAGAAATTTTGGTTTAATAAACCACCCAAAGAAACAGAAAATTGAAAGCAACCAACCAAAGACATTTTCAGTTCCAATCTCTCATTTTTCTTCTACTTTCACAAACCATTACCAGGCAAAACCACAAAATTCACATATCGTACCAATTTCTCAACACACAGATGACACTAAAACCCTTCAAGAATTGGAATTTTGAAGAATGGATTGTTAAAAAATTTCTGCATATTCAATTCATGTCATTCATTTTCTTCGCTCGAGCCTTCTTCTTTGCTGTCTTCTGCTCCTCCCATTATGATTTTTCTGGTCTCTGTTTTTGTATCTTTCATATTGAGAGCGGTGCATTCAAAGTGTGATTTTTTTGGAGTTTTTTGGACAGTTTTAAAAGAATCAAAATGAAAAGAAGAAGAACTGGACGAAGAAGAAGAAGAAAGCGAGAGAGAGATGATGACTATGGTTGGTGGGGAAGAAGGAAAGGGAAAAAATAATTTTTTTTTTTTTTTTTAATCAGTTGATCCTTCTATTTTAAGATAGACGGTGGAGATGTGTTGATTTTTTTTTTTAATTTATATTTAAATTTTTATGAAATTTTTTAAATTTTTATATAATTTTTAATTTCTTCTTAGATAAATCTCCATCATCCATCTCAAAGATCTAATTAAAAAAAAAAAATCAATTTTATAAGAAAAATAAAAAATAAAGTAAATAAGATTAAAAGATAATATTACCTCATAATCAGTTAACATAACAAAAATGAGCTAATGACAGGTGGGTTTATTGTAATAAAAGTGAAAAATTTACTTTACTTATAATTGCATTTTAACTAGATAGTTAAATTGTAATTCTCTCCCTATATATACATACACAAAAATAAAAAATAATTTGGGGGAAAATGGATAAATGGGTACGTTATTGAATTTACGCCACACTCACACTCATATCCAAAAATCTCCAGTAAGTTTCGCCGACTGTTTTTTTTTATCACTGTACTGTAGATCTAATTAATTATATATACATATATATTTCTTTTTCCATTTTATTTTAATCCTTGTACTGTACATCTAATTAATTTCATACACATATATATATATATATATATCTTTTCTCATACTTGATTGGCTTCCTAATTTAAGTAATTAGATAATATTTTGAATATTTCTTCATAAAAACAATAGAAAAATAAACAAACAAACAAGCTAAAAGTCAATAAAGAACACACTTGTATAAATTACACGATTCAAAGTTTTCCACCGAAAGCCTCAGAGAACTTGTTGATCAATAGTGAAAATCAAGTCTAAAATTTTTTTTAGATGTCAAACAGATTCATATGTTGTCCATCTATACGATCACATCCAAGGCAACAGAGCGATCCTGGTCGGAAACATGTGTCCTCTGATCACTGATTTTAGCCATTTCTTGATCATCAATTGATGGTGTTGTTGCCACCCTGTTATTACTGCGTGAATCTGATGGTGGTTGATCCTTGCTCTTTCCCCATAAAACCATGTATAAGCCAATGACAATGACAACTGCTCCAATAATCCTATAATTACATGCAATTTAGTGGCTTACAAAGTCCAATACTAACATAAACAAATATTGAAAAAGAAAAAGAAAAACATATTAATAAATATACCCAGATTAATTACTTTCGGAAGAACAATTAGGGACTTATCCTATACAATAAATTTTGAAATTCTTTGAAATCGTTTGTTAAAGTTCCTTAGAAATTGGTTTTGAAATACTTGAAATTCACACGAAAAAAAAAAAAAAAAAACCTATGTATCCTAAAGAGGAAAATCATTAATGAAGAAATGAAAGCAAATGGGGTTTGTTTATATTTTATCAAAACTTTTATTTGATGTCCCTGAAACTTGTCTTTTTGTATTAAAATATATATTTATGTCGTAAACATATAATTAATATAATGTACAAAGTTTGTGCAAGTTGCGGAGAGAAAATGACGCCCACCTTCCCACGTACATAATTTCTGCTAATAAAAAAGAGCTCAAAATAGCCACAATGACCATGCTTAGAGGATTGAAAGCAGTCACAAAAACAGGTCCTTTACTCTTCATTATCACACCCTGAATATAATAAGCAATTCCTGAGCAGATCACTCCCTGCATTATTCAAACATACATACATATCAAATTCTTTTATGAAAATAAAAATATTGCAAAAAGTAGATTGAGATTTCCCATAATGGGTCAAAATCAAATTCTAGGAGGGGATTGACAAAGTCTAGAATAAATTTCTTTCATGAATTTTTAAGCTATCCAAATCCACTCAAATATAGTGGATCGAAGGATATATATATTAATTTGTACATTTGCATCTTTTAATATTGGGATATTACGAAAACCTTCCGAAAAGTAAATTAAACGTGATTAACCTTCGATTCTTTTTTACTAGGTAAAATGCCTCCTAAAATTATAAAATTTAAAAAAATTAAAATTAAAAAATTAAAAAATTGTAGAAGAAGAATAAGAGAGAAATGGAGAGCAAGAGAAAGTGTGAATGTGATGATTTAAATGATGGACGGTGGAAATCATTTTAAATTTTTTAAAAGAAATTATGATTTTTTATTTTAATTTTTCTATTATTTTTTATTTAATATTAATTATTATTTAATAAATTAAGTTGGAGGGCATTTTAGTCAATTATATAAATTTAAATGATATGATAGGGATTTTATAGAATCTTAATAAAGGAATTTTAGTCATTTCATGGATTTTGATGGAAAATATTAACTTTTTGGATGAAAAGTTAATGGCAGGGACGATTTATCTAATAAAAGAAAATTTGAGGGCTAATCATGATTAGTTTTCTTTTTAGGGTAGTTTTTCATAATATCCCTTTAATATTTCAAGTATTAGAATTTCTTTTAAAAAAATCCTTAGGCTTGAAATTCATTTTTAATATAATATAATATATATGTATGCATGTATGTACGTATTTATGTATGTATGTATATATATGTATATATATGTATACATGTATATATTAATTTATACACTTGCATCTTTTAATATTTCAAGTATTAGAATTTCTTTTAATATATATATATTAAAAGAAATTCTAATACTTGAAATATTAAAAGATGCAAATGTACAAATTAATATGTATGTATATATGTATGTATGTATGTATGTATGTATATAATACTTGAAATATTGAAAGTTGTAAATGTATAAATATATATATGTATGTATGTATATAATACTTGAAATATTAAAAGATGCAAATGTGTAAATTAATATATATATATGTATATGTATATATATGTATGTATGTATGTATATAATACTTGAAATATTAAAAGATGTAAATGTATAAATTAATATATATATATATATGTATGTATGTATGTATACTTACGCCGTAAACAGCTGCTAACAAACAAGAGTCTAAGTGAATAGCCCAAACAGAAGGATTTCGATATTCTTTGACTAGAGCAAAAGCTAAGCCTTCAATGGCACCCATCAAGCATATCAAAGCCGTGAGAGACAGCCCCTTTGGATACGATTTCAACGTATTTGCCTTTCATAACCCAAAAAAAAAAATTCCTAACATCAGAACTAAATTTCAACACATACATATAATCAATGTACATGCCTAAAATGTTTTAGTTCATTTACCTTATTTGTGCAGTACACAAAACATTAAATAACCTATTTCAAGTGATAAATAACTGGCATATGATATATTATCATTCGATCCAAGCTTTGATTTTTGTATAAAAAAAATATAAAAATAAATAAATCTTTCTGGCGTTTATATATATATATAACCTATACAGACTAATCAAATTTGTAACTTAATATTTTATTTTCACTATCCAATCATTCATTTTCATTTAATTTGATGCCACCTCAACAACTATTTTTTACATGAAAATTATAATGGTGATAATGATGAAAGACTTTGATACAAATAATGAAGACAAAAATGTGAATAATAATAATGTCTATGAATCATATTATACATGTTAAATATTAGAGTATTAAATGACAATTCATTTTACTTGTAGAATAACAAAACCAGCCCAGCAAAAGCAGCCAGTTACGATCATTAGAGCACCCTTGATTGGTTGTTGTTGTACACTTGAAGTGCTAATTGCTTGGGTCGACGAATCTTCTGGTTTAGTCCAAGGCAAATCCACCACTGTTACTTTAAATAAAGTCATTACCATTGCTCCTCCAACTGTGATTATAGTCCCCAATATCTTTGCCTGACTGCGTATTTTCCTGATATTAACTTTCTCAAACCTGCAGATTCAATCATTCGCGAACTTAAGATCAATACCCTATTGTTATAAAACAATGTAACAATTTCAGTTTTTTTTTTTTTTTTTTATAATAATAATCCAAGTTTTACAAATTTGAAAAAGGTTTATGACGAATGCCGAAACTTGATAGTTAAAAGTTTATACCTGAAGATCCAAGCTAGTATAAATGCAAAGGCAGGAAGGATGTTGCACATGGCAGCTGTGAATGTTGCTGTGGTAAGTTTCATCCCTGTATAGTACAAGTTTTGATCAATTGTGGGCCTGTACAAATATTAATAAAACACTAATTAATACAATTAAGAAGATAATGCAATTAATTACCATTAATAAATAAACATATAATTTTTTAAGATTATGATATACAAATTGATGCTTATTAATACTTAAGAGTACTACTATATAGATACTCACTCCAATAGTCCGAGCAAAGCTATCTTGAAGAAAATGGTATATGTCATCTTTGGCCTTGTTTTCCTGTTGAATATATGTCGCATTCAAGTGTGATTAGTTATGAAATGAAATTTAATATAAAAATAATAATAAATAATTCTGTCTGTATTTTAATCAAATATTAGAGACTATCCTTGAAATTTATATCCAATGTAAACATTCAATAATATTTTAATGTTTACCCAATACAAACATTCAATAATGTACGTGTGCTGGCGAAGCCACATCAGTCTAGGGAGGACCAAATTTTTTTGTTGTTTAAACTTTTTCACTAATATTTTTGACAAATTTTTTAAAGTAGCCCCCAAATTGATGGAGCTGGCTTCACCAGTTCACCTCTACATGTATGATATATAGTATATAAGGGCTCATCATACAGTATATATGCAGATACACTGTATATATCTGAATATATACTATATGTAGAGCTGGCTTCACCTCTACATATACAGATATATAGTATACAATATGGAGGAGAGAGAGAGAGAGAGAGAGAGAGAGAGAGAGAGAGAGAGAGATGACAAACCTATCAAAAACAAAAGCAAAAGGAGCAATGATAACAAAGGCAATAAGATGGCGATAAACAACCAAAACATGTTGGTTCATGCCCCTGTCTAAAGCAAACTTGGAAATTATGGACATCCCTGAAATTCCGAACTGCAGTAAAACCACAGCCAGGTATGGCTTTGTTCTATTATATATAGTTGCCCATGACTCCATAGACATCTCTTATATCTTTTCTCTCTCTCTCTCTCAAGAAAATACAGGTTACTTATGAGCAAAATGAAGTAGGAGAGGCACTTGCTTATATAGAGACCTCTTTCATTTTAATATAATATATTAAACGTTTCATTGATATATAAATACAAAATCAACACGTCTTCCTTGTTACTCAAGTCTAGGGACTCCACTAACGAGCTATACGTGAAATGGAAACTAACGAGCTATACGTGAATAAGCCCGCTAATTAGCTTTATATCTTAAAAAAAGAAACCCCATTTCAATCCACCACCAGTGATGTGTGACAATGGACCTACCAGGTGACCCAAAAGTTATGAGGAAGAGGAGGGCTATTGCACCAAGTTAACTTTCTCTGTGTGTTTATCATGTGAGGTTTGCTTGAACGTGAACACAATCGACCCTATTGGGTGTTTCGAGGATTGTAAATCATAGTTTGTTTTGCCGTTGTATGTTTTTACTTTTTATTGCTGTTTGTTGCTATATATATTAATATTTTAATATATTGATAAAATTAATTCGTGGATGCAGCATGCCTTGCCTGCATTTTCTGGATGGATTGCCTAACAAGATTTAGTTGATTTTTCTTTCTTTTTGAAAAAAAAGAAAAAACTGACAAGAGTTAAAAGGTACTTCGATCATCGTTTCTCAAACCAAAAAAAAAAGATACTTTATCGAGATCTCACCAAATCAAACACTACAAATATAATTTCCACCATAAAGATTTAAACCCTATAGCTCCTTAGCTTTCGTTTTTGTAGAATAATTCCATTTTACAACACCATATATACAAAACCCACAAATTGCAAAAAAAGTTATTATCATGGAGAGCATTTTAGTCCATGTCGTGCATAAGTTACCAATTTGATGTAAAGATGAAACTGATAAATTTCATCTTTAACTAACAATATTTTAACAATAGTTCACGGGAATGTTAAAAAAAAATTCAATTTGGTTATCAGATACTATTTTTCAAACTCAATTTTTTTTTTTTTTGTGTGTTACTTACTAGAATTTTCTCATATTATATATCAATATGCATTTTAAATATTCCAAAAATTAGTTTATGTAGTAATTAAGTATCTGAAAACATGAACATAATATTTAACATTATCAAATATCAAATAAAACTCGGGGTACATGTCATACTTTCTACCAATATAAAATTATAAGCACAATTCATTAAAGAAATCATTTGAACAAATAATACTAAAATTAATATAAATTATGGTAATATGACTCAATTTAACTAACAAATTATATATATACGAACTAATTATGTTAATGAAAAAATCTCGATAAATAATGTTACAAGCATCCAAGTCAAACATTCTATTTGATAATGCGCCCTTTGTCATGGTTAAATTTGGTAGCATTCGATTGACTATCAATGTATTATGATGTTAATTACATGACGATTGGTTGGCTATTAACTTAATTCTGAATTTGACTTCTGCTTTACCCAATTTTATGTAGAGTTTGCCAATGTCAGATTTGATGAACACCAGTCTTCATTTACAGCCTCAAGTGGGGGATTTTGGGTGATTAGTGGCTCCAAATTAAAGCAGTATTGCCCAGTCAGCACTATATCTTGGTATATAAATATTGGTTTCAATTTTTTTTAATATATATAAAGTACTCTCCCCAACAAAAAATAATGCTGTCCTTCTCATACTTCATGATGTGATTATTAGCATTATAAGGACATAATTTCAAATTTTTTAATGAAAACCAGCACTATCTTGTGCAGTACTGGAATTAATATCTACGTGTAGTCGACCACTGAATCACTGGCTGGTGAGAAAACGCAGTTTCTGGGATATTTCAGTTATCAATTCCATATATTTACCACAACAATTACTTCATTTGACAAGTTCATTTCATCATGGGGTATTAATCCGTTGAAAATGACTGATTCATATAAATTATTTCTTCATCACTATCCTGAATTTTTAAGATTAACACAAACTTTGTGAATCATTAACTATGCGGAATAGATTTAATTATGTCATAGCCAGTGTTTCAGAACTCAACCAAGTTCTCATAGAGTCAATTTAGATTGACACTTCGTTGATCCAAGAACCCCTAAGTCAAGGGATTGTACTCACCGGAGGCGAGTACTCACCGAGTCAGGCCAAATACTTAATCTAACTCGACCAACTCTAGTTATTAAAAAAAAAAAAAAGAAAAAAAAAAAGTCAACACACTTCAACAATCTCCCAAAACCAATCACCATCAAACTTCAATAATCTCCCCAATCAAACTTCAATAATCAACCCTCAGTCACCACACCAAACCTAAACCTCGACCTCCAAATTCGATCACCACACCAAACCCCAACCCCCAATCTCCACACCAAACCCAAATCAGTTTGTTTACCTATCATCGGTTGTGGTTGTCCTCAATCGCTGCTCATCCTTATCGTCACTCGTCCGCCATTGGAATCTGTCCACATCAACCTCAGTGATTTTTGAGAGATTGACTTTGACTTCGATGATGGGGACAGTTCATGACCTCAAGAAGGCGACGACTATAGTTCATTTTAATGGTGTTATGGGTATTGTTGGGTCATCCTTAAATAGACTGGTAAAGGCCCAAGATTCTCGTAGAAGACCTAGAATAGTGCAAAGCTCAATGACATCTAAAGGGAAAAGACCACTTATTTTGACTAAGGCATAGCTCGCCGAGGATTCAACGTATCAACCATCAGTTTATCCATTATCTAGTTCGCTACCCAGATCATCAGACAACATATTAGAACGCATGTTCAGGGATAAATGTATAGCCCGTCAAAGAAATTAGCCCAGTATACGCGTTAATCACCTGTAAATATAGCTCATCATCTCTACAAACAAACTAAATACCAGAGAACCCAGCTCATCATCAGTGACGCTGCAGACCCATTACTCTGTTTATCCATCACGCCGCTCATCAGACACTAAGATCGCCAGGTCGCGGAGCCACAATACCGGATCTGTATACAGGGACAGAATCATGAATTCCAGGTCGCCCAGATGAACTCTCTACTCACCCAACTCGCCTGGAGCAGATCAGATACTGTCAGAGTAAAAGTCAGCAAATCAGGCCGCCCATGTCGTTCCGTGCCGTCCATGCCGTTCCCGTCAGCAATTACAACATACATTACTATAGTCTCACCTAATCCGCGTTGATTAGCAGCCTAATGCCGCCTAATGAAGACTTTAATTCACTTGATCTTACACATGTTAGGCGCATTAAATACACGCATTAAATATAATTCATCATTACAATTTGAATAATTGCACATTACTGTAGCACTTCTCCACCCTATAAATAAGAGAGGATTCTCATTGTACAAAGAACACAATTACTTCTGAATAGTACACTTACTCTGTGGATATAGTAAACTCACAGTGAACTTAAGCAAAAAACACTTTGGACCGAACCACTCTAAAAACTCCTCATCTAGTGTTCTTCCTTAATCTTTTCTATTGCTTCTTTTATGTCTACCAAATCATTCTCAACATAAACTGCAGTTTGGGCCAAAAGAATCTCGTCGGCTAATTCCCAACATCGACAAATGGTAATGGTGATAGTTCACTTTAACGGGGATAACGATTTTAGAGAGAGATGAGAGATGAGAGAGGAGAGGGGAAAGATAGGAGCCGCATGAGAAAGAGAGAGAGAGAGAGAGAGAGAGGATATGAGGGTTTGAAATGATTTGCTTTTAGGGTGTGCTTTACATGGTGGAAACAATTTGACCATGGTCCTTAACGTTTGAAAAAATGTCAGTTTATGCTCTTATTTTCAAAAATAATATTGTGCCCTCACATTAATATTTTGTGATCATATGATTGTATTTTAATTTTATGAAAAAAAAATATGTTTCTTTGCATGTTTAATCATGTTTGACCATAAATCAACTAGTTAACTATTGATCGACGGTCAAATTAGATACTCGTTACTCGTTAGGTCGTCGATTGAGTAACGAGTAGCGAGTTTTAAAAACTTAATCATAGCTTATAACTAAGAACTAATATTAATAAATTTAGTTTATCATGAGGAGAGAAAAATTGCATGTATGTATGTGCGTGTATGTATCAATATATATACACTCTGAAACTTTTAGTTTCTTCACAAGTAAAATTAGATGGTCCCGTGGGTGGAGGAGTGGAGGGCTCACAGGAGACATAGTGTTCCCCCGCTAATAAGATTTTTTCAAGAGTTAAAATTTTAATTTGTATTATACCATGTGATAAATGTAATATTTTTCTTAGACCACTTCTTCTTCTTTTTTTCTTTTTTTTTTTTTTTAAAAAAGAAATTAAAAACATATTACATGCATATAGATAGCAAATAATTAGACATATATCTTTTCCAATATTTTTTATTAATTTTTGAAAATACATCATTTTAGTCTCTGAGGTTTCAAAAAATATCAGGTTTTCAAAACTCTTTTAAAAACAATTCTTTTAAAAATAGCTCTTTTTCAAGAGTCAAAATTTTAATTTGTATTATACCATGTGATAAATGTAATATTTTCCTTAGACCTCTTCTTCTTTTTTTTTTTTAAAAAAAAAAATTAAAAACATATTACATGCATTTAGATAGCAAATAATTAGACATATATCTTTTCCAATATTTTTTTTTTAATTTTTGAAAAAACTTCATTTTAGTCCCTAGGGTTTCAAAAAATATCAGGTTTTCAAAACTCTTTTAAAAACAATTCTTTTAAAAATAGCTCTTTTTCAAGAGTTAAAATTTTAATTTGTATTATACCATATGATAAATGTAATATTTTCCTTAGACCTCTTCTTCTTCTTTTTTTCTTTTTTTCTTTTAAAAAAAAAGAAATTAAAAACATATTACATGCATATAGATAGCAAATAATTAGACATATATCTTTTCCAATATTTTTTTTTTTTAATTTTTAAAAAACTTCATTTTAGTCCCTGAGGTTTCAAAAAATATCAGGTTTTCAAAACTCTTTTAAACATAATTCTTTTAAAAATAACTCTTTTTCAAGAGTTAAAATTTTAATTTGTATTATGCCGTGTGATAAATGTAATATTTTCCTTAGACCTCTTCTTCTTCTTTTTTTCTTTTTTTCTTTTTTTCTTTTAAAAAAAAAGAAATTAAAAACATATTACATGCATATAGATAGCAAATAATTAGACATATATCTTTTCCAATATTTTTTTTTTCAATTTTTGAAAAAACTTCATTTTAATCCCTGAGGTTTCAAAAAATATCAGGTTTTCAAAGCTCTTTTAAAAATAATTCTTTTAAAAATAGTTATTTTCATTCCTAACTTTTCAAAAATTCTTCAAAAAAGTTCAAAACGATCAGTCAACTAACGATCAATATTAATAGAATGCATAAAAAAATATATTTACCTTTGATAGTTGTTAGTTTCACATAAATTATTGAATTATTCTAATAAAATAATAAATTTATAAGTTAAATTATCTAAAATGCCTCTAAATTTAAGTTTTTAAAAATAGTCTAAAGTTATCATTGACCGTCAGTTGACTAATAGATTGGATTTTTTTTTTTTTGAAGAGTTTTGAAATGGTAGAGATGAAAATAGCTGATTTCAAAATAATTTTAAAAGTTTGATATTTTTCGACACCTTGAGGACTAAAAGAAGTTTTTCCTTAATTTTTTTTTTTTTTTTTTTCACTTAAGAGCTCTTTTCATTTATTTTAATGGTATAAGTTATTTAAATAATTTATCGCTTTTTAAAGTATGTGACAAAATCCATCATTTTAAAAATATAATTTCATGCATTATTTTTTACTAGTTAATGTTAAGAAAATTTCGATTTTTACTATTTTCCTTTGCATTGTTTATATTAAGTTTGTTTTGCAAGTTATGGTATTCTGACTTACTAGACTTAATTTGATTTGAGTTTATAAATTAAAAATATTTTATTTTTTTTTTAAAATTGTGTTATTTATATTTTTTATAATGTTAGATTATGAATATGATTTGAAAATTTTATTTTACTAGTTTGAAATTTAAATATTTATTAATTTAAATTTGTCCTAGTTGTTATAAGTTAGTTTGGTTTAATAAGAATACAATAAAATTAAATTATTAGGATGTAAGTACTTGAAATTTAAATATATTAATTGCTAATGGTATTTTTAAATATTTTTAAAAATTAACAAGTTCTATTTTGATTCACAAAGTTAGAGTCTACAATTATCAATTTATTTTGTTTAAGGAGTAAATGGAAATATAACATTTTATTTTTAAATAACTTAGTTTTTAATAGCATATTTGTTATGCCTCAACTCTGGTATTTATTATTTATTATTATTCGCATTCTTTATATTGAGCTTGTTTTGCAGGTAGTGGCAACTCTAATAACTTAGTTTTTTAATAGCATATTTATTTTGTTTAAGGAGGGGATATAATTTTTGAATATGATATTTGGTATATGCAATGGACTGGATATGTCATATATCTAATTTAGGAAAGCGCTAGTCGATTAGGTAGTGAGTGCTCAAGACTAGTCGATTTGACTGTTTGCATTGACCGATGTTTAAACCTATAAAAAATATTAAAAAAAAAAATCATATAGTCAAAATATAATTATATGACTATAAAAAATCATAAAATATGTCTCATACATACAATCTCCAAAACAAATTTAGCACAAACATTTAACATAATAAATTATATAACATAAAGAAAATAACAAATAATTAACAAGTTAATAATTAATATAATAAACAATTAACAAGCAAATGTTTGCAAATTGATTGCATTTGATAATATATGTGATTATATTTTATTTAAAATAATAATATTTTCAAATATTAATATATTAAAAAATATGTTTATTTTATCATAAAATAATTTATAATAATTTCTCCAATCCTATCACACACCAAATATATAATTGGAATGCAACAAATGTAATCATATCATACACCAAACACGAGATTTAAACATATTCAATTTAACCAAATCCAATACAGTATATGAGACACACCCTAAATGTTAACTAAATTTTAGCTAAAATAACAAGAAAATCATTTTAGCTAGCAGCTTAAGATTGAATCACTCTAACCATGAGCTCTATTTTGACTAAACAAGTGTCAAAATTTATGCAAAGTTTATTTTTTCAAAAAGAAAATTGTTTGCTTAAATACAAATTCAATATTAAAATAATAGAAGAGATAATTTTGTTAGGATTTTCTTACTCTTTACATTTGGCTAGGATGATTTAATTTTTTTAAAATAACTAATAATATAAATAGTGGTTGGGATCAATAATATATCACATCATTAGTCTTTTTAGCCAAGGAGAATAGATAACTAGTGTAGTTGGATTGCTCTTACATAATGGTTATAACTCATAATTAGATTTAAATTTGGACAATATATTTAAAAAATAGCATCGGATTTAAATTTGGACAATAAATTCAGAAAATAGCATTACTCATATGTGGTGCCACCATGGACATGCCACAACGTCACAAGGAAATTCATAATCATTGAATTTAATATTAATGATTGAAACATGATAAAAATTAAAATTATTAGAAAAAAAGGTTATGTAATAGCCTATTATTTTAGGGAGAGGCCCTAGCCCCTAGTAATAAATTAATGTCTATTCCATTCTATTCTTGAGAAAGTATGTGAACCACCTTCTCATCAATATTGTCAGCAAAAATTATGATTTAAGCTAAGAACTTAATGATTAATTGATCGTTTAAAGACCAACTCTTTAGATACACCCGATTTCTTTTCTTGTTTAACTATCTTTCTTGTCATAAAAAGAAAACAAAACTCTTTTCACGATAATTATCTAGTATTTGCTGTATATAACTATATATAATGCATTAATAAATAAATTCAATTTTTATTTCGCATATGGATAAAAAGACATATAATCTAATTTGAGAAGCAAGACAACCTTCCACTAAAATCTCCCATGCAATATTCTACACGTGATGACTCCACTTTTTGGTGCTCATATGAGTTTTTATCCATCTTGTCTTCTTCCATTTCTGCTCACGTCATGTGTATGCAACCATTTTTTATTAGTGCTCATGGTGGTCATATATATGTATGTATATGTATAAAACCATTTTTTATTAGTTTGAGTAGAAAATCCACGTGTTCTTGCCCGTGGCTTGATCAAAGTAAAAATTCTCGGACTCTTTGATCTTCTACAATTGCACATATATTTACTATATAATAACAAATTATATATGACTCCATATCATTCCACTTCAATTTAATTTAGTCTAATTTATCTGGATTTTGCTGAATCTGTTTTCTATCATTACATTTTTACGTCAATTCATACATATATATATATGGACGGTCCATAGATCATATGTTTCTTTCATATATATATATATTGTTGGGTAATCTAGTCACTGCAATTCACAATAAATTTGGAACTTCTCTATAGATATTCATGCAAAAATACTGCATCTCTGAAACATATCAAATATTTTTCATTTTAATTGACGGTACAATCAATATAAGATAGAATTAAACGGAAATAGTATATGATTTTTATGAATTGATTATCAGTATTTGTCACATCTTAATTGCGAAAGTTTTAAAATATTTTCAAAGAGTACTACAATTCCAATATTTAAACCTACTTTCAATTTTTGGGTATCAAAATCTTGTTTCAATCAATATCATTGACACCATGTCCATGCATGTAAGCAATATACTGGCAGCCAATTATTATTGCGCACACCAATTCTAGTTTGTCGGCCATGGTGAGTTCAGACTAGAACTAGATAAACTCCACTATTTGGTTTCAAGAGTTCTTCTCTTTCTTCAAAATCGTAGAAAATATGTACACTACAACGTTTATATATATATATACATATATATATATATATATATATTTACGACTTAAGTGTCTATAGATAATAAAACAATGGTCTATCCAAATCTCCACTAAAGAAACAAAAACTTAAAACAAAAATTAATTTATTAAGGTATACAAATGGTATGCGTTTGTCATATTGAGTTGACGTTGAGACAAGTAAATCTGAAAGTTTACTCTGTAATTATTGGGTTAGAGAAAATTGCAGCGAATAACACTAAAATCAATATGAGTTTGGAAACTAAAAACTCTCTCAAAAAGAAATTTAATATAAACTATTATGCACTTATATAAGACAAATATTAGTGCATGAATTTCAAACAGATCGAAATTTGGTAATTAAGGTATTGTCAAAAGCCATTCAAGGAATAACATTGTTCTAGTCACCGTTAAGTAATAGGATGTGACTCACACTTACATTACTCTCTCCTCAAACTTGAAAACATTGCAATAGTTTAAAAAAAAAAAAAAAATCCCTGTATAGTTTATTAGTTCATAGCTACAGCAGAGTAACAATTAATGTTTTCACAGTAAGAAGAAAAATGAAAATGAAAAGGTTTAAATCACCTTCTCTTATTCACCAGCCCTTCACTACCACACTCAATAAATTTGGATCATGGAGATAAGGGGGGCCACAGGGCTTTAGCCCCCTCAGCCAACGAGATTTTTTTTAAGAATTCAATTATATATATATATTAATTACATATATTTTTATTAATTTTAAGACACCTTATTCAGAATTTAATTTCCTTAATTTAATTATATATTCATTATATAAATATTTTTTTTAATAATTTTGGGAGATCTATTTTATCTAGATTTTAATTCCTATATGATTTTTACACGTCTTTGATAATTATCTAGCCATAATTTTATATGTATTGTTGAGCTTTTATTTATGAAAATTATAAATAGAGTGATTCTATTGCAATCCAAAAAGGTTCTCCCTACACCCATCTTTTTTATTAAAATTTTTAATTACTAATATATTTATACATCAATTTACTTAAAATGACATAATTAAACAATTTCAAAATACCTTTACAAATATTAATACTCTTGAAAAACATTTTTACTTTGGATTTATTTCATTACTTCCACAACTCTTTTTACACTTTTTATTATGAATACTTTATTGAATTTTATTTTTTTGACAAATTATTTTGGTTAATATAGAACTAAATTTTCGTTAAATTGATAAATATTTTACATAGAATTTTTTTTTAGAAAAAAATAGATATGGTATAAATTTATTATTTTATTTTATTCACAAAACTAGTATTTATTTATACATCAATTTTGAATATCATTATAGTTTTTGTTTAAATTTGATTTTAATAACTTATTTTTTAAAATATTAGTACATTTGATTTGTATTAATTTAAAATTAAATTTTCCCCCGAAAATCAAAATCGTAGCTCTGCCCTCATGTATGGTGAAGAATTCTCTTTTGTTAGCTAACAAACCATTTTTTTTCACTCGTGATGTTGGTGCAGGATTAACTACTTTACCAGCTAACCTAAATGCTATCACTATCAAAAAACTTTTAAAAGTTGATATCATAATGTGATTTCCATTTGCTGTCTTCGACCATAATTTAAGCACAAAACCATATATTAGAGACCAAATTTTAATTTGGCAGTACATCTGACTCATATCTTCGTGGCCATTGTTATCAGCATTGTATTAAAATATATACTTTTGACTTTTGTTTGGAAGAATGATAAATATGTTATACATATATATATATATATTAAACGAGTAATGCTAAACTTTCTAAATTTTTTGTCCAAATTCATGTTCAAATAACATGGTATATGAGTTATTAACATCATATTAATTATCACATTATTTCATAATTTATAAGATGTTAACAACTTATATGTAGGGACGTAGTCAGAAATTTTCATTAAGGTGAGTTAGAATAAAATTTTTAAATGAACTTTGACTGTATGAAAACATTTTATAAATTAAAAAAAAAAAAACATAGATTTATCTAGTTATATGAGATATAACATATCTTACTTATTCTTTAAAATTCATATTATAAATAAACAAAAAGAAAAGTAAAAAGACTAAACAAAATATGAGAGAAACATGAAATATAAATAAAATCTAGTATCAATCAAGTTGTGATTAAAGATATTTAAATAATCAAATTTATCAAATATGAATTATAATCTAATAATGTTATAGCATCAACAACCTTGTTTTAGACATAGACAAACTATATTTTGACAATCATAATTCATAATTACTATCAAATAAGCAAAATGTGAAAAATTTAAGTAAAATTTCACAATAAAATTATTATCTATATAATATTTGAATAGAAATATAAATATTAAAAAAAATTACATGTAATATATTTGATACAAAAAATTAATAAATAAATATATATATTTAAATAACCTGCAATAACCGAATCTTCTGATGTATGCATGCCACTCGTGGGAATACCAAGGACTGAAGCCAAAATAGATTGATCACTTGATGCAGCACTATCAAGCCATTTTGACTATGCCCCAATTGTCAAGCGCACAGTCTAAAGCAATTGGCTATAGTTTTTCTTTTTTTCTTTTTCTTTTTTTTGAAATTCTGAAAATCCCATTACCACTGCCTCAAATTTAGGAACCGAAAAGTTATAACCTAAACTAGCCCAATTTGGGGCTATCAAATATGCACAAAGACACCAAAGCTTGTCCCCTTCAAAAGATCAAGCAAGGAAGGTCAAATGAAATATCAAATAAATTAACAACTTCTCTAGTGTATTTAAGGTATTAGGGAATGGAGATGAGAAATGACTATAATTGTTGGTGTTTCCTTACCCTAACTTAATTTATAATGGGAATAGAATTATGGATCCCACGTAAATTCAAAGTTGTAAAATAGAATTGTTATCCCACCACCTTTCTTAGGATTTCCAAGCTTATTACCTTTTACAATTAAAAAGTCAATTTTACCCTTATTGTCTGTTTTAATAATAAATAAAAGTTTTAATATTATTCTATTTTTAAAATTAAAATAATAATTTTTAAAAAAATTTTAAAAAATATTTTAATTAGCATACTATTATTATAGCAAATATACATATTTATTGAAGATAAAAAAGTTACATAGTTTTTTTTTAAATAATTTTAATCAATGACATTTTTATAATTTATAATTAATTCATTCTGATTCAAATTTAAATTAAACATCTCAATGGAAATATTGTTGATTTTGATTATGATTTCTGCAATTAAAGTAAATAACTATTCTAATTCTGATACATCATTCCAGTTGCAGAACAATTCGATTTCGGATCATTTCGTTTTTAAAGCAAATAAATCTAGTATTTGTGTTATCATAATAGATTCTTGGGCAGTAGATAGGGTTGTCTCCATAGAGTTTTTTAGGTATCAGTAAAGTTTTAATTATGTTGTGATTGTATAATAAAAAACAGAAAACAAAATCAAAATGTGATTGTATGACCTTGCAACTTGGGTGTGAAAATAAATTAGAGAAAAATGTGACTTCTTTATTTTTCTAAGAACAAACATTGTTAGACTAAAAACAGACCAGAATCCCCGTTTTGTGATTTTTTCCCTTGACTCGGATGTTTGTGTTGAAAATATAAACTTGTTTTGAGCAAGCCCATTTCCAAGCCCATTTCCAAGCCCAAGTCCATCAAGAAGAACCTTCTAAGGTTAGGTGTAAGGTTAGGTGTAAGGTTAAGTGAGTCAATAATGCAATTTAAAATATTTGTTTGGTTGGTGAAATTGTGTGGTTAGGATTTATTTGTATTTATTAATTTGAATGGTTTAGATTAATTTTCTAGCACTATATATAGCCCCTCTTGCATGAGGTTTTATCATCACAAAGAAGAAGAAAACATAAGAGAAGCAAAGCTTCTAGTGAGTGTGTGAGAAACAAAGCAAAGTTTTATATTGTGAGGTGTTTTGAGTGTTGTAAAAGTTTTATTTTTTGTTTTAGTGAGAATTTCGATCCAACAAAGTGGTATCAGAGCAAGGCTAAGTGTCTTGTAATATACCAAATCGAAGCTCTCGACGAGAGGAGCACAACGCCGCAAAAATCATCCCAATCGGAGGTTCCACGCGCTCGCACGCTCCGCCGAAAAATCGCTGCAGAAAATTGAGTCAACTCAAACGAGTTGAGCCGAGCCAGACCGAGCCAAGCCGAATCCGAGCCGAGCCAAGCCGAACCCGAGCCGAGCCGCTGCTGACAAAAGCCAAACAGGCCCGTTGACTTTGACCGTTGACCAGGTCCGTTGACTTTTGATCGTTGACCGAGTGACCGTTGACCAAAAGTTGACTTTTTGGCTCAAGTTCCGGTTGAAGTTTCTCGACGTTCTGAATCCATCCGTGCAATCAGAATTTCGAAATTCTAAACATATTAAAAGGTATGGCTAATGGTATGGTATCCTTTCAAGTTCCAACACTCAAGAACGACAACTATGATAATTGGAGTATCAAAATGAAAGCACTTCTTGGAGCACACGATGTCTGGGAGGTCATAGAAAATGGCTACACCGAATCAGAAGATGAGTCGACACTATCCCAAACTCAAAAGGATAGTTTAAAAGACTCAAGGAAGAGAGATAAAAAGGCTCTCTATCTCATCTATCAAGCATTAGATGATGATGGTTTTGAGAAAATTTCAAGTGCAAAGTCCGCTAAAGAAGCGTGGAATAAGCTACAAACCTCTTGCAAAGGATCTGAACAAGTGAAGAAAGTTCGTCTTCAGATTTTAAGAGGTGAGTTTGAATCATTACATATGAAAGCATCTGAATCTATTTCTGACTACTTCACAAGAGTGTTAACCGTTTCTAATCAATTAAAAAGAAACGGTGAGACACTGGAAGATACCAGAATAATGGAGAAGATACTCCGCTCGTTGGATTCCAAATTTGAATATATCGTTGTGACGATAGAAGAGACTAAAGATTTGACAACCATGACAATTGAGCAACTTCAAGGATCGTTGCAAGCTTACGAAGAAAAGCATAAAAGGAAGCAAGGTATCAATGAACAACTCCTCAAGTCCCAACTCAAAGAGAAGGAAGAAATCCAAAGCCACGAGAGATACTAACGTGGTCGAGGCAGAGGAAGAAGCCGAGGACGAGGTACAGGTCGTGGTCGTGGACGAGGTTGGAATTATAACAACAACAATTCCAACAATAGCTATCAGAGAGGAGAAAATTCAACAAGAGGTCGTGGGAGAGCCAATTCGAACACGAGGTACGAAAAATCTCAAGTTCAGTGTTATAATTGTCAGAAGTTTGGATATTATGCTTCAGAATGTAGAACTTCAAATAACAAGGTTGAAGAAAAGACTAATTTTGTGGAAGTAAGAGCAGAGGAGAGAGAAATTCTGTTATTAGCACATAGAGGCAATGATGGTGACCAAGAGAATACTTGGTATCTCGATACTGGTGCGAGCAACCACATGTGTGGAAGGAAAAACATGTTCATAGAGCTCAACGAATCTGTGAGTGGCAATGTCTCATTTGGAGATAGTTCTAAAATTCCGGTGGAAGGAAAAGGTAACATTCTTATTCGTGCTAAAGATGGTAGTCACCAATTGATTTCAAATGTTTATTATGTGCCCAACATGACAAGCAACATCTTGAGTTTAGGTCAACTTTTAGAAAAAGGCTATGATATTCACATGAAAGATTGTAGTCTTTTTATAAGAGATGACATAGGAAATTTAATTGCTAAGGTGAAAATGTCAAAGAATAGAATGTTTTCGTTGAACATTCAAAATGATGTTGCAAAGTGTTTGAAAGCTTGTTATAAAGATGCATCATGGTTATGGCATCTTCGATTTGGGCATCTCAACTTTGGAGGATTGGAAATGTTGTCTAAGAAGGAAATAGTGAGAGGACTACCTCGTATTAATCATCCTGACCAACTTTGTGAAGGGTGTCTACTTGGGAAGCAATTCAGAAAAGGTTTCCCAAAACAGTCAGAATCAAGAGCCAAGAAACCACTCGAGCTCATCCATACTGATGTGTGCGGTCCAATCAAGCCAAGCTCTCTCGGTAATAGTAATTATTTCCTTCTCTTCATTGATGATTTTTCAAGAAAAACGTGGGTATATTTCTTGAAACAGAAATCAGAAGTCTTTGAAGTATTCAAGAAATTTAAAACTGCTGTGGAGAAAGAAAGTGGCTACCAGATAAAAGCAATGAGATCTGATCGAGGAGGAGAGTTCACCTCAAAAGAGTTCCGAGAGTTCTGCGAAGCAAATGGAATCAGACGTCCTCTAACCGTTCCGAGATCCCCTCAGCAAAACGGTGTTGCAGAAAGAAAGAACAGAACAATTCTCAATATGACACGAAGTATGTTGAAAAGCAAAAGATTACCGAAGGAATTTTGGGCGGAAGCTGTAGCTTACGCAGTATACCTATCAAATCGATCTCCAACAAGAAGTGTGTTGAGAAAGACACCACAAGAAGCATGGAATGGAAGGAAGCCAGGTATTTCCCACCTGAGAGTCTTTGGAAGCATAGCTCATGTACATGTACCAGACGAGAGAAGAAGTAAGCTTGATGACAAAAGTGAGAAGTTCATCTTCATCGGGTACGATAATTATTCTAAAGGCTACAAGATGTATAATCCAAACAATGGAAAGACTATCATTAGTCGTGATGTTGTATTCGACGAAGAAAGCACATGGAATTGGAAAACACATGATGAAGATTATAGTTTCCTTCCCTACTTTGAAGAAGAAAAGGAGGAGCAACCAAGAATGGAGCAAGCAGAATAAGAACCCACTACACCACCAGCATCACCAGCCTCAACAGATAATGGAAACTCACCACCATCATTTCTGAATGAAAGAGATGTGGAGCGTACAAGAAGCCTGCAAGATCTTTATGAGGTAACTGAACAACTTGATAATCTCACACTTTTCTGTCTCTTTGCTGATTCCGAACCAGTGAGCTTTGAAGAAGCTGTATAAAATAAGAAGTGGAAAGATGCAATGAATGAAGAAATCAAGTCCATTGAAAGGAATGATACTTGGAAGCTCGTAACACTTCCAAAAGGACACAAAGCAATTGGTGTCAAATGGGTGTACAAGATAAAAAGAAATGCTAAGGGAGAGATAGAAAAACACAAGGCAAGACTTATTGCAAAAGGCTATAGTCAAAAAGCTGGAATTGACTATGATGAGGTATTTGCTCCTGTTGCTCGATTAGAAACTATAAGACTAATAATTTCTTTGGCAGCTCAGAATAAGTGGAAGATTCATCAGATGGATGTAAAATCCGCCTTCCTAAATGGAGTCCTTGAAGAAGAAGTCTACATTCAGCAACCATCAGGCTATGAAGTCAAAGGCCACGAAGATAAAGTTCTAAAACTAAAGAAAGCTCTTTACGGGTTGAAGCAAGCACCAAGGGCATGGAACAATCGGATTGACAAATACTTCAAAAAGAATGGCTTCACCAAATGTCCTCATGAACATGCTCTCTACATCAAATTCAAAGATGGAGATGTTTTGATTGTATGTTTGTATGTGGATGATTTAATCTTCACCGGTAATAATCCAAGTTTTTTTGAAGAATTTAAGAAAGCAATGGCCAAGGAATTCGAGATGACCGACATCGGATTGATGGCATACTACCTTGGTATCGAAGTCAAGCAAAATGAAGATGGCATCTTTATCTCCCAAGAAAGCTATGCAAGGGAGATACTTAAGAAATTCAAGTTGGATGATTGCAATCCAATAAGCACACCGGTGGAATGTGGAGTCAAACTGTCTAAGCATGATGAAGCAGAAAAGGTGGATCCAACACTCTTTAAGAGTTTGGTTGGAAGTTTGAGGTACTTGACTTGTACAAGACCTGACATCCTTTATGCAGTTGGACTGGTGAGTCGTTATATGGAGAATCCAATAACTACCCATTTCAAGGCAGCTAAGAGAATCCTTCGCTATATCAAAGGTACAATTGACTTTGGCTTGTTCTATTCAATTTCAAATTACTTCAAACTTGTTGGATATAGCGATAGCGATTGGGGTGGAGATACAGATGATAGAAAGAGCACCAGTGGGTTTACATTCTTCATGGGAAACACAGCTTTCACATGGATGTCAAGGAAGCAACCAATTGTCACACTATCCACCTGTGAAGCCGAATACGTAGCTGCTACTTCGTGTGTTTGTCATGCAATTTGGCTCAGAAATTTACTGAAGGAATTAAGCTTGCCACAAGAAGAACCAACTGAGATTTGTGTAGACAATAAGTCAGCCATCGCCTTAGCAAAGAATCCGGTGTTCCATGACAGAAGCAAACATATCGATACTCGTTATCACTTCATACGAGAATGCATAGCAAAAAGAAATGTGCAAATGGAATACGTAAGGTCAAAGGATCAGATCGTAGATATCTTCACCAAACCACTAAAGTTTGAAGATTTTGCGAGATTAAGAAGTTTGCTTGGCATGGTAAAACAAGTTTAAGAGGGGGTGTTGAAAATATAAACTTGTTTTGAGCAAGCCCATTTCCAAGCCCAAGTCCATCAAGAAGAACCTTTTAAGGTTAGGTGTAAGGTTAGGTGAGTCAATAATGCAATTTAAAATATTTGTTTGGTTGGTGAAATTGTGTGGTTAGGATTTATTTGTATTTATTAATTTGAATGGTTTAGATTAATTTTCTAGCACTATATATAGCCCCTCTTGCATGAGGTTTTATCATCACAAAGAAGAAGAAAACATAAGAGAAGCAAAGCTTCTAGTGAGTGTGTGAGAAACAAAGCAAAGCTTTGTATTGTGAGGTGTTTTGAGTATTATAAAAATTTTATTTTTTGTTTTAGTGAGAATTTCGATCCAACAGTTTGGTGTTTCTAAGCAAGAAAATTATACAACGCAACATATAAAGCATTTGTTCTAACACTCCAAATATAAATCCTAAATATTAAATGTATTTTCAATATTTTTGCCTTAGAAACTTGTTCTTAAAATATGCATTTTTAAATGAAAAAATAAATAAAAATACACAAGTAAAGCTTCTAATTTTCGTTTTGATAACAGTTTCTTCAAAGCAACATAAATTAAATCTACCAAAGGACCCTCCTAATCACCATTCTGACTCGTAATTAGATAGGGCTCCTTAAATCTCTTCTTAGCTTCTTGGATTTCTTCTGACTCTTGCAAACCCCATGCTCATAAATGACAAATCAATTTTAACGAAAAGAAATCATGAAATCAAATGGAATTAAGTCAATTAACCAAAAGAAATCGAAATGAAAATAAAAATAGAGAGATAAAGCGTCAATAGAGAAAGGGTGTCTCAATGAGGCTTCTGGTGAAGCCATATTGAAGGTTTAATAAATCGCGCAAAAAGCAAACTTTGCTTCTATCATGACTTAATAAGTCCCAATGAAAGCAAACATTGCCTCTTCCGCGACTTAGTAAGTCCCATTGAAGGCAAATTTTACCTCCTCCGTAACATACATTATTCTTCAAAAATCAATTTTTTTTTTTCATAATTTCAAATTTTCTTGTGGTTTGGAGTTTTGTTCTTAATTTTTTCTTCTTTTCAAGTTTTTGAGAAAAAAAATATATAAAAATTGAATGGTAAAAAATGACAGGATGAAAAAAGAGAAAGAGGAATGATGAGAATAAGAGAGAGAGAAAGGATGAGAGATAGGAAAAAATGTTCACATTTTTAATGAAAATCATTTTGGATAGGACTATAAAACTTAGGATTTGACTACTTTACTGATATGATAACCTTACCCAATACTCAACCGTTGAAGTGGTTTAAATAATCATTCTTATAACCAATTCAGTGATTGTAATTAAAATAAGTTGTATCATTCTCACAAGTCTTGTAGGAAATGGTAATATTTGCTACAATTTTATCTACACGCAAGTGTGTGTATATATATATATATATACATATGATTTTTTTTTTTTTCTTTTAACAAACTCCAAATATAAAAGTGATGTTATTTCCTACCATTTTAACTAAACTTATACATATACATACAATTTTTTTTTCCTACCATTTTATTTAAATTTATACATATACATACAATTTTTTTTTTTTTTTTTTGGGCTTAACAAACTCCAAATGTTTAGTATTTTAAACTTTAAACACCAAGTCTTAATCAAGATGGTACTAACTAAATAATAATTTAATAAAGGCATATTATGACAAAGCCCCTAAAAAGTGTACTAATGGTGATCAGCACTCAATTTTATTTTTATTAGGTGAACCGCTCTCTACCGTTAAGTTTCAATCCAAAATTTAATATTTTCCATCCAAAATTTGTGAAATGATTGAAATGCCCTTTAGATTATAACTTAATAACAATATTAAATAAACATTAAAAACAAAACAAAAAAACAAAAAAACAAAAATCCTCTTACTTTCGTATCTCTCTCATCATCAACAACAAACTTGTCAAGGTTTCTTTCTTCTATCTCAGTTCTTCGTTATCTCATTCTTCTGTATCTCTCCTTTTTTTTTTTTTTTGGTTTTTTATTGATGAAGGTGATAGATCATTTGGACGAACCTAGATGATGTTCATCTCTATTTGTCCAGATGACCTACCTCATTTGGGCTCTAATCAAACCTAGATGATCTATGTTCGATTGAAACCCAAATGAATATCATCTAGGTTCATCCTGGATGATGTGTCTAGATCTAGGTTTTATGCTGTTGATATTGATGTGAATGATGGGTTGAATGGTGTTGATGGTTTGATGATAATGGGTTGAAGTTGAAGTTTTTTTATGTTGCTAATGGTGACGATGGTGCTGATGGTTTGATGATAATATTTATGGGTTGATGTCGAAGCTTTTTTATGTTGATGATAGTAAGGATTGAGGATGATGGTGGCTAATGAACATTTGATTAATTGGGGTGGAGAGATTGGATCTCCACCCTAATTTAAAAATAATAAATAAATAAATGAGGTTCACCTTTTTTTAGAAAATTATTAATTTCTTTTTATTTTTAAATTTTTTACAAAATTTTTATTTTTTAAATTATTTTCATGTGGAGTTTTTTTTTTTTAAAAAAATTGTGTTTTATTTTTTTATTCTTATTAATTAATAGAATTATTAAAACAATTATAATTATTCATCCAATTACCATTACACCATTCACATTTAACCCCATTTGAGTTTTTTAAATTGTAGGGGGCGTTTCTCCTTAAAAATAAAAAATAAAAAACCTTGTACTAATCATTATTATTCACTTTTCTAGGGGTTTCATATTATCACCTTTAGGACATATTTGGCATATAGAAATATGAGTGGATTTGGGATTCAAAAATCTCAAACTTCTTAAATGTCAAGTTTGGAAATCAATTAGAAAATAATAGGTTTAGGATTATTTGAATCTCAGACTCCCCGATTTCCCATTCTTTTGGGAGTCTTCATTCTCATCCAAAATCATAACTGTTAGTGGGAATGAGATTTCTCATTCCCATCCTCATTTATCTCTCTTTTCTCACCTTCCTTCACACTCTCATAACACATTCATGGAACCTATAACACTCTCTACCCTCTCTCTCTCTCTCTCTCTTTTCTTCTGAGTTAGAATCTAGTTCTGGAAACCGAATCCAAAACCAAATGGTTCCAGGTTCGACGAACCCAAAACCTGATGGTTCTAGGATCAATCATAACCCCTTGTTCTGATTTTTTTTTTTTTCTTGTTTTTCGTTTATGTTTTGATATTGTTAATAATGTTGATATTGTTGTGGGAGATAATGATGTTGATAAATTGAATTAATAATATTGATGAACTGTTAATGATGTTGAATTGTGGGACATGAACATATTGATAGACTGTGCTTTTATTATTTTTTTTAGGTTTTTTATAAAAATGATTTTATATAATAAAAATTTTAAATTAATTTTATTTCAATCCAATCTCAATCTACACCAAATATGATATGACATAATTTTTAATCCGATCCCTACAGTAATTTTTAATTTCAATTCAATTTATTTCATTCTATTCTAATCGTACATGCTTTGAAACGGAGCCTAATGCAACATTGGGAAAACGATTGTCCTGAATTCCAGTTGTTATCAACCCTTTTTTCTTTTTTTTTTCACATGCAACCTTGCATGGTGATGCACAAAGGGAGAGAAAATAAAATACTACAGATTTTAATTGATTGACAGAGAAACAAGAAATGCACTTTCAGTACACTTTTTGTAACAAAAGGATAACAGCCAAAAATTATTACAACCAAAAACACTACAAAAGTAGTGCAGAAATATTGATTTGATATGCATATCCTGCTTGTCTATGATTTACTATGGCAACAGAATCAATGGAAAAACGTCACATGTGAAACTGAAGAACTTTTAATAGTCACATGTTATTCTTGAGATCAAATTTGTATTGGTTTCAGGGCTTATAAAGACTTAGAATGGGTAGTTGATTGGTTCAGGTTGTATGGCCTTATGCACGAGCTCGGTCTGTTCCTTCACGTGAGCCTGATAGAAACCGGTGGCTGTGGCAGCAGATGGAGCACGACCGACGTATTTGATGTCCTCCAAGGTTCCTCTACCCAGTTCTTTCATGGCAGTGCAAAGGCGTGGTAAGATGTAACCGTATGCACCCATGTTCATTGGCTCTTCCTGGCACCAAACGATCTCAGCATCTAAAACAATCATAGCAAAAAAAAAATCAGCCTGATGATATCAAATTGTCAATGAAAATTTTCTCAGAAGACATGAAACTAAGAATCCTGAGTGACCCCTAAACCAATCAGCAGCAGACATAACAAGCAGAAGTCCAATAAGACTTGTATTATTTCCTTTAAAAGTTTCAATGACCAACCGATCAGCTTTTATTTTTAGTCTAGCATAGTAGAACATTAGCACGTTTATCTATCAATACTTATCTATGCTGTTCCAAGCAAAAGCACATTTAACTATAAATCAATGAAACGGAAGAACAAATTTGGAGGCACCTGTTGAAACATATGGACATGAATAACTATAACTAGATTATGAAGTAAAATTTAAATTTTGATGTGCAAAAGGAAAGCGATATTTTGTGCTCCTAGGAAAGCAATCTACATTATCCTGTAACCTATTATGAGAATATGACGGATAAAGATAATGGCTTCCTCATTAAAAGTAACATGCTAACACATACAACCTATCTTGCAACAAATTCAAAATACATACTTGGATATCGCTTAAGCTCTCGTTGGGCAAGGTCATATGGGAAAGGACAAAGCTGTTCCACCCTACAGATTGCAACATCACTTGCATTGTTCTTCTTCCGCTCTTCATCAAGCTCATAATAAACCTTCAAGCAAAGAATGCATACAGAACTCTGTATCAGGACCACATTCTACACAAACTGCAATCATAGCACACCTGATAAACCATTTTTCCTAGGCTAAGATATTTTAACGTGATGCTTTCAGTGGGAACAAAACAAATAATTTGTTATCTCGGATCAAATATAGAATAAAAAAATGTAATTTTTACTTGATCTATTAAGACAAAATCACAGGCAACAACCCCCAAAAAAATTAGAGATGGAAAAAAAAAAAAGAGCAGCAGCGGTAGAGCAAGACACACCTTTCCAGAACAAAGAACCAGGCGTCTAATACCCTCCTCAAGATCAGAGCGGTCATTCTGATCCTTTATGAGCCGCTTAAATCTCGTTCCTTGTTTGTCAAAACCGGGGTGCCCTTGTACATCATCAAACTCAGAAAGATTTGATTTGCAGTCCTTGTGACGAAGTAGGTTCTTGGGAGACATCACAATCAGAGGCTTACGGAATTTCCTGTGTATCTGCAAGATGAAACAGGAAAACATAAGAAAATATGATACATTTGAGGAAACTCAGAGGTGATTCATAATTCAATAGGTTGTATTCACCTGACGCCTCAAAACGTGGAAGTAATTGGCAGGAGTAGTAACATTCACAACCTGCCAGTTGCATTCCTGAATTTGCGTCCGAAGAGTCGGATCCATCTCAGGTATCACGTATGGATTGTCATCACTCATCTACAGTAAAAATTTATAAACATACATGTTAGTTGGCAACAAACTCAAGTCCACCTGCAGTTTCCTTGACAGGATTCCACAAACCCCATCCAGGAATGGCAAATATGTAAACTGAGAAATGAAAAACAGAATAACAAACAGATATAAATAAAAAAATTAGCTCAAGTTTATTTCTCTAATGATAATACAACCATACGTTAATTCCATCAACAGCATAATAAACATATTTTAATGAAGAAACAACAAAATAAAAGATCATTGATGTCCATCCAAATTGGTACATCATAGACGTTAAAGAACTTCTTGTGGGGAATACCTGAAGAAAACGCTCCAACCGTGCACTTGAATGTTCTGGACCCTGACCATCATAACCATGAGGAAGCATCACAACAAGACCAGTTTGTCGCAACCACTTTGACTCCCCACTGCTCAGAAACTGGTCAAATATCACTTGTGCTCCATTAGCAAAGTCACCAAATTGAGCTTCCCACATTACCAATGAGTTTGGATTTTCCATAGAGTAACCCAATTCAAATCCAAGAACACCAAATTCTGAAAGAGAACTGTACAGAAGAACAAACAGTCCACACATAAGAAAGAATGTTTAGTAATATTCACTTCTTATCATGGCCAAATTGTTACATGTTTACTAATAAAAAACATGTCAAAACATGGACCACAAAAAAAGGTATTAAAGCACTTGCATTTTCGTTCTCACAAAATATCAACAGCAAACAAGAAATTATTACTGGACAAAGACTTTTATCATATCTGCTAATGCTGCACACAGCACCAATTAGCAATGAAAGTGTTGTAAACGAACAAAAAGTTGCTACACTTTGCTTAAACAGAAAGATTATTACAGCACATGTAATAATGACTAGAAAAGAAAAGAGACAGAAGTAGAAAGAAAATGAAACATAGAAGAATAACACGCATTACCTATTGCTGACTGTGAACATTTCTTCGTTTTGGTTCATCATAACATGGTCCAGTGGGCAATACTTCTCCCCCGTTTTTTGATCATGCAGCACAGAATGCCGGTGACTAAATGTACCTCTCTCAACATCTTGGCCACTCAATCGGACATGGTTACCCTCTACTAGCAGAGTAGCAAAAGCAAGTGCTTCTCCAAGTGCCCAGTCAATGCCTTCCCCTGATTCAATCATTTGTGCACGCTGTTCATAAACCTTCTTTACTCCCCTGTGAGGCTTAAATTGTTCTGGAAGGGTTGTGATTGCTTTGCCAACATCCTTCAAGATCTCTGGTTTGACTCTGTACAACATCATCGTAATTTTATCACAAATAAATAAAAAGGCAAGAGACACCCAAGACAAATATATGGTTGAAAGATTTAGCAACATACCCAGTATTTCTCATACGTGAAAGCTGTTCAGGTGACTTGAACCCAGCCCAGTAAGCTGAGAGCCAGTCCCTTCTTTGCGGAACGTAATCTTTGCTCGCCAAAAATTCTTCATTAAGGATTTTATTGACCTTTTCTTGTATCCTATTAATATCCTCTTCAGTCACCTGCCCAGATCCTAAGAGTTTCTTCCTGTAGATCTCTAGAGCTGAGGGATGACTCCGAATGACCTGTTAGAATTCAAACAATCAAAATATAAGTTTGGATTACATATTTCAGGAGCAGCAGATGAATGACCTTTCTGGAAAACCAGAATACCCTGCTACAAGAAAAACATGAAACACTGAGGAGAAAGACAAGTAGTACCAGAATGAAAACATAAGAACTTATGCAAGGTCCACTTCAAATCTATAAAGAATGCAGGGATGATTATAGCAGGCTAACCTGGTACATTTTGGGCTGTGTGAAAGATGGTTCATCAATCTCATTGTGCCCAAATCGACGATAACAGACTAAATCAACCACAACATCTGAATGGAATGTCTGCCTCCATTCTGCTGCAAGCTCACACACATGAACAACTGCCTCCATATCATCTGCATTTACATGGAAAATGGGAGCATCCAAAGCCTTGGCCACATCTGTACAGTATTGTGAGGATCTTCCGGACATAGGATCAGTAGTGAAGGCCACTTGATTGTTCACCACAATGTGTATGGTACCACCAGTAGTGTAGTTTGGAAGTGCACTAAGATGCAGAGTTTCATAGACTACACCTTGTCCAGCAAAGCTTCCATCTCCATGAATCAATACAGCCATATTTTTGGTCCTGTCAGTATCATTGGAGTAATATTGCTTTGCCCTTGTCTTTCCGACAACAACTGGGTCTACAGCTTCCAGGTGACTTGGATTGGCAACTAAAGATAAATGAATCCTCTTACCACCTCTGGTTGGCCTATCATAAGAAGTTCCAAGGTGATACTTCACGTCACCTGTTCCAGTGTAGAGCCCAACCTCATCTACAGGCTTAGTACCACCACTAAACTCACTAAATATTTGACGAAGCGGTTTTCGAACAACATTACCAAGCACATTTAGTCGTCCTCTATGAGGCATTCCAATAACTATGCTCTCAACCCCAAGATCAGCTGCCCTATCAAACATCTCCTTCATCCCAGGAATCAAAGTCTCCCCACCTTCAAGACCAAACCTCTTTGCTGTTGTCCACTTGGTGGCCAAGAAGTTCTCAAACTGCGTACTCCATATAAGCCTATCAAGAATAACCTCACGGCGTTGCCTATTGTATTGCATTGGTGTTGGGGTTTCAATTTTGTCTCTCAACCAGTTACATTTTTCGCGGTCTGCAATGTGCATGTACTCATACCCAATGCTCCCACAGTAAGCCTGCTCAAGCCGTGTCAAGATGGATCTAAGGGTCTGCACAGGTCGATTCTCCGACAGAAACCCAGCCATCCTCCACACACCTAAAAAAAATTCTCTATCAAGATCAGCTTCCGTAAAACCATAAAGGGCCGGGTCCAAATCATCTGGGATTTCTCTTTCTTCCAATCCCAATGGGTCCAGCTTGGCTTTCATGTGACCATTAACCTGATAAGCCCTCACAAACAACAACAATCGCATACTCTCCTGGATCGTTTGGCCTGAAATTCCAGGAGACGTAGCAGCCTGACCCACAAAATTCCTGAAGAAATTGTCCCATGACTCGTCAACACTATTCGGGTCAGCTTCCCAAGCCCTTTGAAGCTCCTCTAAATACACGCTACTGGTTCCATCTAAGAAACTATCAGTTAACCTAGACAAGGGTACAGGCCGAGGCACAGGTGCAGATTGTGCCTTTGCTTTAAACACAGTAGTATGAAAATATCGGCTCTGCACAGGAACAACTCGTGTCCTCGTTACATATGCACCTCTCTGAGATACAGTCCTCCTAATTGCAAGTTTCGCTACACTCGAACCAGCTCTAAACCATCCCATAGCTATCAATCAACACCTAACCAAAAACCACCAATTCCAAAAACATCAAACAAACCAACCACATCAACAACATCAAAACCTAACAGGATACACATTCAACACCAATCAAACAAAATATGCACAATAACAAAAACTAAACTGCAGTCAAATGAATAAATAATCTTCACCAAATCAGCACACGCAAAACATTATAAATCATACGAATCAACAACAAAAAGCTCTAATTTCAAGGTCAGTTTGATCTACAACATATTAATTGACAACAAAACCAAAAAACTCACAATACGTTAACATACATGAGCATCCAAAAATGAATTTTTTTTAAACGAAAAACTTAAAAAAAGAAATTTTGAACAGTGCCCAGATATTTAAACATCAAATGAGAGATGGGAAATTAATTTAATTAAAAAAAAAAAAAACCTCTATCGATGAGAGAAGCGACAACGGTGACTCGCTGTGAGTCTGTATTGAGACTCAAAAAAGTTTAAGTAGCGTTTTATTATGCTTTGCTTGTCTTTCTTCTGTTTTTTTTCCCACATCTTCTGGAAATATTCGATTTTAGTTTCCATATTTTATGCTGGGCTTAGATTTCGGCCCAAAAAAGGCCCAGGCCCATTATATTTTTCCTTTTTTTATTTTCCTTTTAATTTGTTGCTCGTATGAAAAAAAAAAAAATTTAATGCTAGTTTTATGAATAAGAAAAGAATATTTTGTATTGGAAAAGAAAATATTAGAATGATTGTCTTTGTTAGAGTTTGTAAATTTATGACATTTTCAATGATATTATTACTTTTGATGAGCTAAGGGAACAAATTATTTTTTAAAAACCGATAATTGATAGAGATTATTTAAAAATAATAGTAAGAACATTATATATATACATATATATATATATATTGCTATTTGAAACAGAATATTGAACCATTGAAATACTTTTTTTTTTAAATTCAAGTCAAAATTTTATTAATTAATTTTTCATGAATAGAAATGATTAAACATCTCCTTTTATCTTAAAAAATTAAGAATTCAAATCTATCAAAAGTATCAATAGTTTTCTATGAATTTAATCTTCTCCACCCCACAATTGAAAAATAATAATAATAAAAATGAAAAAGTGATCAATTTAAAGTTTAATTATGTGGTCAACGGTTGAAAATGTCATAGAGGAAAGGTATAAAAACACAGAGGCGTGCCGTAAAGTGCAATCCCACGCTGGGTTATGAGGTAGGTTGACTTTATTCGCGTTGAAAATATACAATTTTATTTCTTTGTTCATTTATTTGTTAAATTATAGAAATTGGAAAAACAACAAGCACTGAAAGTGGCAATGTTAGAACTTGATCAGATAAACAACTGCCTACCATTAATTTTGCAAGTGGGTTTATGATTGTTGCACATGGAATGCTTCATTGTTCATAAACAAGAATCTCATCAAAAATTAACTAAACAAAATCTCATCAGTAATTATTTTATTTTTACATTTTTACGTCATATTTATCCAAATCAGTGGAAATGTGGAACAATAGATAAATCTTACCTCCAAATCATATGCTACAACAGTAATCATTACCAAATGCATATTTAATTGGGTATCTAAACCACCATCAATTTTCCTTTTTTTTTTTTTTTAATTTACTAACATTTGATTAGAATAAAAAAACTGTCAAGACCAACCAGAGAAGGCTCTAATAATGTGGATCAAATAATTGACGAGACCAATTTAAATACGACTCCAATAATACAATTCAGATGCTCCTAAGCATTGAAAGATAGTTATCCAAACAAACGTGAAACTTATTATGCTCGAACTTATAACTTCTACTTAAAAAAATGAGGACACGTAAAAAGTGAGGACAAGTAGGGGCTACCATTGAGGCACCCTACTTGCAAGTAGACACATTTGTTACCTAACATCATATTTGTAGGAGTAAAAATGGTTTAAAAAAAAAATTATTACACAAAAACAGTCCTAAGTTAATCAATATAAAGCTACTAGGGTATAATTTTTAGTTTCTTGTTTCAAATTTACCAATTTTAATTGATTTTCCAACCCAAAGCACAAGAAAACAGAGAATGGAAAATGGTTTTCGATTTGGAACCATTTTGTAGCATCAAGAATAGCAACACTCCCGTCGTTCCTCTCCAAGATCAAATAATCTTCCATTGTTGAGTCCAAAACTTCTAATCGACTTGCAATCAATTTTCAAACCAGCATATCAACAAAGGGCAATTGGTTGTTCATTGCAATTTGCAAACATAAGAGCAAAAGAAGTAAAAAACACAGCATATTCTAGCAACATAAATGAGCAGATTTTCAGTTATCTATCTACATCAAGACAAGTAAAACAGTTGTTCGTCTGTCTTCAAGCAGCGAAAATGGATGAATGGATGAGAAAGAAAGGGAAGAAAGACTGTCATATATCATGAATTCCAGAAGTTGATTGAAAAAAGAGTCACCTTTAACAGACGAATGCCAGAAGCAGAAAAAAATAACAGAGGGATAAATACATGCACCCACCACAATGTCATCACAATTAGTTCTACACCCGAATGCCTGTCACCATCAAAACCTTCTCCCTCATACCACACATCTCCCAATTATGTTTACGAACCACAGCAACCCGATTTCTGGGCAGGTTGACCGCCACTGGCCGATGAATCTGTTTGGCTTATCTTAATTCCCTGAGGCTGGAACAATAAACAACATATGTTAAGATAAATAAAACAGGATTCCCATGAAGGCTGGCATGAATCTGTTTGGTATAGAGAAAGGTTAAGGTGGAAGAAAAATTGTTCTTTGTGAAGTGATGAGTACCTCAGTCTTGGAATCAGATTCTGCAAGCCTTTGCTTGATATCCTTTGCAATAGAAAAGAAAACTTCCTCCACGTTCAGATTGGTCTTGGCACTCTGCAGAACTTATTCACCCATTAAAAAGGGAAAAGAAATACAGTTTGAAAAATTCAATCCCAACTGCACATTGCTACTTACAGTTTCGAAGAATTTGATACCATACTCATCAGCGAGAGCTTGACCCTTAGAGGTAGGCACAGCCTAAAAAAGAACAAGAACATCCTTGTAGTCAGTACTCAAGTATGCACTCACTTCACACAAACACACAAAAATTACAGTACCCTAAAGAAAACAAAGGTAGAGTCATAGACATCTACACAGCTCTATCATTTTCTCAAACTTTAGGACAATGATTCAAGGACTTGGACAGACAGTTACAGAAGAAATGCAACTGAAGGTTGCATGTCCAATAAGGGGAACCACACCAAGTCACCATGTCGAAAATAAAAACTTGACCACCGTAGGCACAACCTCAATGGGAAGAAAAGATAATGTTCCTCACAGGTAGTCAAGAACACATACACATTAACACAAAGATACATATGTACAAAAAGACAGTATATGGAGCCCAAGTCTTGCACCCCTAGTTTTCCAAGAAAGCATGGTTATAGATACCTCTACAACTCATTTTTTTCTCACACTTTTAAGTTTTAATATGATCACACAAGTCTGTGACATGCATAGTCAGTTGGAAAATAATGCAACTGGAGAAGGGCTCCATCTCCAATAAAGGAATTTGCAATCCAACACAACCTATTGGAGAAAACACACATTGCTAACCTACTGGATATTTACAAAATACTTACTCTTTTGCTTTCATCCATGTCAGCCTTGTTCCCCACTAGTATCTTGTTGACATTGTCTGAAGCATGCTGTTCAATGTTGCGGATCCAGTTCCTAATATCTGTACACAAAAAGAGAAACATACTCTAAGGAGTTGCATGAAATGTAAAGGTAATACAACAAGTCATCAAAATGACGGAAACTGGACGTTGACAAGGGTAGACCTTCATTCATGCAGCTCAACTAAAGAAGAGAAGAAAATACCAAAGAACCTGATTTCATTTAAAAACCACACCCAAATGAAACTTGCAAGCTATGCATGTAACGGAAGAGGTATTAAACAAAATGGAAAAATAAATTAATCAAAATTTTCATAATTCATGGAAATGGGGCATTTTATCAAAATCAAAAGCTAAGGATAGGGAAAGAAATATTACTGTTGAAAGATGATTCATCAGTAACGTCATACACAAGCAAGATCCCCATGGCTCCACGGTAGTAAGCTGCAGAAGGGTATAAAGCACATGAGCCAACTCCAGCATTATTTAATAATTTGCAAGGTACAATTCATGACAAAAACAACAATGAAACTAATAAAATCCAAATTGCCTATACAAAGAAATCTGCTAAGACAACCTATTTCTATGCCAAAAACTATCAAGGTCTACTAATCATTATCAACCACTTGCAAGGTACAAACCATACAATATCAATATCCAGAAACTATACAAACCATTGAAGCTTCTATAACAATTGTTTTGAAAACCCTTTCTGGGGAAAAGAACATCATACTTCATTTTTCAAATTACAGAGTTGAGTTTGCAGTCAACAAACCATTTTGTAAACCCCCGCCCTCATTAAAACCCCAAACACACATAAAGAGGGCAACATCTACTGACACATCTACCTATTTTCAAAAGAAAAGAGCAAACTGCCAGAAGGTAAAATATGAACCTGTTGTGATGGTCCGAAATCGCTCCTGACCAGCCGTATCCCAGATTTGCAATTTAATCCGTTTTCCATCAAGCTCAATAGTTCTTATCTTAAAATCAATACTGTAGAAAAAGCGTCAGAATGAATAAATACTCCAGCAAAATAAGCTTCTACAACTATCAACATCAAATAGCATATTTTTCTCCTTTCAATGAAACGAGAAGTAAAACAAATAGACAAAAGGATAATCCTATATATTTATAGTTCCTTAAGCTACAACCATTACAGAAAGCCATTCTAGATGCAACACCAAGGTCATATTGTCTAAAAAATCCATGAACTTGGCCGGAAAAACATGAGATTTTTGGTCTCTTCATTTTCCTATTTCCCCAGAATATTACAAACACAGTAGCTAAATGCCCAATAGTCAATCAATCATCCATAGTTTTGCCTCAAATGAGTAGGTCAGATTGATGATTACTCTATATTCCTTTTCTTAATATAAACATTTGCACTATGTAAAAGTGGTAATACACTTTCAAGATATAACATTTGCAGAGTGCCCAAGGATACAAACCCAATAGTAGTGATGAAACTGGTAGTGAAGGAACCATCAGAAAAACGCAAAAGCAAACAACTCTTTCCCACACCTGCATACATAGTAATCAGAATTTCAGATAACCAGAAGAAAAGATTCAAATATCGAAAATGTAGCATTCAATTAAATCATTATGTACACTCTAGAAAACCTGCTTCCAAATTGGTCACCTAACTCGACATACTAAGTTCATAACTCTTGAAATGAAAAAAAAAAAAACAGAAAGCTAAGCAGCAGCAGCATGAGCAGTGAAATAACCACCAAGGGAATTTAGACTGCTCCAGAACAAAGCATATAAAATCAACAATTCACAAACATCCATATCTAAACTAACTAAAGATAGCAATACAGACAAAATCTAATAATAATAAAAAAACAAACATTCAAAAGTACAGACCTGCAGCTGGCGTGTAAGCATAATGCAGACAAACTCATACGCAACCAAATAAACCAGTAGCACATTTTCAAAGAAACCCATCAAAATTGTAGCACATTTTCAAAAACAAAACCATCGAGGATTGATCCAAAAACACATCATAATCACAAATGCCCAAAATTTGTCAAGTTCTGCAGATAATGTAAGCATCTAACATTGACCCAGAAAAATCATTTTCTAACAACACAGAAACGAAAATAAAAATCCAAAAAGCAAAAACCAACCGCATCAAATCTGAAACCATTAGGCAATCTGATTCTATCATACAAACAAATCAAACCCAGATGAAGAAGACACACAAGATCATTCGTTTCGAATTTATTTGATTTCATGAGCTCCAAATAACAGAAGGTAAAATGAAAACTTAACCGCTGTCGCCGATCAAAAGAAGCTTGATGAGGTAATCGTAATCAGCACGAGCCCTTGTTGGTGGTGCAGCCATCGATTCTCTCTCTCTCTAAATAACAAATGAAATCCTCCCTCTGCCTCAACAAGCTAAAAAACCAACAATGTAAAAGATCAGAAACCCAAAAATGGAAGGGAGAGAGAGAGATGTCTATATTGCTGTTGTTGTTACCTTGACAACTTTCGAAGCGTAGAAAAAAGTTATCAAATGGTTGGTGACATGGGAGAGACGACGAAGACGACGACGATGATGATGGTGTTGATGATGATTATCAGACTCTCTCCCTCTCTCTCTCTCTCTCTGTACGTCCAACGAACTTGGGACTTCTTCGACTCTTCTCTGTCTCTCCGCGTATTTGACGTGGCGTGGTCATGCTTTTCTGTTCCACCCTACATTTCCATTCGATGCGGGTGCCCACCTACCTACACTCCTCCACACCTAATCACTCCTCATTCTTTTTCATTTTTCTTCTCTTTATTTTATTATCTATTTTTTTTTTTTATGTATTTTCTTTTAAAAAACATTTTTTTATGCCCTTTCTACTTCACTTGCTAAAGTTAAAAATCAATAACAACATGTTGACGTTCGATATCAGTTAATTAAGATTCGTCTTAGCCCAGTACTGCAGTGAACGAAATGCAAAAGAAATGGATCAGGATGACAAAAAGAAAAAAAGTAGATACAGAATTTTTAAAGTGATTCGACTCAAAGTGATGTCTATGTCTACTGTTTTTCTCATTATATTTCGATAGAATAATAGTGCTCTTAGTAAAAGGGTTTTCTCTCTCTCATTTACAATGAAATTTCTCTCTTATTTATAGAGAAATTGAAGTGCTACAGTAATATATAATAAAACAAAATGCAATAAGTCAAATTGTAATAATGAATTACATTTAATGATACTGACATTTGTCAGACCAACTCTATCAAAGCATGAGTTTAGACAGTAATCTCATGTTGGTTATGTGAGATTTCCTTAATCCATATTGTAATTTCTAACGAGATTGACGTGTACGATACGTCTTGAGCTGTAATCGGTCTGACAGTTCTGACTGTAGTTAACTTGCACTCTGAGAGGTGTGACAGAAGCGAGCTCTTTAGCGAGCAAGATATTATGTCAAGCTAATGAGCGAATAAAGTTTTTCTATCGAGTTGACCTTATTTTGAACTGTTGTTCGAGATGATAGACGAACTGAATGACGATCTGATGAATCAACAAGTAATCGATCTCATAAGTGGGCTCATGGACGAGTTGATAAGCAAGCATAAGCAACGGATCGAACGAATGGACAGGAATATGGACTAGCTGATTGCTAAGCCTTTTGGGCCTTTGGTTCTTAGGCTCATCCTTTGTGCTTTTAACAACCTATTTAACTTGATCGCAAAAATACTCATAACACAACATTTGAATTGATTAAAGTGTGGTTATTGAAGGCTATTTAAAAATTATTATTGATACATAACCTTACTCAAATAAGATAGCCGAATATATATATTTTATAATGAGTGTGTTTTTTAAAACTGATATTGAACTTGTTATGGATAAAATAGCGATCAGAATATTCAAGCCCAGACGGATCTACAGTGCAGGCCTAATATCCCAGAAGCCCAATTATTCGCCATCATTTAGGCCCACTCTCCTAGAAGAGGGGCCCGTTAGTGAGCGCTTGTTGTGGCCGCAGACCACTACCGCCCATTCTGACCGCAGACCGTCTATTCCGCAAGACTGGCTGTGACCGCTATAACCTCCGCCATTCAAATCACCGTGTTCTCCTTCAACTTTATTTGTTGAGTTTGATCGCTGGTTCTTGTCGCTGGCCGTTGGCTCTCATCCCTCAAACTCGCTCGCCAGATTATCCGTCATCCGTGACAGTTAAGCCTACTCGCTATATTTCCGCCATGATTGACCGCCTGTCTAACCGCTATTCCTGTCCGATTGGGGCATCCGCCAAGAGGAACCATCCATCAGAGATGACCAACAAGTCATTCTCGTCCAAAGTTATCTGTCTGAGCTGGTCGCTGGTTTCTGAGCGTAGCCGCGTTCCGACTCCCTCGTTCATGGCATTACTCGCCTCACCGCCATATCCAACTACGGACATACCGACTTATAACCCGCCTTCTCAATCCTCCCGAAAGACAGTGTTCAAAGACCCTCTTGTTCCCCCTCCTGATTCGGTGTTCTATCTGTTGGAAGGTCCAACTCCGCCTCGCATCTGAAAGTCTCATGTCAGCAGAAGTCAACAACGCCATGCAGAGTACAGTTCCGAGGCTTGCCATGCATGCTATGCCCGGCAGAAGCTGTGATCTCAACCTCGCCAGTCCATCATTGCGTATCCGACCCGGTCAGCAAAAATCCCCTTTCTGGGCAGACCTTGGATGCGACAGATTCGACCACATTTAATGAGTTTTCAGCCGTATTTAATGCATTGTCAGTCGTTTTAATTGGGATTCCAGCGCATTAAATGTTGTCTGTTAGTGTAATTGTAGTTAACTGTTTGCTTTTGTCTTATTCTTTTTACTGTAACATGTCCCCTTCCTCTATAAAAGGGGACGATTTTCACTGTAAAAAAGGATCGAATCTCTGAGTGTCGTTACTCTGTCCAAATAGTGAGAGAGTGAACAGTGGACGTAGGCATCTTTTTGGGCCGAACCACTCTAAAAATCTTCTGTGTTTTCTCCTCATCGCCTCTAACCTCTCATTCTCATTCTCATTGTTCTTCATGCAACCCATTGACCGTACGAAACTGTGAGCTTGGGCCCTAAAACAACCTCATTGGCTAAGGGAACATTTTCCTTACGTTAACATTTTTGGCGCTAGAAGAAGGGACTCATCTTCGGTTTCATCATCTTCCAGTCCATTAGCTTTCGCAGCTCTTTCTTCGTTCGCCATGGTTAGAGGAATGATTCCTAGAGACTCCAATGTACCAGAAAACCGCCAGGAAACTTCAGACCATCGACAAGCCATGTCTACCGGAGGAGTGTCCAATAATGGCATAGAGACATCTAACGTGCCTGGGACGGGAGACGCTCAAGGTATACTCCCTCTCCCGACTCGCCAACCTACGTGTAATGCTGCAGGTGGAGACGCAATGCAGGTGATACAACGACGACAGGAGAGGCTGGAGAATACCGTCGCGGAGTTTATGGGTGAAGTTAGGACTCTGTTCCGGAACCAAGTCCAACCTCCTCAAGTTCCCCCCCAAGTCGTTCCGGAGAGAAATGTTCCCCTTAGGAGGCACGCGGAGAATCCTGATATGAGTGGGAGGGGTGTCAGAGAGTTTGAAAGAGAAGGGTCTGTCCATTCCTACAGCGTGCATTCTAGTGCTCAACCCCCACGAGCCCGCGATAGGCATCGACCGGAGCTGACTGGCCGCAATCATGATCAAATCCCGACCCATATAGATGGAGCGGGGCTAGGACCTGGTGCAGGAGCGCGAGCTGGTAGAAACAATCGATCCCCAGGCAGGAGAGATGGACACTCCGCTGTGAGAAGAACTGAAACGCGGGGTACGATGGTAGCCGAACTCCTCCAAAGGGTCCGGCAGTTGGAAAAACGACCTGTGGTGCAGGAACAGAGGGGCCAAGCCAGGCAAAAGGACCCCATTCGCTGTGGAGATTGAGCTGGAGCCGTTCCCCCCAAGATTCAAAGTTCCCAACATTCCCCAGTATAGAGGAAACTCCGACCCCTACGATCATCTGGACGCCTTCAACATACAAATGGACCTCCAGACAACAAATCCGCTTGTGAAGTGTAGAGTGTTCCCAGCTACTCTTGGAGACATTCGCAGACATGGTTCAGAAGCCTCCCACCGCGCAGCATCAATAACTGGGAGGAGTGCCAGCAGAAGTTCCTGAACCAGTATAAGGCGCTAAAGAGGCGGCTGGCGCCACGATGTCACCTTTCTACCATCCGTCAATGCCCAGGTGAGCCTTTGAAAGAATACATCAACAGGTTCAGGCGCGAGGTGACGAACGTAGAGAGCCCTACGGATGAAGGGGTTTTGTCAGCTATCTCGTCTGGTCTAAGGAAAGATGGCAAATTGTACGAGAGCATATATAGGTCCCCCGTCAAGGACCTGGGAGAGTTCTATGACAGAGCTGAGAAGGAAATCTGGTGGGAAGAAGTGACGAATCCTAGGAAGACCAGTGCTCAAAAGGACGAAGCTGGTACTTCCAGTCATGAAAGGAAAAGGAGTGGTGAAGGCAGCAACCCTGGAGGGCGAAGAGAAAACCAGCAGGTTGCCAAGAAAGCCCGAGACTGGCGGAGACCAGACAGTAGTCGGGGATCGGAGCGGCCATGGTATCGAAGTCGTTACAATACTTACAACGCCCTGTCAAATACCCAAGATCGGATATATGCGATTGAGAAGAACAGGAAAAATTTTGGGCAGCCGGCTCCCCTTCAGGGTCCAAAAGGGCGGAGAGACATGAAAAAATTTTGTGCCTACCACAACGACATTGGGCACAATACCTCTGACTGTTGGACACTCAAAGATGCCATCGAGGAATTAATCAGAAATGGCCGCCTGAAGGATTATGTCATGAGAGCCCCAAGGCGACCTTCTCAGCAGCAACGGCCGCGCCAGCGTTCAGAAGACCCTCCAGCTCAAAACCAGCCAGAGCCGAATTCTACCCAAGGGCCCTCCGTCAGGACCATCCATACAATCCATGAGGGACCCTCACAAGCAGGAGAATCTAACCGGTCTCAAGAACGATTTGTGCGGAAAGCAAGACGCGTCCAGCCTGGGAAGCAGGGGGAGTCAGGGAGACCTGCCAAGAAAGCCAAGAAGGTGGCGGAGGACATTGTGTTTACTGATGAAGACGCGCGGGATGTCCGCCTCCCTCACAATGACGCTTTGGTAATCAGGGCGCGTATCGGCAACTCGGTGGTGAAGAGGATCATGGTAGATACTGGCAGCTCCGTGAATGTCATGTACAAAGACTGCTATGATCAGATGGGGATTGGTGATGATCAGCTAAAACCATCCCCTGAACCCCTTTACGGATTTACTGGAGACTCGGTCATTCCTGCTGGACAAATCAGATTGCCTTTGACCCTCGGCGATGCCACCAAGCAGTCCACAGTGCTGACGGACTTCATCATCATCAACTCTCCCTCGGTGTACAATGTGGTAATAGGAAGGCCCACGATGAACGATCTCGATATGGTTGTCTCCACCAGGGCTCTCGCGGTGAAGTTCCCAACCCCCAACGGCGTGGGATGTGTGCAGGGCGAACAATCCATGGCTCGTCGCTACTATGTCGACGCGATCAGAAAGGGGTCCCTGGGGAAGAAGGCAGAGGAGGTTCCGGAGCGGGAATTGCAGGTAATTACTTCCTCAGGGGTCAGTCACGATTTGGATCCCAGGGAATTTGACGTACATCAAAATACTGGTCCAGTAGAAGAGCTTGAGGACGTCCCGGTTGTTGAAGTTGATGCGTCAAGGTGTCTCAAGCTGGGTAGAAGCTTGGTCCCGGAGGTAAAGCATCAACTAATTAACTGCCTCAAGAAAAATACAGATATATTTGCCTGGAACCATGGGGATATGGTGGGAATAGACCCGAACGTGATGACTCACAAGCTGAACGTCAACCCTCGCCACCGACCGGTCTGCCAGAAGAGGAGGCAAATGAATCAAGAACGCAGCGAAGCCCTGAAGGAAGAGATGGACAAGCTCCTGGCCAACAAGTTCATCCGAGAGGTCCAATATCCGAAATGGGTAGCTAACCCCGTGCTGGTAAAGAAGAAAAACGGGAAGTGGAGAACCTGCATAGACTTCACGAACCTTAACAAAGCTTGCCCGAAAGATAGTTTTCTTCTGCCCAGAATTGATCAGCTGGTGGACGCGACGGCGGGACATGAACTCCTTAACTTCATGGATGCTTACTCAGGCTACAACCAGATCCCCATGGACCCAAAAGACGAGGAATGCACATCGTTCACCACTGACCGGGGGCTCTACTGCTACAAGGTAATGCCCTTCGGCCTAAAAAATACAGGAGCTACTTATCAGAGATTGGTGAACAGAATGTTTGAAGAGTTGATCGGGAGGAGTATGGAGGTCTACGTGGACGACATGCTTGTGAAGTCGGAGAAAGCCGCCGATCACGTCCGCGATCTTGAAAGAATGTTCAGGATCCTGAGGAAGTATCAAATGAAACTCAACCCTCTCAAGTGCGCCTTCGGGGTCTCCTCAGGTAAATTTCTTGGGTTCGTTGTAAACAACAGGGGAATAGAAGCTAACCCGGAGAAGATACAAGCCTTGCTGGACATGAAGTCGCCAAGAAATGTGAAAGAGATTCAGAGTCTGAACGGCCAGATTGCGGCCTTAAGCCGTTTCGTCTCCAAGGCCTCCGACAGATGTGTTCCGTTCTTTGAGGTGTTAAAGAAGGCTAGGAACTTCAAGTGGACCGATGAGTGTGAAGCCGCCTTCATGCAGTTAAAGGAATACATAGGGCGCGCTCCGCTGCTGACTAAACCAAAAGAAGGGGAAACTCTTACCATCTACCTGGGGGTTTCCCAGCATGCCCTGAACGCAGCATTGATAAGGCAAGAAGGAAATGGAGCACAGATACCGGTGTACTTTGTAAGTAAGAAGCTGGTCGAGGTAGAATCCAGATACACCCCAATGGAGCTGCTCGCCTACTGTTTGGTGATGACATCCAGGAAGCTGCGTCCATACTTCCAGGCACACAAGATTGAAGTCCTAACCAGGTACCCTCTGAAGTAAATCCTTCAAAAACTAGACACCTCCGGCCGACTCATCAAGTGGGCCATTGAGCTCGCCCAATACGACATCGAGTTCAGACCAAGGCCGGCGATCAAGGGTCAGGCACTGGCAGACTTCATTGCTGAGTTTACAGCACCGGCAGACGATCAAGCTGAAACTTCTGAAAGACCATACTGGGAGCTCTTTGTGGACGGGTCCTCTTGCGAGAGGAGCGCTGGAGCCGGAATCCTGTTGATTAATCCAGACGGGGGTAAGTTCCTTTGTGCCCTTAAATTCGGCTTTAGGACAACTAACAATGAGGCGGAGTACGAAGCGCTGTTGACAGGGCTCCATCTGGCTAGAAGGATGCAGGTGGAACAACTTAGGATCTTCAGCGATTCCCAATTGGTTATCTGCCAGATAAAAGGTCAATATCAGGCCAAGGGGGCGAAGATGGCGGCCTATCTGCAGGAGGTTTAGAAATTACTGGGGGCTTTCGAAGCATTCGAGTTGAACCAGATCCCGAGCGCCCAGAACTCCCACGTAGACGCTCTGGCTCGTCTGGTATCCGCTCAAGATACGGACCGCACCGAAAGCATACCTGTGGAGTTCCTGCCCAAACCAAGCACCAAGTCTGACATGGAAGTGATGACCCTAACAGTGGCAGATGGATCATGGATGAGCCCTCTGGTCGATTACTTGCAAGAAGGCACACTGCCAGAGGATAAGATGGAGGCGCGCCGTCTGCGAGTAAGAGCGGCCAGGTACTGTATCTATGGTGATGTCCTCTATAAAAGGGGCCTTTCAACCCCTCTTCTCAGGTGCATTGGTAAGTCGGAGTGCACTGCCTTGATGAGGGATATACATGAGGGACACTGCGGCAACCATGTTGGAGGGCTCTCCTTAGCTCAGAAAGCACTCAGGCAAGGTTTTTACTGGCCGACGATGAAGAAGGACGCCATTGACCTGGTGAAGAAGTGTGACAATTGCCAGAGATTCTCTAAGGTTCCCCGAGCTCCACCAGCTTACCTCCGTCAGATGATCAGTCCATGGCCCTTCGCCATCTGGGGCATGGACCTAATTGGACCTCTTCCAGTAGGACGAGCAAGGTGTAAATATGCCGTAGTGGCCGTTGATTACTTCACCAAATGGGCAGAAGCAAAGGAGATGGCTGAGATCTCCACGACGAAGATTGAGAAGTTTGTGTGGGATCATATAATCTGCAGGTTCGACGTCCCCCAGCAACTGGTGACAGACAACGGAACCTAATTCACAAGTGAGCAGTTTCAGGAGTTCTGCCATAGCCTCAGCATTGTCAAAAGCTTCTCTACAATTGACCACCCGCAAACCAATGGTCAGGTGGAAGCGGTCAACAAAATCATCAAGCAGATCCTGAAGACTAAACTTAAAGCCAGGAAGGGAGTGTGGGTTGACGAGCTACAGAAAGTGTTGTGGGCCTACCGCACTACCGCCCTCAGTACTACTGGAGAGACCCCCTTCTTAATGGTCTACGGGTCTAAAGTCATGATTCCAGCAGAATTCGAAGTCTACAGTCACCGCAGGGCAAGCTTCAACTTCGATGACAACAACCAGCTCCTGGCCGCCAGCTCAGATTTACTCGAGGAATCAAGAGAAGCTGCTCGCCTCAGGGTGGCCGTCTACCAGCAGAGGATGGCCAGACACTAAAATGAAAAGGTCCGGGTACGTCAATTCAAACCAGGTGATCTTGTCCTACGAGAGATCCTGCCCAGTGCTCGCAAAGCAAGTGAAGGGGTGTTGGGGCCGAACTGGGAAGGACCTTACATGATCCACGAGAGCCTGAACAACGGAGCCTACCACTTGGCGGACATGGACGGGGCAATTCTGCCAAGGGCTTGGAATGCCATCCACCTGAGGACGTACTACACTTGAAGTGTTATATTGTTGTTTACTATCGCTATTCTGTCACATATGTAAAAACAAACCATGTATAGATATAATGAGAATCGTCTATCAATTGTGATGGAATATTTCTAACATCAAATGTCTACATGTGTTTTTATGAAAGGTACACCACCAAACGGCCATGCGTCAACTTAAAGCTCCAACATCTAATGGCCCTAAGGGGCAGGAGGGGTGAAAACGGTCACGAGCCCACGCACCTAGTCGCCGCTCACTGACTGGCCTCCCCCTCCACCTTCGCGCACGATCAAAAATAAAGGGTTCGATCGAAATGACACTCAGCCCTGATTCTGAAAAAATAAAAGGCCCGATCGAAGTGACACTCGACCTGACTTATGCTGTAGATGCTCAGACTAAGGCCTTGTGAGCGCAGCCGAGGTCTCATCCTCCACAACTCTCGCTGTATATGCTCAGGTATATCCTTGTGAGCGTAGCTGGAGAGGTTTACTCCATTATGCTGTAGATGCTCAAGCTATGGCCTTGTGAGCGCAGCCGAGGTCTCATCCTCTACAACTCTCGCTGTATATGCTCAAATATATCCTTGTGAACGCAGCTGGAGAGGTTTACTCCATTATGCTGTAGATGCTCAGGCTAAGGCTTTGTGAGCGCAGTCGAGGTCTCATCCTCCACAACTCTCGCTGTATATGCTCAGGTATATCCTTGTGAGCGCAGCCGGAGAGGTTTACTCCATTATGCTGTAGATGCTCAGGCTACGGCCTTGTGAGCGCAGCTGGAAAGGATCACCGCGTCATACGACCCAAGCTCCTTCAATCTGAACGCGGTCCGTCATTAATCCATACAGCGATCGGAAAAGATACGGCTACAACCTATCTATTATCCGTCTGGTTCCTTCTCTTATCTAACAAGATCATTATTGTCTACCTTGCCTTTTTTCGTGCACCAATATATATATATATATTGGAAGCAAAATTATTGCGGGATCGAAATTATTTGTCCATCCTCAAGGGCCCTCTTACGCCCTTCCGATTATTATGTGTGTTGGAGGTGTTCTGCTGGATATCGTCCACAATACGAAGAATTATTTTCCCAATTATATCTCTCCAAAGATATGAATGGAGGCGGCCACCCCCCTTATCATTCTTAATTTGTTGTTTATCTAGCAGGGTATATTTATCCGCGATTTATTATTACTGCGTTCATGAAGATGAGAGAGCAACAAAGCGGATTAAAAGAAATCCTATTCAGATAATAATTAAACAATAATTGTAAAAATGTTCTGAAAACAAAAATCACAGTTATGGAAGCTGATCAATGTTCAATGCACAGTAAGAAGAAAAATATCAAAATATCATGCTTCAAGAAGCTTTGGAGGAGCTGGCTGGAGTGTCCGCTGGAATCTTAGAAGAGCTGGAGGGGGCGTCTTTGGGATCTTTGCTGCTGGAGGCCGCTTGAGAGGATGTGCCCTGTCCCCCATCCTTCGTCGATCCCTGAGGAACTGAGGAAGAACCACCCTGGGCCGACAAAGCACCGGTCTGAGTGGGAGGTGGGTCTGAAGCCTTCTGCGGGGCTAGAGAAGTCTTCTCCTTCTGAACGCCTTCCGCCCCCTTCTTCTGGGCATCTACAGCAGCGCGAGCTTCATATTTCTTTACTTTCGCCACTGCGTCCTTCCCAAGGTATGAATAATCCAGCGAAGGGTGACGCAGCCACGTAGTGTATAAAAACTTGCTGCCTGTCTTTTTAGTGGCTTCCTTCCAAGCTTGGTTGGCTCGAAGTTTCGCTTTGCGACACTCTTCTTGTGCCGCAGCTAAGCTCCTCTCAGCATCATCAGCCCGCTTCTTCTAAATAACTGCATCCTCGGTAATCTTCTCCATGTCCTCGGTGGCCTTCGCAAGTGAGTCGGAGGCAGCAAGACGAAGCTTCTTCTCCTTATCCGCGATCTTCTCCACACCCTTAAATTTCTGCTCCAGCTCGAAGATAGTTTTTGCAACAGTCGCGGACCCCTCTTTAAGGCTCTGAACTTCCACTTCCAGCTCCAGTTTCATCTCCTTGAGGGCAGTTTTCTCCCCTATCAGGTCGGGATGGTCCCGACGCATCTTCATCATGGCCAAAGAAGCCTGAAAGGATAGCAAGTTAGCGACGAATATGAGCGTAAAATGTGATTACAAGACAGTGAATATAACTTACAAGCACGTTGCAGCGTGCGACATAGTTAACCAACAGGTCACCGCGAATGTGCTTCTGGTAGATATCCGGCTTGTGGGGGCCCAATAATGCTGGCAACCGATCCAGCAAGTCGTTGAAGTACTCCCCCGCGTTAGCCTCAGGGGTCGATTCCTCATCAATTTCTCCTGCTACGACCACCTTTTCCTTGCCCTTGTTTTTGGATCTCGAGCGCTTCGCAGAGGGCTCCAAGGCTCCCTCGTCCTCTTCTTCAATCTCTGAAGTCTAAATTCTTTTTTCGGCAGCACCCCTTGATCGCTTCGCGGTTTTCTCCACCAAGCTTTTGACCCTCATCCTAGGCGGCACAGCAGACGGAGCAGCAACTGTGACTGGTGAACCCACCGGCGGGGTTGGGGGTTCCTTCGAGCCTGTTATCTCCACTTCGGGCCCCCCCTGTCCCAGCTATGGGCGAAGAAGAAGGAGAAATCATGTCAAGGTCCACCATTGTTTTGTGTTTCTCTGGAGCTGGAGTGGAAGTCCCTTCACCGGTCTCTGCGAAAAACAGATTTGACCTCTCGACCCTTCCGTTTACCGACGTCGAAAGCCAACCTCAAGGGTGCAGTCTCTGTCCCGGGTGCGAGCCCGTATTTCCTCAGCCAAGAGTTCTCTGGAAAGTGATCGTCCTTAGGACTCTTCACCTCGATGTATCTCTTCAGCGTCCTTGTCTCCTCCTCCGTGAGACTAACCGTCCCTTTGGTAAAAGCTGCATGCAGAAATAGAGAACGTTAGTAATAATGAGGTATGTAGACAAATGTGAGAACGCTGCAATAACAAGCTGAAATGGGCCTACCAAGATCATGGTAGAAGTCAAAATGAGTGAGTTTCTGCAGGGACAGACAGGTAGCGTAAAACCACTTGGATTTATAATCCCCTACATTTGATTTGCCAGCCTTTAATGGCAGAAACGCCTTATAGGGGGAGTTGCGAGCGGTGATATAGTAAATACCGTCTCGTTTAGTATCGTGAAGGTTAGTGGTGGATTTAAATAAATAAAGACGCCGAATTATGTTTGGGGTCGGTGGTGGAAGGCCGTTCTTGAGGAAAGTATGAGCTAGGGTGGTTATTTGGCCGTAGGAATTCGGTGTAAGCTGGAAAGGGGCTATCTTCAGATCATTCAGCAAAGTTATTATATATGGGGGAACCGGGAACCTAAAACCCATCTTCACATGATGGCGACTGATCGCTATAAACCCATCAGAGGGATCAGTCGTGTGATCGTGAAGGGCAGGGACCATGACAAGACAAGTGAAAGGAAGATGGTATGCATCGGCCACGATTTTGAGTTCCTTAACAGTCATCTGGGAGTCATATTGGTAAAAGGTCTGGTAAGCAAAGGTCTCCCTTCGCCCAAAAGAACTCGGCGTGTCCTCACTGCCCTGAGCATTTGCACTTGAAGATTCCCCATCATGCTGAGGAGATCTCTCCCCGGAGCTTTCATCACTGAACATGACTCGACGATAACGAAGTCCACGGCTTGACATCTACAAAAGAAACAGCTCATCAGGCCGCTGACAATCACCCAGACTCAAAGAGCAAGAAGTACCTAAGAAAACTAAGTCTAAGCATCAAGCCGTGTGCCTAGAAAGCCAGGAGGGGAGGGGGGCGAGGGCCTCATAACGAGCTAGCTGCCCTACGACGCTATTGGACTCGACCGTACCATGAAGCAGTACGGAGGTTATTCGCCCCAACTGGTCCATAATTTCGAAAAGGAAAACGCCACGCAGAAAATGAAAAACAACAGTACCGAGAACGATGTGAACAGGAGAAAATAGCCTTACCTTGAGTATGGTGGTCACCGAAAGTTGCAGATGATAACTTATGAGCAGGGGAAGAAGACGATGAAAATGCCTATGAATTTCGAAAATGCCAGAAGAAGAATATGGAAGGGTGTTTCTTCTTTTCAAAATAATTCAGCCCAACCGTTAGATGAAGACAGCTGGGCAACCGCCCCCAATCTGACGATGTGGCGCGATTCTCGGGATTTTATCATTATGCAGTGTGTCTGTTGAGTGACGTGCATTAAATGCCCACGGCGCGCGTTATGGCCAGTAACCGTCGTCTGGGGAAGCGCCACGTGGCCTGGCAGTAAAGTGGAATTCAAAAGGTACTATAACCGCTCTTCTTTTTGTAACTGCTCCCGCCTATTCTGCTCGCTCTGGAATGCATGACTCCTGGTCTTCTTTAAGCACCAAGAGCCAGGGGGCTTTATGTTATGGGTAAAATAGCGATCATAATATTCAAGCCCAGACGGATCTACAATGCAGGCCCAATATCCCATAAACCCAATTATTCGCCATCATTTAGACCCATTCTCTTAGAAGAGGGGCCCGTTAGTGGGCGCTTGTTGTGGCCGCAGACCGCAGACCTTCTATTCCGCAAGACTGGCTGTGACCGCTATATCCTCCGCCATTCAAATCACCGTGTTCTCCTTCAACTTTATTTGCTGAGTTTGATCGCTATTCCTTGTCGCTGGCCGTTGGCTCTCATCCCTTAGACTCGCTCGCCAGATTATCCACCATCCGTGACAGCTAAGCCTGCTCGCTATATTTTCGCCATGATTGACCGCCTGTCTGATCGCTATTCCTGTCCGATCGGGGCATCCGCCAAGAGGAACCATCCATTAGAGATGATCAACAAGTCATTCTCGTCCAAAGTTATCTGTCTGAGCTGGTCGCTGGTTTCTGAGTGTGGCCGCGTTCCGACTCCCTCGTTCATGGCATTACTCGCCTTACCGCCATATCCAACTACGGACATACCGACTCATAACCCGCCTCCTCAATCCTCCCGGAAGATAGTGTTCAAAGACCCTCTTGTTCCCCCGCCTGATTCGGTGTTCTATCTGTTGGAAGGTCCAACTCCGCCTCGCATCTGGAAGTCTCATGTCAGCAGAAGTCAACAGCGCCATGCAGAGTATAGTTTCGAGGCTTGCCATGCACGCTACGCCGGGCAGAAGCTGTGATCTCAACCTCGCCAGTCCATCATTGCGTATCCGACCCGGTCAACAAAAATCCCCTTTCTGGGCAGACCTCGGATGCGACGGATTCGGCTACATTTAATTAGTTTTCAGCCGTATTTAATGCATTGTCAGTCGTTTTAATTGGGATTCCGGCGTATTAAATGTTGTCTGTCAGTGTAACTGTAGTTAACTGTTTGCTTTTGTCTTATTCTTTTTACAGTAGCATGTCCCCTTCCTCTATAAAAGGGGACGATTTTCACTGTAAAAAATGATCGAATCTCTGAGTGTCGTTACTCTGCCTAAATAGTGAGAGAGTGAACAGTGGACGTAGGTATCTTTTTGGGCCGAACCACTCTAAAAATCTTCTGTGTTTTCTCCTCCTCGCCTCTAACCTCTCCTTCTCATTCTCATTGTTCTTCATGCAACCCATTGACCGTATGAAACTGTGAGCTTGGGCCCTAAAACAACCTCGTTGGCTAAGGGAACCTTTTCCTGACGTTAACAGAACTCATTATAACTTATGTAGTCTAATTATTTACTTTTATAAATAAAAGATAACTATCCCTATAACAATTTCAAGGAAAATAAAAACAATATCGCTATAACATCAAAAGAAAACTACTTACAAATACTTATAAAATGTGTGGCACAAATATGTACACATGAATGAAATACAACCACTCTTACAACAAGGAAAAAAAAACTCGTGCATGAACTTATAAACCTAACACTAAGTTGGACGAAAAGGTGCAAGCTAGTATGGGACATGCTCTATTTTATTCGGTTTAAACTATACAATTTAGAGAAAAAGTCTAATATTAATTAGTCAAGAGTCTACCACATGGTTTGAGCCTAATGTGATTTAGTAACACGTGCGAATATGTCAATTACAACGTGATTTTAAGGACTACATGTACAGTCTAGATATATACCATTAGATATAAGAATGTCTATTGGGTACTCCATAAATCCCCAAATCTTAATCCTTATTTAGAGAGAGATTTTGGGAATTGTGGATAGAAATGGTTATGGAAATCCATCCTCAATTATAAATAGAGATAAGAATGGCAAAATGGAAATCAACCCAATTTCCATTTCCCTAATTTCTCTATTAATTTAATTTAAATAAAAAATATTTTTTTTTTAAGATTTTAATTTGTTTCTGTAAGAGGAGATTGTAATTCTTTTTTATTTTGATGTGTTCCTGTTAAACCATTACCTCCCACATAAAAAGCATAAAAAATAGGGCAATAGGCACAAATGACAGGCTGATTTGTAATCAGACAAAGAGCAAAAAGTGCTTTTGTTCGGCAAAAAAATGTATAAAAAAACTGAAAAGATATTTTTAAGAAAAAAATAAAATTTTTAAAATTTGAAAGATAATTTATCCCTTTTTTTTTTCTTTTTGACTTGAAATAATTTATCTCTTTTTTATTTTTCCAAAATATCTTTTCAAATTAATATTCTAAAATTCTGATGAAAAAAATATATGATCATTTAAAACACTTTCACATGAGTACCCGTGAATGGATATATATACACACTTATTTTTAAGTTTAGTGAGTAATTAGTCAGCCAAAGCAACACACCCCTGGATGAATATCTCTCATTATCGTCATTTTGTTAGAGAGGTAGTCAATTATCTATCTTTACAAGTCCTATCGATGTTAAAAAATAAATAAATAAACTTAACTAAAGCAAATATCAAACTTCCTTGTACGGTCCTACTACACAATTCAATTTTTCATGCAAAACAATTCCATAAATTATTTATAATTATAACAGATCATTTTTAAAATAAACATATTATTACAATAACAAAAGCTCCAATTTCTCTTCATATAGGTCATTATTACAATAACAAAAATTCCAACTATATATTCAAACTAACTTTTGTTGGAGTTTAATGAATTTCCTTCAACAATAGATTTTGGTGAAATCAGATTTCACGTAGAGCATTATTGCTCATACCGAATTCCACAAGAGGGTGACAAAAACCAAATTTGAGAAAGAGAGTAGAAACCCACTAAAGCCAGAATATCTTAGGCAGATTCCACAACTATAAAGTCCCCGTCATGACTGATAAATCATCAAAAAGTTGAACATAAAGTGAAGAGAAAATAAAAAACTTGTGCATCAAAGCATATGCTGAGAAGATCCTTTCTCCACCACTCTTGCATCTATAAAAGGGGCTACAACATCAGCATCTTCCCACACTCCTCAAGCCCTCATCACATGTAACTGAGTCTCTCTGCTCTGGTTGCATTTTCTGATGGATTTCAAGGTAAGTTGTGGTGCTGGTGGTGAAGAAGAAGGTGACAGCGAGGGCAGCGAGGAGGAAGAGAAGGATGAAGGGATTTGTAATGAAGGTTAAATGGTTGTGTTGTACAACTAGGGCAACTTTGATCTTTGGCAATTTTAACTTCGTGATTATAGCTACAAAAATTTCCAAGCCTTGATATCAATGGTACACAAATAAATCCAATTTAGCTTACATGTTGGTAATCTATCTTGTGCTTGGTAGGCAATATGTTGTATTGAGTTGGTTATGGTACATATAACTTTTTTAGCTTATAAAATGGTTGGTTATACATATTGCACTTGCTAGGTAATATTTTGTATGTGTTGGTGACAAATAGTACTTCGAAGTATTTCCTATAATTTCAATACAGTTTCATTGTTGCTGATTACCATTTTTTTTGTCTAGAAGAAAGTAGTAATCATTTACGGCATTTACATAGAAATGTAACATTTAAAAGGAATGGTGTCACAACTCACGTGAAAAGACACGTAGTCTCACTATTTGGAATTCAAATCTGACAGAAAGATTCACTTAGAATTAAAGAAGAGTGAAAAGTTTAAATGGTTTTCGACTCATATTCAAGTGAAAAAATCTGATCATAGAAACTTTTGCTTGATCTAAGGTCTGAAAAAAAATCTATACGTGATTTCCTCGGGTTATCCTGAATCATTGCTAAATCTCTATATGAATTTCAAGTTTCATGAGGAACCAAGGGAATGTCACTACTTTCTTAGAATGCATTACAGACCATAATTTCTTTTGAGGTGGTATAAATCGCACATATTTGAATAAACGCAAATTCAACAACGCATTACTTCCAAAATCTATTACAATTTGATAAACCACATCAACTGCTTGTGAATTAAAATTTAAAAGTGAACAAAAGATATTTTGTCTTCAACTAACAAGAACTCAAGCAACTAAAATCCGCATTCAAAAAAATGCATAAATAAATCAAACAAAACAAAAGACCTAATCAAATTGTAAGCCAATTCTCCCAAAGTACATCAATAACTCAAAAGCAAAACTCAAGTCCCATTCCCGTCGGTACGAACTCAGCCTAGTAAAAGAAACCAAGCACTTTACCACCAACATTCTTCCTTCTGGCCTCTTCATGGTCCATAATGCCAGCAGAAGTTGTCAACACGATATATCCAAACTGCATAATTTAAACCATCATGGCAACAATAACACAAATAATGAGGACACTTTATATCCAACTAGTATTCCCAATTAATAGGAAATGAAAAGTATGGAAGATTGAGATTACAATATTTGAGATATTTCTATGCAACCTAAGACTCAATTACCATAAAGATGCATATACAATTCCAATAAATTAAAAACAGATGCACATGGCTTAAAGGTATATAATCGCTCGGAATTCACGATACCAACAGGGTTCACAATATTTATAAAATAGTTTTCTCGAGCTAACCTGTCTAGAGGGAAGCAGCCTTGCGGTCCAACCTTCAATCTCCTTAACACCAACATCAAAACGGGGACTGATAACTCCACACTTGTTCAGCCTTCCATTCAGTTCGACCACAATTTTGCCAGATCTGTGATCGTCAACATACTCGAACTCTCCAATGTAACCTACAAAGAATTTAACCCACCAAATTCAAATTAAATGTAGCATCAAAGGGAGAACAAACAAAACTTAAACGGCAGTGTCAGGTACATACCATGCTTCTGCATAACCAGAAGAAACTTGATGATAACCTTGGATGATGGTCTGATCATGACCTGACGCTTCCCGCGTTTCTCAGCATTATACATGCTCTTAAGAGCATCATTCAGAACACTGACTCTCACCATTGTCGCTGCAACATAGATTACGACAAACAGGTATCAATGCCAAACACAAAACCATTGCATACAACTATTTAATATATCCTATCAACAGCACCTAAATGCGAAGAACACGCTGCTAGTGAAATCATTTAATTATCTCAATTTCCTTCTTTTACGTGGCTACTTATTACATCCACAACAATTAGCCTAAAATCGTTAATCCTACACAAGACTCCTAACACTGGCATCACAACGTATAACAAGAACAAGGTATTTTCAAAGCGCTGAAATGCAAAAATATCAAACTGTTAACAGGGATCCAAAATGGAGGTCCTCTTCAAATCCCAAAACTCGTAAATTAAAAACTTTTATTGCCAAACAAGGAAAAAAGTAAAAAAGAACGAAACACAGGACATTCAATCTACAGAAGATTTTACGATTTTCCCCAACATATTGAAAATAAAGTCATCAAGCTTTCATCTTTGAAATACGGTAACGAAAAGCATGGCCATGAACAGATCAGAACTCGAATCAAAGATGGAAAAGCTAAAGCTTGGATTGGACTGTACGTACCGTAGGCAAATCACAGCAGTGTAAGCGCCTCCGATGGAGAGAGAGTGCGAGTGCAGCGGAAATAGGGTTTTTGTTGAGGGAGTGAATGATGTGAAACCCTAGCGTTCATATGCTGATTGACTGGTTATGGTTTTACTGCAATGCCCCTTGTTCTTGGGTTTTTGTTTTTAGGGGGCCTCAATTTTGATGTGGGCTTACAGCATATGGCCTGACCCATGTTGAGAACATTTTGGGCGGCCCATTTCTTCAAGCCCCGAAGTTCATACTTAATTGGAACCTTTTTTTTTTTTTTCCTTAGAAATTGATACTTAATCCAGAAGACAATCGAGATTAATCTTTAAAATACAATATGAAGAATAGCTTCCAAATCAAGAGGGAGCAACCCATATGGCATGGGGGAATTGGAGGACAACCTATAGTGCATGGCGGAAAAAACCCACATGTAGTATTGCACCATTATCTTGGGCTGCATATGTGGGAGTGGCATTTTTAATACTGTGCCAACCATTTATAAATATTTTTTATTATAAAATAAATGAAAGGAGAAGTGGAATAACAAATAGATTTGGTCTAAATTAAAGGATAATCCCAAGAAATCTATTATAGTTTGTAAATAATATCCATTTGACCATCTATGATTTTATTTTTATCTAAAATCTCTCCTAATATTATTAAAAATACTCAAAATATCTCCCTAGAGATGTGTGAAAGGACGAGACAAGAATGCTTTTGATGGTTACAAATTAATGATAAAGTCATAAAGGATAAAATGAATATTTTCTAATAATTTATTAACATTAGAAAGGATTTTGAACAAAAAAAAATTATAAATAATAAAATGAGTATTCGTGCAAATTACAATAGGTTTTTCTGAGATTATCTTTTAAATTAATTTAACTACATAAAATATTATTGCTCTTAAAAGAATAAGTACAATATTAGCTTTACTCTTATAATATGTTAAAAATACCTTTTTTTCTTTTTTTCAAAATAATTACTACAAATGTATATTATAATATAATTAGTTAATATATTTTTTAGAATAATACTTTTAGTTGTTATTATTAAACCATTTTCAAATTCTAAGAATATGAGGTGTTGTTTGGATCCCTTTTTAAAAATAAAAAATGAATTGAAAGTGATTACTTTGTTATTTTTTCAAACATGGTTTTAAAAATGGATAATATCTTTAGGAAATGATAATTAAAAAGCAAAATATATATATATATATTTCACTGTTTTTAAAATGACTACTAACTATTCTTTTCGAATAATTATTTTACTCATTTTTAAAATAATCCTAAACATGTTTATATCATTTTTTATTTTTGAAATTAAGTTTTGACAAATTTTACCAAAAAAAATATATTTTTAAAATATGTTTTTCATTTGTAAAAACAATTTTAAAAAAATATTATTTTAAAAATGGTTCTCAATGTGGTTTTCATATAAAAATTAAAAACCGATAAAACATAAAATGAAAGTTAAAAAATTAATGAACTAGCCTCTAGTCTTTTTTTTTTTTTCTTTCTTTCGCTCAATCTAAAACAAGAAAAATGAAATGTTGATTGAGTTAGGGGCAGGTCAAGACTTCAATCAGATTAAAACATGGTTCAAAATTGAGGCGGTCGAATTACCTCGATTCGAGTTGAGTGGTCACCTTAAGCAATTAAGTCGGTCTTATGCTCTAAGCAAATTGAGAGGTGTTTGCCTCTATATGCCTCCAATCGTGAGGTGATGCCTCAGTTTGAGTTTTAAAACATAGCGATTATTTTGGCGTTTTATATTTAATAAACTTATGTTGTTTATGAACATTTTATTGGTGTAAATAATTTACTTTTATTCTTATTTTTTAATTAAAATTTTATAATTTATTAAAAGTTAAATCCAATTAAAAAGAGTCGGATTTGGAATCCCAAATAGGATTCGAACCTGGGATCGACCGATTCAATCTACTATCATCTCTTCTCGGTGCCCATACTCAGTAGCATTTTCAAAAAATAAAAACAAAAATAAAAATAATTTGAAAACGGGGAACCTATAAATCCCCCGGCGGTCAAACAGACCCTACACCGCTGAACTGCCTTGCTTAGAGCTGGTCGCGCCTTGGTCGACGCCACATCCGGCCATTTTGACGACGAAGCTTCTTTCTGGTGAGCTTTTTGGACTCAGATACCTTTTTAAATTTTTTTTTTTAATTTTTATTGCTTTGGTGGCGATATGATGTTATTACTCTTACATGTTTTTTATTTTTATTTTTAAAGATACTTTAATACGTTTTTCATTTGCTTGTTTACGGTATTCGCTAATATCAACAACGTGAAAACTATTAGATTTCAAATTTATGTTCAGTTGTGTTTTGCATGCTTACACTGAACTAAGTAGCCAAAAAGATGAATGCAAATGAAGTAAAATAAAAAAAAAATTTGATCATTGACTTCCTGTAATATGCTTTAGTTTTAGTTTCTTGTGTCTCATACAATCAAAGAGAAAAGTCTCAATGACATAAAGCATCTAACATGTTTTTTACATTGTTTAGCGTCACATTTTGTAGATACTTTATATTGAAAAAGGAGATGCCTTCAAAGGCAAAGAAGCATTCAGAGACCCCATCCAGGCTGCTTTCATTATGACCCATCTGCATCTCTTAGGATCCTATGTAACACTCCTTATCCCGATTTTCCGTCGATACGAGATTCGAGACGAAGGGCGTTACGGTTCCAAACTGAAAATTCATTTATTCATTTATTTAAAGATTTCTTACTAAAAGAAATGGAATTACCACTAAAAATTTTATAATATTGAAAAACTTTAATATCATTCTCTCATTTATAATTTTTCGAAAATCCGGCAGAGTTTCCCCTGTTTTTCTAAAAACCCAAATTTAAAAAACCTGTAAAGAAAATGATAATACTTCTATAAATTTCATTTCTCAACTTCAATTCAGACCTCCCGTCCGATTTCAAAAATCACTTCAACACACAAATAATTAAAATAAATATTAAATCAAAATCCAAAATCCACCGCTATAAAACTTTATACTACCTACTTATCAAATAATATACATAACTTACAAATATTTTAAAACTTTAACACAAATTGGACTTTACAGACTTTTAAATTTAGAAACTTACACACATACATGATGGTGCCTATATATATATATATATATATATCTACATGATATAAAATGATTATTACTCAAAAATTTATATTAGATGTGACTCGTAGATTATCTGCAGGGGCTTCGTCTTCGTCTCAGCAACAAGCCCAATTCAATTACCTGCGCGTGGTAAATCCAACACGCTAAGTATTTCTGCTTAGTAAGTGTACACTTAATTTCGAAGTCATAAACTTTTATTTTTCTCATAATCTGATTTCACAAAATTTTTCAACAATATTTGAAAGTTCAGAAGAAAACACAAGTCATGAAATGCATAAAAAAAATATTGTTTCAAGCATGATTTTATAAACTTCAGTTTCTCTTAGTTTCATAATAAATCTTATATAACACATTAATATTTATTGACTGATAAAGAGACATATACATAAAATTTATTTTGTCGGCATTTTGAAACGATTTTCATCAAACATTTTTCGTTATTAAAATTCACAATTGGATGAATTTACTAATAAATATACATATAAAATATATACAATTTATTATTAGGCGTATCAATTATATCTATAAAAATTCTATTACATATCACTGTGAAAAACACTTTACTATTTATTATACACATCAATTATATAATAATCATTTTTCATCTATTTACGCACAATTTCACATATCCAACACATAAAATTTGTTACTAAACGTAGCAATCCGATATTATATATATACATATACATTCTTTTTAAATTTTCATAATAAATCCTAATGTAATTACTTTATTAACAGTTTCAAATATCTAAATTATATACTTAATATTCAGACTATTACTTATGAATCCTATCAATTCGATTTTGTAAGGATTTTATTACAAATCCCGATGAAATTATATTACTAATAATTATACTTATCAAATACTTAGCAATCATTTTTCATATATATATTTTAATATAATACCATTGCATTTAATAATTTTCGTTTCTCAAAATTTCAATCACCATTAATATGTTACACAATTTCAAACTTTTATCAATTTCGCTAATTATCCCTTTTATTAACAATTTCGAATGTAAAACATATAAAATTCTTTATATCCTTTTACAACTCACACAACTTTTCAATTAATATTATTAACGTCATTCTAAAACTTTTTATCTAAAAGTTATTAATCTATTATTTCATTACATAGATAAAGTACATAACTCATTTCTTTCCGATTTTTAATCAGATTATTTTCATAAATGATTTTTCTTTTTTTTTTCAAAACTTAAGTCATAAATCCGGATTTCATAATCTTTTTTTAAATATTTATATTATAACATAATAAATTTCATTTTAATCATTTTTAACACGGTAATTTAACTTAAATTTTACAATAATGAAATCAAACGAAATACATAACAATCAGTTTTTCAAAAACGTATATATATCAAACCTGAATCAATATAAACTGCAATTCACATAAATTTTTTCAAAATCCGTTGTCAAACACATTTACAATATTATCTTTTCAACTCAATTTCTATATCATAATCATAATTATATTTTCGAAAATAGTACGTTATCATCAATTAAAAATCAAAACACAAGATACGAATTTCAACGATATTTTCGTAATACATTAACCAATCATTTAACAATTTTAACCAATCGTAAAGTTCATGACATTATATCAATTAATAAATAAAAATGTCAACATTCATTATGTCAAGTCTTACTTGTCACATCTAATTACAATAATGTCATTTCTCCCATATCATTTCTCTTTTTAACATATTTCACACACTTTACTTTATCAATTAACATTTATCAAACATATTTACGATTCTACCATTCTTTTTTTAATTAGAGCCATTTGTAAAATTCTATCACGATACCATGGATCGGTAACGGGTTTTCTGGCATTCGCCAGACTAAACGGTAATCCCGGCAACGGCCGCTCGGTGACTATCCACCGGATCGCATATCACAATTTGTTTCCGTTTCGGGACCGAGCACTCGGTGCCTCTCAAAGTCCGTCATACAACGTCTATCAATCGTAACGGTGCAGTACTGCTAAAAATCACCCTATTAGCTACCCAACTACTAATCTCCACCTACCGATGGTTAGTTTTACGCGGGCCCTTTAATTAATTAATTTATTTTTTTATTCACTAAAAATTTTCACATATATATATACATTTATTTTTACAACTTTTATCTTTTAACAAAAATTTAATTTAAAAACCAATAAACACAATTTCAGCCACGATTTTTCTCATACTTAAAAATTATCAATATAAACGACATAAAACACTATTATATATTCAATTAATTCATCAACTCTTTTTTCAAAATGTTCATACATTTATTTCGATATATATATATATTCGGTCAAGGTACTTAACTTGTTCATTTCTTTCCGTTTTATTGCGTTTTCTTTTTCATTTACGTTAAAAATTCATTAAAATCATATTTGAACAATCTTTCAGAATAATTTATCAAAATAAATCCACGCACTTCAAAACCCAACAAAATTTAAATCCCATATATATATATTAATACCTATTTAAATCTATTATTCAATTTTTTTTGTGTCACCTCTCATGACCACTGTAAATGATCATTGTGCCCTTAGAGCACTTTAGTTCCAAGAAAAGAATTTTTATTTATTTAATAATTATTATTTATTTATTTATATATATTTTTTAACACATCAATCATTCAAACATCATTCGAATAATATGTACATGGTATAAAATAACAAAATTACTCCTAGAGCACTCTATACATCAATTTCGATCATAGGGTATCTTATTTCCAAACTTATTTTTCAAATTCGTTTTTCATCAAATAAACTCATCCAGGAGCATAAAATTAACATCTGTTAACGTCGAAAAATGGTTTCCTTAGTCAACGAAATTGTTTTCGGGCCCAAGTTGCGGTTTCGGATGATCAGTAGGATACGTACAAGGCAACAAGAATGAAGAGAGAATGTCAGAAGCGAAGAGAAGAGACATAAAGAATTTTTTTGAGTGGTTCGGCCCAAAAAGATGTCTACATCCATTGTTCACTCTCTCACTATTTTGGCAGAGTAACGACATTCCAGAGATCCCTTTTACAGAGAAAATCATTCCCTATTTATAGAGAATGAGAGATGCTACAGTAAAACAGAATAAGACAAAAGCGTACAGTAAACTACAGTTATAATGATGGACCGCATTTAATACATTGGGATCCCAATTAATGCGGCTGACATTGCATTAAATTCGACAGAAAACACATTTAATGGGCCGAATCCGTCACTTCCGAAGCCTACCCAAGGGAGATGTCGGGTGACTGATCTGGATATGTCATGATAGGCTATCGGGATCTTGATCATAGCTCCTGGCTGGCATAGCGTGCATGGCACGTTTTGGAGCTGTACTCTGCATGACACCTTTGACTTCCGCTGACCAGCGACTCTGAAGATCATAGCGGAGATGGACCTTCCAACGGATGGAATACCAAGCTCATTTGGCGGATGGATGAATGCTTGATGAATCTGACTATCAGGAGGATTGGGGAGGCGGATTATGAGTCAATACTTCTGCAGCTGGTCATGATAATGAGGCTGACAGTATAGCGGATAAATGAGCCGGTATATGGTCACGCTCAAAGATTGGCGATCAGATTAAGCGAATCATCTTGGACAATGAGGGTTTGGAAAAATAACTGACAGGTGGCTTCTCTTGGCGGATAACACAAACGGACAGAATCGTCAATCCGACAGGCGGTCTGTTAAGAAGGATAAACTGGTGAACAGGCCAGTAGTCAACGGTCGGGGCAAGCGTCTAAGCTGAACAAATAGAATTGACGGATAGGGTGGCAGATAGCGACAACGGCAAGAGTGGCGGATAGAGTCAGTGCTCAGAATTGGTGTCATCGATCAGAACCAACGGACTGGCTGGGCGATAACGGTCAGCCGCCAAACCCAACGGTCACAAACGGGCTCCCTGAAAGGAGGGCAGACTGAGAGAACTGTGGGTTACTTTGAGCCTTTGGGCCATTGGGCCATTGGGCTTGCACTGTAGATCTTTCTGGGTCCGATCATTCTAATCGCTAAATTATCCATAACATTAAACCCCCTAGCTCTTGGTGCTTTGAAGAGGACCAGGAGCTACAGTTTTCAGAGCGAGTAGATCAAGCGGGAACAGTTACGATACCTTTTTAAATTTCGCTCTATTGCCAGGCCACGTGGAGCTTCCCCAGACAACGGTTACAGGTCACACTACGCGTCGTGCGCATTTAATACACGTCTCTCAACTGACATGCTGCATGATGACAAAATCCTGGGAATCACGCCATACCGCCAGATTGGAGGCGGTTACACAGCTATCTTAATCCAACGGTTGGGGCTTGATTATTTTTTTTTTAAAAAAGAAGACAACGCCCCATTTTCTTCTTTTGGCATTTTCAAAAATTGCAGACTCTTTCGTTGCTCTTCTTCTCTGCTTCGAGTCTTCATCTCTACCCAACAATCTTCCTCCGAAGTTACCAACCACCACCGTACGCAAGGTAAGGCTTGCTCCTTCTTTTTTGCGTTGTTCTCGTTATCATTCTCTTTCATTTCTCGCATGGCGCTTGTTTACTTTGAGAGTCTAAACCGATAAGGGCAGAGCGTCCCCGTACTACCTCCGGTCCTGTAGGGTTCAGAATGAATATGAGACAATTTGTTTGCTTCCCGTCTTTCTTTCTTTAACCTGGGGGGAAGCTTCGCTAAATGAGGCCCTTATCTCCCCCTTTATGGCTTCCTAGACGCACGACTTGACGCTTAGGCTTAGTAGACTTAGGCTTTCTTTGTTCTTCAAGTCTGGTTGGCTGTCGACGACCTAACTGGCTGTTGTTTTTGTAGATGTCAAGTCGTGGACTCCGATACCGTCGAGTCATATCTAGCGAAGAGAGCTCTGAGGGGGGCTCCTCTCAGCGGGACATGGATTCTCCGAACGCAATCGCCTAGGGCAGTAGGGATGCGCCGGGTTCCTCTGGGCGAGAGGAGACCTTTGCTAATCAGACCTTTTACCAACATGACTCCCAAATAACCCTTGATGAACTTAAGACCGTGGCCGATGCATTCCATTTTCTTGCTGGGTGCCGCGTCATGGTTCCCGCTCATCGTGATCATGCAGCTGATCCTCCTGAAGGGTTCATAGCGATCAGCCGTCAATATGTGAAATCAGGGTTTAGGTTCCCAGTCCCTTCATACCTAATAGACCTGTTAAATGACTTGGAAATAGCCCATTCCAACTAACACCAAACTTCTACGCCCAGATAACTACTCTGGCCTATACTTTTCTCAAAAACGGTCGTCCTCCTCCAACTTCGAATATAATTCAGAGCCTTTTCTTTTTTAAGTCTACTACCAGCCCCCAAGCCATAAAACAAGACGGTATCTATTACATAACCTCTCGTAATTCCCCCTATAAGGCATTTCTGCCACATAAAGTTGGCAAGTCAAACGTAGGGGATTATAAGTTCCGCTGGTTTTACGCGTCCTGTCTGTCCCTACTGAAACTTGTAAATTTTGACTTTAACAGAAATCCTAGTGAGCACACTCCTGGGGATTATAAGTCCCGCTGGTTTTACATCATCATGATATCCCGTTGTTACTAACATTTTCTCTTCTTGTGTGCAGCTTTCATCAAAGGGTCGGTTAATCTCTCAGACGGGGAGATAAAGGCACTTAAGAGGTTCTCAGAGGTGAAGGGCCCAGAAGACGATTATCTCCCGGCCAGTTCTTTTTTGGGGAAGTACGGGCTTGCACCTGGATCTGAGGCCAAACCACTGAAGTTGGCCTTGGACGTTGGCATGCAAAGGGGTAGAGAGGTCCAATCTGTTTTTGCAAGGCCTGGTGAAGGAACTTTCGCTCCAGCTCCAAAGAAACTAAGAACCATGGTGAACCTTGAAATGATCTCTCTTTCGTCCTCACCAGCGACCGAGACAGGGGAGCCTGAGGTAGAGATAACGGGTTCAAAAGAGCCTCCAATACAGGCAGCAGATCTCCTGGAGACAACAGTCGCCCCGTCCACTAAAGAACTTGTGATGAAGCATAATACTCTGGGGAAAAAGACCGTGAGGACTATACCCCCATCAAGGGTGGCTGCTGGAAAGGGGACTTCGATTTCTGGCGACGAGTCGACTAGGCTCTCAAGGGCTAAGGGCAATGAGGAGGAGGCCGCGGAACCCCCTACTAAGCGCCTGAAGTCCAAAGGCAAGGGTAAGACGATCATCACAGAAGGAATCGATGGAGGCCAGGTCCCTGAGGCTAATACCGGGGAGTATTTTGATGACTTGTTGGATCGGCTACCAGCTTTACTGGGAACCGACAAGCTGGACGTCTATCAAAAGCACATTCGGGGTGACCAGCTGGTTGATTATGCCGCTCGCTGTAATGTGCTTGTAAGTTCCATCCCTTACTCTTCAATTATATCTCACGCTCATTCATACTGATGACATGCTCTTTTTTCAGGCTTCGCTGGCTATGATGAAGATACGTCGGGACTTCCCCGATCTGGCAGGAGAGAAGGCCTCACTCGAGGAGGCAAACAGGAGGCTGGAGGCGGAGAACTAGAAACTTAAGAAGGAGTCCGAAACTGCCAAGAAGACTATCCACGAGCTCGAGGAGAAGCTTAGGGATGCAAAGAAGTCTTCGGAGAATGAGAAGAAGCTCCGATTAATAGCTTCCTCATCACTAAAAGAAGCCACCAACACCGTGGATAGGGTCACCCATGAGGCCATCCTTCAAAAGAGGCGGGCTGACGACGCAGAGAAAAAGATAGAGTCGGTACAGTTGGATCTGACTACCGTGAGGGATAATCTTGCCCAGTTAAGGGAGGCGCTCCGGAGATTAGAGCTTCTGGTCTTCGTTGGCCGTAAGGAAGCAACTGCGAAGACGAGCAGCAAGTTTCTGTACACCCTGTGGACGCATTATCCTAATCTGGACATCTCATTTTTCGGTGAGGAGGCGATGGCAGAAGTGAAAAAGTATGCGACTTAAGTTGTCAGAGTGGCCCAGACAAAAGCTGCTCAGCCTGACCCGAAAAAAGCAACTCCGACTGCCCCCAAGGGGGGTTCTGAGACTTCGTCTACTCTGACCGGTGCCCCACCAACTCAGGGCGATCCTCCTCCAGGTCCTCAGAAGCCAGCGCCGAGCGGGGGGTAAGGTTCATCTTCTCAGGGAGCCTCCAGTAAGATAGATCCAAAAGACACTCCTGCTAGTTCTTCCAAGGCCTATTAGGATAGATAATTTTCACATTTTTCTATGCTGCCAGCAGGGCTTATCTTTGAACATCAATATCATTGTAGCTACTATTTTTACTTCCAGAATGCTTTACAATTATTGATTTATTATCATCTCGGTGGGGTTTCTGTTGATTTTGTTCCGCCACCTTTTTGCCCTCATGCGTGCATGTAATTAACATAGATTATGAATAGACATATCTTTTGGAGAAGTAGAATAAGGAAGGTAATCCTCCAGTATTGCGGATGTCTTCCAGTAGATGGCCTTTAATACGAATTGTAACCAATTAGGGATAATAGGCCAATGGGCTTCCTCGCAGAAAATAACCGGTCGGTAGATAATTTGATTCGTCTTGCGCTATCATGCGGCCGTGACATGTTCGGTACATATACAAATATACGTAACATAAGGCAATATAGATGATGAGAAGTGCGTCGAGTAAAAGAAGAAACCAGACGGGGAACAGGCGGGGTAGTTCACATGTTTTTCTGACTGCTTCCCGAGTTGATAAGGAGTTGTGCTCAAAAGGTAGGGACCCGAGCATATACAACCGGAACGCTCACAAGGTTAAACCTGAGCATTTACAACGGGCTGCGCTCACAGGGTCGATACCTGAGCTATACAGTACAGTGATTCTCTCCAGCTGCGCTCACAAGGTTAAACCTGAGCATTTACAATGAGAGTTGGGGAGGTTGAAACCTCGGCTGCGCTCACAAGGTTAAACCTGAGCATTTACAGCATAATGAAGTGATCCTCTCCAACTGCGCTCACAAGGTTAAACCTGAGCATTTACAGCATAATGAAGTGATCCTCTCCAGCTGCGCTCATAAGGTTAAACCTAAGCATTTACAGCGAGAGGTTAGGCTGAGTGTCACGTCAATTGAACCTTTTATTCTTGTTCACACGCGAACGCGTGGAGGGAGAGGCCAATCCATCGAGTGGCGGTTAGGTGCGCAGGCTCGTGGCCGTTTTTAGCCCCTCTTGCCTTGTAGGTCAATTGAGAGTTGGAGCTTTAAGCTGGCGCTTTGTCTTTTCTAGTTGAGTAACTCACACACAGGAGCACACATAGGAATTTCGTGTTAGCAATATTTCATGATAATTGACAAGTAATTTTTCATTATGTCTGTACATTATTCGTTTTACATGGGTAACAGAACATTGATAAGAATACAACGATCATGTATAGTAAGGTCTTAGGCGAACGGCGTTCCAAGCTCGTGGTAACATTGCCCCGCTCATGTCAGCTAGGTGGGAGGCTCCGTTCTTCAGGCTTTCGTGGATCATGTAAGGCCCTTCCCAGTTAGGTCCCAACACTCCTTCACTAGCTTTGAGGGAGCCAGGTAGGACCTCCCACAGAACAAGATCACCTGGTTTGAATTGACGTACCCGGACCTTCTTGTTATAGTGTCTCGCCATCCTCTGCTGGTAAACATATGCCCTGAGACGCACAGCTTCCCTCGTTTCTTCAAGCAAATCCGAGCTGGTGGCCAGGAGTTGGTCATTGTCGTCGAGGTTGAAGCTAGTCCTTCGATGACTGAAGACTTCAAATTCTGCAGGGATCATGGCTTCAGACCCGTACACCATTGAGAATGGAGTCTTCCCTGTGGTGTTGCGAGCAGTGGTGCGATAAGCCCATAACACCTTCTGTAATTCATCCACCCATGCTCATTTTCTAGCCTCAAGTTTGACCTTCAGAATCTGCTTGATGATTTTATTGATCGCCTCCACCTGACCATTAACTTGAGAGTGGTCGACTGCTGAGAAGCTTTTGACGATGCCAAGATTGCTACAGAATTCCTGGAATTGTTCGCTTGTGAATTAGGTCCCATTATCTGTCACCAGCTGTTGGGGGATGCCAAACCTGTAAATTATATTATCCCATACGAACTTTTCAATCTTCGTTGTGGAGATCTCGGCCAACTCTTTTGCCTATGCCCACTTTGTGAAGTAGTCGACGGCTACGACGGCGTATTTGCACCTTGTTCGACCCACCGGGGAGGCTCGATCAGATCCATGCCCCAGATGGCGAAAGGCCAGGGACTGATCATCTGTCGGAGGTAGGCTGGAGGTGCTCGGGGGATCTTGGAAAATCTTTGGCACTTATTACATTTCCTTACCAGGTCAATGGCGTCCTGCTTCATGGTCGGCCAGTAGAAACCTTGTCTGAGCGCCTTTTGAGCTAGGAAGAGCCCCCCAGCATGATTGCCACAATACCCTTTGTGAATGTCCTTCATCAACACGGTGCACTCCGGCTCATCAATACATCTAAGTAGGGGGGCCGAGAGGCCTCTTTTGTAGAGGACGTCGCCGTAGATACAGTATCTTGCTGCCTTTATGCGCAGACGATGCGGCTCCATCTTGTCCTCTGACAGCTTTCCTTCCTGTAAATAATTGACCAGCTGGTTCATCCATAAGTCTGCTGCCACTGCCAAAATCATCACTTCTGCGCTGGATTCAAACTAGGCTTAGACAGAAACTCCACAGGTATATTTTCAATGCAATCTGTGTCCTGAGTAGTTACCAGGCGATCTAGTGCATCTGCATGGAAGTTTTGGGTGCGCGGAACCTGGTTCAACTCGAATGTCTCGAAAGCTCCCAACAGTTCCTGGACCTTCCGCAAATAGGCCGCCATTTTTTATCCCTTGGCTTGGTATTCACCCTTTATCTGGCAGACCACCAGCTGCGAATCACTGAATATTCTAAGTCGTTCAACCTGCATCTTCTTGGCTAGGCGGAGCCCCGCTAACAATGCTTCATACTCCGCCTCATTGTTAGTCGCTCTGAAACCAAATTTATGGGCATAGAGAAACTTACTCCCATCAGGGTTGATTAGCAAAATTTTGGCTCTCGCGCTCCTTTCGCAGGAGGATCCATCCATAAAAAGTTCCCAGTATGGACCTCCAGAGGTTTCAGCTTGGTCGTCTACGAGTCCGGTGAACTCCGTAATAAAATCTGCCAGCGCTTGTCCCTTAATCGTTGGTCTCGGTCTGAATTCGATGTCATACTGAGAAATTTCGATGGCCCACTTGATGAGCTAGTCGGAGGTATCTGGCTTCTGGAGAATTTGCTTCAGCGGATACCTGGTCAATACTTCAATCTTGTATGTTTGGAAGTAGGGACATAGCTTTCTAGATGCTATCACTAGATAGTAAGCGAGCAGCTCCATTGGGGTATATCGGGCTTCCGCCTCTACCAGCTTCTTGCTCACATAATAAACGGGGACTTGTGCTCCATCTCCTTCTTATCTTGTCAGGGCTACGCTCAAAGCGTGCTGGGATACCCCCAGGTAGACTGTTAGAGTTTCTCCTTCTTTTGGCTTAGTCAGTAGTGGGGCGCGCCCTATGTACTCTTTCAATTGCAGGAATGCAGCTTTACACTCATCAGTCCATTTGAAATTCTTGGCCCTCTTCAGCATCTCAAAGAACGGATCACACCTGTCGGAGGCTTTAGACACAAATCTGCTTAAGGCTGCTATCTGGCCGTTCAGACTTTGAATCTCCTTCACGCTAGTTGGCGATCTCATGTCTAGCAAAGCTTGGATTTTCTCTAGGTTGGCTTCTATTCCCCTGTTATTCACAATAAAACCCAGAAATTTACAGGAGGAAACCCCAAAGGCGCACTTGAGGGGGTTGAGCTTCATCTGGTACTTCCTCAGGATTTCAAACATCTCCTCCAGATTACGGACGTGATCGGCAGCCTTTTTAGATTTGACGAGCATGTCATCCACATATACCTCCATGGTCTTCCCAATCAGTTCCTCAAACATCTAATAAGTAGTCCCTGTATTTTTTAGACCGAAGGGCATTACCTTGTAGCAGTATAATCCTCGGTCGGTCGTGAAAGATGTGCATTCTTCTTCTTTAGGGTCCATGGGGATCTAGTTATAGCTTGAGTAAGCATCCATAAAGCTAAGGAGTTCATGCCCTGCCGTCGCGTCCACCAGCCGATCGATTCTAGGCAAGAGGAAGCTGTCTTTCGGGCAAGCCTTGTTTAGATCCGTGAAGTCTATGCATGTCCTCCACTTCCCGTTCTTCTTTTTCACCAGCACGGGATTAGCTACCCAGGCTGGTATTGGACTTCTCGGATGAACTTGTTAGCTAGGAGCTTGTCCACTTCCTCTTTCAGAGCCTTGCTGGCTCATTTGCCTTCCTGGTTCATTTGCCTCCTTTTCTGGCAGACTAGGCGATGATGGGGGTCGACATTCAGCTTATGGGTCATCACATTCGGATCAATCCCTACCATGTCGCCGTGGTTCCAAGCAAACACATCTGTATTTTTCTTGAGGTAGCTAATCAATAGGGACTTTATCTTCGGACCAAGCTTTTGCCTAGCTGGAGACATCTTGTTGTACTCCTGACGAGGCGATAGTCTGCAACTCACGCTCTGAGATTACATCTGTTTTCTTCCCTTGAACTCCCTTTTTTATTACGTCCACATAGCAGCGACGAGCCAGAGATTGCTCGCCCCGCACACATCCTGTCCTGTTGGGGGTTGGAAATTTTACCACGAGAGCCTTGGTGGAGACGACCACGTCGAGATCATTCATGGCAGGCCTTTCCATTACCACATTGTAGGCCGATGGAGAATCAATGATGAGGAAGTCTGTTAATACCGTAGACAGGCAGATGGCGTCGCTAAGAGTCAGAGGCAATTTGATCTGTCCTGCTGGGATGACCAAGTCTCCAGTGAATCCATAGAGGGGTTCATGGGATGGTTTGAGCTGTTCGTCGACAATTCCCATTTGATCATAGCAGTCTTTATACATCACGTTCACGAAACTCCCAGTATCGATCATGATCTTTTTCACCATTGAGTTGCCGATGCATGCCCTGATTACTAGAGCGTCATTGTGAGGGAGTCGGACATCCCGGACATCTTCATCTGTAAACACAATGTCCTCTGATATCTTTCTGACTTTCTTAGCAAGTCCACCTAATTTTCTCTGTCCCGCAGGTTGGACACGTCTAGCTTCGCATACAAACCGCTCCTGGGACCTATTAGATTCTCCCGCCTTTGAAGGTCCTCCATGGATGGTATGGATAGTTCTGACAGACGGTCCTTAGGTAGAATCCGGCTTGGACTGATTTTAGGCTGGCGGGTCTTGCGAACGCTTACGGGGGTGTTGCTGCTGGGATGGTCTCCTCGGAGGTTTCACAACTTAATCCCTTAGACGACCATTTCTGATAATCTCCTCGATGGCATCCTTGAGCGCCCAGCAGTCCGAAGTATTGTGCCCTATTTCATTGTGGTAGGCACAGAATTTGCTTCTGTCTCTCCGCTCTTCGGGAGCTTGAAGGGGAGCTGGTCACCCGAAGTTCTCCCTATTCTTCTCAGTTGCATAGATTCGATCTTGGGTATCTGACAGGGTATTGTATGTGTTATATCAGCCTTGGTATCGAGATCGCTCCCGTCTCCGACTGCTCCCCGGTCTTTGCCAATCTCTGACCTTCTTAGCAACCTGATGATTTTCTTTTCGCCCTCCAGGGTCATTTCCTCCGTTGCTCATCTTCCTCCCATGACTAGAACCACCGGCTTCGTCTTTCTGAGAACTGGTCTTCCTAGGATTAGATACTTCCTTCCATCGGATTTCCTTCTCCGCTCGCTCATAAAATTCTCCCAGATCCTTCACAGGGGACCTATATATACTCTCGTACAGCTTCCCGTCTTTTCTCAAACTTGACGAGATGGCTGATAATACCCCTCATCCGTAAGGCTCTCTACGTTGGTTACCTCACGCCTGAACCTGCTAATATAATCTTTTAGCTGCTCACCTGGACGTTAATAGATAGTGGAAAGGTGGCGTCGCCTCTTCAACGCCTTGTATTGGTTCAGGAACTTCTGTAGACACTCCTTCCAGTTGTTGATGCTCCGGGGGGGGGAGGCTTCTGAACCATATCCGTAGAATGTCTTCGAGTGTGGTCGGGAATACACGGCATTTCACAAGCGGACTTGTCGTCTGGAGGTCCATCTGAATATTGAAAGCGTCCAGATGATCGTAAGGGTCGGAGTTTCTTTTGTATTGGGGAATGTTAGGAACTTTGAACCTTGGTGGAAGCGGCTCCAACTCAATCTCTGAAGTGAACGGGGTTCTCTCTCCAGTCTGGCCCTTTTGTTCCTGCACCACGGGCCGTGCTTCCAACTGTCGGACCCTCTGGAGGACTTCTGCAACTAATGTGCCCCACGTCTCCGTTCCTCCGATCGCGGAATGTCTGTCCCTTCTGCTTGGGGATCTGTTATCTCCAGCCCCCAGTTCTCCAGTATTGGGTCTTGGCCCTATCCTTCCTATGCGGGCCGGAATTTGATCATGATGGTGGCCAGTTTGATCCGATAGGTTTTCATTATGGGCCTGAGGGAGTCGAGCACTGGAATGTATGCTGGAAGAATGGACTGATCTCTCTCGTCCCGATTTCCTGACGTTCCTCCTGTTCGCATCAAGGTCCCCAGCATGCCTCCCCTAGAGAGCCTGAGGAGGCCGGATTTGTGTCCGGATCAGAGTTCTCATTTCACCAACTAACTGCGCGACTGTATTCTCCAATCTCTCCTATCGTCGTTGCAACGCCTACATGGCATCTCCTCCTGTAGCATCAGACACGGGTTGGTGATTGGGAATGGAAGGTATACCTTGAGTGTCCCTAGTCGCGGGCACGCCAGACATCCCTGCGTCCGTGCCGGGTATCCCTCCAGTAGATATAGCCTGTTGTTGTTGATCCGAAGCTTCTTAGCGATTTTCTGTTGCGTTGAAGTCTCTAGGAATCCTCCCTCTGACCATGGTGAATAAAGGACGAGCTCTGAAGGCTAAGGATTAAGAAAGGTGACGAAACCAAAGATGAGCCCCTCATTCTAGCGCCAAAAATGTTAACATCGAAAAATGGTTTCCTTAGTCAACGAGGTTGTTTTCGGGCCCAAGCTGCGGTTTCGGATGATCAGTAAGATACGTACAAGGCAACAAGAATGAAGAGAGGAGGTCAGAAGCGAGGAGAAGAGACACAAAGAATTTTTTTGAGTGGTTCGGCCCAATAAGATGCCTACATTCACTGTTCACTCTCTCACTATTTTGGTAGAGTAACGACACTCCAGAGATCTCTTTTACAGATAAAATCCTTCCCTATTTATAGAGAATGAGAGATGCTACAGTAAAACAGAATAAGACAAAAGCGTACAGTAAACTACAGTTACAATGATGGACCGCATTTAATTCGCCGGGATCTCAATTAATGCGGCTGACATTGCATTAAATTCGGTCGAAAACACATTTAATGCGGCCAAATCCGTCGCTTCCGAGGCCTGCCCAAGGGAGATTTCGGGTGACTAATCTGGATATGTCATGATAGGCTATCGGGATCTTGATCATAGCTCCTAGCTGGCATAGCGTGCATGGCACATTTTGGAGCTGTACTCTGCATGACACCTTTGACTTCTGCTGACCCGCGACTCTGAGGATCATGGCGGAAATGGAACTTCTAGCGGATGGAATACCAAGCTCATTTGGCGGACGGATGAATGCTTGATGAATCTGACTATCAGGAGGATTGGGGAGGCGGATTATGAGTTAATACTTCTGCAGCTGGTCATGACAATGAGGCAGGCAGTATAGCGGGTAAATGAGCTAGTATACGGTCACGTTCAGAGATTGACGATCAGACTAAGCGGATCATCTTGGACAAGGAGGGTTTGGAAAAATAACTGACAGGTGGCTCCTCTTGGCGGATAACACAAACAGACAGAATCGTTAATCCGACAGGCGGTCTGTTGAGGAGCATAAACCGGTGAACAGGCCAGTAGTCAACGGTCGGGGCAAGCGTTTAAGCTAAACGAATAGAACTGACGGATAGGGTGGCGGATAGCGACAACGGCAAGAGTGACGGATAAAGTCAGCGCTCAGAATTAGTGTCATCGGTCAGAAGCAACGGACTGGTTGGGCGATAACGGTTAGCGGCCAAACCGAACGGTCACAAACGGGCTCCCTGACAGGAGGGCGGACTGAGAGAGCGATGGGTTACTTTGAGCCTCTAGGCCATTGGGCCTACACTGTAAATCTTTCTGATCCCAATCATTCTAATCGCTAAATTATCCATAACAACATCCAAATAACATCTAAAACCATTTAACATCTCAAATAAATAACAAAAACAAGTTTTAAGGGATTTACATAATTAATTCAAAACTAATAAAATTAAAAGTTTCAAAATAAGTGTACACCAACCTTATGAGCTTACTTTTTAGCTTTCCACTCACCCAATGAGAGGTTTTCACACCTCCCTAGCATTCCCTAAGACCTCACACATTCAAACCCTGACCTCTTTTTAGACCCCTTAAAAATTAGAAAATCAACTTGATTAATTGATGGATTTGGTGCTTTGGAGACTAAAAATAGGTAGATGATAGGAAGATTTAATTATTGTGCTAAAATAATTGAAAATAATTAAAAAGAACTAGCAAAGAAAATGAAAAAAAAAAACAGAAGAAGCAGAGCACGGCAAGGAGGAAGAGGAGTTAGTGCTGCAGCAGGCAGAACTGAAAAATCTGGAAAAAAATGTTTTTATAGTCACAAACTTTTTGAAATTATGAAATTGCCCCAAAGTTTTTGTTATTTACAAATTGACCCCAAAACTTTTTATTTTCTACACTTACACCCCTACTCACATACTAACATCCCATTGGACATTCTTGCTATCACATCATCTCACTAACTCATTCAAACTTATCTATAACCTTATTTTTTTTCCAAAAATAATTAACTTATTTTAATGAAATAATAATAATTATTATTATTATATAATAAATTCTTTATTCACTCAAAAATTATCCCCTACAATACAATCCAATCTCACTATCCTAACCTACCCATTCTGCTACTTATTTTATTTAAATTCGAAAATAATTCATTATGCGAGAAAAACATTTTCAAAAATATTTAATTTCGTCTATTACGATCAAAACATTTTAAATTCAAATTTATTCTCATTTAATAAATTACTTAAGAAATCAACGAATATAAATCGAACGGAAATAAATATCGGGATGTTACATGTTGTCATTGACGCTTACTTTAGATTATGAGATCAGTCAAGAAGATTTCCAAAGCATTCTTGAGGAAGCGTCAAGCCTATATCCTACTCTAATTGGCAAATCTGCTACTGTCAGTCGTGTTACTGATATTAAGACTGACTCCAATGGCTGTAAAATTTGGCTCTCAGAATCTTCCATGCTTGCATCTTCTCTTGCAGCCAGTTCCATAGTATCTGTAATTTAGTTCCTTCACTTCTAATGTTGTAAAAGATGATTGTGACCTAAAAAAATTGATTTTGTATAAGTTGTATGATTAACCTCTTCTTAACAGTGATAGTGTCAATTTGTAAGGACTCATGAATTGGTAACTTAATGAAATTTGTCTTCTTATTTCTTATTCTAATCCTATTGACAGGTTTCTCTTCCCTCTTTAGGTAAGAGATTTTCTGATAGCCCTCTCAACTCTCTTATAGATGAATGGTCTCAGCAATTTGGGATTGACTCCTTGGATCGAACTACTAATGAAGTGGGGAACTACTTTGCTCTTGCTACAGTATTTCCGTCTTGTAAGGTTTGATATTAATTATATTGATTCGATTCTCTTCACCTTTGCTGCTAAATATATTTTGTTTTATGATAGCACTTTGTAATAGAAGGAGTTTTGTTTGAATCATACAATGAAGTGACAGTTGCCTTCAATGTGCCTTTGACACCCTCTTTCACAACTATGCAAATAAATATAATATTAAAGGACCTCCATTTGATATGCAAATTACATGTTGACGAATTTCGCTCTTTACTGTTTTATGTGTTCTTTGGGTAGTTTTATATAACTCATCTCATCAAGTTTGGTTTCACATATTATACTATTTATGTGGTGGTACTGCAGTATCCATTTCATCTATAATTTATTTATTTAATTATTTTATAACTTTGTAGTTGTAATCCATAATGTCACATTTTTTAAGCTTACTCTCTCTTTTTCCCTTCTTCTTTATAAGGTGTTGAAGAATGGAGTGCGATTATCTTCAAACCTTGCACAAACAATGGGTTGTCCTACATCCGGCAGGGTTGTGTTTGTTTATGCTATACAAAATCAATTCCTTACTGGTCAAGTAAATGGGAGATATGAACTACATAATAGAGAAGTAAAGCGTACTTCAATGTGTTCTTGCAAAGAGTTGCACTTAGAACTGGTTCCTTTTAAGCGTGGAGTAACACCGAATCATGATACGTTTTCTACAACAAATTCTCCCGTGGAAAAGAGTCCTGATCGAATTGGAAATGAGATTGCTTCTTCATCTCCTAGTACTCCATTGTCTAGGCCGAAAACTTTTTCTTCAAGTGTTAGTCAGTTAGTTTCGCCAATATGTGAAGAGTCAATGTCAAGTTCTCTCAATTTGAATAACACAGGCGTTGAATTATTCAATATGAAGGAAGTATTGAGGGATGAAAGCACAAAAAAACTTTTGCAAACCTGGGCTGCTTCATGGTTGTATTCTCGTAAGTTACTTTGTGGAAATCTTGTGTCCATACCGATCATGTCGGAACGGTTTATTTTCCTTGTGATAAATGCTAATAAAATCCTAGGAGATGATACCATTCAGGATTCGACAAATGAAAGAAGTAATAGTACACACCCTCTAGATTTTGAGTTGATGAACCATGGGATTGATGCTTTTGTTATTGTTGACACTTATTTTTGGTCAACCCTGTTCTTCAAGCCCAATACCTGTGACACAACAAACCTCATACAATGCAAACAATATAGGATCAAAACACACAGGACACAGCAAGACTTTTACGTGGTTCGGCAAAAAACGATGGCCTACGTCCACGACAATTACCCTCTCTCGGTGTAATTGTCTTTTTTTATTTCACTCTGTCCTTTACCCTAAATTATATCTCCTATTTATAATGGAGATGTTATAATCAGAATAGGCTTGAGAATCTTACAGATAAGGCAAAAAATAATATACATTAATTAAGATAATATCTTCTGAGATTATCTCTCGTATATAGCAATTTTCCAGAATGTAGAGATTCGATTTGCATACAAATAGGTAATTCGACTCCTTTCCTGTTTCGGATTGATTCTTCTTCCAGAAGGTCTCGGATTGATTCTTCTTCCAGAAGGTCAACTGGTCAATTTAAGTGTTTCGCCTGTTCAACGATCAGACAGCAAATTGAGCGAGCAGATATCTCCGAGCAAACGAGCAGACTTATTTATCCTTTTGGCCGTCGAGCAGACGAACATATCTCCAGTCAGTAGGAATGTCCGAGCAGGTTATCTTTGTGCTTTTAACTTTCCTTTGACTATTTGACCAAGTGTCTTCTTGGCTCTTAATAAGTCACAATGGGCCTCCATTTTTGGGCCTTTTCTTATTGCACCAAAAAATACCCATAACACAAGCCCCCTTGTTTCTGGTACACTTTTTGTACTGGAAACAATGTTCTTGGCCCAGACTTGCGCCCAGAAAACTTTTAGTGAGATGTGAACCGTTGCTTTTCTTCCTTTTTGCCATGTGTCAGTCCCCCAGGCGTTGGCTACTTGTCACTCAACTGTCGCGCTCCTTACTGCATGTATTAAATGCGCGTCTTTTCAATAGTTGCTCATGATGGCTCTTTCGGTTTTTTGCGCCTATTGCCAAACTTTGGCGACGATTGAAATGTCTTGACTTGCCGATTGGGATTCCGAAGCGTCAGCTATATATTACCCTTTGTCGTTCTCTTTTCGTCTTCTCTCTTCTGCCTTTGCAAACCCTGACATTTTTGTCTGCTACCATTCTCCTACATCCTCAAGGTTCTTTGTCAACGCCATCTTCAAGGTAACTCTTATTCTTTTCTTCTGCGATTATTTTCTTCCATGATTATTATTTGCGTATCTGATGGCATGATTTTTTTTTTTTTTAAATAGATACTCGTATTGTTGCTTTGAGTTGCTGTCTGTTTGTAATATCTCTTGCCCATCCAACTTTTCGCCCCAATAGCCCCCCTTGTGTTCATAGGAGTATCGTATCCGTATGTACTGAGTTCTGGTCTGCTTTCTGCGACCTGACACCCCTGTTGATTTTGTAGATGTCTGGTCGTAGTCGTCGCAGTCATAAGGTGGGATCCACTGATGTTGCCTCCGAGGAGGATCTTAGTGCTACCTCTCAAGGTGGTGGGGCTACTTCAGTCCCTTCTGAACACCATTCCTCCTCTGCTCGCGCACCCTTTTTTCATTATGAATCTTCCCTTGGCCTCAGCGACCTTGAAACCATCGCTGAGGGCTTCTCCTTACCTAAGGGCTGCCGAGCTATGGTGCCTAAGGCTTCTGACCATGCAGCTTTTCCTCCCAAGGGTTTCTTTGCCATTAGTCATCAACACATAGAAGCCGGTTTCAGGTTTCCGGTTCATCCTTACCTGGTCGCTCTTTTAAACGACCTTAACTTAGCCCCTTTTCAACTTACCCCCAACTCTTATGCTCATCTCACCGCTTTGGCTTCTATCTTTCTTAAAAACGACCTTCCTCCTCCTACCCCCGCGATGATCCATCACCTCTTTTTATTTAGAAGTACTACGGGTCCGAAGGCTGATAAGAAGGATGGGTTTTATTATACTTCAGCCCGAAAATCTCCTTACAAAGTGAACCTTCCTCAAGGGATTGGAAAATCCAACGTAGGAGATTACAAGTCACGATGGTTCTACGCGTCGTGCTTATCATTGTCGGATTTAAAGAATTTTTCTTTTTGCCTTTCGCCCAGTAAGTATATTTGTCTCAGTTTTCCATCTTGTATTTCTGCTCGTTGCTAACATTTTTCTTTGTGCAGATGTCTCTAGGGGCGAGATTCCTCTATCCGATCAGGAGCTCTCTCTGTTAGATAAATTTTCGGATGTAAAGACACCATCCGACGATCAGACACCTTCCGAGCACCTGCTTCAATTTCATGGTCTCGCTCCTCCTGCCGACCAAGAATTATTGGACCCCGCTTCTGATTTAGGCTCTCGCGAGGAGAAAGAAATTCCTTCTGCTTTCGAAGCTTCCGGACAGGAAATTCCACCTCCAGCGAATACTTCAGTTCCGAAAATGGTGAGGCTTCATTTCGAGCAGCCTTTACCCAACCAGGCTCCTGCTCAGTCTTCTGCTCCCAAAGAGCCTGTTCAAGCGGCCGGAGGTTCAGGCTCTCCCCCTGCTGCTGAAGTCTCTCCAGAATCGCCTCCTCAACAGGGTTCTGTCGGTTCTCCTGCTCGCTCGGTGAGGCATAAATCAGTGGCGAGGAAATCTTCGAACAAGAGTGCTCGTCGAGGGGATATAGCTCAGCCTGCTCCGCCCAGCAGTTCCCCATCCGCCTCTACTCAAAATGTCGACAAGGGCAAAGGGATCGCCGATTCAGAAACTGCGGAACCGCCTCATAAACGCCAGAAAACAGCCGCGGCTTGTTCTGGTGCTGAGGAGCAGTCCCAGGAGTTTGATGCCGGGGAATATTACAGCGATCTTTTAGATCGCGCGCCCCAATTCCTGGGAGCGAGGAAGCCTGCCCTGTACAAGGAAGAAATAACGGGCGAACGGCTCATCAACTATTTGGGCTTCCACAGTACGCTTGTAAGTTTTACTTTTTTGCTGCTATAGTATCTCTTTCCATTTTTTCTGTACTAACAAATGCTTTGTTTCAGGCGTCCATGGCGTACATGAAGCTTTTGCGGGAGATTGGGGACTGGCTCGAGGAGAAGGCCGCCATGGCAACCACCATCAATTCTCTGGAGGAAGAGAAGGCTAAACTGCAGGATGATCATGAACTAGAGCTGAAAAAAGCGCAGGAGGCACACCGTGAGCTGGAGCAGGAAATTGAGAAACTGAACAATCAGAAGAACGAACAGCGGGAGTCCTTGGAGAGGCAGGAAATACAGATTGCCTTTAGGGATAAAAAGATCGAGACATTGACGCATGATCTCCACTTTGCTCGGGAATCGGAGGAGAAGTTGAAAACTGAGAATAAGGAACTGAAGGGAGAACTGTCCTCGCATAAGCATAAAGCCGCGGAGGCCAAGATTGTTATGGAAGCAATGAGGCAGGAAACAGTTTCTCTCAAGGAAGACATTGCTTCGGAGAAGGGACGTATCGAAGCCGCGGTTCGAGAGGCAGAAGAGAGGACAGGAAGTTTATTCCTGTATAATCTGTGGCTCAAGCGACCAGATGTGGACGTTTCGTTCTTTGGTCCAGATGCCGTGGCTGAAGTAAAGCTGTACGCTCAGCAGGATAAACTTAAAGCCGGTCCTTCAGCTTCTTCTGCTGGTGCTGCCTCTGCTGATATTCCCAGCTCAGAATCTCCCAGCTCTCCTTGTCCAATCAATATTGATGACAGCAACCAGAAAAATTTTCCTGTTCGATGATATTTTGTTTTGTACTTATTACATTTTTTAACAATTTTTAAATAAATCTTTATTCATCGTTTCTTGTTTGTATTTATGTTCGTTATTTTTATTTACTCGTGAATTGGATTTTCGACCAGTACTTATTTGAGCAGAGTAGGTGTGGGGACGGCCAACTTACTGAAATTACCCTTTCAGGCCCCTTACCTCTGCTTGATTAAAACAAATTCCCAGCTTTCTTGAATGGCCAATTTCTCCCAGCTTTTAAATTTTGTTCGAGCAGAGTAAGTGTGGGGACAGCTAGTCATGCTGAAATTACCCATTTTTGAGGCCCCTTACCTCTGCTTGATTAAAACAAATTCCCAGCTTTCTTGAATGGCCAATTTCTCCCAGCTTTTAAATTTTGTTCGAGCAGAGTAAGTGTGGGGACAGCCAGTCATGCTGAAATTACCCATTTTTGAGGCCCCTTACCTCTGCTCGTTTGAACCTACAGATCCAATGTTCCTTCAAGATACTATTCGTTCTTAAGTTACATGGATCTTCCAAGGTTTACTAAGTCCACAGGCCATAAGCATCCCTTCCAGAGTCCTTGTACTCACAGGTTATGCTAAGGTCTTCCAGGACATTTTTTTTTTTTTTTTATATAGCTCACAGATAATGATTACACCTTCCAGAGCCCGGCTACTCACAGGTGGTAATCACATCTTCCAGAGCATTTGCTTCAATCGAAACGCGAGTAGATCATCAGTAACAACAAAAAACGATCAAGCATTGCCATTCCAGGAGAATCTGATTCGATTTTACTGCACTGAAACAAAATTGACAAATTATCGAAGCGAATTAAAACAAAAACTTAAACCAATTAAATAAAATATGGTCGCAGGTTTTCAGCGTTCCATGCTCTGGGAACTAGCGCCCCTTCCATGCTAGTCAAGTGGTAGGCTCCGTTCTGCAAACTTTCCTTCACAATGTAAGGCCCTTCCCAATTTGGACCAAGTGTTCCCTCACCAGCTTTCCGAGCAGCAGGTAGAATAAGGCGCAGAACTAAATCCCCCGTCTTAAACCTTCGGGTACGGACTTTTCTATTGTAAAATCTGGCCACTCGCCTCTGATAGACAGCAATCCTTATTTGAGCATCATCCCTCATCTCTTCCACCAGGTCCAGGCTAGCAACGAGCAAACTGCTATTATCTTCTGGGTTGAATGTTGTTCGGCGCTGACTGGCAACTTCATATTCTGCTGGAATCATCGCCTCCGAGCCGTAAACCAATGAAAAGGGAGTTTCCCCAGTAGTGTTGCGAGCAGTAGTTCTGTATGCCCACAACACTTTTTGCAGCTCGTCTACCCAAGCCCCCTTTCTCGCTTCCAGCTTAGTCTTCAGGTTTTGCTTGATGATTTTATTAATGGCCTCTACTTGTCCATTGGCCTGAGGGTGGTCCACCGCTGAGAAGCTCTTTTTAATTCCCAGATCCGTGCAAAATCTTTGAAACTGTTCGCTACTGAACTGGGTTCCATTATCTGTTACGATTTGTTGGGGGACTCCAAACCTGCAGATAATATTTTCCCAAACAAATTTTTCGACCTTGGTGGTGGATATTTCAGCTAACTCCTTTGCTTCTGCCCATTTTGTGAAATAGTCAACTGCTACAATAGCGTGCCTACACCTTCCTCGGGCTGTAGGAAGAGGTCCAATCAGGTCCAGTCCCCATATGGAAAATGGCCACGGACTGATCATTTGTTGCAAAAAAGTTGGAGGGGCTCGAGGTATCTTGGCAAATCTCTGACACTTGTCACACCTCTTGACCATTTCAATTGAATCTTTTTTCATAGTTGGCCAATAGTACCCCTGTCGGAGGGCTTTCTGGGCCAACGATAGCCCCCCGGCGTGATTACCACAATGCCCAGCATGTATCTCATTTAACACGACTTGACAATCTAGACCGTCAATGCACCTAAGCAACGGAGCTGAGAATCCCCTCTTGTATAATTTATCATCATAGATGCAGTACCGAGCAGCTCGCGTCCGAAGGCGGCGAGATTCTAGCTTTCCTTCAGGTAGCTTCCCATCTTGCAAATATTCTACCAAAGGATTCATCCAGGAGTCCTGTGCTACCACAATTGCCATTATCTCATCTTGCGATTCAGTGCTAGGAATGGGCAACACCTCTATTGGCACAACTCCCATGAAATCTGCATGTTTTGCAGTGGCTAAACGAGCCAAAGCATCCGCGTGAGAATTTTGCGATCGAGGGACATGCTGCAGCTCATATTTCTCAAACTTTGTCAAGAGTTCCCTTACTTTCTGTAGATAAATGGTCATTTTTGATCCTTTGGCCTGATATTCTCCCCGGACTTGACCTACAACAAGCTGGGAATCACTGTAAATCCTTATTCGTTCTGCTCGCACTTCTAAGGCCAGTCGCAATCCTGCCAGCAACGCTTCATACTTAGCTTCATTATTAGTGGCTTTGAACTCGAATCTTAAAGCAGACAAGATTTTGTGTCCTTCCGGGCTGATCAACATTATTCCAGCCCCTGCTTTCTGCTCGCTGGAAGAACCATCGACATATAATTCCCAAAATGGACCTTCAGAAGACTCGGGCTCATCATTACTCGACCTCGTGAACTCAGCAACAAAATCGGCCAATACCTGCCCCTTGATCGCCGTTCGAGGCTTAAATTCTATTTCAAACTGGGCGAGCTCAATAGCCCATTTCAGCAAACGACCAGAGGCATCAGGTTTTTACAAAACCTGTTTCAGAGGATATTTGGTCGGGATTTCAATTGCATGGGCTTGAAAATAAGGACGAAGCTTCCTGGAAGCTACCACCAGGCTGTATGCGAGCTTCTCCATAGGTGTGTATCTGGTTTCTGCATCAATCAACCTTTTGCTTACATAATACACAGGAAGCTGCCTTCCGTCTTCCTCGCGAACCAAGGCCCCACTGAGAGCGTGCTGGGAAACACCCAAATAAACGACCAGTTTCTCCCCTTCTACTGGTTTGGATAACAGTGGAGCTCGACCCATGTATTCCTTTAGTTGCTGAAAGGCTACTTCACATTCTGCAGTCCATTGAAAGTTCCTAGCCTTCTTCAACGCATCAAAAAATGGAATGCATTTATCTGTCGATCTGGATATAAACCTGCTCAGGGCAGCGACTTGGCCGTTCAAGCTCTGCACTTCCTTGATCTTAGTAGGCGACTTTAAGTCAATAAGAGCCCTGACTTTTTCGGGGTTTGCCTCAATCCCTCTGCTGTTGACCATGAACCCCAAAAACTTGCCCGAAGCAACTCCAAACGCACATTTCAGAGGATTTAACTTCATTTGGAATTTACGCAAGATTCGGAACATCTCTCCTAAATCTTGCACATGCCCACACGCTTGTTTTGACTTTACCAACATGTCATCAACATACACTTCCATTATCCCCCCGATGAGATGTTCGAACATCATGTTCACCAACCGTTGGTAAGTAGCTCCTGCATTCTTTAATCCGAATGGCATCACCTTGTAACAATAAAGTCCCCGATCAGTAATGAAAGACGTGTGTTCCTCATCACTCGGTTCCATTGGGATCTGATTATACCCTGAGTAGGCGTCCATGAAGCTAAGGAGCTGATGCCCAGCAGTACCGTCAACGAGCTGATCGATCCGAGGCAAAGGAAAACTGTCTTTCGGACAGGCCTTGTTCAAATCGGTGAAGTCAATACATGTCCTCCATTTTCCGTTTTTCTTTTTCACCAGAACAGGATTTGCTACCCACACAGGGTAGTGAACCTCCCTAATAAATTTATTTGCTAGCAGTTTTTCCACTTCTTCCCTGAGCGCCTCATATCGCTCTTCTGTCATAGGTCTCCTCTTTTGACGAACCGGCCTATGGAGGGGATCAATATTTAGCCTATGCGACATTACTTCGGGACTGATCCCCACCATATCCTCATGAGTCCACGCAAAGACATCCAGATTTTCTTTTAGAAACTGAACGAGCTGCTCTCTGATGTCTGAGGGTAACTCTCTCCCTATCTTCAGGCACCGTCTGGTATCCTGCTCGCTAACTTGTACTTCTTCCAATTCTTCTACAGGGCCTGCCGTTCGATCTTCATCCACTTCTCTTGGATCCAGATCTTGACTAACTCCTGTACTACTGGCAGGGTGTTTCTTCTCCTTGGTCACCATACTGATATTTTTTCCTTTAACCCCAGCCTTTACAGCGTTTTTATAGCACTTCCTTGCCACTTCTTGCTCGCCCCTAACACACCCTACTCCATTGGGAGTGGGAAACTTAATGGTGAGTGTTCGGGTGGATATTGCTATATCAAGATCATTCATAGCTGGTCTCCCGAGGATGGCATTGTATGCCGATGGACAATCAATAACTAGGAAGTCGGCCATTGCAAGAGCTTGTCTGTTCACGTCTCCTATGGCGAGGGGAAGTTTAATCTGCCCCAACGGTACAATTGCATCCCCAGTGAAGCCAAAAAGAGGTTCTGGGGATGGAGTCAACTGCCCAATTGTTAAACCCATGTGCTCGAGACAGCCCTTGTACATCACATTTACTGAACTGCCTGTATCCATCATTATTCTTCTTACCTCAGCACCGCCAATCCTTGCTCTGATGACCAGTGCGTCATTATGGGGCCAATGCAAGCCTTGAGCGTCATCTTCATTAAACAACATCCCGCCTCCAGCAACTCTGGCCTTCTTACATGGCCCTTCTCTTCCACTTTGACCTGTCAACAAGACTCGGCCAGCCTCCCGCACATAGCGCTCCTGTGATCGGTTGGATGTCCCTGCGATGTGCGGTCCTCCATGAATAGTAAAGATAGTCCTCACAGCGGGCTGGTGACCTTGATCAATCAGGCGCTGTGGTTGTTGTTGAGGAAGTTGCTGAGGTATATTAGGATGTTCTTGTACTGGCTGATTTCCCTGCAGAGGATGATGACTTTCAGGTTGCGCCACATATTCCCTCAAACGACCCCGTCTGATCAATTCTTCAATTGCATCCCTAAGTTCTCTGCATTGAGAAGTATAATGCCCGTTTTCTCTATGGTAAGCACAATACTTCCTTGGGTCTTGAAACCTCCTCGGGATGTTTGTGGGACTTGGCTTTCCGAAGTTCTCCCGTCTTTTTTCTGTTTCAAAGATCCTATCTTGTCTGTCCGTCAGGACGCTGTAATTCTGGTAACGATCTCTGGGTGGAGATGCCTTCCTCCGAGACTCATTTTTTGACCGCTTCGCTACCTGATTACTGGAGCGATGTTTGTGACCGCTCTCTTCATTTTCGCGCTGGTCCCTCTTTTTTCCTGGTCACGAACTGTTCGCTCCTTTTTCTTGTTTGCTAGGCTTTTTCTGTCCGAATGTGTCTTCCCAGCACATCTCTTTTGCTGCACGGTCATAGAACTCTCCCAAACTCTTCACAGGATTACGATAAATGCTTTTGTAAAGCTTTCCATCTTTTCGCAGTCCTGCAGAAATTGCAGTTAAGACACTTTCATCAGAGGGATTTTGCACATTGTTTACCTCGCGCCTAAACCTGGCGATGTAATCTCTTAAAGTTTCCTCCCGCTTCTGAAAGATAGTCGCTAAGTGACAAGTCGGCGCGAGCTGCTTTCTCAGCGCTTTGTACTGGTCCTCGAACTTTCTCTGGCACTCATCCCAGCTGTTTATACTTCGGGCCGGAAGACTCCTTAGCCACGTCCTTGGAGTATTCCCCAGTGTTGCTGGGAATACCCTACACTTGACCAGAGGATTAGAGGTCTGCAGGTCCATTTGAACGTTGAAAATGTCCAGATGATCATACGGGTCACTATCTCCATCATAAATTGGGATGTTCGGGAGTTTAAATCTTGGAGGCAGCAGTTGCGTTTCAATCTCTCTTGAAAACGGGGTTCTGTCTTGCTCTCTGTCCTGGTCACGGTGTCCGGGTCTAGTCTCTAACTGTCGCACCCTCTGCATTAGTTCCTGTACCATGGGATCTTGCCGCTCAATCCCGTTCGTAGGGACTTGTCGATTCCCCCGGCTTTCTCCTGCTGCTGAGAGACGGGTTTGTGACCTTCCTCGGTCCAACGACATCCTTTCACGTGATCCACTCCTCCTGCGAGAACTTCCTGCATGGGGTGTCCCTTGTCTATGTGAACGTTCCCTTTCGCGCTGTCGACCCCTTCCATGATCAGAGTTATTTTCCCCTCGGCGATTATTACCCTGACTTGTTCTAATCCTCTGATTGGAAGGATGCGGAGCCACTTCTTGATGAGCCGGATGCCTTTCCCCTTGTGGGCGCAGATTTGAGGAACGAACAGAAACTGCTGGTTGCTGTCTGTCCCTGCCAGCCTCTCCTCTCCTAACTGGAACGGCACTCACAGAACGGGGCTGGTGGTCTGCGTTCCCTGGAACTTCCTGAACTCGGGCCTGTGTCAAGGCTCTGATGGTTTCTGCCAATTGTGCTACCGTATTTTCTAAAGCCTCCTGACGTGCTTCCTGGCGACGCTGCCAAGCTGGCATAACACCTCCGCCACCATCAGTTGGTTGAGGAGGCAATGGTGGCAAAGCGGCAGAAGACGTCCCGGCTGCCTGACCTTGACCTTGGTGCTCCTCCAATTGATCGGTTTCCGATGCTACAACCCTGGTTGTCTTGACCCTAGCCATGTCAGCCGTATCACAACCAAAACAAGTTTGTTAAATCACAGTCTGGGCCCTTCCTCTAGTGCCAAAAGATGTTGACACTTATTTTTGGTCAACCCTGTTCTTCAAGCCCAATACCTGTGACACAACAAACCTCATACAATGCAAACAATATAGGATCAAAACACACAGGACACAGCAAGACTTTTACGTGGTTCGGCAAAAAACGATGGCCTACGTCCACGACAATTACCCTCTCTCGGTGTAATTGTCTTTTTTTATTTCACTCTGTCCTTTACCCTAAATTATATCTCATATTTATAATGGAGATGTTATAATCAGAATAGGCTTGAGAATCTTACAGATAAGGCAAAAAATAATATACATTAATTAAGATAATATCTTCTGAGATTATCTCTCGTATATAGCAATTTCCCAGAATGTAGAGATTCGATTTGCATACAAATAGGTAATTCGACTCCTTTCCTGTTTCGGATTGATTCTTCTTCCAGAAGGTCTCGGATTGATTCTTCTTCCAGAAGGTCAACTGGTCAATTTAAGTGTTTCGCCTGTTCAACGATCAGACAGCAAATTGAGCGAGCAGATATCTCCGAGCAAACGAGCAGACTTATTTATCCTTTTGGCCGTCGAGCAGACGAACATATCTCCAGTCAGTAGGAATGTCCGAGCAGGTTATCTTTGTGCTTTTAACTTTCCTTTGACTATTTGACCAAGTGTCTTCTTGGCTCTTAATAAGTCACAATAGGCCTCTATTTTTGGGCCTTTTCTTATTGCACCAAAAAATACCCATAACATAAACCATGAGACAAAAGTATATTTATATTCATCATCAAATTCAACATATGACTCTATTCCAAAAAAAAGTTTGCCACGTGTGCAAATTGAATTGGAGAAGGGGTAAACCCATACAAAACATAATATATCAAAATTAGGTGGCCTTTCTAAAGAATATGCAATTTTGAAGGACATAATTGTTTCATCTTCTGTTAGGATTGTTTGTCAAGGTATGTTATACAATAAATTTTGCTTGTTCATTTTAAACTAGTGGTTGACTTTTATTGTTTGATGACATATACTGTACTGTATTGTAGTCTTTAAACCATATAGAAAATATTCATTTACAAGAAGATAATGAACATTAAAATTTGTAGGCTGGGACAAATTTCTTGCAATAGACCTCAAACTGTAGGGTGTCAGACAAATTTCTAAGATTAATACTCATTACAATTTTACAAAGAAGCAAATCGTTCACATGTTGGATCTAAAAACTTTTCTTATGTTAATTTAAAGTTGATCTCTGATATGGGGTTGTACAGAGTGAGGGATTGAAAAGGTATGAGTGTTTTGAATATGAATTTAGGTGATCATTTCTCAATTTTTGCCAATAACTATAAGCTTGCGTTTATATTTTAGTATATATGTTTATATTTTAGTGTACACACGCACACATAAACTATTGTCTTGAAGTTTCTTCATTGTTATTCCTGAAATCTAGATTTGCGTCTTACATATTTAACACACATGTGTTGTATATTATTTTGTTGGTACATTGTGTATATCTTTCTCTGTGTAATGATTTGCAACCTGGAGGTTTCGTGGTTGAATTTTGTATAGATTGTAACCTAAACCTTCAGATATTTAAATAGTTAAATGTTAAAAATTATGGAACTCTAGGCAATCTCATTAAATAAAGTTAAATAAGAAAATAATAAATATCTGCCAATCTAGAAAACATTAAAAAGTTGTGTGGGGTTGAAGACATATGGCTTTTTAAACATGATCTAATATGTTATTGAAAAATTATTGGGAGAAAATTTGTATATTATATTTCTAGTCAATAACAATATATATACATATATATATACAAAAGAGGGAGCTTTCTAAAGGAAGGATAATCACAATCCCTAAACTATAGGAATCCCTAATTAGTAGGAAACAAAATAGCTAACAAATCTCTAAACTAGGAAATAACAATAAATCTCTAAACTAGGAAACAAGAATAAAATCAGCTACGCTATTAATTACATAATTACACATAATTCAACACCCTCCTTCAAGCTGAGCAATAAATGTTAATCATGTCCAGCTTGGAACGCAATCCTTCAAAAGATGCTCTTGGTAAAACTTTAGTAAATACATCAGCTATCTGAGAATTGGTAGGCGTGTAAAATTAACCTGACAAACCTTTCTTCTAGCTTCTTTTTGATAATATGTCGGTCTATCTCCACATGCTTTGTTCTGTCACGGTGAACTGGATTCTTAGCTATGTTAATAGCTGATTGATTGTCACACAATAACTCCATAGGCATGACCATATGAACTTTGAGTTCATTCAGCAACCTTTGCAACCAAATTCCTTCACAAATTCCATGGGTCATTGCTGGAAATTATGTTTTAGCACTGCTACGTGAGACCACAGCTTGATTCTTACTATGCCAAGTGACCAAATTACCCCAAACATAAGAACAGTACCTAGAAGTAAACCTCCTATCCACAGTCGAACCAGCCCAATCTGCATCTGTGAAGACTCTAACACTTCTGTCCTCACTTTTCTTAAAACAGATACCTTGTCCCAGTGTCATCTTCAAGTACCTAAGGATTCTCATAACCGCTCCCATATGTTCTTCGCAAGGATTGTTCATGAATTGACTAACCGTGCTAAGTGGAAAAGCAATATCTAGTTGGCTATGAGATAAATAAATCAATTTCCCCACCAACCGTTAATACTTTCCTTTGTCAACTGGTGGACTCCCTTTCATGAGGCCCAACTTTATTGTATAGTCATTGGTGTATCAGCTGGCTTGCATTCTGTCATACCAGTTTCTTTGAGTAGATCCAAGACGTACTTCCTCTGATTTATGCAAATTCCAGCCTTTGATCTTACGACTTCCATCCCTAAGAAGTATTTCATACTTCATAGATCCTTGATTTCAAATTCCTTGGCTAAGAAAGACTTTAACCTCTGAATTTCCTCCTCACTGTTACTAATCATTATCATATCATCCACATATACAATGAGTATGGTAATAACATCTGTAGCATGATGAACAAACAAAGTATGGTTAGCTTGACATTGAGAATAGCCTGTCAAACCATGTTCTGGGAGACTGTTTTAACCCATACAGAGACTTTTTTAACTTACAGACTTTGTCTCTATACATATTTTCTAAACCAGGAGGACCTTCCATATAAACTTCCTCTGCTAGTTCACCATTCAGGAAGACATTCTTAACATCCATTTGATGAAGCTTCCAGTTCAGATTAACTGTTAAGGATAGAAGAACTTTGATCGTGTTCAGCTTAGCAACCAGGGTAAACGCCTCTTCATAGTCAATTCCATAGGTTTGTGTAAACCCTTTAGCCACCAATCTGGCCTTGTAATGTTCTACACTGCCATCTACTTTATGTTTCATTGTAAAAACCCATTTACACCCTACAGCCTTTTTACCTCTTGGTAATTCTGTAATTTCCCAGGTTTTATTCCTCTGAAGTGCTCCTGGTTCTTCCATAATAGCATTCTTCCATTCTGGTATTGACATGGCCTCTTGAATGTTTGTTGGAATAAGTACTTGAGAAATATTATGAGCAAAAGATTTGTAACTAGCTGAAAGGCCCTTATAGGATACATACTTACTTAACGAGTAAAGCGGTCTCGCTCTACACTCTCTTACTGGTCTCCTTAGGGCAATTGGTCCTTCATCATCAAAAGAAACTTCCTCACTGATCTTATTGGTATTTTGGCTAGTGGTAGAATCACTCAAGGGTTCAATGTTAGGATCAAGTGTGTGGACTAATTTCGGTTGAGACACCTGGTCTTGCTGAGATTCAACCTTGTCGAACCCATTTTTATTTTCCTTAGGCCTCCTCGAGTATACAATAGGTTCTGCTTGGAACTTAGATGTCATTTCTGGATGATCAAAAGTTTGAGGAGAGTTAGGGGACTATGATTATTGGTGTATAGGAGACATATTGGATTCAAACTGAGGAATTTCAGACACATTATAAGAAGACTCTAATTGAGACTCACCGATAGGACTAGACGGACCTATAAAAGACGAATATGCATCATGAACAAGATTGTGAGGATGGAAAACATGATCGTGAGGATCACACCCTATAGGAGACGAATTTGCACCAGGAACATGACTGTGAGGATCACCAATATCATCCAAAAACTGAAATTCACTCTCACTGCCCCCCTGAATTTTAGTTTGAGGGAAAAAAGGTTGATCTTCAACAAATGTAACATCGAGAGAAACATGAATCTTTCTAGTTTTGGGGTTATAGCATCTATATCCCTTTTAAGTAGATGAATAACCCAAAAATAAACACCTAATGGCTCTAAGATCAAGCTTACCCCTATAATGTGGTTGAATATGCACAAACATTGTGCAACCAAAAACATAAAGAGGAATGTTTGATATGAGTCTTGTGTGAGGATATGTTTCAAGCAGGGTTTGACATGGAGTATTAAACTGTAATATTCTAGAGGGTTGTCTATTAATTAGATACACAATTATGAGAACAGTCTCACCCCAAAAACGACTTGGCACTCTCATATAAAACAATAATGACCTGGTCACCACTAACAGGTGCCGATTTTTTCTCTCAGAGATCACATTTTGTTGAGGTGTGTCGACACAGGAGGTTTGGTGAACAATCCCCTCACTCAAAAAATACTCTCTCAACCCTTGGTTAACAAACCCTCTCCTATTATCTGACCTAAAAACTTGAATTATGGTTTGAAACTGATTTTTAACCATTGAATTAAAGTTTTTGAAAATATTGGTGACCTCAGACTTTTCTTTCATTAGGAAAACCCAAGTGACTCTGGTATGATCATCAACAAATGAGACAAACCACTTCGCCCCGGTGATGTTACGAACTCTAGATGGTCTCCAGACATCACTATGAATTAATGTAAAAGCTTTGAGACTTTGTAGCTACTAGGGTGAAACACATAACGATAATGCTTTGATAATTCATCAGAAATAACAATGCAACATTTAAAGACTGCAATGAGACAAGTACAACTATCAGACATTCAATCTTACAAGGAGCTATCAACTAAGTTTCAAAGGCTTGTACAGTCTAGCGCTACAGCTGATAAATCAGGATATCAGCAATGCTCTAGTAGATCAACCTTGATCTGGTATATGTTTCTCCTGCTTCCCCTATATATTTTTCTTTGTTAATTATTTTATAGTTGGTGAAATGGCTTTGACTTTGACGTTTACTACTTGGCTAAGATGCAATTTGTCAGCTTTGGTCCTTTGTGTCCATGTTCACACAAACACATACATGTGCATATCTCTGTCCACAATTACAATACCTTATCTTTTTAGAGATCTTTAACTTCTTCTTGAGTCAATCAATTTAATATTTTCTATTCGTCATGGCATGACCGTGATTAAGTCCATCACACGTGCCCTATGTCTCTCCTAAACAGGACTGAAATCACAATCAATGTCTCCTTCAAGTGGGTAGCTCCATAGTCAATACATTACTCCTTTGCATCTGTAGCAGTTGCATACCAAAAGAACGAACATCCCCTCAGCTTTAAGCTTGATGTATTGTGAGTTGAGCTCAGATTCAAAGTCAAATACTTCTGCTTAAATCGGTATATCACAATTTTGCAACTCATTAGCGTAGTTTTAGTTTCTTAATATACGAAAGTTTTGCAAACCACCCCAAAAATTTTTGCTTGTCGCTTCCTCGATCCTCCCTGCACAGTCATTTCTAGAATGCTGGGTGTCGTAAATTTTGCTACATTGTATGTTACAAAATTCATCTGACATGGTGTGTAACGTCCCAAAATTTTCTGAATTTTTTTATATATATATTGAATTTTATTTTCAAGGGGGATTAAAATAAAAAATTCAATGAGTGGCATAAAGGTAATAAAGTAGTTGATCTTGGGGTTAAGATGGAATAAGAAATGAAAGAAAATATCAAGTTAGGAATATTTCTTATTCGAGGGGTTTAAATGAGAATTTTAAAAAGTTTAGGGGTCGATTTAATATTTTAACTTTTTGAGGGACTAAATTGTAATTTGACATAAAAAAAATTATATAAAAAGACAAGCATAGTAACCGGCATTATTCATTTTCTTCTCTCCTCAGCCGGCTGCGTCTCTGGTGCGTTTTTGTTTTTTTTTTTATTTTATTTCCTATTTTCTTTATTTCTTTTACTTTAATAACCCTTTTTAACCCATTTCCTAGCCAAAACACCTAGATCTAACCTTATTCAAGCTATTGGGTGTCTAAATCTAGACTTGAAAAATTGTCAGTGAAGTGAAATTCGGGTAAGTTAATTTTTTTATCCCATTGAGAGCTCAAATCGTGTAGAAATTCATGTAGAAGCATGCTAGAATATTTAGAAAGCATCAATAACATTATATGATAGCTTAATCACCTCTCAAGCATGATTTTCTTTAATTTTTCAAACCCCAGGTAGAGAAATACGCGATTCTGATCCCAGAAATTTCAATTAAAGATTTTAGGGATCAATTGAGAGCTGTTAGAGGCTAGTAGAAAGCCCAAAGGTTGGTGTACTCATATTTTTAAAAATTTTGCTTATTAATTCCGAATTTTAATATATATTTATTATTGTGATAGTTGATTTAATTGTTTGTTTGAGATATTAAATTATTTTGGATATTAATTATATGTTATTTGATGAATTTATTTGAAGAAAAATGACTTGGAAACAATTTTTGAAATTAAAATCCCCTATAGTCGAAATTGATGTATAAATTATTATAGGGGTATTTTCGTCATTGTGTTTGCCTTGAGATGTTAATTATGTGATGTATTGGTGGTATGTTTGATGGATTTAATATTTGAAATGAAAAATTTTGAGAATATCCTATTTTGGGATCGTCCCAAAAATAAGAGAAATGAGATAATAATTTTATTAAGATGTGATAATGAGATTAGGGGCGAAATGGTCATTTGAAATGATCACGAGTGGTACCTCGAAGAATCTGGAATAACAGATTTAAATATGAAATAAAATGTTTATGTGATTAAAGTCTTGTTAAATTCTGTATTTTTGAAAAATTTAAAGGGCCTAAGTAAAACTAATCACCGGTAGGTGGGGATTGGTAGTTGGCTAGCCAATAGGGTAATTATTAGCAGTACTGCACCGTTATGATTGCTTATAGACGTTGTATGACGGACTGTGAGAGGCACCGAATGCCCGGTCCTGAAACGGAAACAGATTGTGATATGCGACCCGGTGGATAGACACCGAGCGGCCGTTGCCGGGGTTGCCGTTTAGTCTGGCTGATGCCAGTAAACCCGTTACCGATCCATGGTATCGTGGTAGACTTTACGAAGGGCTAAAATAAATTGAATAAAGAAAATCTTGTGATTTTATTTGATAATGGCATTTGTGAAAATTAGATTGTGATTGTGCTTGCAATAAAAATGTATTGGAAAGTCACAAAATTATGATTTATTTTGTGAAATTGGGTACCGTGTGTTTTATTGATAAATAAATTATGATCGTGCATATTGTTTTAATTTATGCTTGTATTTTGAAAATAATTATGATTTCAATATTATATGAGTACACTCACTAAGTCGAAAGACTTAGCGCGTTGGATTTACCGCGCGTAGGTAGTTGAATAGGGCTTGAAGCAAAGACAAAGACAAAATAGCTGCAGTTTCCCTCAAGTCACATACGCTCTCATCATTTTGGTAATCATCATTGTTGTGTTGTAGGAATATCCTATTTTGGTCACAATCATGTTGTGTGGATTTAACGTTTATCACTTGTAATAACTTCTGTAAATTATTCGCTAAAAAAGATTTTATATGGTATTATCTTTGTAAAATATTTGAAATATTTATTATCAAATGATTGTGTGTTGGAGTGGATTGGAAACGGACGAGAGGTCCGAAACCAGAAAGTTGAGAAATGAATTGATTTAGAAGTGCGTTTTCTCTACAGGTTTAAATTTGGATTTTCAGAAAAATAGAGAAAACTCTGTCGAAATTTCGTTAAAGTATAATAAGAGTTTTTGAAAACGATAATTTTTATAAAAGAAATTTCAAAAATAAGCAAAAGAGTAACATCCCACGCCTCGATCCTCGTACAGACGGGAATTTGGGGTAAGGGTGTTACATGGTGTGGTTGGATGATCAGTATAAATGAAATCCGGAATTCCTTCCAACACTTGAATAATTCTGAATGCTCTAAATTACATTGTTTATAACTACTTCCATACTTGCCAATATTGTGCAAAATGAGTTGCGCCATGCCTCTTCCAAAATTCAGTTTGGTTTAATCTGCTGGACTTCAACATTTGCAACACTCCTGTAGTATCCTTTCAGTCATTCTTCATATTCATTCTTCATAGTCCTATGTATTTACATTGTTTTTTAAAATGTTCAATATTTGTTTGGTTGTTGAGGAAATGCAGGACAACGAGAGGAAAATTTTGGAAACTTTGTGTATACTATTTATTAGTAAGTTAGGAAGAATATGATGGGAGAAAAAACAAATATAAGCAAATTACACAGCGAAAATTTTTCTCCCCCTGAATGAATCCTATGGAAAACCATTAAGTAATGCACAATCCACCACAATAGAAATACCACCAACGATCAAATAATGAATAAATAAAATCACCACCATATGGCCCAATAACACAAGCCAATTTTTACGTGGAAAACCTCCTCAACGCGAGGAGTAAAAACCACGGGACCGTAGTCCACCCAAAAATCTCCACTAATAATCAAATGTGAGAGTAACAAACTGTTTTAACATCAAATAGGAACCAAAACCAAGCAACAATTATCTAGGTTCTCTAATAACACAAATTCAAGTTTAAATAACAAGTGAAGAGAAAAATCATAAACTCAGTAGAACGTTCTGGACTGCGTTTCTCTTTATTGGGATCTCAAAATCCGATCTTCACCATCAGAATTTAGAATCACGGGTTCTGAGTATACTATCCAAATTTGAGACCGATCCAACGATGAATAAAAGAGATATCGGTCTTACAAAACTACTGCACTGACAGTGACCGTGAAAACCTGACAGCTCTGTTACGGGCTGTATATCTCACAAACTACAACTTCATTGCCGATCTCTACCGTTCAGAATCAAGATCCAGAAGAGATAAATGTGCTGTATAAATTTCAGCACGATCCAACGGTTAACGAAAAAGATATTGCAGTAACTCTAAAACTACGCGGGATGAATTTCTGTACAGAAAATTCACTCTTTTCTTTCCTCCTCTCTTCCACACGATTTTCTCTCTTCACACTTGATTTTGCGTTGTTTTCTGCCTCCAAAAACCCTAAACTCTCATAGCCACTAAACCCTCTCTTCTCTTATTTATATTGATCAAGGAAATAAGAATTAAATAGGGTTATAATTCCTAATTACATTAGGATTTTCATATGAGCTCAATCTTGTTAAGACTTGTTGGGCCTCTACATATGAGGGAACCCAACCCAATAAATCTCCTCCTTCCTGATTATGTGGAAGGGTTCGCCATTCCAGCGATCATCCTACAGACCTCAAGCTTCTCCCTTGGTAATACCTTTGTAAACATATCAGATCCATTGTGGTCTGTATGAACTTTGTCAAGTTCCAGCAGTTTGGCATTCAACACATCTCTAATCCAATGATATCTCACATCAATATGCTTCGATCTTACATGAAAGGTTGAATTCTTCCCAAGGTGAATAGCACTTTGACTATCACATAATAACACATATCTCTGTTGCTTGAAACCAAGCTCTACTACAAACTTTTTCATCCACAACAACTCTTTACAAGCTTCAGTTGCTATAATGAATTCTGCTTCTGTGGTAGAAAGTGTAACACATTTCTGCAATCTCGATTGCCAAGCTACAGCACCACCTGCAAAGATAATCAAGTAACCAGACGTTGACTTACGAGAATCCACATCTCCTGCCATATCTGTATCTGTGTAGCCAACTAGCAGTGGTTTCTCACCACCAAAACCAAGTCTGAAACTAGAAGTACCTCGAAGATATCTCATGATCCACTTGACAGCATTCCAATGCTCTTTTCCAGGATTAGACATGAACCGGCTAACAACACCAACAACATGAGCTATATCTGGTCTAATACATACCATTGCATACATCAAACTCCCGACTGCTGAAGCATATGAAAATTTTTCCATGTCATTTTCTTGGGCATCTGTAGGAGGACACTGCTTCGTACTCAACTTGAAATGTGCACCAAGTGGAGTATTAACTGCTTTAGCTTTGTCCATGTTGAATCTCTGAAGTACTTTTTCAACATACTTCTCCTGTGACATATATAACTTCTTGGACTTTCTATCACGATCAATTTGTATGCCAAGAATTTTCTTTGCTGGCCCCAAGTCCTTCATAGCAAAAGACTGACTCAATTTCTTCTTCAACCTATTAATTCTTGAAATATTCCTGCCAACAATCAATATGTCATCAACATAAAGCAGTAAAATAATAAAGTCATCATCAGAGAATTTTTGAACAAATACACAATGATCAGAAGTTGTTTTCTTGCAGCCTTGCTCCTCCATAATTGACTCAAACTTCTTATACCATTGTCTCGGTGCCTGTTTCAAACCGTAAAGACTTTTCTTCAACTTGCACACATAATTCTCTTTTCCTTTTACAATGAAACCTTCTGGCTGTTCCATGTAAATCTCTTCCTCCAAATCACCATGGAGGAATGCAGTCTTCACATCCATCTACTCAATCTCTAAATCAAGACTGACTGCTAAACCAAGCACAACACGGATAGATGATATCTTCACAACTGGAGAGAAAATTTCATCAAAATCAATACCTTTCCTCTGATTGAATCCTTTGACAACCAATCTGGCTTTGTATCGAGGTAGAGTACTAAGCTCATCATGCTTAATTCTGTAAACCCATTTGTTCTTCAAAGCTCTTCTATCTTTAGGCAGCTTTACCAACTCGAAAGTATGATTTTGATGAAGTGACTGCATTTCATCTTGCATAGCCTCAAGCCATTCCTTCTTGTGCTCGTCTTCCAAGGCCTCTGTATAACACTCGGGTTCTCCCTCGTCAGTCAATAACACGTACTCACTTGTAGGATATCGATTGGAATGACGTCGGTCTCTGGTAGACCTCCTGAGTGGTACATCTAATGGAGCATCAGGAATTTGCACTTGTTCATTAGTTTCAATATCTTCCTCTGCTTGTAAGAAACCACCTGTATCAACTACAACCTGCTGATCATCAACCTGTGTTGGTAAATTTGTTGAAGAAACTGAACTCAAATCGACCAAACCATTATTGTCATCGGACACTGAATTCCCAACTTTCTCAATATCCTGTATAGTCTGGTTTTCCATAAATATTACATCTCTACTTCTCACAAGTTTCTTCTCAACCGGATCAAAGAATCTATATCCGAACTCATCCTGACCATAACCGATGAAGATGCACTGTCGAGTTTTCATATCAAGCTTGGATCTCTCATCTTTGGGAATATGCACAAATGCCTTACACCCAAAAACACGTAAGTGATCATAGGAAACATCTTTACCACTTCAAGCTCTGTCTGATACATCAAACTGTAAAGGAACACACGGTGTGAGATTAAGAACATGTACAGCAGTACTCAAAGCCTCACCCCAGAAATATCCTAGTAACTGTGCCTGTGAAAGCAAACATCTCACTCTCTCTACTAGTGTCCTGTTCATCCTCTCAACTAAACCATTCAACTAAGGAGTCTTGGGAGGTGTCTTTTGATGTCGAATACCCTGTTGTCTACAATACTCATCAAAAGGACCTGTATACTCTCCCCCGTTATCAGTTCTAATGCATCTCAACTTTTTCCCAGTCTATCTCTCAACCAGTGCCTGAAATTTCTTGAACACATCTAATACTTTATCTTTCATCTTCAAGGTGTAAACCCAAGTCTTTCTCGAGTGATCATCTATGAAAGTCACAAAATATAGGGCTCCACCGAGTGATCTCGTCTTCATAGGGCCGCATAGATCTGAATGCACTAGATCAAGTATACCTGACTTCCTTGTAGGTAGAGAGCTGTGAAAGCTGACTCTGTTCTGCTTTCCTGCTAAACAATGAGAACATCTCTTCAACTGTATATTTTTCATGTCAGGTAGCTGTTTTTTCTTGGTTAAAACAATCAAGCCTTTCTCGCAAATGTGTACAAGCCTCTTGTGCCACAGTTCTACCTTGTCTTCATCCTGAACTGCATTGATGATGGACTTTGAAATTTTTGCCTGCAACAAGTATAAAGTAGAACATTTTTTACCTCTGGCCACAACCATGACACCTCTGGTGAACTTCCACTGACTATTACTAAAGAAGTTGCAGTATCCCTCATCATCAAGTTTACCTGTAGAAATAATATTCACACGAATGTCAGGAATATGTTTTACATTTTTAAAAACTAACCTGGAGCCGTTATCTGTTTCCAAGTTCACATCTCCAATGCTAACAACTTTTACCGTGCCATCATTCCCCATCTTTACACTCCCAAAATCACCATGTGTGTAAGATGTAAAGAAATCCTTCTGCGATGTAGCATGAATGGAAGCACCACTGTCAATCACCCAGCTAGTCTCATGGCATGCAAAATTAATGGAATTAGCATCATACATGAAAAGAAAGTCTTCATGAATGACGGTAGCAACTCTGTCATCATTGCTATTATTTTCATTCTTCTTTTCTTTGCTTGTGTCATTTTTATTTTTCCTTTCCAACTGCTTGCAATTTTTCTTTATGTGTCCCTTTTTGTGGCACTAGTAGCACTCAACATTTGTAAACTTATTGGACTTGCTTCTGTGTTGATTTCTATTCTTCGGACCCTTGCTTTTACTTCTCCCTCTGCTTTCTGTAACCAAAACTTCTGAAGATGAAGTAGACCCTTGTGCTTTTCTTCTCGTCTCTTCATTCAGAATATTACCCTTGACCAAATCCATTGTCATCATTCCATTTGGAGCAGAGTTCGACAAAGAAGATCTAAAAGTCTCCCATGAGTCCGGTAATGTACCAAGCAATCATAATGCTTGTACCTCATCATCAAACTTGATACCCATGCCAGCCAACTGATTTATAATCCCCTGATATGTATTCAAATGATCTGTCAGAGGAGCACCATCATGATATCTCAAATACATCAATTGCTTTATCAGAAACAATTTATTATTCCCGATTTTTCTGGCATACAACTTCTCAAGCTTGACCCACAAAGTCCGTGCATGTGTTTCCCCACTGATATGATTCAAAACATTATCACTCACCCATTGCCTAATGAAAAAATATACTTGCTGATGAAGCAAAGTCCAATCTGTATCAGATTTATCACTAGGCTTTTCTGTAGCAAAAACAGGTAAGTGAAAATCTTTCACATACAAAATATCCTCAATCTTTCCCTTCCAAATATGATAGTTCGAACCATTCAGAGTAATCATTTTACTTAGATTCAAATTGTTCTCCATATTCATCATTGTAAAATTCGGAACCAAACTCTGATACCACTTTGATGGGAGAAAAAACAAATATAAGCAAATTACAAAGCGAAACTTTTTCTCCCCCTGAATGAATCCTATGGAAAACCACTAAGTAATGCACAAATCCACCACAATAAAAATACCACCAACGATCAAATAATGAGTAAATAAATCACCATCACATAGACCAATAACACAAGCCAATTTTTACGTGGAAAACCTCCCCAACGCGAGGAGTAAAAACCACGGGACCGTAGTCCACCCAAAAATCTCCACTAATAATCAAATGTGAGAGTAACAAACTGTTTTAACATCAAATAGGAACCAAAACCAAGAAACAATTATCTAGGTTCCCTAATAATACAAATTCAAGTTTAAATAACAAGTGAAGAGAAAAATCACAAACTCAGCAGAACGTTCTGGACTGCGTTGCTCTTTACTGGGATCTCAAAATCCGATCTCCACTGTCCAAAATTTAGAATCACGGGTGCTGAGTATACTGTCAAATTTGAGATCGATCCAACGGTGAACGAAAGAGATATCGGTCTTACAAAACTGCTGCGCTGACAGTGACTGTGAAAACCTGGCAGCTCTGTTACGGGCTGTATATCTCACAAACGACAACTCTGTTTTCGATCTCCACCGTTCAGAATCAAGATCCAGAAGAGATGAATGTGCTGTCAAAATTTCAACACGATCCAACTGTCAAAGAAAAAGATATTGCAGTAACTCTGAAACTACGCGGGATGAATTAATGTGTAGAAAATTCACTCTTTTCTTTCCTCCTCTCTTCCACACGATTTTCTCTCTTCACACTTGATTTTGCGTTGTTTTCTGCCTCCAAAAACCCTAAACTCTCACAGCCACCAAACCCTCTCTTCTCTTATTTATATTGATCAAGGAAATAAGAATTAAATAGGGTTATAATTCCTAATTACATTAGGATTTCCATATGGGCTCAATCTTGTTAAGACTTATTGGGCCTCTACATATGAGGGAACCCAACCCAACAGAATATATCTTAAGCTTTTGCTATTATTTTAGTTGCTTAGAAAATGCTGTAAGAAAACAATTTTTTAATCAAATGTTTGTGTATATGTTTGGTTTTTGCAAACATTTATGACAGCATATGCGAATAAAAGAAAGAATGGAAATGCAATGGAGAGGGAGGAGACATTCATGTACTGGATGGATGGAGATTAGAAGTTCCACCGTTTATCGAGATGAATGACAGAGATCCAATTTGAAGAAATGAGCTTTCATTTTTTTCTTTAATTTCTCTTAATGTTTCAATTTTTAACTTTCTGTTTTTTTAATGTTTTCTTAAATTGTTATTTGCCATTCATCAAAAGTGATGATGAACGGTGAAGATCCATCAATTTATTTTTTATTATTTGTCGATATTTATATAAACTTTTATTTCTTTTAAAAAAAGGAAAACTTTATCTTTTTATAATTTTTTCACGATCAATCCTATAATCTAACGATCAAAGATAATAGTAAGGGATGTCACTATTCTTAAAATAATAAGTTGATTTTTATTTTTAAACAATAAAAAATAAATAAATAAACGTCTGTGCAATCGAATTTTCCGATTTTGGACTGGCAATTAATTAAAACCCAACCTTTTTTGGATTTTCCGGATGCACTCCAAATGGGTCGGGCCCTTAAGTGAGAGACCGTAAATTTACCAAATCTGAGGCTTCTGGGTGATAAACACCCATTTTATTTAGACAACCAAAAGCTTCAAATTTCAGTTGTGAAAACCATTTTAGTGTCTCGTATTAAGCAACCAATGGATGAAGTGGAAGAGGCAGTGGAGAAGGCGAAAAAAGAGTGGGAGGAAGCGTACAAGAAAACCCAACAACACATCAAGGCAATCGAGAACTACGGCAAATCAAGAACGGACACAGATGAAGAAGACAAAGACAACAACTCCGATTCATTTCCAAGATTGAATGGACTGGCCCAAGACGGCTTGGCTCTCCTCAATTCTTTGCAGTTTCAGCTTGATCTACTCGCTCCACAGCTCCCCTCTGACGATCAAGTCCAGGCTGCCAAGTCGCTGCTCCAATCTTGGAACAAACAATGCACCAGGTACTCCATTTTCGTTCTCGCTCAATTTGATCTGGCATGAAGTTGTTTTGGATCTCTGCGTTTTACCTTTTTTGGTATTCAATCAGTTTGCGCTCCAGCTTGAGAAGTGCTAATTTGCAAGCGAAGGCAAATGTCAGGAAGGCTGCCCAGCAAGAGGTATTGAATTGTATAAATTTACCAACACGTCTAGAATATGTTGTAGAAACTGTAGCTCATGATGGTTTCACTTATGATAGATTTGGGGTGAATCTGATTTTGTATTTTGGTGGTGTTGATTCTAGAGAGAACTTCTTCTGGGTGGTGGGGAAGAGTCCACAATTCGTAGGCGTAACTTGCAGTATGTATTGCTTTCTGTGGGTTTCCAGTGATAGAATAATGGACATTTTCCAACTTTATGCAGTGTGTATGCTTTTGGCTATTTTGAACATATTGTTAAATTCTCCTACTTTTGTTTTATAGGACCAAGGCTGGAATGACATCTGCTGCTGAAAGCATCACGGATAGCCTCCGCCGGACGCGTCAACTGATGGTTCAGGTTAATTTCGTTTTTCTTTTGTTTGTATCGCATACAGCTTTTGCTCAATGGGCTGCTTATTTGCTTTTGTTATTGTACTAATTTGAATGTATAGGAGGTGGAAAGAAGTGCAAGCACCCTCATGACTTTTGGTAGGTCTTTCCTTTCCTGGATGTTTCATTAAATTATAAAGAAACACTCATACTATGGTAGTGGGCTAATGGCTCTAGCTATAGCATACCAACTTATCAACACTGATTGTTTTGTTTTACATATTACTTTGAATTTTATCTATGATATTGTGTTTCCTTTGAATCATTGTTTATTATTCAGTCAACAATGCGGATATGAACTTTAATGTGTAAAGTAGATTTTGTTTATGGATGGAGTATATCTAATCAGAAATCGTTAAATTATTTCTGGTATTTGGAAAATATCAAAAGGAAGTATTGGATTTGTTAGATTTTCTCTTGATTTGCGTCTTTGTTTTTTTCAAATTCAAGCGTATTTTAGATGACTTAATGTAGTATTTGATAACTGTCTGACTTATTCAGTCTGATTCTAGTAATGCCTTAGTTGAACTAATTTGGTGCCTGAGAGCAGTCTGACTTATTCAATATGTGTGTGGGGGGTTTTGCAGAGGAATCAACGGGAACATTAAGGAAGGCTGAAAGTGAATATAAGGGGCATCGTTCATTGTTGATGCGAACACGAAACTTGCTCTCTACAATGCAGCGTCAGGATGTTATTGATAGGTTTAACAGAATAATACCTTATGCATTAATAATTTTATCTGTTTGCAAGAGCTCATCCTAAATTTTCTTTGGACAGGGTTATACTCATATTAGGTCTGTTCTTCTTCGCCTGTGCTGTTCTTTACGTTGTTTCAAAGCGTATTGGGCTACTCTATTTGCAGAGACAGGTTACTGCTGCTATAAAGGCTGGTATGGCTGGACGACCAGAGATAGGACGTGGAGCTGTCAAAGATGGTATAAATGCAGCAGCCCGGGTTTACCATGACAATGCAGTTCCCCATGCAGAGGTTCCACTTGAACGACCTATGCATGATGAACTTTAATTTTTGATAGATCCTGACAAAAGAACTAATCTCCCATGTCAGGGAACTTCAGTTTTCTTGTGCTCTTACGATCCAGGTCAAAAGTACATCATTCCAATAGAAATCTTATGTGTTTTTTTTTTCCTTTTTAAATTTCTTTGTTATGCATTTCTGTATAGGTTTTTTTAAAGGATGCTTCTTTTCTTTTCCTATTTAGTCATCATTCAGTCTTTAATCTTTAATAGTACTGTTCAGTTTTCAAATAAAAAAATAAACGACCTCTTAGCTTTTATTTTTATGATTCATGTATAAAGATTTGTTGCTATGCACCAGATATGGAATGGTAATTAGTGCTTTGTGGCATATGCTAAATTTAGGAAGTATGAAATTTGTTGATGCCTAATTTGCTATGAAAAACCTCTTGGCACAAAAATTTAACTGATGTCTTTGTAAGATTTCAGCTAAATACTTATAGAAAATGTTTAATTTTATTTATTTTTGTTTAGATCCATAAATTTCAAATTGGTAAGACCTAAATCAGATTTCTTGAAATTAAGTAGTTACATAAGAAGTCACGAGATTGAATAACACCTCTGATAATAATGTAAACCCAATAAATCATGACAAAATATTATGTATAGGCTAAGATTTTCGAAGTACCATTCTATTCTAACAGTGCAATGTAAATGACGTTATACAATTTGCTACTCTTAATTGAGTTATGTTCCTCAACATATTATAAGCATGCACTTCTGGAATATTCCCATATAAACATATAGGTATTCATTGTTGTATCCGGGAGACAGACGCTTACCTTAACATCTGATACAAATCTGTTTTAAGGACAGTGTGGTTTTACATAGCCTCACTTCGATTAATTTAATGTTCTATTATTTTTGTAATTTCAGTTCTTTGTCTTCCTTTAATTGTTGCATCTGTTCTTTCGTAACTTTACATTTGTTCTAACAACCTTAGAACCAAGAAAAAAGTTAGGAGAGTATCATATCTCTAGCTCAAACTACCATAGAAGTTGTTTGGTTAAATTTGTCTGAAATTGGCACCTCCGTGTCTCAACCTTCTGTGTAGGGTGTGACAACACAAGTTTATGATCCTTGGCAAAAAAGTCCAGTGCTGCATTCCATAACCAAGCGCATTGAATTAGATCTGCACTTCATTAGAGAAAAAATAATAAAAGCTAAGAATTTTGGTGTTACATTCCAAATGAAGATCAACCAGCTGACATACTTATTAAACCTATTGTTATAGCTCGGTTTGGACTATTAAGAAACAAATTCATCTTGGAAAATTCCTAGATTCATTTGAGGGGATGTTAAACCACCTGATTTAGTTACAATTTAGTTATAGCTTTACAAACATAGTAACTAGATTAGTTGGGCTGACGAGCATGGCAGAATTAATATCAGAGCATTTTCTCATTCTTATCTTCTCTTAGTTTTTGCTTTGCTTTTCTTGATCTCTTTTATTAGCACAGCATTAGGGCATATCTAAATCAAGGTAGTTAAGAGTTCTACTTGATTAAATCATGTTTATATTTAATAATATGATAATTTAAAAATAAATGATGCTCTTTGTCTCCCATTTTGTTAGCACTTGTTTTATTATAATAATTTCTCGTTGGCTCCACCTTCATGGCTTGATCATGTACAATTCATCTGATACATTTTTGTCATTGTTTCCCGGTTCACATTCGCAGCTGTCTAATTGAAACCAGTTCATGCATATCACTAATTTCATATTCTCTTTATGCTTATCAAAACAAGTGACTTTATATTACCAAAAAGCAACTAATATTGTAATTTTGTGAGTGATCCTACTAAAAGCAAAATCAATCTTGTACTGTATATTAAAAACAGTAAAGAAACTAATCATTCACCCTGAAAAATCCCTTTGGAACATTTGTAGTTATTCAACTCGTCAAAATTCAATCACCTATGAATAGAATTGAAGTCTCAGTTTACAGCGTAAAAGTCTTTTCCCTTTTTTTTGTATTTTCTGTTTCCTCTATTTTGATTTCTGTGTTCGTACATTGTTAATTGCAAGTACAGACTCGATTGTTCAGTCTCCCAATATTTTTATTTATAGAGTTTGTGACATCACTCTTAAATATTCATTCCAATCACGCTTAAATAAACGTGATTTTATCTGTCAATTAAGACAGTTACTTGGTGATTGTCCATAACTGCAAAAGGCAATTGATAAGTCTCATCCAAAGACCAATTGGATCAAGTCATGGGTTTGAGCCATCTTGGATGTACTCGACCTATAAACTAATAACTCAACATTTCTCACTCACACAAGATGAGCTAAACAGAACTCACTGAGAAAACATTACTTACTTATTCACAATAAGATGTTAAGATATTTATATAAACAAATACACCGTATGATCTATGAATAAATAATATACATACATATATATATATATATAATGGGGCTTACTTTTAAATTTCAATTGTACTACTTTACAAGAGATTAAAAACTTATTCATTATCATATCTTAGATTAATGAGATTTTTTTTTTTAAACATATTTAATCCCTTAAAATAATATACTCATTCATCCAATATTCTATATAATTATAATTGTATTTCAAATCACAATTTGTCGACAAGTAGATATATGAAAAAAATAAAACCATTAAATTTTTATGTTTTACTTCCATTCCTTAATCCCCAACAAAATCAAAATCAATCATGTAATGTATATCAAAAACGGTAAAGAAACAAAACATTCACCTACAAAAAATTCCTTTAGAACTTTTGTAGTTGTTCATTTGGTTAGAATTCAATCACCAATGAATGAAATTTGAAATCTTAGTTCGCGGTGTAAGAGTTTTTTTACTTTTTTTTTTTTACCATTTTCTCTATTTTGGTCTCTGTGTTTATACGTTGTTAATCGCAGTCATAGGCTTTACTATTCATGTAATGGATTGCGGGCACCGCCCAGCCTCGCGCTGCTACCTTAGCCTAGTTCGGCCCATGGACCAACCCAACCTTATGCTGTGGCTCAATGAACAGGTACTATCCCCTCCCTTCAGATGTTTTCTTACATTTTCCACACCTCTTAAAATCATGACTTGAGGTCATAGATTTGAGAGGTGAAGAAAACCTCCAGAGGGCAGGAGGATAGTACCTGTTCACACCAAGTGTACAGGCTTGTGTGGATCGGGCAGTGCCATCATAAAATCCCTTAAGAGCCGAGGCTCAAAAAAGGGGATGGGCCAACCCATTACATAAAAAGGCGCTTTTTATGTAACGGATCGGCTCATCCCCTTTCTTGGGTTTCTAGCTCAGATAGTACACATCTTACTTCGTATTTGACTATAAGCCTTTGATCATGGGTTCGAGAGGTGTGGGAAACGTAAGAAAACCCTCAAAGGGCAGGGAGATAATACCTATTCACATCAAGTGTATGGGCTTGGGAGGATTGGACAATGTCATTCTAGAATCCCTTGAGGGTCAAGGCCCAAGAAAGGGGGTGGGTTGACCCGTTACAATTTAGTTACCCTTCAATACTTCTGTTTAGAGTTTTTGATATCACTCTTAGACATCCATTCAAGTCGCACTTAATTAAATAAAAGTGATTTCAACTCCCAAAACTGTAAAAGACAAGTATTTAGTCTCATCCAAAAATCAAGTTTGAGTCATTTTGGATGGCATCGATCTATAAACCAATAACCCTACACATCTTAAATTTTAGCATAAAATTTTCAAACTTGACTCCTCAATTGGGTTGAGGTATCATGGAGCAGTTAATGATCTTTTAACCGATATTTAAATATATTAAAGTTTTTAAAAAATAGGGTCTGTGAAGAATTCAAACTTTGCTCATCCTTGATTTAATGTCGTAACAAAAAGAAAATTTTAACAAACTTTAATAAACCTTTTTGATGAAATGTTAAAAATCTGAACAATTTTATTAACAGATCATGAAATCATCCAAATTCATTTTATTTCGACTAACAGATGGAGGCAATGAGATACACATTACACTAGCGTTGGCCTGCAAAACAGCGGTTGTTTAATGTTTATTAAGAAATTATAATCGTAAGATTTGTTGGCTTATTTAATTGCATGAATATATTAGATTCATTCAATTTTGTGATGACAAAGTGGACCTCCCAAAAAACATGAACAAGCTTAATTGATTGAGATTAATTAAATAATTGATTATATCTTTTACATAGAATTTGTAACTATTGAAAGAGAATACAAGACCTAATTGACAAACTATTTCGACCTCTTAATGTTGATAAAATTTGTCAACCATGCATATTGAAAAACATGGCAAAAAATAAATGAATTAATTAAATAAATTCAAATATATCATCCAAAAGCTAGCTGTTTGTAGCTGATTTAGATCCTTTTAATTATGTACAAAAGCTAAGTTACAGTTTTGCTTCCTAATTACAAACATGTAAATCCATACTTGAACTTTTTAAGATAACGATTTGTATTGGATTTAAATTAATTAATTGTTGGACTTGAATTAATCAATTAATTGTTGTCATTACATGGACTAACATATTCCTCTTGGTTAATGGAACTTTGCTGTTCATTTGGAGCTCCAAAAGTGTGATTCCAAAGGTAGATCTTTGTTTAAGTGAAAAAATACCTGATTTGATGAGCTTAATAGTTTTAATTTTTTGTCAAATCAAAGACGAACTAATTAAAGGTCTTTCATATTTACAATAATGATTTTGTAGGTTTCAATTATCCTTCCACTTTTCACTAAATGTATGAGATAAATGTTGAACCTCCAATTGCTAATGTGGCAGGCCAAATGGAAGCCACTTTCCTTAATGTGGATTTTCCAATATCCTAATTATATTCAAAATCGACTGAAATCGTTGGTTTGAATATAAGTTTGATTAATCTTGATATACTGTATTGAATTTTAATTTACTAAAAATTGTTAAAACAAAAGTAGAAATAAAGATAGTATGAAAAAACACTAAAATGAGGCTTTTAGTAATAATATTTACAAGTTATAGTTCTCAAACAAAAAAATAGAAAAGAAAAATCACAACTCCCGCATCCTTCATTCATAAATTATAATTTCATTGATTATGCTAGAAAATCTCATTTTAAATAATAATAATTTAAAACTCACATTTTCTTTTAGTGTTAGTTTTTCGTATTTTCACGTAAAAGATACTAGATTCTCTATTCATTCTTCATTTGACCCAAGTATAAATGAAGTTTGTAATTAATAACTTAATGAACAATAGTGAAAATATTATTAATAATAGTGACTTATGTCGTACAAAAATTACACCTCAACCTGGAGAATGAGTTTGGTGTATTGCCGTAGTGACGGTGACCTACCTTACTTTTATTTGTCATGCAAGGGCGATGTTCGACTCATGTGATCACAAAATATGACAAATTTTTCTTTTTTTCTGTGTGAGCTGCTTCCTATTTTTTTTTAGAGTCTTCTTTCCACTTCTGAGAGTCTTAGTTTTGTGTTATGCCTTAGAGTTATGATTAAAAGAGCTTAACAGTATTAAATGTAGTAGTAACATATACACGTAATAGGTAAAAAAGAAAAAAAAATCTGAGAATAATTGAGGCGGCTTGGTAAATCTCCTCTTAGCCTAAATTACAATGTGTACTTTGAAAAGCCCAAAAACAACCCTTTTTATAACGATGAAAAAGATATAAATTCCCCCACTTTTTGCAAAAACAAACGGGAAGAGACACCACCCCAGTTGTGGATATATCTAGCTAGAACGAAGATTGTAATATTTATTCTAAACCAATTTCGACAAGATCCTTATCGCATTGTATTTATCAATATGGAAAACAAATCAGACGATTAATCTAGAACACCCACCTGAAATCAAATGACTAACGGAGTCCATGTGTCATAACATTAAGCATTAATGATTATAAATTAACTAAGAAAAAGACTGACCAGCTTCCTAAATGTATAGAGTAACTATAAAAATAAATGATTTAATTACAAAGATGATTACATAACAACAGCGAAATTTGGGATAACAACAGTAATTAATATCTTAATTTTGATAATTAAATGATCATCAGTTTGTGGGTATTATTACACGTGTTAATCGGCCAAGAATTTCTGTATATAATAATAATAATACCGGATCAATATCATTAACTGCGAGTAGAAGACAATGACTCAAAAGAGAATACTTGTAATTTATGAGTTGACATTTGAGTTCTAACTCAGGCAAACTTTTTTTTTTTTTTTAATTATTTGAATCGGTATTATAATTATACATTTTAATATATATTTTCGTTTCCTTACGTTCTTCTTTGAAATAAATTATGATTCCATGCTAATCCGAAATAAAGTTACAAGTTGGTAAGTGGTAGATTCAATTCGGCTACTGACCTTGGTAGTTTATAAGTTCCTCATATGAGAAGTCTGTTTAGAATTTTTTCAAAAAGAAGAATCGATGATATTAGTTTCTGGTGCATATTTTTAATGATGTGCTAATTTATGATAGTTATAATCCGTTTTGAACAATTCGTTCAATTTTTTTAACGACTAGATAGCAAAATGTTATATATACATATATATGACACATTCTACCGTGTGTAATATATATATTTGATAACTATAAATGACTAATTACATTCTTAAGTTACTGATTGTATATATTATATTTGATTACATTCTACAAATGACTAATTGCATTTTAATGTTATATATTTGAGTAAAATATACTTGATAACTACAAATGATTAATTGCATTATAAAGTTACTGATTGTATATATTATATTTGATTACGTATTTATTATATCTGATTATAATTAAATGAGTCAAATGATATTACATTAGATTAAACTCGTTAAAGTTTGATATGACTCATTTATATAAGATATTATAAATACAATCATCAATTTTATAACATAATCAATGTCAAGTATATTTATATCCGAGTGCATTATAAATGACATATATATATATATATATATATATATATATATATAAAATGGACTTCCCATGCGATAAATTAGAAAATTTATAATTCAAAAAAGGGGACCGGTTGTTCAAACCAGCATAACAAGACATTCAAGTCATGCACATAATTTGCACTAGAAGATTTTTAATCATATGTTTGGAATATTTGTAACATTATCAAAGAATTATGGGATAGTTGCGACTTCAAAATATAATAATCCGTGCATGGGAAGAGGTCAACAAATATGAAATATGGTTTTCTCCATTAAAATGGGTCTCGACACAAGCAGAGACAGACAAACAACAAAAACCATGCACGAAAAGACAAAACCAAACTCCCTTCCTCTATTAATTAAGTAGGAAGAATCAAAGGTACACTAAATACTGAAAACTCACTTGAGTTGTAGATGTATCTTGTTCTTCGGCCGACTTTATGAATAGTGATTTTGTTTATATTTAAAATTTTATCAACTACAACATTCTCGCGCGTCTTTTTAAAAGAAATATGTATTTGACATATAAATTGCATTCATCGGGGTATGTAGAAATTTAAGATATTATTAAAATAATCTTTAAAAACTTATAAAATTATCATTTTTTTTTTTACAAAATGAGGTTCAATGATATTATTTTTTATTTTAAGAGGTTTTTTAAAATTTTTTCTTATTATAATAGAAAAAAAAAAAAGAGGCTAAAACGATAAAATTTAAATAGGTAGCAAAAATGGGATTTTGCTACCTATTTAATTAAATTTAAGAATTTTTTCTTATTGTAATAGCCAAAAAAAAAAAAAAAAAATTGCTAGACGATAAAATGTAAATAGATAGCGAAAATGGGATTTAGGTCCTAAAGATTATGGGCTTGACTGAGCTCTCCTTTACCAAAATATTGGATTCTGTGATGGTTCTAATAATTATTATAATTTAAAAAAAAAAAAAAAAGAAAAGAAAAAAGGTAGACAATCAAAGTTAAATAGGTAGCAAAATGGGAGGTCCACTCTAATGTTGATTTTTTTCTTCAGCCAATGACCTAGGTACATGTGTACAATGGTTAGGATTTGTTTTATTTGGTTTATCTATGACTATTTTAGATTAAAAAAAAAAAAAATAGTATAGAAGAGGATCTCATTCCTAGAAATGACCAGCAAAAGGTTATAAATTATAGTTGATTTAAGTGTTTTTAAATCACCATGGTGTGCCCGTTTCCTATATGGGTTATTGCTATATTGAATGAACCTCTAATCAATTACTTTTTTTTTTAAATATATATATATATATATATATATATATAGTATTTGATTTAAGTATATTTGATAGTTATTTGTTAAAGGAAAGAAAGGCTTGTGAATCGGTGTGCTCTCTTTTCTTTGTTGTAGTAGTTAAAAAAAAAAAAAAAAAATTCCTTAACTTATTATTTATTTAAAATTTATGTACTTATTTGAAAATCATTGAGGTGATATTTAAGCAATTATAATTTGAGGTTTAGGTGACAGGGAGTATACGACCTGAAGCCATAGCATGTGTGAAATCGCACATATTTTTTATCTGAAGTCTTTATTTTATAATGTTTGAGAATCATTCCATTTTATCTTTTATAGTAGTTTATCTCTCTAATGGTCCCTAAAATTAGAGAATTGGAATCCTACACAAAAATTACAAAATTTCGCACTTGATTAATAGTTCTAATATTAGAGAATCATTCCATTTTATCTTCTATACATTATATCTACGTGATGGTCCTTAAAATTAAAGAATTGGATCCTACACAAGAAAAACGAAATTTCACACTTGATTTTAAGTTTTATATATATATATATATGAAAAAATCTGAACATTAGAAGTTCTGATGTTATAGAAAAAATATGGTTTCACATTAGTTTTATTTTTAGAGGATATTTTGATAATATTTCTCGATAATTATTAGAACTGTTACAGTAAATCGGGTATGTTGTTGAGGAAAAACTCACTCAAATTCATATACCTTTAGGATATAAAGGATATACAAATGAACTTGTGGAATTATTATTATTATTATTATTATTATTGTTATGCTATTTTTACATAAGTCTACATGATTCTCCTTAATTTAATTTTTTTCTTTGAATCAAGTTGTCTCAGGTCTCAACAACTTTAATCACAATTAATAGTAGCAATTAATATTCTCTACCAATATCTGAAGTATGCCGCTTAACCCCATTTTGTTTTCTAGCCAGTTATACATATATTTTTCATGGTTAAAGTTTGGACATTTTGGTGTTAGCCAGCAATTTAAGAACCCAGAAATCAAGTACAGAGATTATTCTGACATCGTTGCTATTGATCTATCAACTTCTTCTCATCAACTTCAGGCCTCCATTTATGAAATCAAATTCAACCAAAAAAATCTAGTAGGTTTAAGAGAGAGAGATATATATATATATACATGTATGTATGTATATATAGAGAGAGAATCCACTAATCAAATTTGCACGTTTATTTTTTAAATTTAATTTATATACAACATTGAGTTCAGTCCACTAGTTACTAACGGACTACAATAACCTTACTACGCCTATATGATTTTAAGAAATAAATATTGATTTCAAGGTCAAATATATGTAAATATTGATGAAAATTAATATAGCCAATATATTGCCAATATCTCTAATCTATCAGGGGTCTTGTTTACATGGATGACTTAGAATTTAAAATGTTCATAATTATAGTAGGAGTATTATCCATCTTTACTTGATCATCATTACCTATATTTTTTAAGCAACTTCTACCTATTTATTGTAACTGAAAATGTGAAACTTATATATTCATTCAAATTGTCCCTTATTACATATTATTATGGGCGTACTGTCTTATTTTTTAAAAAAAATTATATTCGTACCTTAAAATAATAATTGAAATGCGTTGTTTTATCCATTTTTTAAAAGTCTTTAGGGTTTGTATACGTCATGAGTTACCAACCTAGGTACATAATGGGCTAATACAATTAATCTGAGTCATTTCTTCAAACAGTACAATTAGGTTTCCACACGTTCAAGATTTGACTGGTTTTGGAGTTTGTAATTAAATAAGTGATATACAATTAGTACTACTCACTAATCATGATCACCAATAATTAAAGCAAAGTCAAACCTAGTGGAAGGCAAAATCAAACATATCAATAAATAACAATAATTTTGCTATAAACAGAGAGCCGCCCATCCCTAGCTACTAATAACTATTACTATATAATTAAAAAGCCTTCAAAACTGGTTCTATATATCTTCTCATGACTCCTTGCCCGTTTCAAATCTCCTTTCATGCAATAAATAACCTTCCATTAATATTCATTTCAAATTGAAAAAAGTAAAATGAAAAACCTTTGCTTCACTCATACAATTTAAGCCCCTTCATTTTCCAGCTGTATATTTTTGTTTTGCCTATAAATATTCATAATATTCAATTAAGAATCATCTGTCAGTTTTTCTGCTACTGGGTTTCAGATATCAGGGAGAGAGGTGAGGAAGATGTCATATATATATATATATAAACTCAGTCTCTCTTCTTTGTTTTTCGTTTTTCGTTTTTATAAATAAACAAAACCTTTATTTTATTGTTTTATGATCAGAAAAATGTTTCTGTCGAAATCACATTGTATATTTCCATTGATGATTCACAGGAAAACTTTTCGAGGAGATAAATTTTAAGAGTTGATCATCAAAATGAGAAACGCCATCTATTCTTCAGTGTCACCTCAGCTTTACAACTTCGGTAACTATTATTGTTTTTTCTTTTTTTTTTTAAACATTTTTGTAACTTCAGTTAACTTTTGGTTTTTGTTTGGCATGAAAACCTTAAAAACAATATTGTTCTTTTTTTTTTAAACATAAAACAATATTGTTCTTGAATCTTGACATTTTGCAATGGATAAAAACTGTGTTATTATTACTTGTTTCAGGAAATAATGAAATTCAGATGCCAAATTTGGACATTTCCGTGCAGATTGACAGCCTAGTGTATGTTTTCTTGCTTTCCTTCAAATTGTTTTTATTAATTTGTTTTGCTTTCCTTTCTGAATAATATGTTCATTAAATACATAAAAACACTTTTAGATGGTAAAAGCAACGAACAGTTTTCGAAATATTTTGATGGATAATCATCTTGTGTCAAGTAAATCATTTTGTTTTGTGGTTTTTTTTTTTTTTTTAAAAAAAAATGATATGAAAATGAAACAATAATATTCTGACAAAAATTATTCCGATCCCTAACGTAACTACTGCATCGATAAGTATTTATAAATTCTCTCTTATCCTCAAAATTTGGCATATGTTTTCATATCCTCCACAATGCATACATGGACGGCACTTAACATTTGTCAAATTTTGTCTTTTTTTTTTTTTTAAAAAAAAGGAGTTAAATCGAATCTTTTTTATGAATTTGGTAGATTAAATTTAGATCATGCTACCATACGGATCCAACAACATCATCAATTAATTTATATCAATTTTAAAGAATGTGTATTGATGAAGTTTATACAATTGCTATATTGATCTTATAGTAGATGTCTTATATGTTATGAAATCATGGTGTGACAGCCTCAGTTAATAATAACTAAGTCACTCTTTTTCTCTCTGGGAAAAAAAAAAAAAAAAGTCATTCTTTTGATTAATGCTTAAGTAAATAAGTACTGTAAAATGATAAAAACATTCTCAAATCTGACATTTGAAAATTGGAACTTAAATTAAAGCTAGTTTGTTCAAAAAGATTAGATGAGTCAAGGGGTCCACTAATTTCCAATTTATGTCTTCTTTTAGGACCTAATAATGAAGTTTGTTTTATCTATTATTTTAGCACAAATGTCCATAGGAATAGTAGTTTTTCTATGGATTCCAAAATTTTCAACGATAATGACAACCAGCTAATTAGAAGTGGAGGCTTTCCTGTTTCTTGTCAATCCCTCTTCAATTATCCACAAGGTTTGTTGAATTTTCCTTTTTCTTTTTTTCTTTTCTTCTCAATTTGTCAATTTTGTCCATTTTTAATTACACTATGTATGTAGTTTATCTGCATATAAATAATCAGAAATTTGATCAACAATTGTTTGTTCGCAGGTGGTTTTCAACCTTTTTCAACAAGCTGCGATGACATTATTTCACATCAGTCTTTTTCTCCTAGTCAAAAATGTCCACATCCTCAATTTGAATTGGTATTACATTTGATTACCATTTTGTTAATTTCAAAATTATTAATAGAAATTCATAAATATTAAAAATATCATTAACTTCTATATTTAAAAGTAAACATATGGTCTAGAATAATTTTAAAATTCATTTCAAAACCTCTTAAGTGAATATAGTTTCAAGACAAATTACATATAAAAGATAATAAATCTAACCATGATATTCGTCTAAAAAAAATTAATGATGTTGTTATTTAATTTTATAGATACATAAAATTTATTTATACTTTGTTAAAGTCGGATATTAAATAATTTTTCAAAAGAGAGAAACTATATATAAGTAAAATAAACATCTAATCCAAACTATCAGTACATTAACTTTTTTTTTTTTTTTTTAATGCAGGATTTTCAGTCTCTACAAACTGCAATTGAGGTGAATAATTTTCTCCCCCAAGAAGTCCTTCTTGACAACCAAAAAACTTCAAATGTGTACAAGAAGAATCAGAACAAGAAATTGAAGACATCATCTGAAGATCAAAATTGGCTTCATGATCACCATCCAACCAAGGACCCATCAACAAAATCATTTGAACAAAGGGTATGCATGTGTATGCGGTTAACACCCATCATTATTTGTTTGAAAGTGCTTAAAATTGTTTTTGAGCTTATAAGTGCTTTCTAATTGCAAATGCAGGTGCCAGTAAGGAGAAGCCAAAAGCTTAGTGACAAAATCACAGCTCTTCAGAAACTGGTTTCTCCTTATGGCAAAGTAAGTAGTACTGTATCAATAGAGATTATCATTACTACCTTCTTCTCTCAAATTATTAATTTTCTTTTTTTGTTATTTTAAAAATTAAGGTATTTAATTTTATTAATTATTGCAGACTGACACTGCTTCAGTTCTTCAAGAGGCCAGTCTTTACATCAAGCTTTTGCAAGATCAAATTAAGGCATAACTCTATTCCCCAAATCTCCCTTAATTATGTGTCAATTCAGAAAGTCTTTAACAGAAGAACATATTATATCATACATACACAGTAAATAAAATCACCTATAAATTTATTTTGAAAAATATAAATTTATATGTTCCAGTCTCTTGTTGTAATGTATGGATGATATGATATACCGTTCTAACTTTCACTTATTGTTTATAATTTTTAGAAGTTGAGTTCATTGATTTACCATTTTGCTTTTCCTTTATTCTAATAACAGAATTTGTTTCAGATGCTAAGCAGCTCATACAACGGTGTCTCATCTCTTCACTCACAGGTACCAAAAAAATGCATGAATTTTTCTATAAAAAAAATAATGGAACGGATATATCAAGTGTCTGCAATACATAAATAGGTTTTGTGTTCTTCTCTAATTCACTTATTTCGTTCAGGAAATGGCACAGAAAGAGTCAGACCTAAGAAGCAAAGGGCTGTGCTTGGTTCCCATATCAGTTACCCAGAAATTAACAAAAAATAAGGACATGCTTGTTGATTCTCATTCTATGTTGAGAAAAACCACAATGCCCTAATTTTATTTAATGCTATTCACACTTTGTTATCCTCGCAATTTTGGATCTATTATTCGAAGTTTTGAATCTTATGTGTTATTTATTGATCTAATGAAAAATCATCTCATTTTTCCTAAATGTGTATCTTGTAGGATAATGACACGAATAAATGCTTTTTTTCTTTATTATTTCATATTAGATTTGATTAACACCTTTAGTTAAGGTCATATAATTGGTTGACAAGTATTATGTTACGAAAACGAACGGTAATAGTGAATTGAGTGAGTAATGACTAATTAATGGAGTATAATTTATTCTTACCAACAAACAGTTTGGTGATTTTTATTTAGTCACATGTTTTTGAGATTATTAGATAATCATCATATATCTACATGGTGGTTAAAAGTATAATCATACATCGGTTAAGATTGTAAGTTTACGCATTATTTATGTATGTAATTTATGTGTTATTGAACTACAAAACAATTAGATTGTTTATTATATGAATAATGTTTCAGAACTCGCTACTCGACCAGTGAAGTAGCGAGTAGTGAGTTCTCGGTTATTTGACGAATATTCGATTTGATCATTCGACGATAAAACTTAATCAAACTTATAAAAACATAATTAAAAAATTTTCGGTAGAATCAAACTATAATAATGACTTAAAAAAAAAATCATCAAACATATCTCATGGAATTTCAAAAGCTATTTTAGCTCAATCATATAATTATAATATTGTTGACGTGAGAAACCAGTCAACCAGATTCTTGAGCCCAATGCCGCAACGATAAGAAGACCTGTAACAGATAAACCAGATAATGGCAAAAGAGAAGAGAAGAATGAGAAACAAGCAACACAATTTTTAAAGTGGTTCGGCCCTTGTAAGCTGCCTACGTCCACTGTTTTTGTTATTTCCGACAATATAACTCTCAAAGTGTTTTCGCTCTCCCTTTTTACAATAAATGCTGCCCGCCGCCCCCTCCCCCCTATTTATAGAAGAGGGGAAGCTACAAAGGGAATAATCAGACAAAAAGGTCTTAATCCATCACAATTAATGTTGCTGGAATGTATTTAATGTCTCTGACTTTTGCCGGGTCAACTCTGGCAACACGTGGACTGAATGCTAACTCATACTGGTTTGGTGAGATCTCTTGGAATTAGGCTGTCATTAGGTGAAGTAACCTTACTTATCGTGTAAGATACGCGATCTTACTGTCCTGAACTGATACTGGGCGAGCTAAGCTGAAAACGGACTAAGACTGCGAAGAGAGCGACCTTGACTTCGTACCAACACAGCGATCTTCACGTCGTTTCGACGGGAATGGCGGATCAGCGATCTTGACTTCATCATTCTTCTTACGGGCTCGTCCAAGTTAGCCTTTAAACCGAGCTCGCGAGCTTCCATGTCGGGCTTCACACTTTGGTTTCGGTGACTTGGGCTGCTATCTTTATGGGCTTCTGCCAGCCCATTTGAGTAATCCGAAAAACACCCATAACAAATATGCTATTTCATTTGTGTTAAATTTATATGCAGGAAATGATAGCAAAAGTCAGACCTAAGAAGTACAGGGCTATGCTTAGTTCCCATATCAGTCACCCAGAAATTAACAAAAAATTAGGACTTGCTGGTTGATTTTCATTATATATCAACAAAAACCACGATGCCCTAATTTGATTTAATGTTATTCACATTTTCTTATCCTCATTTTTTTTTACTCCATTATTAGAAGTTTTGGATCTTATGTTTTATTTATTGATCTAATGTAAAATCATCTCATTTTTCTTATATGCGTATCTTGTAGAATAGTGACGCGAATGAATGCTTTTTTCTTTATCATTTCATATTAGGTTGATTTACACCTTTAGTTAAGGGCATATAATTGGTTTACAAGTATTATGTAACGAAAACAAATGGCAATAGAGACTTAAGTGAGTAATGAAGTATAGTTTACTCTTACCAACAAACAGTTTGCTGATTATTTAGTCACATGTTTTTGAGATCATTAGATAATCATCAAAGATCTACATGGTGGTTATAAGTAAACTCATGCATCAGTTAAGATTGTAAGTTTACACATTATTCATGTAATTGATAAATTATTGAACTACAAAACAATTGGATTGTTTATTATATGAACAATGTTTCAGGACTCGCTATTCGTTATTCAACTGACGAGATAGTGGATAACGAGTTCTTGATTATTCTACAAGTACTCCGTTTGACCATCCAATGATCAAACTTGGTCAAGCCTACAAAAAAAAAAGAAAAAAAAAAACTTAAAATATGATCAAAATATAATTATATGACCACAAAATATCATTAAACCTATTTCATGTAATCTCAAAAATCACTTTAACACAATCACATAATTATAATATACTATTTCATTTGTGTTTAAATTTATAAGCAGGAAATGAGAAAGAAAAAGTCAGATCTAAGAAGCATAGGCTTGTGTTTGGTTCCTACATCAGTTACCCAGAAATTAACAAAATATTAAGACTTGCTGGTTGATTCTCATTCTATATCAAAAAAAACCACAATACCCTAATTTTATTTAATGCTATTCACACTTTGTTATCCTTCTATTTTTGGATCTATCATTCAAAGTTTTGAATCTTATGTTTATTTAGTGGAAAATCATCTCATTTTTTCCTAGATGCGTATCTTGTAGAATAATGACACGAATGAATGCTTTTTAGCTTTATTCCTTCATACTAGGGTTGGTTAACACCTTTAGATAAGAGCATATAATTGATTTACAAATATTATGTAATGAAAACAAATGATCATCGAGAAACGAGTGAGTAATGAAGTATAATTTATTCCTACCTAAGATTATTAGATAATTATCATAGATATACACGGTGGTTATAAGTGAAAAGTAAAATCATACATTGGTTAAGATTGTAAGTTTACACATTATTTATGTAATTGATGTGTTACTACACAATTGGATTGTTTATTTATTCTCTTATATGAACTAGATATATATTTGGATCGAAGAAGGAAAAATGTTACGATTTTTTTTTCTTTATATGCTGAAAGAAATATGAATGATTGTAATTTCAACAACTAGTCATCATAAATTTTAGAGAAAATTATCTTCAATCCTCTTTTTACTTTTAGAGAATATTTTTTTAATATTTTTTGTTTCAAAAAGTTATTGTTAAATTATCTATGCTGATGTTGGATTTAAAAGGTCGCAAATACCCTTTATTTATTTATTTGTGTATAGTTGCATTTTACACCGAATAAAATAATTGTATTTCACACTCTTTTAATCCATTTTTAACTTTACAGGATAATTTTTACCTCAACAACTAAAATTTTAATTGTTTATGCTCACATTGGATTTAAAAGTCTTAAATACTCGTTATTTATTTGTTTGTATATAATTGTATCCCACCTGAGTAAAATAATTATATTTTACACCGTATAAATATTTAATAAAGTATGAAATGTTGATAAGATAAAAGTGTTAAACAATAAAAAATTTAGGAAAACCTAAGATGGTTGTTCATCAACCCGAGTTTTACATTGTGTAAATATTTTAAGTAGTGTTAAATAGAAATATTTTAGAAAATGTGAAATATTAATATTTTTCATGATATGAAATAACGATTTTTTTTATAGTATGAAATACCGATTTTTTTTAATCAAAATACAAATATTTCACACAATGTGAAATATTAAAAACCGAATAAAATAATGACAATAAAATAATATTTTACAACAAGAAGTGAAATTTATAAACATCTTTAACAATAAACTTATTAAAATGTTATGGTTTAGAGAGTGTGTAAAATACTTGTTTTACATTATGTAAAATAGTTGTATTTCACACTGTGTAATATAATTGTATTTCACAAGGTGCAAATAATTTACAAAAGAGTGAAATATAGGATGTGAAATAATAATGAAAGCACATATAATTAGGGGTTATTTGGCAATTATTGGGAAATAATAATTAAAGTGAGTACAAACAATTGAACTATCAGTTGTTGAGTAAATAAATATTTTAAGACAGCTAAAAGAGGCCTTTCGAAAATTTAGATTTAGGCGCACATGATATACACATGCTTATATCTATATTCATATCCTTAATAACTAATTTTTTTAAAATTATGTATTTAAATAAAGTGTATATTAATATAAGTTAATTTTATGTTTACATATAAAATGAGTTTGGTTTAGAGAAATGTTCCCACATTTTATATTTGGACTAATGAGATTGTCGGCTTTTTCTTCTCCCAAGCTCTAAAATGGTGCTAGTTCAAAAAAGTAATAATAATAATAATAATAATAAAACAGTAAATACAATTATTGGAAAATTGGTATCATTGCATTTAGTTAATTCAATAGACGACTGAAAGTAGCATTTAACTGCAAAAGAATGGATGACATTGCAAACATAATGATAGAGATGTAGAGATACATGATGTTCTATCTACCTTTAACCATAATAATGTATTTACTATTTATATAATTGTTTTTCATAAATCATATTATGAGAGTACATTTGTCATCACAAATAAATAAAAAATATAGAAAGCATACGAGCTTATATCTATTACCATACGCGTTGTACGGGTGAGTTTGAAAGTGGAGGTGTCATTAAATCAAAAGGCAATTTTACCTTATTGTATTTTACATTAATATCTTACGTAAGTAATATGTTGGGGGTATAATTGTCCTTACAGTTAATATACTAAAAAAAAAAATTGAAAAGTAAAGGTGCATAATGTTAAAAAAAAAACACACATTACGTTTCTATTCATACTTAGTAATTTACGCACATAGATACTGTTAAAAAAAAAAAAAAAAAAACTCAAATTACATTTCTATTCATACTAGTAGCTTATAAACTTTTTAAAATAATTTTAAAACATGAAATAGTAAAAAGGTTTTTCATTTTCAAACAAATTGGAGGGGTCTATAATTCACGGGATTATTCAAGCTCGCAAACCATTTTATATAGTCTGATAGAAATAAATATGTTAAAAAAAAAAAAAAGCCAATACAATTTAACAATTCTACTGTAATTTACACAGTTACGAAATTATTTTAAAACATGAGATGGTAGAAAAGTCTGTTTAGTTTCAAACAAATTGGAAGGGGGTCTGTGACTGATGGGAGTATTCATGCTCATAAGCCATCTTTTTATATAGACTAATAGATTTCGGTTAAATTTGAAAACATTAAATAACATTTGCATTGTGGCAATGTTACTAATGTATGATTAAGAAGAACACATCAATGTACTCTTTTCAATGCTTAGATTAAAAATTAAACTGATTGTTATATTATTATTCACGGTGAAGTGCTTAAGAAAGAAGAGCTAATTTTGGAAGAAACTATTTCTTATCTTTATGAGCTTCGAAAGCTAAATGGTTTTAAAAAAGGACTTCTAACTGTTTTTTCTCTTGTTTTGCATGTGAAGTAATAACCTCCTGATAGAGGTACACTTAAACTGAATGTGGATGTAGCAACTGGTATTTTGTCTAGTTTTGTGGGGATTGGAGTTTTAATTCGAGATTGTATTGGGTTGTGAAAGGTGCTCTCTCAATCAAGATAACTAGATTTTTTTACCAATTTTTAGGTTGAATGTCTAGTAGTTTTGAGAGGATTTGATATATATTTTGGCTCATGACTTAAAGCTTTAAGTTGTGGAGACAGATGTTCAGTTAGTTATTTTAACTATTTAGACTCAGAATTTTTAAGCTGTAAAAGATCTTTTCATTAGGGATATTTCTATAATATTATTTTCGTTGGATAATGTTAGTTGTCAATTTACTCATAGAAAATGTAATGAGATAGCTCACAGGCATGCAATTTTAGTTTTGAAAAGTAATTTTAATCAATATTGGTTTCATTTAATAAATGTGTCAGCTTTTCAAAATAAATAAATAAATACATTGATTATTGGTAGATAAAATAGAAAATTTAAACTAAAAATGGTTAATTTTAGCAAATAATAATAACTATAAATCAAGTAAGAGGAGTTAAGGATTTATTTTAGAGCAATATTAGGTTTTCCAAAAATTTGCCAAAATTTATGCCCAAATAACGTGGCATGTAAGTTATTAAGATCTTATTAATTATTATATTATCCTTTAATTTATAAGATATTGACAACTCATATACCACATCATTTGAACATAAATTTGGATAAAAATTTTGAGAAGTCTAACATTATTTTTTATTTTAATACTGATTGTTGATAGATAAAATAGAAAATTTAAACTGAATGGTTTATTTTATCAAATAATAACTATAAATCAAGTAAGAGGAGTGAAGGTTTTATTTTAATTGATACATCTTTCCTTCCATGCTTCAAATCCCACGTGATGCATTTACATAAACAAGTATGAGGTTATATCTTCATGAGTTATGGATATAACTTTGAGAACTATAATTATAGTGTTTAATATCATTGAATTTCAATATATTCTTAATTCAACCAACACTTCTTTTATTTTTTCTTGTAAGCAATCTATTTATAAGTTCCTTTAGTTGAATGATAGTTTTATCCAATTAATGTGAGTTTCTCTCTCCAGGCCATTAAGGAATGGAGTCAAATACTTGTTGTGTTCTAGATTATTTCATAAAATTATATTTAGGGATCCTGATAATTATATTTGTATTTATAATATTAAAAAAAAATTCAAATAAAGTCAATAGAATAATAACATCTTAGATGAAAAAAAAAAACAAAAAGAATAATAGCAACTTATTTATTTATTTATTTTTTTAAATCAATTGCTTTATGGTACCGTGGAAATACACATCAACAATCTTGGTTTATAGTCAAAGTTCGACACCCCATCTCATCCGATAAAGGTGAGATTAAGATTTTCTTATAAATATGAGTTGTCTCTTACTTTGATACAAGTGACTCCAATTCATATGAGAGCTGTCGATTCAGGTCGTGTCATTAAAATTCTATCAATTTGGTTGGTCGTTTCTTAAATCCTTTTTATTTTTCAAAAAAAAATAATCGCATCCTTTTTGGCGGCAGAATCACGTGATCGAAATTATATTCATCACAGCCACAGGACGCGCCCATACTAAAACGACGTCATATCAATCTCAAAATCTCCAGTTACGTGACTATCACGCTTCCTCACTGCCCATGACGTGGCAGTACTTTCCACCGCACCTGGCTACGTGTCGAAACATGATTGAACAGTTCAATCCTCAGCGGCCGTCACCGTGACTTTAAATCGAGGGAGCGCAACACAACACGCGCTTTAAAAGGAAAAATCAAAATACCACAATAAAACAAAAACAGCCCAAAAAAACAAACTCAACAAAAAAAAGGAGAAAGAAGTCTATCTTTATCAACCACAAATCTCTCTCTCTAAGCCCTAGATTTTCTGTGAGTTTGTCTCCGTGATTGTCTCGCGAAAATGGTAAGCATCATCCGTACTGATTTCACCGCTTCACTCTACTGTTTGGTCTCTTACAATTTTTTTTTTTTTTTCATTTTTAAAATATTTTGATGCGACTCTGTTGAAAATATCATGCCGGTGTCGGTGTTCGATCTGCGATTCGTTGTTAAAATTTGTGATTTAGGTTTTTTCGCTGCGTGACGATCGATCTAGTTTGATTTTCACTTTCAAATACCTAAAACAAAATGTTTGATTTTTGCCTTGTGTGATGATGTGACCTTCGTTTTATTAAACGATTCGATTGAAAATTTTGCGTTTGATCTTGTGTTGGTGATGATTGGACCTCACTTATGCAATTTTTATTATTATTTTTTTATTTTTTATTTTTTATTGAGCCTATTAATTATGTATACGTGTGTATCTTGTGGTTGATATCAGATTATTATTTCTTAATAATATTACATTATTATTTTTTTAATAATATGTAACTAAGTTTTATTTTAACAATGGCTATATTTAGAAAGGTTTTTGTTTGTTTTGATATTTGGTTGTGTTGTTTGCTGTTGTTTTTGTTTTTGCCATATTCTAGATTTTGTGTTTAGCAAATACGACATGAAAATTGATAAATGAGTTTGTGATTAATGAGTAAAGGAGGATCATTAACAATTTGAATATGAGATTGGGAAAAAAGTTGCATATTTAAAGGAAATTTTTTTTTAAGAAAAAAATGCTTTTACTATTTTTCTGGCCGATTGTTGTTGTTGTGATTTGCAAATTGTTCGATGGTTGGGGTTGATGCGAATATGGTGTTGTGCTGTGTTTTGTAGTAGAAAGTAGAAATTATTGACGTAAGGTATTTTCTTTTCATTTGTGAATGATGATCAGATCATATAGAGCTATATGAAAACTACATTCGGTATTTGATGTACTGCCACTTGTGGATATTGATTAGGCTTGATGCAACCTTTTTATGTGTATAGTATCCGTACGATTGATGGGAAAATACTTTGCAACCCATATACCCTTTTGTACCGTGGTTATTGACAATGTACTAGCTCTGTCATGAACAAGTAGTATTCATGGTAATATATTTGAGCCTGTGAATGTTATATGCACTTTGGCAGGCAAACGCGGCATCAGGAATGGCTGTGCATGATGACTGCAAGCTGAAGTTCTTAGAACTGAAGGCAAAAAGGACATATCGCTTCATAGTTTTCAAGATTGAAGAGAAGCAGAAGCAGGTTATTGTGGAGAAGCTGGGTGAACCAACTGATAGTTATGAGAATTTTACTGCTAGTCTTCCTGACAATGAGTGTCGGTATGCTGTCTATGACTTTGATTTCGTGACAGATGAGAACTGCCAAAAAAGCAAGATTGTTTTCATTGCTTGGTAATGGATATATATAGGTTTATGTGTTTTTCATGTCGATTTCATTTGACTTTGTGCTTGATTGTCTCACTCATTTACGATTGATGTGCATCTTAAGGTCCCCTGACTCTTCAAAGGTGAGAAGCAAGATGATTTATGCAAGCTCCAAGGACAGGTTTAAGAGAGAGTTGGATGGTATTCAGATAGAATTGCAGGCTACTGATCCTACTGAGATGGGTCTTGATGTCATTAGAAGCCGCTCTAATTAAATGTAGATTGCCTATTGTGGCGATGGGAAAGAGTTAATACTAGAAATGTAATGTCTATATATCTTTCGAGACTTGAAAAACTTGTTTGGATATTGTCTTGTTGTGGGAGTTATAATTCTAAAGTCTTCATTTGTTATATCTGTGGATTGTTGGGGTGAATATTTCTCACTCCCTTCAGTGTGATATTTACATTTTACAGACTGTTATACAATGGTTTCTGGGGGTACATATCTCGTTTTTAGCTTTGATTTTATGTTTTGGTTTTTTATGCTTGGTTGTGCTATGGGTCTCTCAAAAATGCATCAATTAAAAACTTAGATGTTGATGCATCTTCTTTTGTTGTTTTGAAGAACTATCAAATATGATAGTTGTCTGATTTTAAAAAGTCATTAGAAAATTGCGTGTGGCAAGAGTTTATTGGATGCGTTCACACAGATAATTTGGTGCGCTTGGTTCATATTTGATTGAAACATTCTCGGAGACTTTGAAGTACAAACTCATGAGGGTGGGTTGGTGACGCGTGTGGTGGAGGTAGAGGGCAACATGTTAAATGTAGTCAGGCTTCTAGAAGTATGTAAGTTTTATGCTTTTCTTTCTGAATATATATATATATATACATATAAATATAGAAGGTAGAGGACAAAATGTAAGACTTCTAGAATTATGTAAGTTTATATATATATATTTATATTCCTGTAAATATAGAAGGTAGAGGACAAAATGTAAGACTTCTAGAATTATGTAAGTTTATATATATATTTATATTCCTGTAAATATATATATATATATATATATATAAGATTTGCATGATTAGATATATATGATTTTAAAATATAATGATAAATTAATCAAAATCGTTCATTATTTTTTTTTTAAAAAAATAAATTCTTTATCTTATTTAATTCAAATATAATAAATGAATTTGATTGATGAGTCATTATTTTTTAAAATGAAATATATCTGATTATAAAAATTTTATATATATAAAAAATATATATAATATTATAGTTATCTTATCCAATGAGTAGTATTATTTATAAATTATAACATTTATATCGATTATAAGGTTAATTATTGAAATTAATTAAAATATTATAATTTATGAGTAATATTAGTAGTTTTGTAAAATAGTTAAATATACATATATATTTTTTGAATTATTATATTAAGTTCAGATTTTGAGAGAGAAGGGGATGATTCAAACTCATAATATATAGGATCAAAATTTATCAGAATTTTAGTTTTAACTTACTTCGTTTCGGGGAAAAAAAAAATCTTTTCTTACTCCAAAAATTTTACATTAAAAAAAAAAGTTCTTGAAAATGCCATTGAACTCTAGATTTAGTGCACCATTATGCCTATTAATTAACTTTATAAATTCATTTTTCATAAATAATTATCTAAAAATATCACAATTGTTCAATGTGGTTCACCTACAAAAAATGTTCATTTAATCTAGGAATATTAAAATATAATATACTCAGGAATGCTAGGATACCCACGCTCGTTTGGGGGTAACCTGTCGGGGTTTCTCTAGCTATGAATATAGGTTCAAGGATATCTATCTATTGTACCCATTTGAATTATTAGCATTTTTAATTCAATTTGAGAGTAATCTATGTTCAAGTTACCTATATATCAAAAGAAGAATACATAAAAATATTAAAAAATATGGGTGTATTTTGTAACAATTTTTTTTTTGAAATGCCAAAAAAAAAATTTACAAAATAGGTTCATATTTCTGTAATATTTTTAAAGTGATGTTTTTAAAAGGACAACAGGCTTTATTACAGTTGTTAAAAGTAATTTTTAAAAATAGAAAATTATATAAATATATTTGTTTTTGTTATTAAAATGAATAAAACAGCCGTTCGAAGGGAAAATTACGTAATTATCTCTCCCTCCAGGGATTTTTTTTTTTTTTTCGATTTTAAAAACAGAAAACAAGTTAATTAAAAACAAAAGTTTACAGGAAAAAAAAAAAATGTTTACAAGCCCGGCCATATCGCCAGCTAACTTCTACTGACACTCGTGACTACGTGATCACCATGAACAATCCTCACAACGAACAATCATGACTTGTAAAGTTGTAGCTCGCAGAAATTTACATGCACTTTCAACAAGCTACAACGTCGTCGATTTGCCCTTCAAAACGCCACAACATTACATCAACTACACTCGCCTTCTCTCTTCATGCAAACACTTCAAGTCTCTGCTTCAAATCCATGCCCACTTGATAGTTTCAGGCTTCAAACAAGACAGTTCCCTGAATACTCACCTCATAAAATCATACTCTTTCTTCCAAAAAAGCGATTCTGCTCGCTTTGTATTCGATTCCACGCCAAACCCAGATGTCTTTTTGTACAATTCCATGATAAGAGCTTACACGAGAACAAACCAACACAAAGGTGCTCTAAATTTGTATTATTTGATGATAGAACGAAATTTAGAACCAGATAAATATACTTTCACTTTTGTTTTGAAAGCTTGCACTGGTGTTTTGGATTTAGAAGAGGGTGTTTTAGTTCACAAACAGATAGTTGGCAAGGGACTAGAGTGTGATCCGTTTATAGGGACTGGTCTTGTTGATATGTATGGAAAAATGGGTGAATTCGGCTTGGCAAGACAAGTGTTTGATAAAATGCCTAAGAGAGATGTTGTGGCTTGGAATGCAATCATTGCGAGTTTGTCACAAAGTTGTGATCCTCATGAGGCATTGGGATGCTTCAGAACTATGAGATTTAGTGGTGTGGAACCGGATATAGTGAGTCTTTTGAACTTGGTTCCGGCCGTTTCAAAGTTGGCTGATGTGGATTGTTGTAGGTGTGTTCATGGTTATGTCATTAGGAGGGGCTTTGACGAGGTTCTTTCAAATGGGTTGATTGATATGTATTGTAAATGTGGAGATGCATATGTTGCTCGGCATGTTTTCGATAGGATGTGGGTTAAGAATGATGTTTCTTGGGGCACAATGATGGCGGGATATGCACATAATGGTTGTTTTTTCGAGGTTCTGGAGTTGTTTGATCGGATTAAGAATGAGAATGTTGAAATGAATAAGGTATCAGCTGGAACTGCTCTTTTGGCTGCTGGGGAGATGAGAGAATTAGAGAAAGGGGAGGAGATTCGAGATTGGGTTATGCAGCTGAATATTGATATTGATATTCTGCTTGCTACTTCTATAATGAATATGTATGCAAAGTGTGGAGACTTGGAAAAGGCTAAGAAATTGTTTGGGGAACTTCCAGAAAGAGATGTAGTTGCTTGGTCTGCAATTATAGCTGCTTTTGTCCAAGCAGAGTATCTGGAAGAAGCACTTTCTCTATTCCGAGATATGCAAACAAGTTATTTGAGACCGAATCGTATTACTCTGATGAGTATCCTTCCAGCTTGTGCACAATTATTGCTTCTGGGATTAGGTAAAAGTGTACACTGCTATGCTCTTAAGACTAATATGGATTCTGATATTTTAACTGGAACAGCCCTTGTTTCTATGTATTCCAAATGCGGGTTCTTTAGCGGGGCACTTAACATTTTTAATAGAATGACGAATAAAGATGTTATCACATGGAATGCTTTGATAAATGGGTACATACAGAATGGTTTCCCTTACCATGCGATTGAGGTATTCCTTGAATTAGAGTTGTCTGAACTAAGTCCTGACTCCGGAACTATGGTGAATTTGCTTCAAGCTTGCATCCTTTTAAACGACCTTGACCTGGGCTCCTATATCCATGTTCGAATTATGAAGTATGGATTTCAATCTGACTGTCATGTAATGAATGCTCTTGTCGATATGTATGCCAAATGTGGAAACCTTTCATCTGCTGAGATCTTGTTTAACTGCACTGATTTTGTGAAGGATGAAGTGTCTTGGAATATAATAATTTCCGGATACATGCAAAATGGATGTGCCAAAGATTCTATTTCTGCTTTTCACCGCATGAGATTGGAGAACTTCCAGTCAAACGTGGTAACAATTGTGAGTGTCCTTCCAGCAGCAACATATTTGGCAGCTTTAACAGAAGGCATGGCCATTCATGCCTGTGTTATTCGAATGGGTTTTCAGTCTAATACACTTGTTGGAAATAGTCTTATTGATATGTATGCTAAATGCGGGAGGCTCAACTATGCAGAAAAATATTTTGATGAGATGGAAAATAAAGATACTGTTTCATGGAATGCAATGTTAGCAGGATATGCAGTCCATGGCCAAGGGAATCGTGCAATTGCACTTTTTTCACTCATGCAAGACAGACATTTTGAAGTTGATTCTGTTTCCTTTGTTAACGTTTTGTCTGCTTGTAGACATTCTGGATTGGTAGAAGAAGGGAGGCATATTTTTTATTCCATGCATGAGAACCACCGTGTTATACCGAATTTGGACCACTATGCTTGTATGGTGGATCTGTTAGGTCGTGCTGGTCTGTTTGACGAGGCTTTGGAATTTATAAAGAAAATGCCAATAAAACCCGATGCTGGAATTTGGGGAGCCTTACTAAGTGCATCTAGAGAACATTCTAATGTGAAATTGGGAGAAGTTGCATTGAATCATCTTGTTAAACTAGAGCCCGAAAATCCTACAAATTATGTGGTCTTAACAAGTATATATGCGCAATCTGGAAGGTGGAATGATGCAGACAACACGAAATCAAAGATGAATGAGAGAGGGCTAATGAAAACTCCGGGATGTAGTTGGGTTGAGGTCTATAATCAGATCATGACTTTTCAAGTGGGTGATGAGAACCACCCACAATTTGAAAGTACACGCTTTCTATGGGACATATTTCCTGAGAAGATGGAGAAAATTGGAGACATTCCCGAATGAAGCTGTGTTATACAGAACCCGAAGGGAAAAGATGAAAAATCGTATTCGTTCTTTACATCACAGCAAGAGGCTAGCCATAACTTTACTCTACCTTACATGGAAGCTGAATCAACCATCCAGAAAAGAAGATTCTATGAGTTTGTCATACAATTACAGAGTTTATTACAGAAATCACAACACATAAAATGAATGTTTGAGATGCCAGTCCTTGTCATCATATTGATGATGGTATGTGCTCCGTGCAACATCTACAGGTGACTTAGTTTAGCAATGCATAATCCTCTTTCAATTCTATAGCTTAAATGATTAGTGTCAGCAGCTCACTTAACAATGCTTGTTTCTGCATGGATTAATATCTCTAGCATTTACAAACGTCATGACCTGGATAAAAAGATGAATGCTGTCCAGAGCCTGAAATTGCTGTCCTAAAGACGGGGAGGCTAGGCTGGGTCCATTATCATTATGTTTTGAATCAGCTGAATCATATCATTCATGATCTATTGTAATTTTGATGCTGCCTGTAGGTGTGATTGAGGGTACTGGTAAAAATCCTAGTTGTTTTAATCTTTCAGATCCTGAGAGTAGCTCTGATATTAATCCCCTGCATTTTCACTTTTAATTACAGCTTTACATGTCTATTTGCAGAATGGGATCCGAGGATGAAAAGTTTAAAAGCCAACTTTCACAACATCTGTTTGAACTGTAAGCCTATAGACTCTCTTCAATCTTGTTATATAACTTGGTAGTACTATGTTATTGTTGAGGATAATGTGCTTCAATCCGCTTCTTCATTGTTGAAGGATGCTTTGATTTAATATCTGAATAATTGAAGTACGATTATGCATATTTACTTGTAAATTCTTCAGTGTAAACTTGAGAATCTCCCAACATTTCTCTTGCCGCTGTGATTCATATTTTATGCAACATATTTTTTACCTCACCAAACAAAAGGAAGACAGAAAGAAATAATCATCTCAGTTTGGTTATCATCATCTTGTTGACATGTTTGGCAATGGTGATTTATTTTTGCAGTGGCAGAATTTGTGATAAAAGTTGCTGATGATGTCTACAAGCATCAAGAGATTATACTTGAAGACATGATAATGGCCGATTAGACCAACGCTTAATCAGTCATCTGAAGAGAGATTGTTTTCCTTTTTTTAAGAAAATTATGGTTTTGGTATAGCACTTTCATAGATGATGTCAAAGATTTAAAGTCCTACTTTTATTCTAAAACATAAGGCATAGATAGTCTTTTTTAAATTTAATCCTTTCTATCCTATCATAAATGGGGGAAAAAGAAAAATCCACCATAAATTAAGAGAAAAAAAAAAAAAAAGATATCAGGGGCTTATGTAATAAACGAACTACAAAATTTATAAAAAAAAAACTAGTGCAATTGTCGCTTGCCTTTTGCTTTTCAATCAGCAAGACTTTATGTTAAAAAATGTTAAAGTAAACCTACAACAACGAAGGGTCCATAGCTCAGTGGTAGAGCATTTGACTGCAGATCAAGAGGTCACCGGTTCGAACCCGGTTGGGCCCTTATTACAAGAATTTTTACACTTTTAATTTTATCTTTTACTTTTATTTTTCTTTTTATGTAATCGAAACTGCCGTTGACATTTTCTTTTAATAAAAAATTGTTATATAATATTTTTATGTAATTCACACTGCTTTTGATTTTTTGTGACTGTACATATTCCGTTTAATTTTTAATATTGGGCCCTTTTCTACAAGTTTTTTTATTCATCTTAAACTTTTTTTTTTTTTTTATGTAATTGAAACTGCTTTTGACCTTTTTTTTTTTTTTTAATATTTTGTGTATGTATATATTATTTTTATATAATTCAAACCCCTTTTGATATATATATATATTTAATATTGTGTATACAAATAAAATTATTGAAAACTACTTTCCATTTTATTTTAAACTTGTGACAACACCTTCCCAGCTCAAAAGCCCAAAAAGAGATAAAACAAGTAAACAAAGTTGCTTTAAAATACAAATTTAGAAATTGAAAAAAAAAAGATATAACTCATCAAACCCATAAATGATAAGAATACAATTTGAATACGTATAGGTTGAGAAGTAAATTAGGCTTTTACTAATAATAAACATAAAGATGGAAGTTGAGATAACTGCGAGTAACAAGTTTTTCGTGCCCACAACAATGAGATCATGAATTCGAGTTGTGCCCTCCTAACTTAACTCCCAAATTTACATAGATCATCCAAAATAATATATAAATGAAATTTTTATTCAATAAATATGTCTCAAGTGATGCAACCAAGCTACACATAAGTCAAGCGGATGATACAAAATCTTAGTGACGAAAAAATGGAAGAGAGGATTACAGTCAATGCTGCTTGGACAAAACCGCCTCTTTCTTTCCTCTGCTCTCACTGAGAAGCATAACAGAACGACAAATTCAAACTATACAAGAAAGCAGAAAAGTATGCATAATTCTACCTTCATAAAAGAGTGCGGAAGTATGCATTATGTCCCGGACGTTTATTCAACTGTTGAGCTTAAAACACTTGTGAATAAGATTCCAGGAACTTGAGTTAAACACTATTGAATTTTATCAAGAATCCTCTCATACCAAGCAATAAACAGATGCAGCGAAATGTTTTCGAAAATGTTAAACTGAACTCAAACAAGTATTAACTGGAAAATTAATCACCTCTCAACTGAACTCAAACAAGTATTAACTGGAAAATTAATCACCTCTCACCGGGAAAGGAATACTTTAGGTCGCCAAGAAAAGGCCTCCGAAGTTTGCAGTTCACTTCTCATGATTTTGATGTAATGCTCCAAGTTATGTGCCTGTTCATTTATGATATCACTAGAAATTGTATCTTCAGCCAGCTTGACGGCTGCCATTTGAGACAGTTGAAAGTTCTCTCCTGCACATTGCAGTTTCCGTGCAATTTCTTCCTGACCAAGCAACACAAGAGATACCAGCAATGATTTAAGCTCATGCTTAGCTCTGGCTGCTAGAGACATGCCCTTCAAATGATCTACCAGAGCCATCTCCTCCCCAGGGCTACAACATTAACCAAGTAAGGATTTTGCCAGTAACAAGGAATAAGGAATATCAGAAACATGAATGACAATAATACCTTCCAGGACGGATTTTCCCTCGACTCCTCTGGCGTCTTGCCTCTCTAGCTTTGCTAGTTGAAGTTGTGGTCGAAGCAGCAGATCCCCTCCTTGTCCTGTTCAGGGAAAAATATAAACACTTTAAGCAACTCAGACTGATATAAGAATAAACACTTTGAAATAAATACTATGCAAACTAGGTATAACTCAATTGGATGAATAATGTCGATACATTTAGGCTCGGTATTACTGAAAGAGTTGGAAGATTTTAGTTCAATCAAATAGTAATGTAGTTCATAGAGAAACAACAAATTGATGACATAAGAGCCCTATATCAACACTTCAAATAATTTCATCATTTCTTAGAAAAAGTGAAACATAGTGTCCATCCAGTACAACAATTTCAAGCCCATCTTTGTTTTCATTTTATGAAAAAACATAAATCATGTACATTTGGTAAATGTTTTACCAATTATTTGAAAAAAAAAAAAAAAAAAGAAAGAAAAATAAGACTAGAGTTAAAATTGAAAAATACAGAAAACAAAAATTACATGTTTTCCCTTTTTTCCGACTGAAAAAAAAAAGAAAGAAAAAAAAAAAAAGGCATAGATTGGATGATGAAAACAAAGTGATCAGTGTGTATGTTTTAGTCAAATGCACAGAAAACATATTTGTTTTTTCGTTTTCCATATTTTTCAATTTTAACACTAATATTGTTTTCCTGGCTAGAAATTGTTGTGCCAAGTATAAAGGATGTACCCTGTGGTGTAAGCACTCATTCCACTGAAAGTGCTGCTAGCTTCTGAAGCTGTGTCATCATCAAGATCATTTATCGACCGATCCTCTGCCTGAAGCTTTGCTGTGAGTAGTACTCTTCTCTGCCGAACGGCCAAGTAGCGAGTCAAGTACTTCCCTACTTTCTCCAAGCCCTCCTTGTATTCACCAATCAAAGTGCCAGCACATTCCAGAGCAGCATTCTTCACTTCTGAGATTAAATCTTCTCTCCTGTGCAAGAAAGCAACCCTTAAAGCCTCCTCCCAGTCCCTTGCACTAATTAACAAACTTATTCCTTCGTTCACATCTCCACAATACTCCAAAGCAATTTTGGCAGCTTCCCCTGGTTTACCAAGTGCTTGGAGTTCTTCATAGAGCTCATGAGCCAGTTGCATTACCTCATCTTTTCCCAATTTAAGAAGCCCAGCAACTGTCAACACCCCACTCCAATTACCACAAGCACGATATGCCTTCATGGCCTTTTCCAAACTGAAACAACACAAATAAGTTGTCGCAGCATCCTCAAAGCATTTTTCATCACTTAGATGATCTGCCCAAGCCTCAAGAACTTGCCCCCTCTTGGCAGGATCAGTAATCAGTTGAAGTCCCAGCGGAAAGAGTTGAGGATATTTCTTCATGAGGTCCATACAATCAGCATAAAAGGCATCACCCATGGACACAAGATGTTTGAGAGCAGTCTCAAATCTGTGCAGCCTAAGGTCAATATTATAGCGCATCAAAGGAGCTGGCATATGCTCCAATTCTTGAAGAAAAGGAAGAAACTCCTTTGGGTCCCGTTGGGAGTTCAATGCCACAATAGCTACAAGGCTCAAATCATAAAGGCCCAATGCAGCTTCATAAACAGCCTCAGAATCTGATAACCACAAGAGATGCTTCAATGCTTCTTCAGCAGAAGGGTAAGACATTCTTCTTGGGTTATCAGAACCTGATAATTCAGTTTCACGGATAACTTTTATTCTCTCCAGAGCTTCTTCAAGTGCTGGGGGATCACTACAAGCTAGAGTAGTCAAAATGCAAAGCTCCCTTGCTGGACTTTCAGGCACATGTTCCTCTAGAGCCTTCCTTATTGCCAGTAGGACTGAAGATACCTTGTTAGCATGAGAACCCTTGAAATCATTGACTTGCACATCTTTAACCTCCTTTTGACTGGGTAAAGTGAGAAACTCAAAATTTTTGTAAAGCGTTTCTGTAATATTTTCATTCTTAATGGCACAAACGAAGTCAGTTATGTAGCTCAAATTGTTAACCTGCCGAACAAACTCTGATGCAGATTGAAGAAACGCTTGCCAGCCACAATGGTCAACAATAACATTAAAATCTATCCTATGCCGCCTCACCATAAGTAATGCATCACTGAAGCGCCCTTGGACCAAAGCATTGACAATCGAGGATAAGACCAATTTTCTTGGGTAAATGCATTCTAGGTTTCCACGGTTTGTTTGTAATACAACAGCAGCTTCATCTCCATGCAGGACACCAATAATTTTGGCACCTCTTTCCCATATATTTATGAAGTTCATATTCTCTTCTTCCCTCCTTTTGTTACCAGCATGGATGAAGTTCTCATACTTCAGCTCTGATTTCCCACACAATATATCATTAATGTCAACTACAAAGAGCAAATCTTGTTTAGTTGCAAGAATCAAATGTGAGATCACTTGGTCGGCCAACTTTGAGTAAAATGAAAAACTGCTGCAGTTGTTGCACACTATTTTCCCACTGACATGCAACCTACCTACATCATCAAGTCCAAAAAGCAAAGGCTTCAATGGCCCATTTATAGCAACTGAAACCACGCTCATCCAAGGACAAGACGACGAAAAACTTATATCATCATTCTTAGAAGATCCTCTTGCCATGCCCAATTTTGATGTGTACTCAATGATTTTTCCACCTTCAAACTGAAGGAATGCTGAACATTTTTTAGCAGGACTAGAAGCCATGCCAATTAACAACCCTTCCAGAGAATTTTGATTGGTAATTTTTGCATGCCAGCCTGAACACGTCACTAATCTTGGGACATGGTCCTCAGAACACACAAGTTCAATCTCCTGCAAATAAAAACCGAGAAGCCCATCTTTACTTGATGAGGGTCGGGGTAGGTGATTGCTATGGCTGAGCCCATAATGAGAAACAGATAGAAGTACATGTGCGTCCAACCATATTAGATGTACAAATGATCCAAATGCTGTTTCAGAAATAGATGCTTCAACAATAAATTCTTTGCCATCTAGTTCTTCCCACATATCAGGCACCGGAAGCTCCACGACACACAAACAACCATCTGATAAAGATGCGGCCAAACAGTTCTTAGAATTCTTGGAATAGAAAGTCATGTCTCGAACAGCACCAGGAAAATTCAGGCTAAATAAATACATAGGAGGTGGCATTAATGATAAAGAAAGTGGAGTTACAAGTATCTTGGAGCCATCAATGACTAATGCAGTTGAGTTCTCCATGACAGCTGAAGTCCAGATGAAGTTGTAATTAGTAATTTGCCCATTAAGAGTCCAACATATCAACTGCAGAGGCTTTGTGGGATGCCACATAAACCTCACACCATCCTGCCTTGAGTACCTAATTTCATGTTTTAAGTACCAATGATTGTTGCTGAAAACCCAGATTTTGACAGAGTCGTAACTGTCACATCTGACAACTGCTGCAAGCAGATCAGAGCTGCAATTCCACTTTAAAAGTTCTATTGTTGCATTTATTTTCTCATTAATGCTGAAGGAGCTTCTTTCTAACCCATTTCTCTCAAAGAAGACAATAGAAGGACATTTATTCTCAGATTTTCTGTCATAAACAGCTGCAATTTTTGCTCCACTGGGCATCCACTCTAAAATTGCTCCCATGAATACTTTTGGTTCTGCAGAAGCTTGCAGAGCACCAGAATCTCTTTCCCAGACCTTAAGCTTCTTCTCTGAGGAAGCAGAACTATTCAACTCGCTAAGAGTGGCAAAGTATTTGCCATCACCTCGCCAAGAAATAGGACTCTCAAACATATATGTGGAAGACAAATCTGGCTCACCTGAAATAAAATAAAAAATAATAAAAAAAAAATTCCAGTAACAGAAATTCCCTAAATATATAAGGGGAAAAAAAATTCCTTATACCACTGACCAAAGTTGCTCAATGGCTCAACCTGTCACATCACATATGTCATACACAATAAGGAGACATATGAGGCACCAATGCCTAGAAAACAGACATGACACAGGCAAAAGAAGCAAGCAATCGATCATGCCCTTTAATACATTTTATAGTATGACCTTAGCTAAAGATATATCAATCTTAAGGCCCAAATTTTCATAATTATCATTAATCATGTCAATGTCTGCATGCACGGTTGCGTTGGATTGAGTAATGTCTATCCCACTGGATAGTAAGTACATATAAACAAAACCAATAGTGTAAGCATCAGTTGAGAGTCCAAGAAGTGACAAAATACGAGAATAAAGGAAAATGGTCCTTACGTACGTCAACACCTTCAGGAAGATCCTCTAGCGCATTCTCATACAACAAATCCCAATCATGAGTCATCACTAGTATCTGCCCAAAACCAGTAACTATACCGAGCAAATCTCCATCCGGACTAGCCGAAATACACCTGACACCACCATCTACCCGACCAACAACTTCCATCGCATTACCATCCACACTATGCAACTGTAGAAGTCCAGTAGAAGTTCCCACTATCAGGGCTTCTTTCTCCATGAGATAATCGAACGAGGTAAGAAAGTCGCCAGGCTCCAAATCCACGTGCTCAACTTCCGCAGATATTGAACTCTTGGTCCATACTCTTTCATCCTGGCACATGCGACAAAATTAGAAATGTATACGTACACAAATCTACATAAAATTCCCATATTACACACGCATAGTTTATTTGTCCCACTCTCAACAGATTTTTCACTGTCGCTCAATTATTCCCGACGTTTTATTAATCAACTACGTTAAAACTCACTCATCAAACACAACGCGTTACTTATAGGAACGAAACCCACGAAACATATTATGCTTATGATATAAGATCATGTGACGATAAGCGATTTAACATATGATGGTTCTTCTTCCTAACAGTACTAAAACGACAACCCCCTCGATAACGAAACCAAACAATGCGTAAACCAAACAAGTAAATACTAAATTGTCAGGTCCACAGAGTAGAGCAGATGCATATTTATCAACAATATCATATAACATCTTACACTCTCTAACTACTCTATATATATTAATAAAATTCACAAAGAGCTTGTTTCTATCAATTGTTTTCAATAAGAAGGTGCATGTAACAAATAACGAATATAAAATAAACACAAAAAGTAAAAGAGAGAGGTTTTACTTGAAAAGAAGAAAGGTGAGTGGTGTAAATGTTATTGTCGGAGGAAGCGAAGAAGAGGCGGTTTCGCTCGATATCGAGAGCGGAGAAGAGTAGGGTTTCTTGCTTTGAAGATAAATCGAGATTCAGAGAAACCTCAGAGTAGAGTTTCAGATTTTTCATTTTTGATTTCTCAAATGTTTTTTTTTTCTTTTGGAGTTGGAGGGTTTAAGCCTTAGAAGGAGGCTCTTGAAGAAAAAGCAGGGGTTTTAGAAAAAGAGGAGTTCCAGGATAACCTAACGAATAATAAAACTACTCGCTTCAAACTAAAAGCGTATTGCCCTGTTATGATTTCGAACTTACGGTTAGTCTACACTTTACCTTTGTTTTTTTTTTTTTTTTCCTTCTCCTTCTTCTTCATCACTGGTTAACACATAGGAAATACAAAACATTTTAAATTTTTCATATTATCTTATTATTTATAAAATATTGATAAATTACATACTATATTATATTAATTAAAAGTAATACTAGACGTTTCAAATTTTTCACATCATCTCATGATTTATAAAACATTTCATGATTTATAAAACATTGATAAATCACATATCATATCATATTAATTTTTTATATAGTTACCAAGTGTCAAGTCAAAAGTCAGAATGGAAAGAAATCTATATTTATGATATGAGGAAAATTTTTTTCATACATATGAGTTAATGTGTATGATGACATTTAAACGAGATATGAAAGAAAAATACATTAACAATTTCAATTATGAGTAGATATATATACTATATCTTTTATTCATGTTTTAATTTTTTTTTTTCTTTTTAGATATGTTTTAGATTTTATGATTTTTAAATAAATTTTATGATGAATGAAATACAAATATATGATCAATAATAAAAGGTATTGTATAACACAAATATTTTAACATTACATCAAAGCAAATTATTAAAATGATCAAATATGTTTATAAAATGATTAAAACAAGTAATGTTTGAAAATATGAAATTGAAGAGTGTTATTCCCCCTTGCATTCACACAACCTTGGCCGCCCTAAAATCTAAAATTTTATTGCAATTGATGAAAATAAAAATAAATAAAAAGCGAGGTTTGAATGAAGTTTTTTTGAAATAAAGTTTGAAAGAGTTTAAAATTGATGGAACAGTGAAACCCTAAAACCACCTTGTTACATATATTTATTTAAGAGATGCACAAATGAGTTCTTTTTCTTTTAAAAACTCTAATGCTGGAAAGTAGATCATGTTGAAAATTTAAAGCCAGATACTATCGTAAGTGGAAGTTATTAATTCGAACAAAATGAATTTGTTTTTTATCCGAGAAAGTTGATCATTTTTAGTCCAAACAAAACATGATTCATTTTTTATTCATTTTCAACCTGCATAATTTTTATTTTAACGCATGTAAATTAATAACCTAAGTAAAATATTCGACAGCTTAAAAACCATTGAAATTTCAATAGAGTTAAAAATAAATAATTTTTTTTAAAAAAAAAAATTAGGGATCAAAATGAATTTGTTCCATTTTCTAGGTAATTGAATTCGAATTTGATTCGACCTCTAACAAATAAACCATGCCTATGCTTATAAACCAATGACCAAGTCGGGCGGTTGGGTTATAAATGCGACAATAAACTTAAGATTTTAAGATCTTCTACAGAGGCCAAGTTCGTTAACCATTACAATGAACATATATATTTCCTTCTTGTTTTTCCGATGACAAATTATCATTATTAATCTTATTGTTTTCTCCATCACATTCTAATTTGATACAGTAGCAGCGGCCTCCGATCACAATTTGCTCTCTCCCTCTTTGATAAGATGTAAGAGTTTGCCAAACAAAACTGCTCTACCGCTGACAGTCTCCCCAGAAAATTCCTAAGTTTCATTGCAACATCAATTTCAATTGCTTCTTTAAACAATTAGTTACATTGCGATCAATAATTAATCAGAAACTTTGCAAGCAATTGATGCATCTTTTCCTCTGAAAAATCAGTGACATAAACTAGATAAATGAAGAAATGTGAAATAGAAAAATGTAATTCGTATTCATTTCAACTATATATCTCACTACAAAATCCTGAGTAATTACAAATATTCAAAACACAGTACTGCTGTCCTTATGATCTGGTATCAGGGAGTAGCTAAACAAAAGCTACGCAAACAACAACAAATGAAAGCGAAAAAAAAAAAAGTCAAAAACAAAAACAAAAGGGCGAGGAAGAAAACCTCAAGTGACCTTAACCTAAAAGAGTCACCTAGCTGATGGACGAAAACCTATTAGTCTATTACACTGTAATCCTATCCAATTTTATATTTCCTAGTTTCATGAGTTACCGCAAAACTGGCAACCAATATTTGGCTTGCCAAAGACTACAAATCTGGTGTCATATCATGCTATGAGCATGAACTGAGACGTCTCTAACAATTTAGCAGCAAATCTACTATGTATCTTGTTTGGTAAATGCTATTTCTACCAACAACTGTAACAAAATTAAACTTCATTCCAGTTCTATACCCTTTTCTCTTGCAGCTTCAACAACAGTGTTAGTGTCTCCTTCAGTCTCGGAAAGTCTGTGATAGCATTTCCACAACCTGATAGAGAATGGATATACAGACAATGCTCTCTTGTAAAAGCTCTCGGAGATGGATTCAATACCTGTTATATTGCCCAAAATACCTGCAGCTTCAACCCAAACATATTCTGGAGCCACTGGGATGGCATGACAGAGTGCACTAATTAAGGTTGAGCATGCCCAGAACAACACGCTGGCCGAAGCAACATCACCAGGCTTGTAGCCACTGCTTAGCAGCTTACAGACAGAAAATGCTACCAGGTAGTTGGATGGTACAATCTCCATAATGGCTTCAACAAAGTCAACTAGATCCTTCAGCTCACTGAAATTTTGGGGTAACAGAGATGGGCCATACCACACTTCAAGAGCCAAGTTCACCAGGGAAAAATCAGATGAAATTGGACTCAACAGGTTTCTGACTAGCTGCTGGACTCTTGGGTTCTCTATTTTGTCTATGAACAGTCTAGATAATGGTTCAGTATGAGGGAAAGACTGGGCAATATTCAAGTAACGGCTCAAAAGATTCAGCTGCCAACTGACAAGTGTATCTTCCTTTGGTTTTGATTCATTGGCATGCAAAAACATGGCATGCTCTCTCACACAATGCTTGAAATTCTCAGGAGTTGCAACCTTCAATGATTCATCAATGGCTAACAAAGCTTCATTGCAGTCATTCTGCAATAGACGATGCAGAGAGAGATTAAGAAATCCAAAGATTACATCCATCTGGTTTTTATTCGATACTAAGATATCTGGATTTGATGTTAAAGTTGACTTTGGTGAGGCATTAGGGATATCACCACCTCTGGCATCCAAAACAGATTGAGGGTATTTAACTCTCCAGACAGAGTGAAACCATCGGTCCATGAGTTCTTTTGCAAAACCAGTTCTTTCACTCCGGAGGGCATCCTCAGCATACTGATTCCAGATACACTGAATCCCGGGAACTTCTTTGGGCCACTTAACTAGGGCTTCCTCAAACCCCACAAAACTCAAGTCCCCAAAATCATGTTTCTGCAAGCGTGCCGATATCAGAACAAGTTCTAAACAAGATGGGTATAACTTAATGTATTTGTTCAACAGATTCCTACTACATTCTAAACCATCAAGTGCTGCCATACACCTGATATGGCAGATTGCAAAATGTTGTAGTGATCTGAGATTGATCTCACTCTTAAGTGATTCACTATTAATGCCTGATTCAACAGATTCCACTACTGTTGCCACCAGTTTTACAGCCCTCTGCTTCTCATCATCTACTAAGTGAACAGAAGGCCACTCAATTAAAAGGAGTTCTTTCCCACATTCAAACTGCTGTACTACAGCATCAGGCAGTTTCCTGTAGATAACTAAGTAAATACAACAAACCCAGAACGTAAATTTGTCAGAAAATGTTAAGCATGTGAGTATATCAGAGAGCAACAAGGAATACTGCTCATTAGTATTTGGCGCAGTGAATAAAATTCCACTGACTCTCTGTATGGCCTTCTCAATATTCCCAGACATGCACAAGCATTCCACCATCTGCAAAAAGAGATCTAAGATGCATGCACTAGTGATTTCATCTCCATCAGAGGCTGAAGCATGGCAGCAAAGTGCAGAAAGGGCGGCATCATATGCTACAAATCGATCGTCAAGATGTATCCTACTGTTGATGTACATAAGCCAGAGAGCATAAGATCCTTCATTGTTTTTGACCTGAGGACCAAGAAGAGAAGTGTTTCCAAACAAAATTTGTATTTCAATTTTAATTTTGACAAGGGAGCAAAGGTTTAAAAAATTGGCATAGAAAAAGCTTTCCACATTTATATGCATAGATGCAAACACTGACATGCACACTGCAGCACAAAGATACACAGGAAAAAGTCATATTTAGTACCCATAGGTACTACTAGTCATCTAGTTAGCAGCTGTACAGGGTGCCACATGCACAATAATAACTAATCACAGGGCACCAATTTAAATTTTCCCATATCCCAAGTCAAGTTTCTTTAACTCTCTTCTCTAACCACTCTACAACTCTACATCCAAATTTGTTTCTGAAGTCTAAACAGAACATCAACCTCTTTGCTTTTCTACAATCCCCGGAATTTCTGGTTTAAATAGCCAAGATACTTTTGATAAATCCTTATTGTAACTCATAACATAAATATACCACAACTTGATGCATGCCTGATTCTCAGAAATTTCCACAATTACTTTCCTTGAATTATAGATTTCCACTCCAACCATTTGAACAAATCACCAGAATAAGTTTGTGTGTGCATGTGTTAAAAAATGAGTTATTTCTTTAATTCGCCCTTGCTCCTCCATTGAACATAGAGGCATTGTTTGAAAAACCGATCTGAGGTGTCGCCTTGAGGCACACCTTAGCTACCTCATTGCTGAAGGTGCCCTCCTCAGCCACCCTACTACACAAGGCTGACTCAGTTGATCAAGGTGACCACCTCCTCAACTCAGGCTGAGGCAGTTCTGAGGTGGCCACCGGCTGAGGCAGTTCTGAGGTGGCCACCACCTAGAACCCTTTTTTAATAAAATTATGTAATTTTTGAAAAAATGAAAAGTATATATTGCAGCAGACTTAAAGATGGCCTTTTTCTTCAACAAAGAGCCGACTTTAAGTCAATATTATCTCCTCCAAACCATACTAGGTTAAACCTCCATTGAATCCCTCTCAACTCAATATTTTCACTCCTTTCACTCGAGAAATCTCCTACTCCGCTCAAGGTTCACTCAATATTTCCTCTTTTATTTATTTATTTATTTTATATATATATATATTTTGGGGTGGGGGCAGGTTACTGAGGCAGCCACCTTGCTTTGCTGGGAAACAACTGCCTCGCACTGCCTTTCGCATTTTAAGACATTGCACAGATAAGTGAATTAAAACAGTATTTGTGTTTGATAGTCTCTCAGTCCACATGACACAATTTTATTGAACTAGACACCCAATATACAGTATCGCTCATAAGCTGTGCCCATATATTGCACGAGCATATCTTAGGATGAATGATGGAAAAAGCTTGCCACTACAAAGAAAAATTTAATAATTAATTCTTGGAAATGTTCAATAGGCATGCTCCTCCCTTATTTTCCTGGATTTCACGAACGTCATCCACCTAGATTACTAGTGCATCAACCTAGATTTGTGTGCAGTTTACACAAGGGAAGAGCTGCACAAAGGAGCATTCCAGCCTATAACTGTTTTTGTAACTTCATCTTACTATTCGCCTTAGATTACTAGAACTGTTGCACGTATATGAAAGATCCCAAGTTCAGCCACATACAACTTCCAAGATGAGCCATTTCTAATCTTTCGTAAAAGCTCAACTACATGTTTTTTTTTTTTTTTGGGGACAAATTCTAGAGATGCTCAATGTTATAAGCTATTTCTCATCTAAATTCAAATTAAATCTAGTGCTATCAATGAAATGGTCCAGGACATTAATATTTGATAGCTTAAGCATGATCAGACATCATGCCAAGTCAAGCAATTTGAAGGAGACACCAGAGCAATTTTCATTCACATATAACCAAAACTCAGAAGTTCAAAAAAATCTATTCCAGGGAAATTTTATATAAACATTTACCTAAGTATAGTGAGAGTATATAGAGTACCCAAAAACCATGTGAATTCAAAACTGACACAATGGATGTCTGCTACATAAATATCTATGATTAAATCTAACTCAAATGAGAACAAAGAGCAGAGCTATGGAAAAATAGGATGTCCTCGGAGGTTGGCTAGTCAGCTATCATATTTAATAGCTTCTATTATCTGGACAAACCAAATAGACAATATGCAACTTCAAACTCTTAAACTACCATAACACTAGAAGCAGCTAGGAACAGTCACCAGAGATGCAAAACCAACACCCTAAGTACACATTCACAGAATAACATACCGCATAAGAGAACATGTCGTCCTTCCCAACTGACTTTCGACTGCCATAGTATATAAGCAGATAAATTATCCAAAGAGATTCAGATGTTCGATCAGCCTCGAGAGCTCGCGATAACACCGAGAGAGCCTGCAAAACTTAAGATTTTAAGATAATGGCCATAAAAAATTATGACTATGATTAGATGCTGGTTAATAATTTATACAGCCATTGTCACCCTTATTTATTATTATTCTTTTTCATAGGAAACAAAGACTTTATTAATAAAAAGAGAGAAGAAACAAATGTTTGTCACCTTCTTAACACCCTCTGGTTTGCTAGCTCCTTGATTGATAACAAGTAGAGCCATTTCCACAGATTGGACCTTATCAAGCAAAGCTTGTTTAAGTTGATTCTAGGCATATCATGCAAGAACAAGACCAAAATGAGAATGTAGACCAAACATATCAAGATAAATCCATTTACCAGTGATATTACACAGAGTTTCAGAGAAAGAATATAAACATAATCATTCAGGCTTAAAGTATTACTAGTCGAACTAGTAGCAACATCAGAGTCCGGTTGCCAACTTCTTTTGCTGGGAAGAGGACTTGGGTCTTCTTTTCTCTTTTTCTATTTTTCAGGGTGTGTGTCTGTGTGCATGTGGGAAAGAGATATGGCGAGGGGGGATGGGGGGAAATCATGCCAAAGAAATGAAAAAAAATATGCAAAATTGTCTTCAAACAGAAGAACTAGAAAATTCCCAGATAAAGTACAAACCTGCATATTATAACCTGGGTACGTGTTTACTAACAGATCAGTTACAACATTGATATAATTCTATCCAAGGCATGTAACTAAAGTGACACTCATGTCTGCAACATGGTTACAAAGTTTACAAATGATGAACATGCTTACAGCAAATGCAATGAAACAAAAATATAAGAAAAAAAGAAGTAAAAAGCGAATAAATAGAATGTTATCAACAAACCATTACACCATTTCTACTCTGAAAATACGATGACTGTCCACTCCAACCACCATGCACCTCAATACGTCCATCACTGGGATGCAAGAGTTCCGTAGGTAAGTCCTTTTGAAACATACCGGATAAAGCTAAGGACATACTGAAACTCTTTTGCCAGCATTGTCCATGTCTCCTAGTCCTAGCTACAACTGACTCATTTGAATGTGAATCAGCTTTTAACATATCTAGGCTGATTATATACATCGGTGGAGTCAAAATATTCTGAAAATTGGAGAGTTTAGTTGCACTATCACAATTCTGTTGAAGTATAGTTAATCCACCTACACGCATTGATGTAAGGATGTAAGCAAAAAATAAATAAATAAATAACAGAAATTACTGTGGGGATAATCATACCAGAACTATCAGAATCATCATGCCGATGCTGAAACACGTTTCCATTAGAGATGTTATTGACATGTTGCCAAGGACATTCATCATTGTTGCATTTTCCTCGGAGCTCATACATACAGATTGGCCAAAAAGGGTCAAGAGCAAGATTGCAGGTATAAGAGCCAATTTTGTTTCCAAAGTAAACCATAGCAGTCTCCTTCTCTGAGTTGGCTATCAAGCAGCTGTCCTGGGTTTCATTAGAGTTGACACGAGCACCCTCCTCAACATACAAAGTACACTTCTGATTCTGTTCATTTTCAGGCCGATCTGATATAGTTATTGATGATCCAACTTTCAGATGATCAAATGCACTCCTTAAAACCAATGGAGGTGATAATAATTCAGATGTTGAACAGTTAACTCTGAATGGAAACTCATTTTCCTTGGGATCAGCAGTAAAGTGAAATTTCGAAGAATTGTCTTCAGAAAGGCACTGATCCTGAGCCTGGATCTGGGTAGAAGTCTCATGGATACTTCGCTCTGGTTCATCAGTGCCTAAATTAAAAACATATATTATGTAAAGATTTTCATTAAATATTAAAAAATAAAAATTGTATTAACAAATCTAGCATGATAACAGGTTTACCTATTTAGAAAAAAAAAATATATATATATACATATATACGTATATATACGTATATATATATATAACAGGATTACCTATCAAACTTTAAATCAGCATAAAACACTAACAGCCAAAAATATTATGTCCAAATCGCTACCTCAAACACTGACCCATCCGCACAAAATTTACCTCCAGTATCATGCTGCTGGTTTTGTCCTCCTTCTGAAGACGGAACACTGCCATTACTCATCTGCATTTTGTCACTTCCAAAGTCATTGTCAGGCCCATGTTCAATTGGATGTTCCACATTATATGAATCACTATTTTTTGACAAAGTTCTCTTCCCTAACCGAGCAAAGAGTTCAGATCTTAATGTTGCTTCAAGAAGCAAAGGATCCTGGGAGCTATCAATAGATAACTTTTTGATGGACTCATTGTTAGTGCCCTTTTGCCTTCCATCAGAAATTTGTTGCCTTTGCTGATATTCACAGTTTGGTTGATCAGATTCATGGAGCAACGGGAATGTCTCTTCATCTTCATCTGCTGAAGCATTTAACTCGTTAGATTGAGAGCTTAATCTATTCAATGCATCCTTGCTTTTATGAGGCAATGGCTCTGATGTACTAGCATCTGGTTCACTGCATGGTTCTGATCCCAAATTTTGTCTGTTTGCATGCTGATAAGGTGCAGTGAGGGGAGCATCACTGACACGTTGGAAACTCGAATCATAGCCTTGTTGATTAAAAGTATCATAGCTAGGTTGCATCTGATGGCTTGAGATGGCTATTAAATTCATGTTTTCAGATATGTGATTTGACAGATCCAACTGATTCCCGACAGCTTCATGCGGCCTGGAAGGCCACAGTAAGTTGGAATCTTCCATTATAAAAGAACGGAAGCGGGCTGAACACAGTTCTCTTTGACGGTAAAGTTTAGAACATCTAGCATTAGCCTCAAACAAAGCCCTCTGGGCACTACGATAAGCTTTAAGAGCATTTCTTTCTTCAATTTCACACATGACCCTGTGTTCTTGTGCTTGCTCTAACTCCTTGTCCAGCAATTCCTCCATGTCAATTATTGACTGTATATCCATATTGCTGTGTCCTGAGACATTTACATCACTCAAACAATTCCACATGTTTGCGTTATTCACCTGGAACAAAATTTCAGCATCATTAGAAAACAATAAAGAACAAATAAGAGATCTTAAAACAGACAACTTTGTAGCCCTCCAATTTGCTATCTAAATCATGGAAATACACCTGACATAAATTCTTGAATGAGGGCTCAGCTGTCTTATCACCAGATATGGCTTCACGATAATCAATGCTGTTCATTTCCTTATGCTTTCTTGATACTTTGTTTACAGCAGAACCAGACGGATGATGTTCACCAACTTTTCTTGGATGATTTGACGCCAATCCATCCTGTAAAGTGACAATCATTAACATTATCCCCCAAAGAAATCCAGATACATGCAAAATTCAAACACTAACACTTATTAGATTATTTGAACTTCATATTAAATTTCAGAAAAAATGTCACAGTTCCCTGAAGTTCTTCGTAGGAGCCAAACAAATAAGCACTTTCCCTTATCTATGAGAATAATAAAAAGTAATGAAGCTAATATTTCATGCAGCTGCCTAATCACTGTTGCACAAGGAAAACAAATACACATAATCCTTGCACCAAATTCCTATTACTACTCAATTCGAGATACCAACAAAATTCCACAAAACCTACAATGTAAAACAAGGCCACTCAAATATAGCTACATAGATAAACACAGAAGAATAGCTAACATCCCAACAAGCCTGACAGGAGATCTGATAGGTGAACAATACAATTGAAAGAGTGCAACTTTGCAAAACTTAAGCAGTGCAAGTCCAGAAACATCATCTTACTAAATTCTTAAGTGAAGTACTGAACATCATATTTGCTTGTGGTGCGGATTGACTAAAGATAACACAAGGATCCACCTGCTTACTATCCCTTTCAAATTGACTGCAACTAGAGCTGATATCAGCAGCTGCAAAAAAGAAGCCAATCCTATCTGTCAGTTATCTCCAACGTCTTATCAGACAGATTTGGATTACTGAGAAAAAAACAAATTGTTTACCATCTTTCACTGCATTAGGTGTATGCTCTGATGTAACATAAATTTGTTTACCATCTTGCTTGAGCGGTTTAGCAATGCTTGAATCGACTCTGCTTATGGGAATGTTTTTCTGACCAAGATCAACCATATTTCTATCACGGAGACTATTGTTCTCCAATGTTGACTCTTTCGTTGGCATAACAGATTTCACAGCAGCTATTTCTCGTTGGCGATCAGAAGTTGGCTGATGAGTATAAGATCCATCAACTTTTAAGCGTTTGCAGCCTGCTTCTTTTAGTTCCGACTGTCCAACAAGAGCAGAAGTTGATTGATAGTTCCTGGTCACATCATTGCTTAGATTCACAGCATTATAGTCACTGCATGAAACCACAGCTACATCTTTATTTTGCTGGGCAGCTTTAAGTTTCAGTTCACTTTCCCGGAGTGCTATCTGCTGCCTCAAGTCCTGAAGTTGACTGTTTTTCCAACCAACTTCTTGGTCACTACCACGCTCTTGGCTTCCTAAATTTTTGTTGAGTGTGTTAAAATTTCTAACTCGAGATCCTTGCTCAACTGCAAATGGTCCAGTACTTCTGGAATTGGCTCCTCCACGAGCTTTCGACCTTGACGAAATAAATGTACGATGTGAAGTTAATTTCTTGGGCGTTACCTTATTTACATTTCTGGCAGTTTCGCGTAATTGGTTAGATTTTATTAGTGAGGAAGCAGGTGGCCTTCCACTTTTTTTCACCACAGCTGCATTGGATTTAACTTCAGATGTTTTTTCATGCATGGAATCTTCAGATTCACTGCCACTGTCATCATCAGAGAAACTTATTACAAGGTTACTGTTTGTAGAATTTGGAAACCATCCAGGATTCCCAGAAAACGTCACCCGATTCTTCTCGAAACTCTTTTGATTGTTTGGTTGAACAGAACTCCGAGACTGAATATCAACGGAGCTGGCAATGTTATTGCCAGCAGCTGTTTTTGCTGTAAAGTAAGTACAAATACAACAGAATACATCAAAGGAACAAATAGTTACCTATGTACATAAACATTATCTCGCCGACAAGACGATCACAACACATATTTGCACAAAAGCACTATGAAACTGATAAAATAAACAAGAAACTAATTAGATGTGCCATGATGGGTTCAACTTCAGACACTTTATTACAAGGTAAAAGTCCGCAAGTCCAAATCTTGGAGTAAGACTGTAAGAGCAAGAAAGAAATGCAAGGAGCACAAGGAAAAACTGTCTCCCAGATCCAATACAAACGAGTTCAAATAATTCTTTTTCTCTCGAGACATTAGGATAATTGATTTCACCAATAAAGTACTCACAATCTTAACATTTCACAACATTCACTATCAAAATTACAAAATTACCCCACATCACTAATTGTGTATACAAGATAACCATTTTATAAACATTTTACTATATTAGTAACAGAAAGAAGCTCCAGACAGGTCGACTTGCAATTTAAAACGGAGAATAAGACCAAACTGCCATTCCACGTGATACACACAAACATTAACAGTAAAAAGAACATTAAACTTACCGATCGAAGTGCCTTCAGTGGTATTCATGGCATTAGCAAAAAGGGTACCTGAAGAGGGGGTAACGGTACCAGTGGACTGTGCACCAGAACTAACAGGATTTTCCTACAAAACAAAAATACACTCGTTTAGAAACCAATCGACATATTTAGCAATATTTCTTATCGAAACAAACAGCATACCACAAACACAACTACAAATCACAGGACACCAAGCACAACTATCGACAAAACATATACCATTACCATCAATTGACTTAATTCACTTACCATAACCATTTCTTATCAAAACAAACATCATACTCCAAACACAACAACTAACTTAGCATAAAACTTACAATAAAATGGTATTAACAACAGAATCGTAAACCGTCCATTCACATCCTACTTAATAGCAATAATTAACTCATTTTTACTCAGACTAACACTTGGTTCTCAAAACAACAGCAACAGGTAACACTATGCAACAAAACACGAAACATTTAGATCGAATCCAGCTATTGACTTATCGACTCCAGTGCTTTCACAACTAAGTAAATCAAGAAAACAGGCTCGCACAAAACAAAATATCCACGAAATGAAAATAATACATGTAAAAAATAATAATAATAATTAGGGTTGGTGGAAGAGAAATATACGTCGTCGTCAGAATCAGAGAGTTCGCCTTCTTCTTTGTTGTCGTTGGAGGCGAGATGTTGATTGTCGTTAGGTTTCGCATTCGTTGAACCTGACACCGTAGTAGTAGATTTGACTCTACCGTCGTCAATTTCCTCCATTTTTCCTTTTTCCCCTTTTCGCTGTTTTTTTTTTTTAATTGTTTCTCTCTCTAGAAATTTCTTTGTTTATTATTTTCTCTCTCCATTGAAAAAATAATATCACGTTGCCTTTTCCCTTTTTTTTTTTTTTTTTGGCCGGTGAAGCTAGACGCTGCGGAAATTGCCAGGAGGAAGGATCGGGAAAACAGACTCGAGTGACACCACCACCACCACTGCCCCGTTTTGAATGTGAAAATACGGTAATGCCCTTACATAGGTTGTGATATTTTATTGGAATAATATTACATTTTATAAAAATTTTTCAACATTTTTTATCAATATGATAAAATGATTTATAATAACCACCTAAATTGTAAGATGATGATACGTAGTTACACATAAATTTATAAAGTCATTTTAAAAAACTTTTGAATGACGTAACATTACTCATTTTTATAGTTATGGAGAGTAGAAATTCTTCGATCAAATTTAAGTGCAAAAAATAAATTAGACTATAGTTCAAATGGTTATTGTATTTCTTTTTATATAGTCTACCAATAAGTGTCAAAGTGGATCCATATTCAAAAAAGAAATGTTGATATATCACAAATAAAAACTAAAAAATGCATAATAACATTAAAGATGTTCTTAAGTTTTTATCTCAAAATCATTCACTTTAATCTTAGTGTTGAACCTGCATATAACTTTTTCTATTGTTAGTTGACTTTCATCCAACAATTTACCAAGGGGAAATGTTTAAGGAACCGTTATTTACTTATTTTATCATAATTTTTAATTTTATTACTTTTAAACTTAAATATATATATATATATATATTTATACACAAAGAGAGACTCACTTAAATACATGAAAAAAAGAAAAAAGTTTGCAGCATTTGATGGTGCACGTCAAATTATATGGGGCCCATTTGGTCTAACCAGTTAAGCTACGTCTAACCCCATGGTCGTCTATGGAGAATTGCTCCTCTATGGAAAGAGTGGTTTGTTTCTTTGATGGGGGAACATATCATTGCTTAAGGGGACGGTTTGCTCCATTATTGAAATAACAAAACACTTTTTCATGGAAGTGCAATTTGTTCCTTCAAGAAGTTTGTGTTGTATTGAGAACTTTAATATTTTTGGCTTTCAACAAAATATTTTATCAATTAAACACAAGTGATTGGACATCTACTATGTACCCCTACACAAAGTTATACCGTTTTATTCACAACCTTTTTTTTCGTTTGTTTCTCTCTTTGCTTTCAGATGGCTAGATTCCTTTGTGCTTCTTAGAACTTATTTTCTCCTTCTTTGGTGAATCATTTTCTCCTCCTCTGGTGGTCTTGTGCAAGCTTGGCATTGAAGAAAGTTAGTACCTTCCACATTTCCAAAACTAAGTGAACTCAATTCGTCAAGTGATACTAAACTCGATTTCACCCTTTTTAAAGCTAATGTCTGTTCCATTTTAGTTACAAGTGGTGATGTGTTAGAAAACTTTAATATGTTTGGCTTTCAACAAAATACTTTCCCAATTAAACACGAGTGATTAGACATCCACTTCATACCTTGGCATAATGTTACTCTATTTTCTTCACAACTTTTTTTTTATCTGTTCCCTCTTTGCTTCTGGACAGTTTATGTTTTTTTATGCTTCTTAGAACTTATTTTCTCCTTCTCTGGTGGTATGGTGTAAGCTTGACATTTAAGGAAGTTAGTATACTTTCATATTTCCAGGATTGAGTAAACTCGATTTACTGAGTGATACTGAACTCGATTTCACTTCCCTTTTGAAGTTGGTGTTCACTTGGTTTCAATTGTAGTTGTGCTATGTTAAATAACTTTCATATTTCTGGCTTCAAACAAAATGCTTTCCTAATGTAGCATTAGTGATTGGAAATCTACTGTGTACTTCCGCACAAAGTTACTCCCTTTTTATGACAACATTATTTCTTGTATGTTTCCCTTGTTGCATCCAAATGATTTAGGTTCTTTTGTGCTTCTTAGACCTTATGTTATCTTCCTCTGGTGAGACATTTTTCCCCCTCTAATAGTATTATACAAGCTTGACATTGAAGGAAGTTGGTATCTTCGACATTTCTAGGTTTGAGGGAACTCGATTTGTTGAGTGATCATGAACTCGATTTCACCTGCCTTTTAAAGTTGGTGTTTACTAGGTTTCAGTTGCAGTTTGTGCTGTGTTAGAGAACTTTCATATTTTTTATTTCCAATAAAATACTTTTCTGGTTAAACACAAGTGATTGAACATCTACTCTGTGCCTCTACATAAAGTTACTCCATTTTCTTTACAATTTTGTTTGTACGTTTCCCACTTTGTTTTCAAACGATTTAAGCTCCTTTGTGCTTATTGGAGCTCATGTTCTCCCCTTCTGGTGAACCATTTTCTCCTCCTCTAGTGGTATTGTTCAAGCTTATCATTCGAAAGAAATTGGTACCTTTCACATTTATAGGAAAGAGTGAACTTGATTTGTTTAGTGATAGTAAACTCAATTTCACGTCGCCCTTTAAAGCTAGTGCTTCTCGATTTTAGTTATAATTGGTCCTATGTTAGAGAACTTTCATATTTTTAGCTTCAAACAAAATAATTTCCCAATTAAACAAAGGTGATTGGACATCTGCTCTGTACTTCTGCACAAATTTACTCATTTTTCTCCATAACTTTTCTTTTGTTTGTTTCACTCCTTGCTTTTAAATGATTTACGTTTCTTCGTGTTTCATAAAGCTCATTTTATTCTCCTCTGATAAGCCATTTTCTCCTTTTCTAGTGATATTGTACAAGTTGAGCATTGAAGAAAGTTAGTACCTTTCACATTTTTAGGACTGAGTGAACTCGATATGCTGAATGATAATAAATTCGACTTCACCTACCTTTTGAAACTGATGGTTGCTCGGTTTCAGTTGTAATTGGTGCTGTATTGAGAACTTTTATATTTTTTGCTTCCAAAAAAATACGTTACCGATTAAACATGGGTGATTGGATATCTACTCTACACCTCTGCATAGAGTTACTCATTTTCTTCAAAACTTTTTTTGTCAATTTTTCTCTCTACTTCCAAATGATTTAGGTTTTTTCATTTTTCTTAAAGCTTATTTTCTCCTTTTCTGGCGAGCCATTTTCCCCTTTTCCGGTGGTATTATGTAAGTTTGGCATTGAAAAAAGTTGATACCTTCCATATTTCTAGGACTAAGTAAACTTGATTTATGAGTAACAGTAAACTCAATTTCACATGCCTTTTGAAGTTGGTTTGTAACACCCTTCACCCGACTCTCGATCGGAACAAAAATCTGGATGGAGGATGTTCATTGATTTTTTTTTTTTTCTCTAAAATGAAAATCCAGCAGAGTTTCCTCTTTTTTTTTTTGTGAAAATCCCAAAATAGAATTCTTGCAGATTAAAATAAACACTTCTACTTGAACATTTTCTCAACTACCATTCGGACCTCCCATCTGCTTTAAAACACACTTCAACCCACAATTTCACAAATATATAAATTCACATTTTATTTGTTTAACATATGTAAGATTTTTAATAAAATCACATAAAACTTTTACATATATATATTCATTACAAGTTTAGATATTACAATAATTTATATATATATATACATATATTCCAAAATGCATGAACTCGCACAACATATACCAAAAGTGTGGATAGGGATGTGACTTCACGGATCTGCTGCAAATGTCTTCCTTTTAGCTTTATCTACATGAAAAAATCCACTACCTACGCGTGGTAAGCCAATGCGCTAAGCATAATTGCTTAGTGGGTATACACAAAATCCAGATTCCCAATTTCAAACATAAAATTTCATTTACAATAAATATAATCAAACTTTATTATATATAACACAATAAAAATGTCATAACCATTCAATTCAATAATTTCAAAATACAACTTATTTCAATGCATATATAATCTCATGCCCCTAACATTTTTCATCGCCCTTGGTAAACATATATTCGATATCATGGATTGGTTTATAGGCCTCCGGCATCGGACACGCAGTGACTATCCGTCGGGATATCAATTCATCACATAAAAGTTTAGAGACCGGACCTGTGGTGTCTCTAATGGTCCATAACGTAACAATTCATTATATATAAATAATCGATGGAGCTGCTAATTAACTCTATTGACATGTCAATTTACCAATTCCCACCTATCGATATCTAAGTTTACAAGAGCTATTTGACAACACTAATATTTTCAAGCATCATTTAAACATTCAGTAAAGGTGTTAAACTTCCGAACGACAATTCAACACTCGCATATAATTTCATACAATAGTTAAATGAACTTTGTAAACACATTGTAATGCAGCAATTTAATAATTTTGATTTCTTTTTCTTGGAAACTCGAAACGGGGCAGCCATGCATATATATCCATTAGTCACATTTTTATCCTTTGGTTCATCAAAAAAATTTGAAAACAAACATTCAATAATCATAAAAATTAAAATTCATAATGAATACAGTAGTAAATCAACATATAGATACTGTGTCTACCGACTTCAAAATTCTTTGATCTCAAATCGAATGCACCCTTAAGTTCTATCCTTTTCTTTCGGTTGAGAATCCGTCTCTACGGGTTCTCTTCAATCAATAACAAACATAATGAAAAAAAAAAATTAATAACCATAACAATTAAACTTTCCAATGCATCTAAAACTATATATATACCTAAAATGTCTTCTACTTATTCCTTTCGGTTTCTTTTCCCACCATTCTCATTTGTAACTCATTCTAAATCATTTCCTCTGAAAATTTCAGCCCATACATCATGGAATTAAAGTGCCCTTCATCCATTTAATGTTTACCGGTTTAGGCTCCTTAATGCATTTTCCAATTTCTAACACTTTTACTTGCTTTAATTAATCAAAATCACTATCCAAATGCATTTTATGAATTAAAACACAATCCTCACACCACATTCAAGGGCTGGCCGAATATAAACCAATACTTATCTATGTGATTTTCTTCATTTCTTTGGTTCAAACATCACAAAACTACATTACCAAGCATTTTAATATCCTTTCATACATTCATGTAGTCTTCTAGCTTGAATTCCTATAAACCCTATCTCTGATTCACTAACTATCTTGCATCTAATGTTTCCTTACATCATTTTAAATCCAAGCAATAATCCAGTTCAAAATAAATCTAGAAACATGATTAAAGCAATTTTTTAATCAGAACAGCCCAAACTAAGAAAAACCCATGAAAATCACCTTATTGTTCTTCACTTTCTCTTGCTCACATGATTCCAATCTTGAGCTTTATCACTCCAAATGAATCTTGGGGCTCTTAATCAACATCTAAACTAAAGATTTGAGTGATTTTTGAGAAGAAAAGAAAGAAAAATGATGAAGAAGGGCTGTTGAAGGTCACGACAACAAGGAAGGAAAAAAAATCCACTTTAGCTATTTATACTCTCATTTTTCATTTCTAATTTGCCCTCCAACTATTCATTAAATCTCTCTTGTATCAAGTCCATTTATAAGGCATTTGATTGGTTATCTTTTAACTAATAGTTACTCTAACTAATAGGCATTTGAGTTGTAAAATTCCAATTGGTCAGGTTTTTTTTTTTTTTTTTTTTTTTTTTTTCACTTGCATCACTAATGGAATTTAATCCTCTAATTTCCACAATTAATCCTTTATCAAATCAAAGTCCTCTGTAAATTCCTAAAATAAATTCTCTTCAATTTTAAATGTTTCCAAATATGTGTATAATTCATAAAAATATTCAAATGCTTAATCTTAGGCACCAATATATTAATATGCTTTCTTTTCTTAACTTCATAAATCTAACTCGCTCATTTATAATATTTACATGCATACTAATAATGTAAAACACACTAATAATACTCAAAATAAATTAGGAGCGTTATATGGTTCTTGCTTGGTTTCTGTTTCAGTTGGAGCTATATTAGAAAACTTTCATATTTTAAGCTTCCAATAAAAAACTTTCCCAATTAAACACGGATGATTTGACATTTACTTTATATCTCTACAATAAGTTACTCTTTTTACTTCACAAATTTATTTTTCGTTGTTTTCCTCTTTGCTTCTAGGCGTTTTAGGTTCCTTCATGTTTCTTAGAGCTCATTTTTTCCTCCTCTCTTAAGTCATTTTATTCTCTTCTGGTGGTATTGTGTAAGCTTGGAATTCAAAAAAGTTGGTACCTTTCACATTTCCAAGATTAAGTAAATCAATTCAGAGAGTGATAGTGAACTCGATTTCATCTGTGTTTTTAAACTGGTGCATGCTTAGTTTCAGTTGTAGTTGATGCTGTGTTAGAGAACTTTCATATTTTTGGCTTCCAACGAAATACTTTTCTAGTTAAACATGAGTGATTAGACATCTACTTTTTACCTTTATATAAAATTACTCTAATTTCTTTACAACATTTTTTTTTTTTTTGTCTATTTCTCTCTTTTGTTCCAAATAATTTAAGTTTCTATGTGCTTCGTAGAGTTCATTTTCTCCCCTTTGATGAGTCATTTTCTCCTTCTCTAGTGTTATTGTTCAAGCTTGGCATTTAAGAAAGTTGATGCTCTGACTCATATTGAATTGAACTTGATTACACCTACCTAGTGAAGTTGGCGTTTGCTCGATTTCAGTTGCAATTGGTGTTGTGTTAGAAAACTTTTATATTTTTAGCTTCCAATAATAAACTTTCTTGGTTAAACACGAGTGATTAGACATCTACTCTGTGTCTTTACACAAAGTTACTCTCTTTTCTTTACAACTTTATTTTTTTAGTCTTCCAGATGGTTTAGATTCCTTTGTGCCTCTTAGAGCTCATTTGCCCTATTTAGGTTTTCTCTTCATCTAGTGGTATTATGCAAGCTTGACATTCAAGTAAATTGGTATGTTCCACATTTCCAGGACTAAGGGGTTGCTTATTTTTTCAACTTAAGATTTAATAGTGTTAAATTGTATCTATTAAATTGTTTCCGTTTGTTTTTTTAAGTGGTCAAACAACTTAAAAGCGCAAATAATAATAATAATAATAATAATAATAATAATAAAATTAAGTAAGAATTTTTTAATTTTCACTTAATTACAATTCATTTAATGACATTTAAAAGTTTTTATTTCAAATCTATCCTCTCTAAAATAATATAATTTCAAATTCATCATAATTTTATATTACTCGATTTTTTTTCTTGATACTTACAACAAATATATTTGAAAACTAAAATCTGAATACATCTCATCTCAAATTATCTTGAAATTAAATTAATATATTTAATTTATAATTTAAACATTCATTTTTTTAGTTGTTTTCTTAAATATATTAATATATATAAATATATAAGTATGGTTAATACTATTATATTTTTTAATCATATTTTAATTATGAATAAAATGTTATTAATATGTATATAAAAATGCTTTAGAATTTATTAAATTATTTATTTTCAAATATTTATATTAAATTAATTAAAATTGCATAATAACAAATAGTAAAAAGCGTATAAATGTCAACTTATTAGTTTTCAAACAATTTTAAATTTAAAAAACAAACAAGTTTATAATATATTCAGATATAAGGAAAAAAAAATTATTCAGATTTTGAGTTTCAATTGCTATTCAATCTTCAGTAGCACTGTTTAGTTTTCAGATAAAAAACAAACGACCCTTGAGTAAACAGTTTTGCTGAGTAATAGTGAACTTGATTTCACTTACCTTTTGAAGTTGATGCCTGCTCGATTTTAGTTGCAATTGGTGCTGTATTAAAGAATTTTCATATTTTTGGCTTCCAATAAAATATTTCTCTGATTAAATATGAGTGATTGGACATCTACTTTGTACTTCTACAAAAGGTTACTCTATTTTCTTCACAACTTTCTTTTTGTCTGTTATCCTCTTTACTTCCAGACGGTTTAGGTTCATTTGTGCTTTTTAGAGCTCTTCTTTTTCTCTCTTGGTAAGTCATTTTCTCTTCATCTGGTGGTGTTATGCAAGCATGACATTCTAGAAAGTTAGTACATTCTATATTTTCTGAGTCCACTCAGGTTGCTGAGTGATAGTGAACTCGATTTCACTAGCCTTTAGGTGCCTTTTAAAGTTGGTGCTTACTTGATTTTAGTTGTAGTTGGTAATGTGTTAGATAACTATAATATTTTTGGCTTCCAACAAAATACTTTCTAGTATAAACATGGATGGTTAAACATCTACTTTGTACCTCTACACAAAGTTACTCCCTTTTATTTACAACTTTTTTTTGGTCTATTTCCTTTTTTGCTTTTTGAAGGTTTAGATTTATTTATACTTCTTAGAGCTTATTTTTTCCTTCTGTAGTGATATTATGCAAGCTTGATATTTAAAGATGTTGGTACCTTCCATATTTTCAGGATTGAGTAAACTTGATTTGCTAAGTGATAACGAACTCTACTTCACCTGCCTTTTGAAATTAGTCCCTACTTTGTTTCAGTTGCAATTGGTGTTATATTAGAGAACTGTCATATTTTTAGTCTTTAACAAAATATTTTCCTTGTTAAACATGAGTGATTGAACATCTACTCTGACACGACCCTACCCGACCACTCTAGAACTCATGTTGGATAAACATCGTGTGGGCACCCCAACAGATAGTCACAACGTCTTGCGCAACGGAGAGAAATCCGCGGAGCGAACCCTAACTATTTACTCCTAAACCTTTCTTTTGTGTCCTATTGAAATTCCTTTTACATTCACATCGTTGGGTTGGTTTATTTAAAACTCAGATTTGATTTGCATTTCAAAACAAAAATCGGCCGTATAACAATTGTTTTAGGGACTACCCAAAAAACTGCAAACATCGAAAACACTTTAATATTTTCTTTTACTTATCCAACCCAACTTCATTTCCTCAATCATAGGCATACAAACTCAACATAATCTGTCAACCATAGTCATCACTAGGGCCATCAAGACTTAACTTAAAATAAACTAAAACGAAACAATCAAGAGTCAACCATTAAATATAGACATTAATACATAAAGTAGCTTACTATAAACTTAAACATAGATCACCTATGTACATCAACGTAACTCTTCAAACTTTATATCTCAACTCATAACATCATTCTTAACTTATGAATACATAACATATATATAGTCTAATATGCCATGGTTTGACTTCAATAACATAAACAAAACATTAAAGACATCAATAGCAGACTTTGTTGTGTCGTTGCCCACCTATCTCATCTGAGCAACTATCTATTGGTCTTCACCCATGCCTATACCTGGCAGGGTTTCAAAACAAAATAAAAGGGGAATGAGCTTACAAAAGCTTAGTGAGTGCATTTAGTGTCTTAGTAACATTAATAAATTTCTTGGATAAATATAACTCATAACATAAATATAACTCAAAATTTTATAAACATAAAATGTAAATAAAACTATTAATAGAAAATAACGTAATAACTTATAATATCTCTTAAGTCACGTATACGGAATGCTCCATCATGATCATCTGATATGTGGAATGCTCCATCGCATATTAACTTTCTCTCAGCTAGGAGTGGAATGCTCCATCACTTCCGTAGCATGAGAAATGTCCCACTTGTACAAAGACATAATAGTAGGACATAACATTTTCTCATTTGCTATTAATAAGGATATACTCATAGTATGCAAAACATTGTACTAAGCTCAACGTATAAACTTTTATAAACTCAAGTGCACATACTCAAAACACATGTTATAACATCACATCTCATATGATAAAAATTATACTCAAAGGTATTCAAATTAATTTATTCAAGCACCATAATCTCATGAAATTAAAATGAACTCAATTATAAACTAAATAGCTCAAAGTTGTTTTAAAATTCTTAAGCACTCACCTTGGCTTTGCTTATTTTACTTACTCGAAAACAAAAGTATCAATCCTCGTGCCTCACCCCGCTAGTCTCCACGTCGCTTACATAGTATTCATAGCTTTAATAAAAATCATTCTAATGATTTAAAATGATTTACTACTTTACAATCCATAAAAGCGCACTATTTTGACCATAACTTGGACAATTTTTTATCGGAACCTTCCCGTTTCAATTCCTACGCGTTACTATGATATTCACTCACATTTTAGGGTCATTTTAACTCAAATTAAGGGCAATATGCCCAGCCCTCTACAACTAAAGATATAGGCCTAGTTTGCTCATATGCGTTTCTTGACCATTTACGCCTAAACTTGTCTCACGGATTTATCTTTGATCCGATCTTTAAAATTCCAATTTCTTTGGAAAAGTATTACTTTTAGACCCTTAGGATCATCTCCATGTGGTTCGTTTGGTCTCTGGAGGTTTAAAATGAAAAGTCTACTTTTTAATTAAACCGTTTGATAGACAAAAACAGTTTAAAAACCAGCAATAGTTTCGCGTCCAATTTTTTTCTAGCATCTCCTTATCACATAACTAAGTCACCCATAAAGTTTCGTCAAAAAATTTCAACTGTAGAAAAAGTAATGCATGGTTTTCGTCTTTTTTTTTTTACTACACTTTTCTAGGCGTTTTGAGTGACTTCAAGTAACTAACTTCATTTATTACTTTCTTTGCCTTATATATGTCTAATTATACTCATTTAAGATTTAGGGATGCATATTGGAAGGGTTCATACAATATATATTCTCAAGCCCTTCAACTTAGGCTTATATCACATCTTGTCTTAAATCACTTCTAATTTCTATTCTCTTGCTTTCTAATGCTTGTGTAACATCAAATGAGCACTTATCTAAACTTAAAGGTACCAAAACAAAATGATATCACACATGTTTCTCATAACTGTGTGTCACTCATCTCCACTCCAAGTTCATATCTTTCTAGTTTGAGTCTATTTGGGTGATAAATCTTTGTTACAACACAATGGCTACTAAATGATCTCTAATCTTTACTCAACTTATCCAACTCAAAGACTTACTCATTCTATAACACAGGGCGTGCATGACACATTAACATACAACATTATCTCATGCACTATCTTGAGTCATTTAGTACTTAAATATGCAAGAACTAAGTGACTTTACATAATATCTATCCATGCTCTTCATCTTAGGCTTTATTGCGCACTTGTCTCTCACATTTCTCTTGTTCAATGCTAACATGCTTAGATGTTTCTCTAACCTCTAATATACATAGATTTAGACTTTAAGGCATCAAAATACAAAGAGTTTCACATGCGCTTACTTAGTCATCTATCACACACAACATACTCTAATCATGTTTTCAACTTCTAAACTATTCTTTTGCTAACTTGTTCTAATATATCATTAATATATATTGGCTCAAGTTTACTTACATTAAATAAAACTCAAAGAGTTATACACCCCTTATCAATGTCGTGCATCATGTACACACACCCACATCAATTCCATTTAATAATCTCAAGCCATTATATAACTAGTTTCTTTAAGGCAATGATACAAACACTTTGTCTACACTAAAATCCACATTAAACTTTATCAAGTTATTGCTCAAACATCATGGTGTCTCTACAAAACCCTAACACATCAACTAGCATGATAATCAATCATTTATGCTTCTCTCTAATGCCATATAACTCAAAACACATCATAAATAAAAACCCAAGTCAATATCTTAACAAATACTAACTCGATCATCAAGTTTCCATAAAACCTCCATTAATGGAGAGCTTAGAAACTCACTTTTTATGGCTTGTTTCTTGCTCCTAACTTGGTCTTCAAGCTTAGATGAACTTGCTCTCTTGATTTGGCGGCTTGGAAAGGTTTGAAAAGCTTTGGTCTCCTTGCTCCTCTTCATGGCACGACAACTTTTTCACTCTCGAGTCTTTCTTGGTCATGCACGACATCTTCTCTCATTTTTCTTCTAATTGACTTCCCCTTTTTCATGTCACGACCAAACATCACTCTTTTAAGTTTTAATAAAGTCACAATGACCCTCTTGCCCTGTCTTCACAATTTAACTCAACTCTCTCTCGGCTCTCACCTCTTTCTCGTCCAACATCCTCTTTTCTTTTTCAAATACTTGAATTGCTTCTCTTCTTTTTCTTTTTTTCTTTTTTCTTTTTTTTTTTTTCGAAGTGTTGCTCACAACACCAACTATATTTTATGAAGGCCTTTAGCTTGTCAAATGACCATAATACATTTTCTTTATACTAAATCAATTAACTTAAAAAAAGGACATTAATGTACTTTTAAAATTATGTTAACTTAGTACTTTTCCACTTATCTCTAATCTCATTGGTTCCTTTCATTTCACTTGAATTGTATTTCTCCTTTTGGTTACCTTACACATTATAACTCACATCGAAACTAATTCTCATGGCTCAATGACCATATTGTTTCTTTATTAAACTTAACTCTATAATTGGCTCCGTATACCTAAAAACTTTTACTATAAATACGTATTCCCTCACTTAACTCGTTCTCTAAAATTCAAAGCTTAAACATCATTACTTAAATACTTATATTAGGGAATCCATCATTTAATATTTTATCCCTTAAACTTCAATTATCGTCTCCACAATCATGATATTTTCTAATCGGTCATTAGGTAGCGCTCCGAACTTTCGAATTCTGATGACACTCATTCGAATCCTATCAATAGGATTTAGTTAACTTTTAATTATTTTGGGGCATCTTTACCTCATTCGGATTCATATTAATCCTTAAAGTCTCTAACTAGAAAATTACAATTAGGCCCTTCCTTCGACTTATAACTTATAATTAAACTTTATAACCTTTAAAACTCCCTCTATTTAATCTTAAAGGCTCTTTAAACTTACTTCTCATCAAATCAACTCTTGTAATATCATAACTGAGCTATTCGTACTAGGGACTTATTACCTTAACTTAACGAGTAATGGTAAAGTACACCATAATTCGGATTAGGGGTTTACATACTCCATATCTTTGTATAAAATTACTCATTTTTTTCACAACTTTATTTTTTGTCTATTTCTCTTATTGTTTCTAGGCTATTTAGGTTCATTTTTGTTTTCTAGAGTTTATCTTCTCCTCTTTCGATGACCTATTTTGTCATCCTTTACTATTGGGTAAGCTTGGCATTTAAGAAAGTTGGTGTCATTCACATTTTCAAGACTGGGTGTGACAGGACCCAAACCAAACCTTTTCTAAGCTATTGTCTGGAGGATCCTACCAGACACTTCAACAGACTTCCCGAATCTGACTCGTCAGATTAAGGAAATCCGAGAAGCAAACCCTTAGAATATTTTGTCGGTTTACTCGTTTTAACTTAAAACTTATTTACTTTTTAAAAATAGTTGGGATTGGTGAAAATTTTTCGCATTTCTTTAAAACGGATTTTATAAAAATTTTGACAGCATAACGACTGTAATTTGAACATTTCCAAAATTTAACCTGCATAAAAACACTTTAACTATCTTTGGTCATCTCCCAACTTCTTAAATTCCATAAACATGTAATTTCCACAATCTGTTTCTTTTCAATTTCACAATACACGTTCCACAACATGCATTTTCAAAATGAATTCCATAAAACACATAGGTGTTCACATATATATGACAGATATATATATCGTGTGTGAGTGTTTCCATTATATACATATCCCAAAATATACATATACAATTGCTTCCATGTTCATGATTCATTTACATAATTATTTAGTTCTTTCAACGATATATTTATGCAACGTCCACCTATAATTGAAATGATGATCTTTAGGCCACGAAGTTATTTATAACCACACCTGATGAGATAAGCGAGATACACAATAAAAATGAAATGTTAGTTTATCATATAATAATAATACTATATAGTGGTGCTTTACTTATATAAATGTTGAAAGTTTCAATTTTAAAATCATTTCTTATAAAAAGACCATGTGTATACTTAAGGTACTTTAAGCATCACGTAACGATTTTTCTACTAATGTTAACGTGAAGTTACTATAGTATCTCGACCATTACGTGCAAGATTTACTACATCACGACGTAGGGTAAAATGATCTCAACTATGGGCATCTATAATACAGAATTTTCTACATCGTGTATTATAGTGCAATTTCTCACTATCACTCACAACTAGGTATGAAATTTTCTACATCGTATCCTATTGCAAGTAACTATAAATCTCAACAACTACGAGTAAAATTTTCTACATCGCCGCGTAGTACTAAAACTCTAATGCTGTAACATTCCGTTATTTTGTCAATATAATTTATTAAATGTTGATTATATATTAACAGACGATGTAAGTAATTACCCGTTCGGATCCAGAGAGTAACGGAATTTTTATAAAATTTTTCAGTAGGATCCGAGGATAATTATTTAATCGAATCTCGTAAAATAAATTAGTGTGTCCGGATTTAAATATTTATTCGGAACCTAATGAAGTTTTCGTTTGTGAAATTGGATTTTATTAGATTTTCAGGATTGATCCGAAGCGAATCCGAGCGGAAAACGGAATCCTAAAGCGAAAATTGGTGGCATGGAAAGATTAAATAAAATGAGTGGGGCCATGTGGGACACATGGCATGCATGCAAAGGAAAACAATGACAAGTGGCATGAAAAGCATGTGATGGGTAATGATTGTTGGACATGTGTCATGAGGGGAATAAAGGAAATGAAATAAAAAAATGAATAAAGGAAAAATGGAATGAAATGATAAAGAGGAAAGAGTGTGTTCGGCCACTCTATTATCAACACCAAAACCCAACATAAGACAAACAAAAAAACAAAGGAAAGCAACACAAAATCATATCTGAACCGAGAGAGAAAAGAGAGACCGAAGGCTTGCAGCTCGTGGAAGAGAAGAAAAAGTGTTGTTCGGGCTGTTGGACTTGACCAGAACTGGAAGTGAAGCAAGGGCAGCAGCTGTTTGTGGAAGAAGTGTGAGCTGAACCACGAACGAGAAGAGGGAAGCGACCAGATTTCTACTCGTGACTTGCTGCCGTCACCGAAGTGGTGTTCAAGCTTCCCCGATTTTACCTCTAACCTTGCATGCAAGCTTGGGAGAGTGATCTTGCTGCTGTTGAAAAGGGAGGAGTGATTACTATCGCTGTCAAGTCCATTGCCGAGCTGAGTTGCTGTCGCCGTTACCTATTGGTGGCGTGATCACAAGCTGACCGTGAACTTGCTGCTGGAGACCGTGAGGTTGTTGCTGGAGGAACGTGAGCTTGCTGTCAGTTTTAAGGTTGGTTGTGCTGTTGTTATTGCTGGAATTTTCGTTGTTGTTGTGTTGTCATTGTTGTCGAAGTGCTGTCGATCTTGTTGTTGAGCTGTCGTGATTGTTGCTTGCCGTCATGGTTACGATTGTGCTGTAGTTGCTGTAATTGTTGTGCTGTCGTGCTGTCGATAACGTGCTGTTTTTGCTGCTGTCGCGAAGCTGTTTGCGTCGCGAAGTGCTGCCATTGCTGTCGCGCTGTTGTGCTGTTGTGCTGCTGCTGTTGTGTGCTGCCGTGTGCTGTCTTCGCTGCCTTGCTGCTGTACGTGAGCTGCTGGTGGCTGAAATCGTCGACGCTGCTGCGAGCTGTCAAGCTGAAGCCGTGCCGCTGCTACGTCGTGTGCTGTCATCGAAGATAAGGTGCTGTTTTTGTGCGAACTGCTGCCAAGTTGCTGTCATTGTTATCAAACTTGTTCGCGAGCTGTTTCGAAGTGAAAAACAGCCCAAGCGAAGGTAAGTCGCTGCCCCGTTAGTATTGTAATCATGATTTAAATAATATTTGGACGTTAATGATGTCCATTTGGATTGAATGAAGCTCGTTAATAAAAGGAGTTATTGGGCAGCCCTTCGAAAACAAATTGGTTGTGTTTGTCTCGATTTCCAGACGGTACGTTGAATGTTATTAAGATGATTTTTTTTAGAAAATGTTTAGGATGGATTATGGATGAATTGTGATGATGAATATGTTTGGGAAATAGGATTTTAGAACCTCGTTAGTGCGGAGGTTCGTTTGATTGAGTTTTGACGTGTTTGCGAATGATCTTGCAATGTTGAAAATCGAGTTGTGAAGCCGTATAGGGGCTGTTATGTTAGGAAGGATAAGTTGTGATGTTTTGCTTTTCGTTTTGAAGTGGTTGACATGAAAAAGTTGGTTGGAAATAATTCGCGTAAAGGAAAGACGATACGATTAAGTTTATAAGCTATCAAAGTGTGATATTACGTGTCGTTTCGAGGTGATATCCATTTGGATGTTTGTAGGTTGCATAATAGGGAAGCATTATGCATTATGTAACGTTAGAAACTTGCTAAATCAATTTTTGTTATGTTGTCTTAATGAAAGGTCAAGGAGAACCCGGCGAACCGGATTCTCGACCGGATAATAGGAGTAAAGCTTAGGAGGAGCTTTTGATTCGAAGTTGAATCATTTTTGAGGTCGGTATACACATTATCTTTAAAGCTTATTTGAAAGTGTTTTTGTTATGAAATGAATTTCTTAAATGAGATTGTTATGTGAATATCTTTAAATGATATTGTTATATCTTTTCAATATGATACATTTACAAACGTATTTTACTACACTTGAAATGAGATACGAAATTGATTCGTTAAGCAAATTTTGTTACTAAAATCAAGTGAAAAATACGTGATACAAATGTTATGATATAAATAGCCCTTGTAAACATAGATATCGACAAATGAAAATTGGTAATTGACATGTCAATAGGGAACTTAGCAGCTGCACCGTTTAATTACATTGATTCGTTATGGATTATGAGAGGCACTAGGTGTCCGATCCTGAACGATTATATGTGTTATGATATACAACCCGGTGGATAATCACCGAGCGGCCGTTGCTGGGGTCGACCGTTATTTCGGTAGACACTACCGCGTGTTCGATGCCGAAAACCCATATACCAATACATGGGTATCGAATATATGTTTACTAAGGGGCACTGAGAAAAATGTGATAAGCGATGAAATGAAATTGTTACATGATATAAAATGCTCAATGTTTTGAAATATGTTGAACTCGAAAAATTGTGAATTTATATGTTTAAGTATTTTTATGCAGCATATCTATATATATGTTTGTGAATGATAAAGTTATAATGCTTTTGGTTTACGAATGAAATTATATATATTAGAATTGGAAATTAGATTATGTGTATACCCACTAAGCAAATATGCTTAGCGCGTTGTTTTACCACGCGCAGGTTGAACATTGTGTTTCCATTCCCAGACAGGGAAGTAGCTGATACGCGAAAGTCAGTCAGTCACAATCCATCCTACACTTTTGGTAGTTATATATATATATATATATTGCGTAGGATCATACTTTTTGAAACATATGTATAATTATAGAAATCATCGTATTTCACTTATGTAAAAAGTTTATGTATATTTCTTTAAGCTTACTTTTGAATATATATGCATATAAATGTTTATGATATAATTGAGTAATGTAATGTTTGGAAAACGGACCGGAGGTCCGAAATGGAAATTCTGAAATTTATGTTTTAGAAATGTTAGAGTTTTATTTACAGAGAATGAATTTTGGATTTTAGAAAAATAGAGGAAACTCTGCCGAAATTATAAAAAAATAAAAAAATATTTCCGCTATCTTGGTAATGAGTTTTATAATTTTAATAATAAGTTTTTAAAAAGGTAACAGAAACGGTTTTATAAAGGAAAGTAACGTTCTCCGTTCTGGATTTCCGACTGTAACGGAAGTCGGGCGAAGGGCGTTACAAATGCTACGGTATACACATAGTTTTTAACTCAAACTTTACTTTAAACGTTTTGAAAATACTTTTGTCTTCGAATCTCATCTCTTGATTCGAGACCTAACTTTTTACTCAATATCAAATGTATCCAACTTATTATTTGAAAAATCATTTTGTACTATCTTTAAACAAAATACATTACGATATAAATGGAAGTTGAATTAAAGTAAATGAAGTATACTTACCTCAATCCGAGTAATAGCAACTCGATCGTCTCAATGAGTCTCTCGTGTCTCGTTCGCTTGCTCGTCACCTATATGCCAATTTCTCACTATACTTTATTCAATGTATATAACTTAAAACGTAATAATAGAATTTTCAATATAAATCAATCAATTGAAAACCTGTTACGCTATAACTTTTTCGATTTAATTTTAACTCGTTCGAGACTCTCTAATTCCGATTTCTTCCTAAAAGTTTTACTTTTAAACCCCTAGGATCATTCCCATATGGTTCGTTTGGTCTCCGGAGGCTTAAAACAAAAAGTTAACTTTTTAATAACCCGTTTGACCAACAAAAACAGATTTAGAACCGGCACTCGTTTTGCATCCGTTTCTTTTTCTAGCATCTCCTTATCACATAACTAAGTTACCCGTAAAGTTTCATCGAAAAATTTTATCGTTTACTATGTCAAATCTAGGAAAAACATCCTATTTTTGCACTTTTCGATGTACTTTTTGCACCGAATGAGCGATGATGGTTTTTCTTTCGTATCTAAGTTTCTTTTACCTAATTATGATCAACTAAAGTCATTCCATACAATAAAAATTGCATTTGCATAGCTAGTTCACCTATCGACTCTCTAACGGCACTATTTTGCGCGTAACTTATGCAATTTTTATCGAAATCGATCCGTTTCAAAACCTGTGGTTTTCTATGATTCCTAGGCATCATTTGAGGTGATAACATCCTCATATAGGTCAGTTTTGCCCAGGTTATCTCCAGCCCATGGTTTGAGCTCGGGATTCTCTAACGACACTATTTTGCGTATAACTTACGCAATTTTTATCGGAATCGATCCGTTCCAAAACCTATGATTTTCTATGACTTCTAGGTATCATTTGAGGTGTAGAACATCCTCATATAGGCCAGTTTTACCTAGATTATCTCCAGCCCATGATTTGAGCTCGGGATTGAAAAAAATTGTCTAAACTAGCTCTTTTGAATTTCTACCACTTTTACATGCTTTTCTATGCTTTTCCAACCTCAAATATGTCTAAATTTGAGTTCAAAACCCTCTAATCTCAGAGCTTTTCTATTGGTCTTAATAGCCATGACACACACAACATACCATTCTTTTAAATTTTCTCTATATTTTAACTTAAAAAAATTCTCTTAGGAAATCCATCAAACGTTTGATCTACCCTTAAATTCACTTTAAGCATGTTTGAAACAGAAGTTAGGGTTTTTCCCATAAACCCTAACCTCTCATTCTTGCTATATTAGTAACCTAAGCTTTCCCTACACATAACTTGAGTTCTATACTTGATTTAATTGTAAAATTCTCATCACAACCTCATCAAAACAAATCAACTATCTACACATCCATATAGTTCCTACTAACATCAATCATGAAGAAAATGATGAGATTTTATGACGAAACCCTTCCCGAATCCCTCCTCTGGACCCAAGAAAGACCCCGTAGCACCCCGTCAGAACTCCAACGAACCCTAACTTTGGTCCGAAGAAATCCCGTCAGAGCACCGAAACTTTCTTTAAACTTCTTTTTAAACTTGTTTACTAGGTGGCAGGGGTACAAATTTTTTTCGCTTTTCTATTGAAAATCCGGCAGCATGCCGTCTGTTTTCTAAACTATGCCACCCTGCAAGTTTCAAATACAGTTTATAAAAACACTTCTATGAAATTCATTTCTCAACTCCCAGAGCCTCCGGCTCATTTTTCACAACACAACTACAACCAAATAATTAAAATCAGAAAACTGATTCATATAAAATTTTAATAAAACATTTTTAACTAATACATCCACGATTTCTTTAAAATACTTACAACTATACATTTAAAGAAAAACGTGAGTATAACTCAGTGAGTGGTAGTAACTTTTAAACTAAAACTCATTTCTACACTTAAATTTCTCCAAAAAACAGTTTAATAAAACTAAAGTATTTTTCTAAAATACTTTATAAAACTCATTTAAAATTGTTTTTAAATCTCGTTCTAAATTTCTGTTTAAAACTTTATGAAATCTTTTCTTAAACTCTTTTCTTAAAAGTATTTTCTTAAAATCTTTTCTGGTGCTCACCTGAATGGTAACCCAGGGAATATCTACTCCTGACGTGATAGTATATAAACTTTAACTAACCACTAGGAGTGGGAAAAACTGCTTTTAAATCTCGTTTTAAATTTATTTCTAAAACTTTCTGAAATCTTTTCTGAAACTCTTTTTTTAAAATCTTTTCTGGTGCTCGCCTGAATGGTAACCCAGGGAATATCTACTCCTGGCGTGGTAGCATATAAAATCTAGCTAACCACTAGGAGTGGGGATCTACCATGTGTAGTAGCCGAAAGCGGGCCCACGCTGCGGACCGACTATACTACCCTATACGTGCATACGGATCACTCATACCTCGCTCACACATGAGTCGACTAGACTCAAATCTCACTGACTGACTTCCTTTCATCTACCGTATCACACATAGAGTATTCGGCCGGGTACTAAACTGGGGCTAGGACAAATCATAGGCTATTAAAATTTCTTTTTCTTAATACACTAAAATATTCTAAATCTCAAGGCAACAAGCCTAAAATATTTAATTCTAGCACATTCTCATATACAGAAATAATAAACTAAAATCTTTATGCTAGAATTATAATATAAATTCAATTAATAAAGAAATAACTATTTATAATAAATTCTTTTAACTTTAAAATAAATTTTAAGACGATATAAATAAAAACTTGTAGTTCCACTCACAACACATCCTCGGATAAAATCCGATTCTCCTCCGTATGCCTCCGGAAGTCTCCGCTTTTACCCTAAAACATCAAATATCCATTTAGGGTCACTTAACTCATTCACATAATATTTAAAATCAATAAAAATTCAATTGTCTCTATTTATATCCTTTAGAGCCTAAACTTTTGGATATCAATTTCTATTCAACCGGGGTTTCGAAATCTGTTTTCTCTACATGAATCTTACTTATTCTTTCCTAGGAATACCTCAGAATACTCAATCTCATCGTCGGAAACTCGGAACCAAATTCAACCGGATTCGCTTACTAACGAAAACTACTTTTCGCTCCGGACTTTCGACAACTTCAAAAATCAATCCTCTAGTGTTCTAACACCCAACTATAATTAAATAAACTGTTTCGAACATTAAACGAACGCGTTTCGAAGGTTTTTAGAAACCACCCTTCAACTCGTCCGTTTAGCTCCGAAATCGATCCTAAACTTTTCGTTTTCGAAATCTAACTTCAAAAGATTATTTCATAACCTCTAAAACATCAATCTAATGCCTTAGAATCGAAAACGGAATCAAATTCCATAAAAACCCCATTTTTCTCTACGACTTCCCTCTCTCGTTTTATCTGTTTTTCTTCCACCAAATCACTCCAAAATCATACCAAAATCATTCTCACATATCCCTCTTATTATCCCTAATCTCTGATTCAAAAATAAACGAAAGAATAAAAATGGGTTTCATATAAACAACTATCTTTAAACTGAAATAACTCACCAAATAGGCAACTGTTTTGCTTCAAATTTGTTGGGTTAGCTAGAGGAGATGACGAGGAACAACTTTCATGAAGAAATCGCGTCGAAAATCGAATCGGATCTCTTTCCTCTTCTCTCTCTCTCTCTCGGCGCACACACGGGACATTCTCTCTCTCTCCACTCTCGGCTTTTCTCTCCCTCACCCGATATCTCTCACTTTTTCTTTGCTTTTCACGGTCTCAAACATTTCAAATGAGACAAATCACTTATATTTATATTTTATTACTCAATTACTAAAAGCTCCCTTAAAGAAATCTCACTTTATCACCTCAAACTTTCACTAATTATACTAGTGCCCAAAAATAAATCATTTTATATTCTATTGGTCCACTTGGCCTATTTTCATCCACTTATTTTTCCAACCAACCCATGGATGACACGTGGCACATCCATAGCCATTACTTTTCAAAAGCACTTATCTCATTTCTCATTGGTTGAATTCCGCGAGCTCACCTCGCTTGATTAACACGTAAATCTCGCCTAATCACTTTATAATTGTACCGGGGTCAACCAAACGATATCCGACTTGCGATATGAAAATCTAATAAGCCTCAAATAACACTACTGGAGGCATATGATTCGACCGTAACTCAATTCAAATATTTCTAGTATCATAAAATAATAAATCTGGATGAGAGCTTACACTTGATGAATTCTCATTTCAATATCAATACCCAATCCTTCTGAAAAATATTCCACAAATATTCTACACATATCTTATGGTCAATTCGACTTTATAAACTTTAATTTAGATCTGATACCTCTTATATATACTTAATAAAGGAAATGTTCCTAACCGAAATCTGATCGAATCAACCGATATCTTTTTATACGTGTCTATAGCTTAAAAACTCGATTTTTACACTCATTCTCGTTAATTCATTCTCATTCACTTGGGTTACACTCCTTGAAACTTCTGCATATCATTCTCATGCTTGATCCATGAATACTTAACTTAAAATGTCCATTTTTGCCCTTTTTATTATATAATTTCACTTTGATCGAAAAATATTCTGAAAATATTCCATGGTCATCTAATCTTCAAATTGACCATGAAATACTCTAATTGGGTGTCTTATCTATCAGTCTCATGCTTCGAAAAAATTCAATTGGATTTAAACTCATTAAAACCTATTAATCTCTCAAAAGGGCAATATCGTAATTTTCTTCGGATCACTTAAAACTAATTCAAATGGTCTTCTTTTTTATCCGTTTCTTTTTCTTTATACTCTCATACTATTTTCAGACCTTTTCAACCCTTAAGGTCAATTTTCAAAAATTTTACTTTTCATTCGAAAATTTCCGTCCGAAAATACTATTCACCGAAAACTTTTGTTTCCCATCGAATCTAAATTCATGACCCTGAACAATATAATCAGGTCCAAATTCGATCTTAAACACAAACTTTTGGATCTTTTTAAAAAAAATACTATTTATCTGGATCCGAATACTATTAACTGAAAATTCTCATTTCTTCCTAACACGATACTCAGGGCCTTATAAATATAATCGAATTCTAACCGAACCTCTTGCATTATTTCTAGACTCTTTATTCTTTATCTGATCGTCGAAAATGAATTCTTTGAGAACACTAGGATCGGGGTCTCTCATTTTACCTTAGTTTTGTTTAAGGTTAGCTATTCTAGTTTGAATCTACTTGATATCTTGATTAGAGATTTGAACTTGAATGAAATCAACTTGTTTCTTCTTCTTCCTTCTTTGACCGTGACTTTACCCTCCCTCACTCTCTCGATTTTTGCTTGAAAAATGACTAAGTGTTGAATAGATATATAGATGGTTATAAAATCACCATCATGTCCCCTTTTTGTGATTGCTGACCACTTGTCTTTTGTTTCATCTTATTTTGTTGATTTTTCTCTTCTTTGTTGACCGGTCACCTTTTCCCTTTTGCTTCCTCTTTTGCCGTCCAAGAGAGGACTTGCATGTGGTCATCCCTTATATTCATTTATTGCTACTTACATGAGACTAAAATGCCCTTTATTCTCCCACAAAATTACCACTAACTCAACTCATGGAATTTATCCATAAAATGACACTTTGGTAATCCATGAATTAAAATTAATCATTTAGTCATTATTGCTTGACAACTAATTTATGATAATTCATATTTAATTTTTAATTTGTCATCCATTCATTGGTGCAATTCTAGTGACATAGATTTTGACTTTTATTCAAGCTCATTTCATGTAATACTCACACCACTCACACCAAAATCATAAGTTAATTGGGTTTGAATTTCCTAATCACTTTATATTCGTACCGGGGTCAGCCAAACGATATCCGACTTGCGATATGAAAATATAATCAACCTCAAATAATACTACTAGAGGCCTATGATTCGACTGTAACTCAATTCGAAGGTTTCTTATACTGTAAAATAATAAATCTGGGTGAGGGCTTACAGGGTGAACACGATTTGCTAAGTGATAACGAACTCGATTTGGCAGTTTTTTGAAGTTTATGCCTACTCGATTTTAAATGTAGTTGGTACTGTGTTAAAGAACTTTCATACTTTTTGTTTCCAAAAAAATACTTTCTCAATTCAATATGGGTGACTAGGCATCTACATTTACCTCTACATAAAATTACTTCATTTTTTTCACAACCTTTTTTTGTCCATTTCCCTCTTTGGTTTCCAATAATTTATGTTCAATTGTGCTTCCTAGAGCTCATTTTCTCCTCTCTAGTGAGTCATTTTCTACTCCTTCAATAGTATTGTGCAAGGTTGACATTTAAGGAAGTTGGTAACTTCTATATTTCTTGGACTGAGTAAACTTAGTTTGCTGAGTGATAGTGAATCAATTTCACCAACCTTTTGAAACTGTTACCTACTTGATTTCAGTTGCAGTTGGTGCTGTGTTAGAAAATTTTCATATTTTTGTCTTTCAACAAAATTCTTTATAGGTTAAACAAAGGTGATTGGACATCTACTCTTTACCTTCACATAAAGTTACTCCTTTTTTCTCACAATTTTTTTGGTTAGTTTTCCTCTTTCCTTCTAGATGATTTAGATTTCTTTGTGCTTCTTAGAGCTCATTTTCTCCTCTTCTAATGGACTATTTTCTTATCTTCTGGTGGTATTGTGTAAGCTTGATATTCAAGAAAGTTAGTACCTTTTACATTTCCAAGACTAAGTAAACTTGGTTTGCTGAGTGATAGTGAATTTGATTTTGCCAATCTTTTGAAGTTGAAGTTTACTCAATTTCAGTTATAGTTGGTGTTGTGTTCGAGAACTTTTATATTTTTAACTTCCAACAAAATTTTTTTTCAGTTAAACAGATAATCTGTACCTCTGCAAAAAGTTATACTCTTTTTTTTCATAACTTTTTTTGTCTGTTTCTCTCTTTACTTCCGAACAATTTAGGTTTCTTTGTGCTTCTCATAACTCATTTTCTCCTCTTTTGATAAGCTATTTTCTCCTCCTCTAGTTGTATCGTGCATGCCTAGCATTCAAGGAAGTTGATACCTTCCATATTTTTAGGATTGAGTGAACTCGGTTTGCTGAGTGATAGTGAACTCAAGTTCACTTGCCTTTTAAAAATTATGTCTGCTTGACTTCAGACGCAGTTGGTACTGTGTTAAAGAACTTTCATGTTTTTGGCTTCCACCAAAAAATCTTTCCTAGTGAAATATGGATGATCGAGCATCTACTCTATACCTCTACACAAAGTTACTATATTTTCTTCATAATTTTTTTTTTTTTGGTCTATTTCTTTATTTGCTTTCAGATAGTTTAGGTAACTTTATGCTTCTTAGAGCTTATTTTCTCCTCCTCTAGTGTGTCATTTTCTCCTTCTCTACTGGTATTGTGCATGCCTAACATTCAAATAAGTTGGCAACTTCTATATTTCCAAGACTAAGTGAGCTCAGTATGCTTAATAATAGTGAACTCGACTCACATACATTTTAAAGCGGATGTCTGCTCGATTTCAATTGTAATTTGTGCTGTGTAGGAGAACTTTCATATTTTTGGCTTCCAACCAAATATTTTCTTAATTAACCATGAGTGATTGGACAGCTACTCTACACCTCTATATATAGGTCCTTTCTTTTCTTTACAATTTTTTTTTTAATTTGTTTCCCTCTTTGCTTTCAAACGATTTAGTTTCGTTTGTGTTTATTAGAGCTCATTTTCTTCTTCTTTGATGAGCCATTTTCTTCTCCTTTAATGATATTATGCAAGTTTGGCATTAAAAGAAGTTAGTACCTTCCACATTTTTATGACTGAGTAAACTCGATTTGTTGAGTAATAATAAACTCGATTTCACTTGCCTTTTAAAGTTGGTGCCTACTCGGTTTCAATTGCAGTTGGTGTTGTGTTCGAAAACTTTAATATTTTTGTTTGCAGCAAAATGTTTTCTTAGTTAAACACAAGTGATTGGATATCTACTTTGTAACTTTGCAAAAAGTTATTTCATTTTCTTCGTAACTTTATTTTTATATGTTTCTCTTTTTGCTTCCAAACAGTTAGGTTCATTTGTGTTTCTTAGAGTTCATACTCTCCTCCTCTAATGAGTTATTTTCTCCTCTTCTGATGGTATTGTGCAAGTATAGCATTCAAAAAATTTGGTACCTTCCACATTTTCAGGACTAAGAGAACTCGATTTCCTAAATAATAGTGAACTCGATTTTATCTGTCTTTTGAATCTGGTGTTTGCTCGATTTTAGTTACAGTTGGTGTTGTGTTGGAGAACTTTCATGTTTTTTGGTTTCCAACTAAATATTTTTCCAGTTAAACATGGATGTAGAACATCTACTTTGTACATCTGCATAAAATTACTCTCTTTCCTTCACAACATTTTCTTTCTGTCTGTTGCTCTCTTTACTTCCAGACGATTTTACAGTTTTGGTTCCTTTATGCATCTTAGAGCTTATTTTCTCCTCCTTTAATGACATTGTACAAGTTTGGCATTTAAAGAAGTAGGTACTTTCCACATTTTCAGGTCGAGTGAACTCCATTTACTGAGTGATAGTGAACTTGATTTCACCAACCTTTTTGAAGCTAGTGCTTGCTCGATTTTAATTACAGTTGCCTCTGTGTTTGCGAACTTTCATATTTTTGGCTTCCAATAAGATGCTTTCTTAGTTAAACACTAGTGGTTAGACACATATTCTGAATCTCTAAAGTTGTTCCATTTTCTTCACAACCTTCCTTTTTTTTTTTTGTCTGTTTCCCTCTTTGCTTCCCGACGGTTTAGGTTCTTTTATGCTTCTTAGAGCTCATTTTCTCCTCTTCTAGTGAGCCATTTTCTCCTTCTTTAGTGGTATTACACAAACTTGACATTCAAGAAAGTTGGTACCTTCCACATTTTTAAGACTGAGTGAACTCAATTTGTTAAGTGATAGTGAACTCAATTTCTCTTGCCTTTTAAAGCTGGTGTCTACTTAGTTTCAGTTGCAGTTGTGTTCGAGAACTTTCATATTTTTGGTTTCCAACAAAATACTTTCCTAATTAAACAAGGGTGATTAGATATATACTCCATACCTCTACATAATAACTACTTAATTTTCTTCACAACTTATTTTTTTGTCTATTTCTCTCTTTACTTTTTGGCAGTTTAGATTCATCTATGCTTCTTAGAGCTCATCTTCTCCTTCTTTAGTAAGCCATTTTCTCCTCCTTTGATGGTATTGTGCAAACTTGACATTCAAGAAAGTTAATACCTTCTATATTTTTAAGAGTGGTTTAACATTTTTGTTGATCTTAAGATGTCAAGGGTTTAAGTCCAACCCTTACATTAAAACATGAGATTTTGGTAGTTTTCTCTAAATTTAATCTTGTAAAAAGAAAAAGAAAAACGACTAATGAAAAGGAAGACAAATCACAACAAAAAAGAATTAAAACTTGCCTAACTTGCTTTAAGGTGAAATCCTATATACATATATATAAGTTTGTAGTCTTGACCTTAACAAGTACTCTTTTTTTTTTTTGTTTTTTTTTTTAATTTTACATCACAACCTTGTACGAGCATATCCAATGTAACTATTTATTTGAGTTAAATTTCTTATCATATAAGATGAATAAATAATGAGACTAAAAAAACTATCTAATTCAATTATCTAACTCAAATATGGAGTTGATGTAAGAAAAATTTTTTCTAGAGAATAAGAAGATGGATTTCTCAATTGAAAAAACTATAAGTTGAACGACATATTTTATGTTAAGTGGTGTAATATTCATGTATATTTTGCTTTTAATAAGTTTATTATAGAAGAGAATGTGTATTTCTATATTTTTCTTGCCAAAATGGATCCATATTAAAAAAAAATTGTTAATAATTCACAAATAAAAACTAAAAAGATACATCATAGCATTAGAGATGTTCCTAGGTTTTTATCTCAAGGTCATTCTCTTTTGTCTTAGTTTTGAACCTGCAAAATAGCATTCTTTGTTAAATAATACTTTATTAAGTTGTTGCTTACAAACTTCACTCTACTAAAGTTAATTTTCAAAGGAAATGTCAAAAGTTCTTTTATTGCAACTGGTGAAGCTTTTTATTAAAATTGCATAAACTACTCCTATTGTTAGTTGACTTCCATCCAACGGTTGACTGACTTTTAAGGACCCTTATTTACTTATTTTATCATATATATTTTTAATTTCATTAGTTTTAAACTTATTTTAATTAATATATATACTTAAATGCATGAAAAAAAAAAATTGCATCATTTGATTGTGTACATCAAATTATATAGGGCTTATTTGGTCTAACTAATTAGGCCACATTTTACCCAATGATGGTCTGTGGCAAATTGCTCTTCCATGGAAGGAGTGGTTTGGTCATTCAATGGAAAAGCAGATCATTCCTTAGACGAACAGTCTGCGCCACCATCGAAAGAGCAAAACACTCTTCCATGGAGTAGCGATCTGTTCCTTCAAGAGTACACATATTCATGGTAAAGCAGATTTTCTCAATCCATTGTGAAAGGACATCCCCCAAGATGGAAATGGTCCATTGTTATGGCTCCAATAATAATAGATTTCACTCTTGTTTATGTTTAAACATAAATTCTTGATTGATTTTGTTTTTTTTGTTTTTTTTAATTTCTTTTATTGATTTTGTGGTTGATGGAAGAAGTATGCCCTGATGATGGATTGAGATTGAATATGAAAATCAAGTTATTGAGGTTGAAAATAAAGATGAGGTTGAAGATGAGCAAAAATATGAATTTTTTACATTCAATTTTTTATTTTTTTTCAAATCTCCTCTATCCATTTGAGGAGATTAGATCCCCTCCAACAATTTTTAAGTTTTTTATTTTAAATATAAAAGACTATTTTACCCTCTTATAGTTATATTTAGAAGTAGAAAAAATAAATAAATTTATCATTCAGGTTCTTCTGTACATATATGTCATTCAGATTCTTTTGTTTTGCCTTAAGTAAAATTTAGGACTGTTCAACATTTAGATGAAAAAAATAAAATAAATAATTCTTTTTTTAACTTTTGATTGAATATACCGCTTAATTATACATGAATAAGTAAAACAATAACTATTATTATTGAGGTGATCATTTCTTTCTTTCTTTCCTTTTTTCCTTTCGATTTTGGAATAATCTCAATTTCTCCCCTATTGTTTAATCTAATCGCTAATTTACCCCTATAGTTTATAAAAATCCTATTTTACGCTTTCTGTTAACTTTGTTGGTGGAAAAAGATTCTAACTATAACAATACACAAAAAAACCAAACTGCCCCTCAATAAAAAATTTTTAAAAAAAAATTAATATTTTTTTATGAAATAAAATTAAAAAAATAAAAAAGTGGAAACTCAATCTCTAAATTGGATCTTCACCCTCTATCAATATTTTATAGACGGTGGAGATTGGATCTCTAATATATCATTGTTGTTATTTTTCAATGAATAACATCCAAATAGCAAAAAAAAAAAACAAAAAACAAAAAACAAAAAAAATCAACACAATGCACACACAAATCTATATTCAAAGTTTTGGCTTCTCTTTTCACACATACAACGCACAGATTTTTTTAAAAAAAAATCAATAGAAATCCTATCATCACCAAACCCTGACATTACAACATCAAAGATTAAAAAAAAAAAAAATCAACACAATGTCAAATATCCAAGAACAACATACGCTAATATCAACAAACACCATATCAATGAACAATTTTCTTCTTCATTTTTTATCAACAAACACCACATTAATAACAATAAACAACCATATTGCATTTGAAAAAAAATTGAAACAAAAAAAAAAACAACAACAACACCCAAATTCATCGTCCTTATCCTCAAAAAATTGAGAAAAAAAATAAAAAAAATGGAAACACTGGATCTCCTTCGCCGGAGACCAAGAGACCCAATGGTCTCTATCGTGTGAAGACCAAAATTGGTCTTCAGCACAATGGAGACCAGAACTAGTCTCCTTGCGATAAAGACCACCATTGTCAGAAGACCAGTTTTGATCTATATCGCCTTGGAGACTAGTCCAAAAGATGGAGACCATCAGGTCTCCATCATCGGAGACCAAACCTAATGTTCTCCATATTGACACTTGATTTTCGATGAAGCGAAAGATGGAAAAAGAAGAAGAAGATAGAAGATGGAAGAAGCAAATGGACACGGTCAACTGGAAGAAAATGGAAAAAAAAGTGAAGAAAAATATTTTTTTATTTAAATAAATAAATTAATATTATTAGTTTATTTATTTTTTTAAAAAATCTATTTTAGTTAAATTGAAATAATTCATTATTATTATAATTTTTATTTTGTTTTGACAATTTTGCCCTTCTACATAATGATTAAACATTGGTTTTTAATGTCCAAGTTAATGACAGAGGGTTTTTTGGACATTTAAATGAACAATAGGGAAATTTTTGGATATATCTACAAACTACAAAGAGATATTAGTCATTTCTCAAACCGAGGGAGGATTTGACTATTTTGTCAAACTATATGGGGGAAATTGAGATTATCCCTTTAATTTTTAAGTGGTCATTTTATAATGAAAGTTTCAACCAAGTTTGTTCTCTTAGGTCGACTCCAATGTGACACCAATTTGGTGCAAAACACCAAATTAGTGTCAAAAAAGCCTCCAACGTCATCACTAATTTGGTGTGTGGCTTTGTTCCCAATGAAAAGTTTGGTGTTTTTGCGCAACAGTTGGACACCAAATTTGGTGTCCAACTGTAGCAAACACCAACCTTATTTTTGGTGGGTCATGTGCCTACCTTTTTCTTCCAAAATTCCAACATTAACCCCCAACTAATAAACGCAACAAATTTATTCATTTTATATCCTTTAACGTATTTAATATATTTATATAATTTGATTAATAATTATAAATAGAAATTAAATTATCATAAAAAAATATGTATCGTTGGAAATATTTCATTAAGATTTTTAAAATACGTATAATATTGAATATGTTTTAATATATTTTTAAGTTTTTAATATATATTATAAGTAATATATTAATATAATGTTATTTAAATTATTTAATACGTATAAAAATTTATTATTTTAATAATTACTTGATAGAATTGGTAATATTTTTAATATAAAAACTCAATAATGTAATAAAAAAACAATAACATTAACATTACTATTACCTTAAATTAAAAATACATGATAAAAAAAAAAACAACAGCAACAATATAACTTAAAAATAAAATACTTGACATTAATACTTCTAAACAACCACTTAGAAATTTGGAAGGTCATCTCTAATTCCTTCAAGACCATCAAAATACTTGTCAAATGCATTGGAAGATCCGTTTCCTCCTTAAAATTGTTGCTCATGGGCCCTTTTTTCATAAATTCTCTTTTGTTCACTTCGAAGAACATCATGTAGAATTGGATATTTTATGGAATTCACATTATTCAGTAAAATTTTATTTTCTTCGCGTCGTTCTCACAACTCTAATTTTTTTACCTCATTTTGAGCTCGTAACAGTTGGAGTTCATAACTCTTTTGGAGTATAAACTGAGTTTTATTAAACTTATCCATTATTTGCTCACTATCTTTTTTATAGATTTAAAATATTGTAGCATCTCCTCACTTTATTCCTTTTTCATTTTTTTTTTGGTTCTTCCCAACAGGTCGCTCAGTTGAATAATTATTGTCATTAATATCATTAATTTGCTTTTCAATTTTGAAGTCTACATTTAAATTAAGAGCAAAATGCATAAAACCCCCTTGAGGTAAGCCTTTAAACAGACGAAGCTAATATTTGGGTTTTATAACAAGTTAGCCCTCAACCGTTAGTGACTGTTAATTTGATAAATGATATTTACGCCATTTTATTTGAACTGACTTATAAAACTAATAAAAATAATTAAAAATAAAAAAAATATTTATTAAAAATCTTTGGAAAGATTAAATTTAAGGAAACTGTTCGTCATCTGTTCTTTAATGAAGAACAACAGTGTGCTCTTCATTATTCATCATCACCTCTGAGTTTCTATTCTCCATCTTCCTTCTCTTTCTTTCTCTTCTCCCTCTTCTTTCGCTCTTTCTCTCTCCCCGCCCAGATTTTCAGGCCTTCATTCAACTGGAAACTCAGAAATCCGAATTTTCATTCGAATGGAAACCTAAATTTGTGGGTTTCCACTGGAAACCCCGATTTCCAGTGACCTTCCACCCACTCACCTTGCACCGACATCAATCTCCCACAAAAACCATCATTAATCTCTCAAAACTAATAACAACATCTTCAATGAACATCAACTAACCTACCATCATAATAGACTAACCGACCATCATCACAAATCTTGTTCTTCATTTTGCAACCTAACATCAACCCATTATCACAACATAAAAAATGAACGTCATCTTCAAACCACAGCAACATTTAGGTTGGCGTTGCTGCTCAACAACGTTCAATCTATCTCTGCCTCAACAAAATCTGGGTTCGAGATCGAACCCAGACGTCTGGATTCGATCGAACCCAGGTTTAGACAAACGAGAAAAGAAGAAAAAGAGGAGAAGAAGAAGAATACGGTAGAGGTCAGCTCTTTGGTTGAGGATGGTGGAGAGTGACAGAGAGAGGTTTTAATATAAACTTTTTGTCCTTATTTATGGGCATTTCCGTCTTTGTATGAAAAAACATGGTCAATTGTCACATTTGACGTCGTTTGACTATTAAATTGGGGCTATCGTGTTATTAAAACCAAATTTCATCTCTGGGTGTTTAATGTCTTACCTTAGAGGGGTTTTGTGCATTTTGCTCTTTAAATCAATAAAAAATGATGAAACTCTTGCAGACTTTGATGTGGTAGAGTCTGATTGTGATGCTTCATTGCAGTCATATTTCTTTCGACGGCTTAGAGTTTGCATGGTATTAACATAAGAATATTTCTTTATATCTTTAAAGAGGGACCACACATGATCAAATTTGAATCATTTATTATAATTTGGATCTTGTGTTAGTAAAACTTTGACTTGATTTGACTGCACAATGTAAAGAATAAAATGAATTTGATAAAATCCCCATAACTCAGATTTAGAAAATACTTACAATATCTTGTTCAGAAGCATCATTTGGATTCAAATTTTCAATTTGTCGAACGCATACTCTCAACTTGCTAATTGTTGTATTGATTACTTGCATTCAAGATGTCAGAGATCTTCTAAGTTAAACTTGAGTGATTTGCGCTGATAACGCTGTATGATATTCAATCTCTATGTGAGACCAAAATTGAAGACTAGATTGGTTTATGCTTATAATTGGATTTTGAGAAACATCAAGATAAACACGTCAGAGGAGTTGGTCCTCCTCATTCGAATATGAAGCACTTCGTAGAGTATTTTTAGACTTATCACCTAAATTCTTGCTTAATGACATTTTTGTAGAAATATATGTTTAGTGGTTGGAACTAAAAACAAAATATGTTTAATTTTGAGAAAAAATCATTATTTATAAATCAATTTTAGAAGAGATAAGAACATCATTCAACGATTAGAATTAAATTACTTTTCATCTAACGGTAGAGATCATATATAGTTAGATTTTTGTGTCATAACTAGGACAGAATATGGAAGAAATAAGAATACTGTTTAACGATTAGGATCAAACCACTTTTCATCCAACGATGGAGATCATATATTGTTAGATTTTTGTGTCATACCTAGGACAGAGTGTGAAAGAAATAAGAATACCGTTTAACGGTTAGGATCAAATCACTTTTCATCCAACGGTGGAGATAATATATTATTAGATTTTTGTGTCATATCTAAGACAGAGTGTGGAAGAGATAAGAATATCATTTAACCGTGAGGATCAAATCACTTTTCATCAAACGGTGGATAAACAATTAATTGAATAAAAAATTAGGTGAAAAAATAAAGTAGATAAACAATTAGGTAGACAAACAACTAGTTGCATAAAAATTATATGAGAAATTGATAATTTTTTAATATTATGCGTAATTATTTGAGAATATGATTTTATAATGGTTTAGATAATAAAATAGTTGGATAAAAAATTAGTTGGAAAAATGATATGGATAAAAAAATTAGGTGGATAAACAATTAGTTGGATAAAAATGAGTTAAAAAATATTAAATGACTAAAAAATTAGGTGATTGTAAAAAATTAAAAAAAAAAAATTATGTAAGTATTTAATAATTTTTTAATATATTGTGAATAATTATTTGAGAATAAAATTCTATACCAAATAAATTAATTAATATTGGTTAAAGAATTATGTATGGAATATTATGTTAAGATACTTTTTACATCAATTTGATGTCATGTACATTAGAGTTAAAAAAAAAATTGGTATTAAAAAATTTGATGTTAACACCAAAATGGTGTAAATTTTGGTGTTATATATTGGAGTTGAGCTTAAAGCTGGCCCAAATTATTGGTTTTTTTTTTTTTTTTAATTTTTTTTTAGAAGTAAATAATTGTTGTTCTTAATGCTAACGATATGATTAGACTAAAACAACACATCATCTTTTGAGTGGCCATTTTCACAAATCCTTTTTTTTTTTCTCAATCTCCGAACCCGAATCAATAATTTTCAAGTTTCAACTGAGCCCGCCGTACACTTTGAATGTTTATATATATATATATATATATATATATATATATATATATATAAACTTGTTTAGAAATATAGGTGTATCCTATGATCATTATTCAAGGGAAAATATTTAAGAAGATTATATATTCTCATAAAAGTTTCAACTTATCTCCAAGTCACTCGAATTATATACTATAACATATATTTACCATGTAATTGACTATTTATACCTCACCACAACATAATTTGAGTAAGTTATTTATTTATTTATTTTTATCTTAAATCTTATTAGGACTTAATTTAAGTAAGACTTGAATAAGACTTTAATCTTAAGGTCTTATAACTTGTTTATTTTTTATTTTTGAGATAACTTGTTGATACTTCGGGATGAGTTTTATTTACCTTTATAACCTTTCATTAAATTCTTTTAAAACATTCTTTCAATATCATTTAATATGTACTTAAATTTATTTTATAAGTATAGTTTTAAATTATAATAATTTGAATTTATTAAAATAATAAATTTAATTTTAATATTTTATAAAAATAATATTAATAATTAAATTTTAATAAAATATTAACAAATTAAATAAAAAATTTAAAAAGAAAATTGAAGGAGGTCTAGCAATGAGAGACAAAAGGTCAATGACCTCTTGCAAATGAATGAAGACTGTGGAGGGCTTGTTCTAAAAGACTTAAATAAAAGTAAGATATATTTTTATTTTTTTATTTTCTAATATCTTTTTAAGATTAAAGAATTATCTAGATTAACTTAAATGAGATTTTAATAATACAATTCAAATAACTTCTTCTAAATATTAAGAGAGAATTATGGCAAAAAATTATATAACATCGAAAATATTTCATATTTATGTTTAGGGAAAATCATAAAAAATCAACCGCCTTTTCATATATTACCTATTCTCCCCCATGCGATTTCATTTTTATCCAAAAAATCTCATTCTGTTACTTTAATAACAGAAAATTTTGATTTAAGTAAAAAGACTAAACTACCCCTGTTATAATTTTTTAAAAATAAAAAATAAAAGAAATTTAAAAAAAAATTGAGATCCATATTAGATCTCCATTTTTTTTTTAAATTTCTTTTATTTTTTATTTTTTTTTATTTTTAAAAAATTATGGCTTGGAGATCCACATTGGATCTCCACCGTCCATCCCTTGATGGATGATGGAGATCCAATCTAGATCTCCATAGCCATGAGCCATCATCATCTTCATCCTTCTTCACTCCTAGAACCCCTCTCTCTTCCCCTTTTTCTTCTCTCCTCATTTTTGGGTTTCCAGATCAATCTTTCACAATCACTAAACATTAATCTCCCACAATCATCAACCAACATCATAAAACAAAAAAAATTAAAAAAACCAATCAATAGAACATAACAGAAGAAAGAAAAAAAAAACCATATGATCTCCATCGGTGAGGATCCAGTTCGGGGTGGAGACTTGGAGACCCTTCTGGGTCTCTCGTCTCCGACCGTGGAGACCCAGTTCGGGTCTCCGATCGTGGAGACCCGGTGACTCAGAAGGATCTTCACGAGATGGGTCTCCGCGTCTCCGATGTCTCCACGTCGCCACAATCAAACCCCCTACAAAGCCGATCGGAGATGGATAGAGAGAAAGAAAGAGAAGAGAGAGGAAGAGATCGGAGACCCAGAAGGATCTCCAATCATGGAGATCCTTATGGGTCTCCACGATTGAAGACCCGAGATCTCCACGATCAAAGACCCGAACTGGGTCTCCGGTGTCTCCACCACGCCGCCGCCATTAATCCCCCTACAAAGCCGATCGGAGATTGAGAGAGAGAGAGAAGGGAAATGGGCAGAGAGAGAGGCAGAAGAGAGAGTGAGAGAGAGAGGATCTGAGAGGGAGAAAAAAAAGAATAATGGATAAATATTTTTTATTTTTAAATAAAAATCTTGTTTAATATTATTTTTTATTTTATATTTTTATTAATATTTTTATTGAATTTTCTTTTTTACTCCTGCAGTCAAACGGTCAATTATAACACCCTAATGGAATCTGTTATCGTGAGGGGTATTATTGTCCTTTTACCCGCTTTTAAGAGGTATTTTGAGTGTTTAATTTAAAGTTAGACGGTGTTTTGGGCAAAAAGGAAACTATATGGGGGAAAATAGGTAATCTGTTAAAAGTGAAGGGTTGTTTTGGGATTATCCCTTATGTTTAAGCAGCCGTGACATGTGTCATTTTCCAGTCGGCAATCCCACGTGAAATATTAAACAAAGTATTTTTGAACAAATAAAAAATTCCCACGTGTCTAATTCTCAGCATTGTAATACGAAATTTCCCTGGCCCACACGAAACCCTTGGTTTTCCCTCTCAGCCTCTCTCTCTCTCCCTCTCACGCAGCATAAATGATAAACCCCACTCACTTCACTCCCAAAACCCTCCAGACTCTCTTCTTTCCCTATTATCTCATCAAAATCTCGCTTTTAATCTCCTCTTGCTGAAAATGTCCAGCTCTCTCGACATGTCTCTCGATGACATCATCCGTAAAAACAGGAGATCGCAAGGACAAAACCGCCATTCCGGAGGCCACACCGCTTTCGTCTCCCGTTCTTGCCCTGGTCCGCACCGCCGGCCGCCGAACCGCCACTCGATCAGAACCATGCCGTACTCGGTGGTGCCACAAGTGAGGCCTTCGTTGTCACTCTCTTTTTCGAAATATGCACAACAAACAAACAACTAAGAGCGAGAGCTTTGATTGGCTGTTTGTTTTCTATTACACTTTGTCGCTGAAAAACCAAGAAAACCACGTTTAAAAGCATAGATTTGTACTCTAACGCTGCCATGAAGTTTTGGTTTGTGTTCGTTTCTTCCATGATTTTGCATGCAGCCAAACGCGGTCTTATGGCGCTTTTTTTCCTTATATTTTTTAATATTTCGCGTAAATAAATATATATATATCTATCCGTACAAAATGCCTGATATTAAAATGAATCATCTGATGAAGCGTGTGTTTTTTGATTTCGGATACAATGAAGCCAATGGAAGCGATGCCCGGAAGGGTGACGTGGCAGAAGCAGATGATGCCAAGTGGAGGGACTAACGGAGGAGAAACGGAGGCAAAACTTTATATATCAAACTTGGATTACGGTGTCTCTAATGACGATATTAAGGTACTTTTCCCGATAAATTTTGTGTTATTATTATTAATTTGTTAAAATAGTTGTAGATCACAGAAACTTTGATATTTTGAATAATGAATTTTTGTTTGACGTGAAAATACGACTATTTTTATTGCTGTTGGTTTTTTGTGTTTGTCTTACGAATCATGAATGAAATCTATCAATGAATTTGCGCCCTAATTATAAAAAGTGTCCCAATAAAAAAAGGTAAAAATTCGTTGTCAAAATGTGTCAAAAAATAAAAAATAAAAATTTAACCCAAAAAATAAAGTTATTTGCTTTTAGTTTAAACTTAACTTCAATGGTTTTATCCATTTCACGTGCAAAGTTCTTCGCCTCTATAAAATGTTTCAATGGAAACATTGAGAGTTGAAAAGGGTTAAAAACGATAAAAATTTTATTTGGATTAAAAATGAATAATTTTTACTTTTATGCCACAAGAATTTTTTTTGGTTTTGATTGTGCTAAAATGAATCTGTACCTAAAATTATTGTGTTATGGCTATAGTGCGCCATCTATTTCATTAAATCTTATAGCCTTAAAATTACCGAAGATATAGTTTGTACCAAGTGTTTAATTGGAGCTACTGTGGGTGATAAAGTCCTTCATGACATACAGTTCTATTGGTTGGTTTGGGCTGAGGTCATGAGGCACATTGAAATGCTTGAGGTTTTTAGGCATCTTGTTTGTTCAATGCATGATGATCTTGACGTTGCATGACATTTGTTTGAATAGACAAAGCTTCAAAAGTGTACATTTTGTAAAATACATCAGTTATTTGTAATAAGAACTAACAAATGAAGCGAATCGTGATTCTGCAAGAACAATTAAGTGTTACTAGTTACGGGTAGGGTTTCAGGTTGGAAAATTGTGTTTTGGCTCTGAGGTAGAGAGGGTAGTTGTCTAATATGGATGAAGAATTACTTGCAATGTCATCTGAAATGTATGTGTATTAGTTTTTGTACAAACTAACTAATATAAGTTGGTTTCCAGAGTCATTCAATGGGTGCGTTATATGTATTCATACTGCACAATTTTTCTGAATGTACCTGCTTTCTGATGTCTGCTGCTTCAAGACATCACTTTTGTCACTTTCTACAACCAACACGTGATTAGAAGAGCTGCAGCGCATCTCTGTTGATCCTCTTTCTACACTAAAAAAAATGCCATCTATTGTGACATATTTTTTCCATTGCAAGTTTGCGATCATATAGCTTGCTAAGTTAACAACTGAAAGTAGATTGTTACATATGTTTGGTCATTGGCAGCTACTCTTCTCTGAAATTGGTGAATTGAAAAAGTACTCGATCCATTATGACAGAAGCGGAAGATCAAAGGTACCTCCTCTGTTTTCGATTCGATTCTCGAGGAAAATTTCTCTCTTGTGTGGATCTGATGATTGTTTCTTTCAGGGAACCGCAGAAGTTATCTACTTTAGTCAGACGAATGCTCTAGCAGCTATCAGGAGATACAACAACATGAACCTTGATGGGAAGCCGATGAAAATTGAGCTTGTGGGAGTGAGTTTGGTTGCTCATGATTCTGTTCCTACAACTACAACTGGATTTTTGGGAAGACTTAGTGATGTTTTCAGAAGGTTTGGAATTTGATAGTGTCTTCTCTATCTATCTATTGTTTGTTTGATGGTAATCAGTTTTAAGTCAACTACATATCTTTAGTGTGTAGTCTGCAATATCATCTGTTTTACCAATTCATTTAGGAGCTTTATAGCAGCTTTGATAATGTCTTTGGATTTTCTGTCTAAAACCTTGCAAAATCATCAAGTGTTGATCACTGAAATCACATGTATGCAAACAATTTGTCAGTGGTGCAATTTTGACTTATAAGGTGTTTAGGATGACAATGCATTGTTTCTTTTAATTTACAGAAGGTATAAAAAAAATGAAAAAGCTTTACGTAAACTAAAGTGAGAGAGACTTATCATGCCACTATTGATACTAATTTTCGTTTGATGCCAGCCCATTTGTCTTAAACAAGGCGGTGAAAAGCTGGGTTTTATTGGATGGGAATGAGGTTCATAGTAAGACGGAAGATTTTTATGTAATGCTGTGTTGTGTATGCCTCATCTAGGAAAAAGTTGTTTTCTTGGTTTTTTTAAGCTTATGCTCTACTTCTTGTATCACTTACTTTTTGATTTAACCATACTTACACTTTCAGCTCACATCAATTTTTTTTTTTTTGTCATTGACAGTGATCAAGACACAGTTGGTGGTAGGAAATGGGTTCATACCGGTGCTGGTGGTACTCGAATTCGTAACACTCATGGTGTCCATGAATCTGCTGGGGGCCACAAACTAGGGAATCAGAATCCCCATGGTAAGAAGCTAACTGCACAAGATCTAGATGCTGAGTTGGATAAATACCATTTAGAAGCCATGCGGATAAAGCGATTTGGTTAGCTCTTAGCAATTAGCATATTGGATCAAACTGTTATCGGCTTTTAAGGAGAAGTATATGTTAATCGACAGAACATACATCATAAATAGATTACTCAATAGAACATATCAGAGTATGGTTTTTTTGGTTGTTGATAGTAGATTGGTGGGTTACTTAACAAGTTGACAGGGCATTCTATATTTTTGTGGCCACAAATTTTCGTAACCATAGAATGAAAAGCGCAAGGGAGGGTTACTTCTGTGCATTACAACAGGCTGCTGATATTCCCTGAGCTTCTGCATATGTAAAAATCTTGGGATGCTTTTTTAGCTAGTGAAAATTTCACCAGTCCCCTTCTGGTTTCTGTCGTCTTTGCTTTATATTTTCTTAATTTCCACATCATCAAAACCTGTGCAAGAACATTAAAAATTTTGGATATTTAATATTGATTTCTTTCACAGTTGGACTGGTCAAGCACGATCCATAACTTTTCACAGCGTCGAAGATACCAAACATATTGGATTTTTAACGTATAAGGACATCCTGTAAAATTAGATTTTAAAAAACAATAAAAATTACAATTAGCCCAGTGTTTATAAGCCAATCAGCTCTAACTTTCATTAAAACAAAAAAAAAGTTATTTCATCCAGCGAGAAGGCCACTGCCACGTCAATTTTTTAAAGGTTGGCCTCTCGGCCCCCGACTGCCCAACCCACCCTTTTCCACGTGTTCAAACCTGTGCTACGTCGTACGAAACTTGCATGCCTACGTCGTCTATAAACTATAAAGTGAATGGCGGAAATCTGCTGTCGAAAACCGTTGGAAATTGTAAAAAGAAAAACGTATGTACGGTTCTCGAGCCTGGGTGGCTAGAAAGCAAGAATGTTTACCACTAAAATCTAAAGCTGTTATTTGTTTTTGAACATTTGTTGGAACAAAATTTCCTACTCGTTAAATTGCCGACGTCTGCAAGTCAAAACGTAGCATCTTGTGTTTTGAACTAAAGCTATTGAATGTAGCCATTACTCATGCAAGGCGAAAGGTACGGATACAGGAGAACATTGAGGAGCTCTCGTTAAGAAAGCAACAAGTACCACCTCACCATTAGTGTTTGACTGTTGAAATTAATAGTTACCCCATTCAAAAGAGTAAAAAGACTAAATGCTCGTATAATCTTTAATTTAATCAAATAATAAAATTAAAAAATCAAAAGAGAAAATTACAATGAAGGATGTGGAGGTCTAATTAAAAAGATTTAAGAAAAATTAAAGAAAATTTTAACAATTAGATAGTGTTATGGGCGTTTTGATACTACAGAAAAACCCAAGAACGAAGGCCCATTGTGTCGAAGAGCCGAGGAAGCACTGGTCAAAATGGTCAGAGGTCAAAGGAAGGAAAATAGTCATAGTAACAGATATATCCGAGCACACCTAATTATGCGGTAGATCGTCTTAAAACGTTAAGTATGGAGTATGAAGGTTTGACCAGAAAGCAAAAGCATAGAGATAATCTGCTCGTAATCAAAAGACTGTTCGATAAGTGCCCTTCAAAAACTATCATAGCAATCAGGAAGTCTGCTCGTCTGTTCGGCAATGGAAGCATATGATTCTTGAAGTAGTCTGCCCGTTTGATGCAGCGTCTGGTCGCTGAGCAGGCTATTCGCTAGAGTTGACCAGTTGACCTTCTGGAAGGAGAATCAATTCAAAACAGGAAAGGAGTCGACTTATCTATTTTCATGCAAATTGAATCTCTACACTCTTGAAAATTGCTATATATGTGGAAGAGATAATCTCGAAAGATATTATCTTAATTAATGTATATTATTTTTTTACTTTATCTGTAAGATTCTTAAGCCTATTCTGATTGTAACATCTCCGCTATAAATAGGAGATAGAATTCAGTGTAAAAGACAGAGTGAAATAAAATATAATTGCTCCGAGAGTGAGAAGGGGTAATTGTCGTGGACGTAGGCTGTTATTCTTGCCGAACCACGTAAAAATCTTGTTGTCTTGTTTGTTTTGGTCCTGGTAATATTCATTTCGTGTGTGTGGTTTGTTGTATCGCAGGTATTGGGCTTGGAGAACCGGGTTGACCAAAATTGAGTGTCAACAGATAGATTGATCTCCCCTTCCACAATCATTTAAAAAAATTGTTCATGCAGAACAGAGTATGTCTAATGAAAAATCCTCCACAGAATCAAATGTACAAGCACGAATGTTTTCGTTCAGTCTTAAGCATTAACAATTATTATTTTTTGCTTTAAAGAACATATTTAATTGATATAAGAAATATAAGCTTTTATGACCGTGTATATCAGATTAGAAATCAATGATAGTCTATAAAACTCTTATATTCATAAGTCAATTATATTTAGAAGTCAACGTAAATATATAGATCATGGAGATGAGACTCTGCTATTGGATCTCCAATTTTTATTACATTCTATCTAATTTTCTTTAGTAATATTGGCTTTCAAAAAGATTTGTTTCGAAATCGAGCAATGAGGAATATATTGAAGGAGACGAAAATGGCAACTCTACGGGCCTTTTTGTTGGTCATAATTAATTGGATAGAATTCGATAACAAATTTGTCCAATCCCATGTTTATTGGGTACAATCCCAGACCCTCTTTTATTCTATTAGAGTGGGATAAACTAATCTCATGCAAAATGGTGGGACAAATTAATTCCTCCCCTCAATCCCTTCTCCCCCCCCTTTCTTTATTTATTAATTTCTTTTCTTTTCTTTATTTATTTTATAAATAATTTATTGATATGGTGCAACATACATCACATGTACCATGCCATATCATTCTTTGTGCCATGCAGTGCATGCAAACAGAGTACAGGGCATGCAAACAAAGGATGTTGGATAGATAGGAGAAGACTTGATCAATATGATTGTAAGCAATAGTATCTTGTTAGTTGTGTCAGTTGTCTCCATTTCCTAAATTCTTGCACTTAATTGGCTGGTGTAACAGCCCATGTGATGTTTCCTATTTTATGGGGCAAGTTCCCTGGACTGTAGTAACACTCTCATTAGCAGAGTCTATATATGAGTTATATTGAAACTGAAACAAGGATGAAGTTTTTAAGCAAATATTCTCCAACCCTCTTTTTTCTCTCTCAGACTTTAATTCTCTACGTATCATTGGTATCAGAGCCTGGTTATAAAATAGAGACCCGCAACAAAAGTAATAGCGAATTCCGTAATGAAGTGTCAGAAATCCTTACTTGTCATGAGTCAAGTTTTGAAGCTTTAACCCAAAACTACAACCAAATGAACTCCATGCTCCAAACTGTTCTCACTGAATTGAAAGCTATCTGTATTAACCCTTCCACACATCTACCCCATAAAGAAGTGAACCAATTTGCTCCAGGAGAGACGTCCAACAACCCCACAAAATCATAAAACCAAAGTAATCCCACCCTGTTCCACAACCAGAAATTCTCTAACTCCACTCATGACCGAACCCAAACGCACCTCAAGTTGAATTTCCGTACCTTTGGAGGAGAAGATCCGACGAGGTGGATATACAAGGTAGAACAGTATTTTGAATTCAAGGAGGTTGTCGTTCATCAACAAGTTCAACTAGCTCCTTTTCACCTAAAGGGCATAGCATTACAATGGCACAAATGGTTTACAAAGTTCAAAGGGCCATTGATATGGGAAGAATTCACTAAGGCGGTACTTCACAGATTTGGACCAACCGATTATGAAGACCCCTCAGAAGCACTTTCAAGGCTCAAGCAAACTGGCACAATGCAAGTATATCAAGAGGCTTTTGAAAAATTATCTCACCGTGTGGATGACCTACCCGAAAACTATTTGATTGGATGCTTCATCTCGGGGCTTAGGGATGAAATTTGACTAGATGTAAAGGTAAAACAGCCTAAAACTCTTGCTGACACGATTGGCGTGGCCCGCTTAATTGAAGAGAGAAATACCCTTCAAAGGAGAACAACCAATTACCGACCTCCACAACTTGTAACAACTCTAAAAAACAATGCAACGCCAACTGCCGGATTCCTTGGACCATCACCAATTCAGAAACCATCAACTAATACTAGTTCTTTTTTAAGGTTAACAGGGCAAGAAGCTAGGGAACGAAGAGAGAAGGGGTTATGTTATTACTGTGACGAGAAGTATTCACCAGGGCACAAGTGTCAGCATCCTTAACTCTTTATGATTGAAGATTGTTCTCTTGTATCGGAATCAGATGACACCAATGGTAGCCTGGAACTAAAAACAACTAAACCCTTACCCGAAATATCATTTCATGCTATGTCAGGTACTACTCATCTGCAAACAATTCGGGTTACTGGGAGATTAAGAAATAAAGAGGTGATGGTCCTAATAGACGGAAGGAGCACTCATAATTTTATAGACCAAACCACCGCTTCCAAACTTGGGTTGCCAATCAAAAGAGACAAATCCTTTCAAGTTATGATTGGTAATGGGGAACAAATTGAATGCACAGGAAGGAGCTTTGATCTCATCTTGGTAATCCAAGGGTGTTCAATAAAGGTCGATTTTTACATATTGCCAGTTGCTGCATGTCCAGTGGTATTGAGAGTACAGTGGTTGGAGACATTAGGCCTTGTGGAGACAGATTACCGATAACTCACCATGACTTTTTACCAAGAAGGGCAGAAACATACTTTTCAGAGGGTACACAGGTCAAGTTTAGAACCCTTAAAACCCAAGGAATTACTTTAACTCACAGGACTTGGTTATTTCTTGTAGGTTGAGTTAACTAAGTCCCCTCAAAATCCTACTCAAATTGATTCACAACCAACAGCCTTACGCGAGCTCCTTAACAAGTTCGAATCAGTTTTCATGCCACCTACGGAACTACCACATTCTTGCTTGCATGATCACCGCATTCCTCTCAAGAAGAATCAAGGGCCCATTTGCGTACGACCCTACCGATATCACCACTACCAAAAAATAGAGATTGAAACCATGGTGAGGGAATTCCTAGAAGCAGGAGTAATTCGGCCTAGCACAAGTCCTTTTTCCTCTACTGTGTTGCTAGTAAAGAAAACTGATGGAACGTGGAGATTTTGTGTTGATTATCATGCTTTAAATGCAATAACCATTAAGGACAAGTATCACATTCCAATGATAGATGAGCTATTGGATGAGCTCTTTGGTGCCAAGTATTTCTCTAAGATCGACCTTCGTGTTGGATATCATTAGATAAGCGTAAAGGAAGAGGATATTCATAAGATTGCTTTTAGAACCCATGAAGGCCACTACGAGTTCGTAGTGATGCCATTCGGATTAACGAATGCGCCCTCCACCTTTTAGAGTTTAATGAATGACATATTCAGACCTCACTTGAGAAAATTTGTTTTGGTCTTCTTTGATGACATATTGGTTTACAGTAAAACATAGGATAATCATTTGAACCATTTAAGATCAGTTTTAACTCTTTTATTACACAATCACTTGGTCGCTAAGCAGTCAAAATGTAGGTTTGGGGTCCTTCAAGTGGACTACTTAGGGCATCTGATTTCTTTTAAAGGAGTAGCTGTGGACCCTGCTAAGGTAAAAGCAGTCCAGACTTGGCCAAGACCATCAACAGTTAAGGGTGTACGAGGTTTTCTAGGACTCGTGGGCTATTATAGGAAGTTTGTGCGTGGGTTTGGAAGCATAGTAGCCCCACTCACTCGGCTCACCTCCAGGGATGGGTTCCATTGGAACCAAGAAACTAAATCAACCTTCCAGTAGCTCAAGCAGGCTTTAACTTCACCTCCAGCATTGCGACTTCCTGACTTTACATAACAATTTGTGGTGGAGTGTGACGCTTGCGGTACTGGCATTGGGGCCATCCTATCTCAACAGAATCAGCCCATCACATTTTTTAGTAAGGCTCTCAAAGGTACTGCCCTGACTTTATCTACTTATGATAAGGAAATGTTAGCCATAGTGAAAGCTATTAGGAGGTGGAGACCATATCTATTAGGGAGACCTTTTATTGTTCATACGGATCAATGAAGTTTGAAATATTTGCTTGAGCAAAGGATTACGACCCCTACACAAACTCGTTGGTTACCAAAGATATTAGGATATGACTATGAAATACAATATAAAAAAAGGGGATGAAAATCAAGGGGCTGACGCCTTGTCACGCAGGGTAGAGTTTAGATTCCAAGCAATTTCATCACCTCAGGCAGATTGGTGGACCATAGTGCAACAAGAGGTGAATTCGGATCCTTTTTTTGACAAGTTGAACTCAACAACAATTCCAGGCCATGATTACTTGTTAAGAGATGGAGTTTGGATTAAAAAAGGCAAGGTATTGCTCAGTCCTAACTCTTCTCTCATTCTAGGAGTTCTAAAGGATAACCATTGTTCTCCTATTGGTGGACACTTTGGGTTTCATAAAACTTTCCAACGTATTCGACACAATTTTATATGGCCTGGGATGAGTATCTCAGTGAAGAAATTTATTAAAGAATGTGAAACTTGTCAGCGATGCAAAACGGAATGCTTGAAGCCGGCAAGATTACTTCAACCTTTGTCATTACTAGAGAGAATTTGGTCTGAAGTCTCCATGTACTTCATAGAAGGGCTACCAGTTTCATAAAGGTATAATGTACTTATAGTGATGGTTGATCGGTTGAGTAAATATGCCCACTTCATTCCTCTTAAGCACCCATATTCTGCTATCACAGTAGCTAAAGCATTTGTGGATTATGTAGTACGTTTGCATGGGATACCGGTTTTGATTGTTAGTGATCGTGATAGAGTCTTTGTGAGTGCATTTTGGCAAAGTTTATTTCAACTGTAAGGGACAACGCTATGCATGAGCTCCAGCTATCACCCTCAGTTAGATAGCCAAACCGAGGTGGTTAATAGGATCTTAGAACAATACCTCCATTGTTTTGCTCATGAACGGCCAAACCACTGGACTGATTGGCTTGCTTGGGCTGAATTTAGTTACAACACTACAGTTCATTCAGCCACCAAGATCTCTTCCTTTAAGGTCGTTTATGAAGTGCCTCCTCCAAGAGTGACATCCTTCGTTCCAAAAACCATAAGGGTCTAGACAGTAGAGGAAAATTTGCGAACTTGAGATGAGATCTTAGCAGCATTGCGTCATAATATGAAAATGGCTCGCAATAGGATGAAAGTCCAAGCCTATCACCATCGTCGAGAAGTGACTTTTAAGATTGAGGATTATGTGTACCTATGACTATAACCTTATAGGCAACAATCGGTAGCCTTCCGACGATCAATCAAGCTATCACTAATAGGGGTGGCAATATGGGTTACGACACAACGGGTCGACACAAATTCGTTAAAAATAAATAGGTATGAGTTGGAGTTAAATGAATTCGTATCGTAATCGTGTCAACCCGTCTAACCCGTTTATTAAACGAATCGAATCGGGTTTGGTTAAATGAATCGCGGGTTGACACGATTAAAATTGGGATCAAATTATAATTTAATATATTATAGGGGTTATAACGTAATTATACATTTATATATATATACATACACTTCAGCAAATCCCTAACCTAAAGTCGGCAGCCCCTTTCTTTTTGCAGTTCACCTTGCACGAGTAACACGGCCACTCGACCAAACGCCACGAGTAGCACCGCCACTCGACCAAACTCCACAAGCAGCACGATAGACGGACCAGACGCCACGAGTAGCACGGCAGACGGACTAGTTGACCACCGGACATGCAGCACAGCAGACGGTCACCAGCTTCCGCGCAAGCTATGGTAGCACGACAGATGGACCAGTTAACCAGTTGACCAACGGCAGACGGTCACCAGCTTCGGCTTGACCAGCTTGGGTAGCCATCCAACTCATCATCCAACCCGACAACACGACCCGACACCAACATCTACGACGACCAGCATCTCTCTCTTGGTAGCCATCCGATCACCAGCTTCAGCTTGACCAGCTTTGGTACACTGTTGGTAACCATCCAGTCCGGTCACCACTTTGACCAGCTTTAGCCTTTAGGTTCCTTCTCTTTCATTTTCATTTCTGTATTTTCATTTATGTATTTGTTACATGTCCATACCAATATTTGTATTCATGTCCAACTCATCATTTCTTTGGTTTGACATGAATGGTAATATGCTAGCTAATCTTCTTAACTGAAAAGCTTTGATTGTTCTCGTTTTCACATTCAGTTTCATCATAAAATTATTTTGTGTTGTTTTGCTTTAGATTATTTAATTATTTTGCTTTAGATTATTCACCATAACATTCAGTTACACCATAAAATTATTCAGTTTCACATTCTATTAGTGTTGTTTTGCTTTAGATTATTTAATTATTTTGCACGCCCTCCGTATTATTTTGTTGTGTAGCCTTATACAGTATAGAAAATAATAAATTGAAATGATTTCAAAATAAAGGTGGAATAGGTACATGTTATGAATATTTAAATCAATTGTCATTTGTATATGCAATGTGTTGAAGTGCAGCTAGTTATTTTTATGGATCGCTTTTGTTGATCTTTATCAAGACACAATTAATTCATGTGTATATTGATTTATATTTAATATTCCAAAAGTTACTTTATAAATATAAGTTAATTGATATAACCTTAAAATTTATAATTTTATTTTAACTTAAAAAAATATTTCTTTTTCAGCTGAAGTGTCAATTTAATTCTTCTCGAGGTGATGAATCTGATTTATTAATGTTATTATATATATATATATATATATCTCTAGTGTAATATTATTTGGTTATTTAGTGCTCATGGTTATTTGGTTCTCATGATTTATTTGGTTATCTCATGATCTAATTTTGTGTTTTTGTGTTTTTTGTGTAGCTTGAAGGTCCCTTTGGAGTTTGAAATCAATGAGGATAGAATTTTTAAGTGACAAAAATTTGATGTTGGAGAATGATAATATTATGTCATTTTAATTTATATGGATTTACATTGACTTTGATTTTGATGTGATTTTGTCATTAAAATCTATGTGAATGATTTGGTGTAGTTCACTTAATATGTAGATTTTATGTGTTGAATTAGGTGTTTTAAAAATTTGATAGTGAATTATTTGTTATATTTGTGTTTGCATTAAAATTGATTTTGTTGTGAATTTTAAATATAAATGATGTGAAATTTTATATAGTTGATTTAATGTGTAGGTTTTTATGTGTTAAATTAAATGTTAAATGTTTAATTGTGAATTATTTGTTAATTATTTTTTATATTTGTGTTTAAATTGAGATTGAGTTTGATTTTATTGTGGTTTTTAAATGTAGATGATATGAAATTTTATAGTTGATTTATTGTTTAGGTTTTATGGTTAATTTAATATTTAGTTGAAATATTATTTATTATATTTTGGTTAAACGAATTATATAGATTAAACGAATTAAACGGATTGAATGAGTTAAACGAATTAAACGGGTTCAACAAGTTAAACGAATTAAATAGTTTAAATGATTAAACAGGTTAAACGAATTTGTGTTGTGTCCGTCGTGTATAAACGAATTCGTATCGAATCCAAAAATGTCGACCTGTTTCTTAAACGAATTCGTATCGAATTGAACGAATTCATAAACGAATCGAATCGAATCCAGCTCAACCCGACACGTCAACCATTTTTGCCACCCCTAGTCACCAAGATACTTCGAACCCTATAAAATCACGGCTCGCATAGGACCAGTAGCTTATCGTCTGAAGTTACTTATTGAATCCTAAATACATGATGTTTTCCATGTCAGTATTCTCAAAAAGCATATTGAGCCTCAACCTGTTAGCACTCAATTTCCTCCAGTCTCAGATGAGTCTACTATCTTGCCTAAACCAGAATCCATTCTGGATAGTCATACTATTCGGAAAGGAAATTATCGTCCTAAAGAAGAAGTGCTCATCAAGTGGAGTGGGACTCCAGTTGAAGACGTGACATGGGAGTACAAGCGTTGCCTTCTGCGAACCTATCCTGATTTCAATCCTCGAGGACAAGGATTTTTTTTTAGAGGGGAGGAATGATATGGTGCAACAGACATCACATGTACCATGCCATATCATTCTTCGTGCCATGCAGCGCATGCAAACAGAGAACGTTGGATAGATAGAAGACTTGATCAATATGATTGTAAGCAATAGTAGCTTGTTAGTTGTGTCAATTGTCTAGTTGTGCCAGTTGTCTCTATTTCCTAAATTCTTACACTTAGTTGACTGATGTAATAGCCCATGTGATGTTTCCTATTATATGGGGCAAGTTCCCTAGATTGTAGTAACACTCTCATTAGCAAAGTCTATATATGAGTTGTATTGAAACTGAAACAAGGAGGAAGCTTTTAAACAAATATTCTCCAACCCTCTTTCTTCTCTCTCAGACTTTAATTTTCTACGTATCATTTATATTTCAAATATTTATTATATTTAAAATTTAATTTAATGTATTTTATTAATAACCCAATCCTATCAGCACCAAACATATCATGTACTAATTTCGTTCAATCCAATCCTATCATATCTAATTCAATCTCTCTTAAAAATAATCAAACTCAAACTCAATCTCATCTCTTAAAAATAATCTCATACAACAAAAGCACTGTAAGTTGCTACCATTCAGAAGTAGATTCTAAGTGGATTTCACTTAACCGATAAACACAATATATAATGTACTATGGTTGATATTTCTTAACCAATAACACTGGAGTTGTTTGACATGTACATTGTTTTGTCCAGTCCAGTGATATAAAGGATGCACCTATCGCACCTTTAATACATTAAAAAAGTCTCTAGTGCCGACTTCCCACAAAGTTTCAGGATTTTATAATCTTGTACAACTAGAAACCTTTTAGGTTTATACATACTGACTTGGAGAATATTCGCGTATCATCAAACTATGAGAACGCCTTAACCCAAACTAAAATATAAAGAAACAAATTTGTAAGTACCACGCCATAAACATTCAAAGAGATTTCAGGGAGAGGGCAAAATTCCATTATACATTTACAAGGTGAAAAACAAATAAATAATGAACAATACATAGAACCAAAAAAAGCATACCAGGCACGTCCCAAAGATGCCACTTAAAACAGACATCTTTGAGATGCCAGTCTATTGCGGCTAATCCACTCTTCAGCACCCTTCAAATCTTATTCACTAGCACGTACAAAATCCTGACTCAGCTCTGATTGCGAGCCAGAGAAAATGACCCTCTCTATATTACAAAGAGCTCGAGGTTTTTATTACTAAAGTTGGCCACAAAAAAAGAGCCAAGCATTGATATCACCCTTAGAAACTACAAAATTAAATGAAGGCCTACGAGCAAATCTGAATATGTACAAGTTAGGGGTTCTCCAGTAGTTGCCCAGGAAGTCTTCCATTTATGTAAGGCACACCAAATAACTGCTTCCATACAAGGAATGAAAAAGAAAGAAAATTAGCAAAACAATTTGCTGGTATTCCTATGTATTTTCAGCACTTCTTTTGTATTCAAAGCAGCTGCATTCTTAAGTTTCTGGAAATGTATTTTAATTAATTTATCTTATTCAGATGTACAAGAAGGATTGCAGAATGTAACTTAGACCTCTCAGCATATAAAACGTTAAATTACGTGTCTTAGCTAAAAAAGAAGGAAGACCGTACCTTAGCAAATATTATCTGCTCTGATATGCAGCATTCAGCAGCAGGTCAATACGAACAGACGAATGAATCCAATTACTCCAAAGAGTTCTGAGGCATCTTTTACCCAGACTAACTTTTTCAGCATAAGCAATTAAAGACCCTTCAGATGACATTCCAAATTTCATATCTTTCAACAAATGAAAAAAATCGGCCACTGATCTATTTCACTTAGTGGAGATAAGGGAAGCAAACATCATCTGGCTTACCAGTTCAAGTATCACAGTAATTTGGAGAATAAATGGCACACAAAGAATTTGCTAGCATCATCCAAATCTCGATCTCATCTTATAAACTTGGTCTTTTCCAGGAAGGTGGAGAGTTGGAACCTTGTATGTTTGGCTTAAATTTATTGTACTTTTTACTTCAAAACCAACTCTGTGATGCCTTACACAAGGTTACAGAACTAAGCATTTTCCACCAATGGATTTTTTAAATTAGGCAAACTGGTTCGAGGCATTGGTAGCTCATGAGTATCTGAGTGACGCTCAAATTATCCACTTCAGTTTTTCCAGATCAAGAACAGATACTCGCAGAGTTTAGCGATGCAACCAAATTCAATCGTTTGACAGGTGAAGTATCCCACGCATCTGAAGGTATGGATTCTCCAATAGTTTTTCATTGTTGCTCTGCAAAGTGCACAAAGCAAATATGTCAGTGAGTGAAACTGAATCATAATTCAGATGCATTAAACTAATAACTTAATGAAGTAAAATACTACAATCTGATCCTTCTCAATTTCATGCACATGTCCCTTCATGTAATAGCCTCCTCTAAGAAATCTTACCAGTATAATACTAGCCAAGCATATGTCATGCAAATGTTGACTTACAGTACAAACTAAAATGCACTAACAGAGGCGTTGATCAAAGGTTATTGCCTTCTTGCCTTCTTACAGTCATACATGATCTCAGTTTAAATTCAAGTATTAACAGAAACTGTAACCTCTTGCCATCTCCCTAAACTATAATATTCTTGCAAGGAAAGAAGTATCTTCTGATCTTAGAAGATATATATATATACATATAGGGCTTTTATAATCATGTATACCTAATTTTAAAAAGTGAGGATCAACCAATCAAATTCACCCATTACATTCTATACTAAACAAATTCTCTCTCCTATTTAATTCAAATGTAATGAATGAATTTGATTGATTTATCCTTACTTTTTAAAATCAGGTATACCTAATTATAAAAGCACTCTCTCTCTCTCTCTCTCTCTCTATATATATATATATATATATTTATATATGCAAGCAGGTTTAACGGCATAACGTTAGCGCATATGCCAGTGTCCCATAGTTGCAGTTTTGTAACCTTACATGAGCATTAAAGAATATGTACCTGCTGAGCCTTAAAAACGAGACTCTGAAGCATGTGCTGGTACTTCTCCGGTTGTTCTGTCATCATTCTCTGCAACATCCAACGCTTCAATGAGTTAGCAAAATTTGAGATAGAAACCATATCCAATAGATAATCATTATTGAGGGAAATGGAAAGCATATTTGCCTTTAAAAGAAAAGCCGCAGAATAATATGCCACCCTTGAATCAGTATCATCTAAAAGTTCCCTGCCAAAGCCAAAAGCACATGACATGTACTCATATATATTTAAGGGAAATCCATCTTTAGTAATTAGAAACCATGAACTCACCTAAAAAATTCTTCTCCACCTACTTCTTGGAAAGCAGCAGGATCTGCAGTGCATTTACCTATTAGAAGCAAAAGAAGGGTAGCCCGAATGTCTGATGTGGCACCCGGAAGGTTTCCTCTTCCTTTACTTCCAACAGCAACCCCCAAAGCAATATTATCTGCTGCTGCACCAGCAAGTTGAATCAAAGGCCAATAAAACAAAGCAGCAGGAACACGAGCAACTAATTGCATTGGAACAACAGCCTGTCCTTGCAGCAGCTGTGCTGCCATTGACGCCGTTTCAGGAATCAAGGGAGAATTTATATTATAACCAGATCTGCTATCAGTTTCCTTGAAGAATTCATCCCAGCGATAGCCATCTTGTCGAGATCCATCCCAGCGATAGCTGTCTTGTCGAGAACCATCCCATCGGTAGCTGTCTTGCCGAGATCCATCCCAGCGGTTGCTGTCTTGCCGAGATCCATCCCAGCAATAGCTCTCTTGTCGAGATCCACGCTCAGCAGCATCAAATTTCTTATTTTCATCTGCAGAACCATGAACTTTACCCTGGTGTGTTCCATCTCCAAATGGCATTTCAGTTGCAGGGCAAACTTTGAGGCACAATTGAGAGAAAAGAATGTCACACATCTGTTTAGAAAACAACCAAATGATACAAGTTAGCCAAAGCATATCATATGCAGTATTAACCATGCAAAGATGGCTTAAAAGGGAAATTGCAACTAATACACTGAAGCAAATTAAAGCAAAACTCCATAAGGGAAATTGCTTCAACCAAATTTTCCATGAGTAGCTAAAAAAAGGGGGCATCAGACAATCCATTTAGTTTGTAAATTCTTCTAGAGAATACATGCACGACTGCAGAAAGTAAAACTATTCTATTTAAAGTATCATTGAAAGGGTCTACCCCATGTAAACCTCAATTCCATCAGACTCAAAGTAATATAAAACAATATTAATTTATCCCACCTGCCCAGGACTTTTTTTTCTTCTTTCCTTTCTTACAATAATTATATAAAATATTATTAAAAATTAATATATTTCAATAAAAAATTAATTTTAAATTGTTAGATTAACTTTTCAAAACAATATTAAAATATGTTATTTTATATTATTAAAATAATATGATAATATACTTATATTTTTTGGTCCAATTCCATAATACACCAAACAATGGAAAAATATTATTTTAATCCAATCCCATACAGCACCAAGCACATCATACGATTAATTTATCTAATCCCGAATGCCAAACGAGACCAAAGGGTGCAATACTAAACATAAGTGAAGGAAAATATCACAAAGTAATATTATCTAATAAGGACATCATGAAAGTTTTATTTCAAAATCACTAATTACAACCACTTATTTTTAGTGGTCTCATACTGCAATGAAGTTTACTTAAAATGAGTGGTTGAAATTAATGGTCTTAAACTTCAATACATCCTTACCTTAGAATTATCCTCTATATATGAATGTATGTATATGTATATATGTGTGCGTGGATAATCTAAGAAAGGAAAAAAGTATGAAACAATAATTCACAAGATTAACTTAGCTCAAAAGAGATTCAAATCTCGCAGAGAAAAATTAATCACAAGTGCAACCACAAATTAAACTCTATCAAAGCTCAATCTTGTTAATTTCTACCCTAAGTAACTCCAAAGAGTTCAGACATGGTTTATATGTTTCAGAATAGAGAAACACATCTAGAAAAGTAAGACTAAATAGTCACAAGACTGGGATAAAGACCAAGGGACTTGAACACATATAACAAATACCTCCACAAAGAAGAACTGAATCCTATCAATACATTCTAGGTGCATGTGAATGACATGCAAGGCTCTCATTTACCCATAAACAAAATGACATGCTAGGCTCTCATCTACCCAAAAACAAGGCAGTCTCCCTAGGTTGTACAAGGAAAATATCAAGTTACATGTCAAATCTCCACCAAGACTTAGCCAGACACTAAAGAAGAAAAAGATATTAATGCTAAAATCACATGATAAAAGCCATGGACAAAAGTAACAGGGGGAGGGGGAGGAAGGATTCTTATGCTGCAGTACCTTCAAGATGTTGATGCGATCTGTTTCATTAATTTGAGCAACCAAAGACAACGCACTACTCATAAAATCTATCACTGCATTTGCCTTCTCAAGTCGGCTATCTCCATGTTCACGACCAACATCTTTGTTGCTTTGTTGTTGCACGTCATTCTCGTCCAACAAAAGCTTGCATCTCATCAGAAGCCTCTCTAGAATATATAGGAAGCCCCATCTGATTAAATTGTTTTTTGACTTCAGAAGACCGCACATCAGCAGAATGGGCAAAGGCACATCTGAAGCAGCAGAAGAATCATGAACACCAGCATGGGCAATTTCATGTTGCAAGTTTTTGATATTTGACCACACACTATCTTCCCTTTTCTCACTAATTTCTGCAACAAGCAAATCACCTAACCATGTATACCCATTCTGTCGACATGCTATTCTTTCTGAATGAAGAAGAGAATGTAAAGTGGCCCATGAGAGCTTTGCTTTCATGCCAAAACTTTTCCTTAGAGCAGGCCCCTCCACACTTTCCAGAAACTTGTTACTTTTGGTTATCTGTTTCAGATGGGCAAACTCTTTGTCTAAATGGGTAAATGTATTTATTATCATATCAAATTTCTCTGTCAAATTCTCCAGAAGCTGCAACACAAAGCAGCAACTCAGAAAGCCGCACCACTGATATGAACTAAATCTACTGAAATTTTAATAAATTCATACTTGTATACATGGAATCAATAAAACTGGCAAGACATTACTTTAACTAGATAAAAAAGACATTATGATAAAAGCCTTTGAACCCATAACATATTAAGAATGATTGAACCAAACCATGACTAACTCAATCCTACAAATAACCAGTCATTTTGCAACCTTCTTCCAACTGAATCAAAGTATATAATAGGTTGATTCTCAAAGAGGGTAAGCATTGAGGATACAACATAATTCTGTTACTGGAATTGGGCTTATCAGATTTTACAAATTAACAAACAAATATACTCATGTAATTAACTAAAAGTGATTTTAATAAACATATTATTTCAACACCGAATCATAAGCAAGAATGGATACAAAGGGACGACAAAGATGCACAATTTATCACCACATGTTATATAGAAAAAATAATATAAGCCACAAAGAGAAAGTGTGCATAAGAATTATTTGCATACACTGTATAAAAATCACAGAGAAATTGAAAGAAACAAAGTTTACGTGGATAAGTATGAATAAAAATATTTACACATGCTGTATAAAAGTCAAAGAGAAGCTGAAAAACCATAGTTAATGTGCACATGTGAAAACAGTTATCACTTTCTCTGTTTCTCAACACATTCATTTCTGTTGTATCCTCAAAATCCTAATCACTTATAAATAATTACGCTTCCAACCATATATTTAAGACACAACACATGAAAATGTGCCACACATACATACACATATTTCATAGGGATTACCATATTAAGCCGTTCACTGTTAGGGTATCTAGACAATGCAACAGCAATAGATCTCCTCAAAAGCTCCCCAATGCCTTCTACCCCAAGCTTTACAGATATATAAAAGGCTTCAGGTGCATCCACAAGAGCTAGGAGGATAGCAATAGGTTGAATCTCATCATCACTATATTCAGAAACTCCGGCAGCAATGCATGTTTCATTAATTTGATACAATGCATAATCAAAAAGCACCAAATAAAGATTTCGCCTTTCTTCCCTTGAGTTAGCCAGTGAGTACTACATTAAGTGGGACCAAGAAAAGAAAAGAAATTAACATATATTATTTTACTATAAAAGATATACAAAATAAAGAAATCTATAATATTTATAAATACAGAGTCAAATTGACCAAACCAAACATTCAGAACATTTAGCATATTGCTTCATATAGAATATAAAATCAAATAAAGGTAGCTGAAAATATCTAATACAAGTTACAGAATTTAGTCACAGCTGTTATATGACTCCACAAACATAAAAGTACAATTTCTGAGTCATCATTCAGAATATAAACAATTCTTCATCAAAATGGTCGAAAAAATATATAATGTTTAGAATATTGTTTTTTAAACTTTACATGTAAAAATCCACTGGTCCCATGCAGAAGTTTTTATTACATTTGGAAGATTACTGCTTCTCATGTCCAATTGTCCATTAGAAAAGAGGATCTTTGGTAGAAACCTCTTGTTTTGGTTTGGTCCCCCTCATTTCCTGTCTATATTATTTATTAACTTTTCAAAACTTTTCATGTCCATTAATTTTTTTATTTTTTTTATTTTTTTGCTCTTTCTGCCACTTCTTTATTTGCTAACAAGGTTAGTGTGACCCAATTATCTACTCTGATTATTGTACCTTTGTGTCTTTAACCACCTTTATTCAAGCTATCAAGCTTATCTTACACTGTATTGCTGAATCACAGGCGCATACCTCGAAGAAAATAAACTCAATTCCACCAATCAGGTCAAGCTGGTCTATAAGAAAACTTGGAGTAATTGATGCAGCCTTAGTAGGACCATCAGGAACTTCATAAAGCATGTTTGTCAACATGCAAATCAGCTTTGAATGAACTATTCCTGCCCAAGAATTACGCCTGCTAGTCACTAGAAGTGCCTTAATAACCTGAAGACAGAAAAAATGATGATCAAACTAATAAATACAGTCATATACAACCAAAAAAAAAAACTCAAAAAAATAGAAATTATATAGGAGACAAAAACCAACCCACCCTTATGTCAAGACCATTTAATCGGTTCCTCCAAATTTTGCCTCTATCAGAGACAAAATAAAGTAAACAGCTAAGAGCAGATGCCCATACAGACTCTTCCTTCTCTTCAGTCTGTAAAAATCATATAAGGCAGGAGAATGTAAGGCCATGAGAAGAAATATAGTGCATATCCAACAACTAACTAAAATAGAGGCAAAACTGCAGATAGAGGATTTTCTATATTAACCAGTTAATTTAATATCTTAGTCTCCCTGATTCAATGAACCCCAATCATAATAAACATTTGCAAGTTGCTAATTTTAACTAGTTAATCTTTGAAACTTGTCGCCTTCTTCTTCTAACTACAACAACTACAATCAAACTGTCTGCAAAATATTGCTCCAATATATATTTGTTTGGCAAAACAAACCTCAACGCCAGTTAAATAATGCTGACTATAAAAGGAATGCTTGTTGCACCCAATGTGGCTTAGCTCTATAGAGAAAGATCATTTATACCTGAACAAGAAGGAGCAGTATCTCATATAAAATGTTTAAAATCCAAGACTCAAAATTATCGATAGCTGAGGAAGAGCCCAACTTCCTAATAGAATCTGTTTTTCTCTTCACTTGTGTTGTAAGTTGATCTTCATTGTCAAAGAATGATTCTTGAGGATATTCCTCTTCAATTGTAGAAGCATCATCAGTCATCATTGGTTCTAACAAATGAGCATGGACCCCAAGATTCAGAATTAAATCAAATGCACGAACTCTACAAGCTGATCTTGGAGAACTAAGCATTTCCTGGAAAATAATTATTTAAAAAAAAAAAAAAACCTAAGATTCTTTCACCAGATTCTCATCATAAAGAAATCAAAATCTAATTGATGCAGCACCTCAAGCATTGACAGAGTGAGAGGAGCTGCCGTACTGGAATCCAACACATACCTACAAAACAACATTTTCTCAAACTATATGTATATACATGAGATAATATTAACAAAAATGACAAAAAGAAAAAACAATGGTGATTTGCAGATCTGATGGCAAATAAAGCATGCAGATCATCAAAAGTCCAGGTTCCTTCAAATGTATGAAACATTTTGTTTTTTCCAGGCCGACACAAACCCATCACAGCAATTACAAAAGAAGAGTTTCAATAACACTTTAAACATTAAAATGCGTGAATTTATTGTCTAGATGATTAAAGCTAGATAACATGAGATGAAACTCATTCAGGGCCACTTGTAGTTTTCTAGGCTAACCACCCCCATTGAAACACCCCCAAAGAAGAATGAGTTAGGCTAATAATGGCCAGATGATGACTTGAGCTATTTACACATGTTAGCATTATCTAACTATTTCTAAATTATCAGATATCAAGGGTGAAACACCACAGATACCTTTTCTAGAAATAAAAAAAAGTAGTTCTACTGCACATAAAATCAGTATAAATAATAGCCAATTCAGATACTCTTTGTAATTGAACAGAGTAAAATAAAGAATCAAGCGCTTAGTATTTATGTTCCAATATAGCAGCACAGTTTCTAAAATAAGCAGTAGAATATGTAGAAGGTTCCTAATATTCCAACGGAATTATAATATCAGGAACCCAATTTTGATAAGTGAAAACTGTGTCCAGCTCTGCATAAAGATGACATTTACACAATTTGTTTTTTTGTTACATATAAAACAAATTCATATGTAATCAGTACATCAATTGACAATGTATGATCATGTGTATCATTGTTTATGTTATCAGCACATCAATTAACCAGGTACAATCATGGGTATTATTGTTGTTTCTTTCTTTGTTTTTATACAAGAGAGAGAAACAGGTTAAAGATATGATACAACAAAAGAATGGACTGAAATAATACCAGTAAATAAATGCAATGAAACATACATGTCAATAACAAGTTTAATAAGCACGCTAACAGCCACATCCATTGACGGTTTTCCACTGTTATTGCTTAATCTAGATGATACTGTCATGAGATTAACACTCGCAGCAGATGTCTCAGATGAAACTGCAGCAATAACCTCGCATACCTCAGCAGGATTCAATCGCAGAGGTTGTTGTTCACTGATTACATAAAAACAATTTATGAAATAAGAAACCATGGATATTAAGTAATTAAATTTAAGTTCATTAAGTATAAGAAACTTCTAGTGGATTTTAGTTTATGGTTTTCTTCAAACCTTATGCTAAGTTATTGAAACCTAAGCAGATGAAATGGCAATTCTAATTTAATACTTTCACACCCATATGAGAGGTGGAACTTAGATATTATGATTCAAGAGGCCATAAAAATAGATTTATAAGAAAATAATAATAATGATAATTGCAAAAGGTGAGAAGATAAACTACTCGGCTATTTTTGTCAGAGATCCACATTCAACCATGAAAAAATAAATGAGAGAAGGGAGAACTCAATTGCATGGCCAATAAGCCACATTTATAAGGTTTAAATAGCTACACCATATAGAACAGAAATTAAGAGAATTTAGGGAAAAAAAGTGAATCCATTGTTTTGTACCTGTAGTGACGGTATTGGAACAGGGGTCGAGCACGAGGACGGAACGTGTTCACAGGAGAATTCTCCCTGCCAACAAGTAATGTGCAACACTCAGAATTGTAATATCCTAGGCATGTTGACAATAAAATTGACTAATGTTTATCTTAAGTGCCCTTTAAAGCCATTTAATTTATGTTTATGGCTAGTAGGTCAGAGCTGCAATGATATCATCCAAAAGCAACACAAACAAGTTCATGTCTAAGATTCTTACAACCTGGGCTATTCTGTCAGAGTTTTACGAACAGCATTGAAAGGTCAGATTAGGGTAGGTGTTACAAAGGTTATAGCAGCCTAAATGATCCCAACTTTCAAGTCTAAAGCATTAGGTACTTCATATCACTGCGCTCACTCTCTAAACCCTAGTTTTTCTTTTCCGTTCTTTTTTTTTTTCCTGGAATACGAATCTAAAACTTTATATGGATGAAAGCATAACTAGACGATGCAAAACTGAAATTACAGAAAACATGAATAAAACTAATTTATTAAAATATTAAAATGAATCTACAAGCAAAAGAGGAAAATAAATAACTGTGTCAAGCATATAAAACCAATAATTTGAGCCAGAAGAACATGCCAAATTTGATGAGGTTCAGCTCTAGTGCGCTTCGAGGCTGTTACTGCTCTCAAGTGTGAACGGGCAGAGGCTGAATTGGTTAATGTTGTAACTGAAGAAGGCTGCAGGAGTTGATCAAGATAAGGCATATCATTAGTTCCAAAATATTTCCAAGGTTGGCCCTTCATTATAGATTCCATGTCTCCTACAAGAAGAGCAGCGGCGCCAACTTCTAACAAATTATGCGTATTCATTTCTTGAAGAGTCAAAACACGGTCACTGTAGTATAAACACAATAAACAGAAGAATAGAGTCATAATTTGAAGATAAAAATAAAAAGGAAAAACAATACCATATACAACCATATAAATTTCCAAACTTGAAGAATTAAACACCTAACTCAGAAGAATTTTGCAATTATCAATTACCTTTCAGTCGACATAGATGATGACTGATGCTCTTCTAGCCAGCGCCATTTCAGAACATCAAAGGCAATGTATTCACGATCTTCCATTCCATCAGCTTCTTCAATATTGGATAAATTTGAAACAGATAAAGTTGTAGAATCTTTGTTCTCTGTAGATTCTCCACCATTCGCTGGGCTTATTTGGGAATTGAAGGATCTACTCAACAAAGATGACAAAGTTGGAAGTGACTGTCTTGATGCTGGGGGAGCGCCAGCAAAAGCTGCTGGTTGGAACAACCGCCTTGGAATATGTTGAGCCACTAGGGAACGAACATAATTCAATGACTTTACAAGTGCTCCAGAAGCAAAACTAGATACTGCCAAAGGAGAAGCATTTGCTGATGCTGCGGATACACCAGATTGTCGATTCAATGATCGAGACCATGGCAACACTCTACGGTTTGGGTTGATATCACACTCAGCAATTATGTTTAAGCAAAATCGATCAAGCTGCAGCAATGTCTCCTCACTGGGCTTGTATCTGCAGCGATAAAACAATGATTAACTCCAAACAAACAGAACAAATATTACAAGGTGGCTACCAGTTGACAGAAAATCACAAATTGAGAATTGCCACCTGGCTATTCCACACACAAAAGGAATGTATCTGATGAGTACAAATGCACATATCTACAATTTCTCTAGGCCTCCCTTACAAATTATTCTTCTTAAATCCAGGTTAAGTTGACCAGTATCAATAATCTAACAATGAAATTATTCATAAAGTAAACCAATCATTTTTCCCTGGAACCAGAAAATCGAAAAGAAAGATTTTATAAGCTCCATCAGATCATAATGCTGTGCAACGGATTTTCATGGTTTGAAATCATTTACTAGAAACCCAAAATTTTATACTATAAAGCAACGTTACAATTCAAAACGTTGACAGTCCGTGTTTTCTCTACGTGCCCTGTCTTTGAAGTCTTTGTTTTCTCCACGTACTCTTATGACTTATCTTTGACAGTCTTTGTTTTCTCCACAAGCCCTATCTTAGTCCTGAATCAAATCTCTCATAATTAGTGTTCTAAAAGGAGCTAGTCAGGTGGTGGCCCAATGCCTAGAGCCTAGGGCATTTAGGCACCACCTAGGAAATTCCTCAACGGTCAATGGTCGCCGGAGTTTGACGGTCAGTCTGGAAGTGGTGATTGGTGAACTTTGGGTTTTGTTGATTTCAAGCACTCTTTTATATGGGTGCTTCAATATTTTTTTTTATGTAAAACTGACACTCAAAAAGGCACTGTTTTGGATGTTTAAATAAAAATTAAAAACTAAACACCCAAAACAGTACATTTTTGGGTGTTGAAAAATGATAAATAGATCTCCACAGCTAGACCACCTAGCAGAGTTTAGGCACTGCCTAAGGCCAATTAGGGGGTGTACCGCCTAACGGCAACGCCAAGGGTGTTCCCACCATGGCCGGCAGCTGCATAGTGCCTAGCCAGTTCCTAGGTGGCTACCCAGGCAGATTTTTGGAACACTGCTCATGATGACATTGCATACAATACTCCGATGCAAAAATAAGCAGAGACAATGCAAGTGGAACTAGGAATGGCTACTTTTGAGTGCAGTGGGTGTTTAGCTTCTAACAATAGAGGAAGAACACCTGAATCACCATGCATACAAATTATATACTAACAACCTTTAGTAACTTACATTTACATACTTTTAAGCCTTCACTCATCATGCATCTTACCATAAATTTGCATCAATGAGTATGATGAGTCATTTCTATGCCTCGGATTAATGCAATACCAATTAACACTAACAACGTAGGCCACAAACAAATTGATTCCCTCATAAGTAGATAAGCATAATCCCAAAGAGCTAAATATCTTATCATTCCAGAAAATCAAACAGCATCCATAGAAAAAACAACTCTTTTACATAGGCTCCTAATAATGCTGACCAGGAGGACTATGTAAGGCCAGAAACAATAATGGGTGCAACCATAGGCAAAACGGCAAAAAGTTTAACAGAGAGTCAGAGACAGAATGAAATATGAAAAGTTAGCTTGTCAATTGTGGTTATCGAGTTATAGTCTAAAATTCACATCACTACAATGAACAAAGCTAATAAGAGATACATGTTTATCATAAGAAAAACATACCTTAGAAGGTATCGTTTCAGAAGTGCCACGCATCTTGCAACTACTGCTGGGCTGTTGAAATTTAAGCCACACTATCAGCAAAAAAATTTACACAATAACAGATATAATCCTACTAATAACAATTACAAGGCTCAACAATATATGCATAAACCAATCATGGTCATCTCACTCTCTCCCACAACTATTTTCATGCTAAGATAGCTCCATCAAGCATGCCTTATGCATGCCATCGACATCATACTTATAAATTATGTATATAATACAAATATGCACAACCATATATTAGAACAGTTTTAACCCCCAAAAGATGTTTAATTATGTGATTTTCTATTTCAATCCTGATAATACTTTTAATATAATGTATTATAAGCCTAAATCCCACTTCTTTCATGAATAGTAAACACACTGGATACAGTTACCCATGTCCAGAACTGTTACATAATTAAGAAAGATAGAATAATCCTTTAATAAATTTGTGATATATAATAAACACCATTAAACAAGAACACAATTACACCAAAAGCAACACCATCAATATTCATTATAATACAGTTACCTGCGCTCCCTTTCTGCAATAGTATGTTCCATAATCACACTGTAAGCCATGTCAGTGGTCGCAGAGGATGCCAAATAATCCTGTCATTGATAAAAATAAGTTGCCAAGGACAAGAATAAGTTTCTTTCCCAGCAATATTATGCTTAATATACAATTGCTGATTCAAGCCAATAAAAAAATGTTAGTTCAAGGCATCATTAGGTAATCGATTACAACATAGAAAGAAAAGACAGTTTCTTTCCAAAATCAAAATCACACATATCCGGAACATATGCAAACTATAAAACTACAATGCGGTTGTTCCAGTCACCAATTAAGCAAATGAATGGTATCTATTTGACGAAGAACACAAATTATAGCAGTGGACACCAAAGACTCTCAGTCATACCAGTTGTCACATACATTATCTACACGACGTATTAGTAGGCTACACATGGACCCTAACACCCAATCAGCTATAAACCATACAACCCCATTTATAACAGATACCAAAATTTTCGGGGCAGCACATTTCAAATCCACAAAAATACAAAAACTCACTTGTAAACACTCTAGGCACATTAAATATCAAGCAACTGTAAAATAAATTCAATTGGTTGCCAATCACCAATGATGGTAACTTTTTTGAATGCCAGCGCAGCTATGATTCATTCAATCCTTTTACTTTCCTTAAACAGAAAAAGCAAAAATAACACACACATAAGCATCAACACTGAATGTGAACATACTATATCTAGAATGCAAACTCCACCATAGATATTTGAAACGAAATTCAACACGAATATCACTCGAAAATATACAAACATAACTGCATTGAATTCGAAAAACTAGCAAGCAATTTCACTAAACAAAGCACATTTATGCGTATTTATTTATAATTAAATTTCTCCACAACAAAACACCACAAAAATGGGAAATTTCGAAACAATAACGACGAGATCCAAGAAAAAACTAAATTAGGCGAAAACAGAGTGAATGACTACTCACACGGAGAGTCCTGGAAGCCTCGAAAACGACGCCAGACGGACTACCGGGATGAAGCGAGGTAGGGACGGTGGCGACAAGAGTCGAGGAAGACAAGCAATCGGCGACAGCTCGGCGTAGTGGCTCGGGTGGCTTCTTCATGGAAGAAGATCTCAATCTGGAGACGCCGCCGACTCCTCCACCGGCGCCTAATTGCTGGAACCTGAAGCTGCCCGGGCTCCTCCCCGGGCTGTAACTAGACGACATGTGGCTCGAGTGAGAGAGTGCAACTGAAACTCAGATTAGATTAGGTGTATTTTCACTGATATTGAAATCCACTTATCAGTACATATAGAGAGTGTATGTGTGTGTGAGAGAGAGAGAAATTCTACATTTGGAGAAGAAATGGAGATTGAAGAGAGAAAGAGAGGCGTTGAGGAGGAGGAAGAGGAGATGTGGTGGGATTGGGAATTTTGGTTGGGTGGTTGATTTTGGTCTTGAAATTCGCTTAGTGAGGTATTGGGTGTAAGCATATGCGTGGTTTTATGAGGGAAGGGGAGAGGAGGAGGTGTTGTGTATTAGCTGGCAAGCGCTAACTCTTGTCACTTTTGGTGGGGATGGTTTGCAAAAACATTTTAGTATTACTTTCTACTTTCTAGTTTAAAAAAAAAAAAAAAAAAAAAAAAAATCATGAAATTATGGATCTTTCTTTAGGGCTACTAACTAAATTGGCATATTACAATTTTAGTGTTGAAAAGACTCAACTACCCTTTCCATTATTGGATCTCAAAGTGAGTTCAAACTGGCTACTAATATAGGGGTCAATTTTTGCATGATTACATCCCTGATTGGTATTTAGACCTGGATGGATATTATTTTTCTTAATTGGGAGATTTATTGTTTTTTTTTTTTTTTGGCAACAGAGATTTATTGTTTTTAAAATCTTAAACATCATGTAATTTGATTTGAGGATAAATTGTATTCTATATATAAAAATTTGATCATTGAAGATGATTGAGAATTGTAGAAAATTTATTTAACTTTTTTCTTATTTTCCCTGTTTTGTAAAAGAAACATAAATAAATTAATTCTTCTGGTTGCATATTCACACCATCATGTATAGGGAAAATCCTAAAAGAAACCTCTGACTTTTGATAATGTCATTTTTCCACCGTCTGGTTTCATGTTTATCCGAGACACATTTTAACGTTAAAATAAACACTTAAAATATCCTCTAAATAAGTATGTAATGATGATAATATCTCTGATGGTTATAGATTCCTTTAGATTTATATGATTGACCGTTTAACTATAAGGGTAAAATTGAAAGTACAATGAAAATTTAAAGAAAAATCTTAATAAAGTCCTGATGTTTTATAATATGTCATTTTTCCACCATATGGTTATCCAAAATTTGCCCTATCATCAATTTTTTAACAAAAATGTTAACAAATGTTAAAATATCGAATTTATCCTTATCATTTAATTTTAAAATACAAAAATTTAAAAACAAATATACTAAATTATCATTTGATATTAAAATATAAAAATATTTTAAAAAATCTTAAAAAATATAAATATATAAAATAAAATAAATAACATTCAAATATAAAAATATATATATGAATCTAGATTAGATCTCCACCGTCCATTACAGATTAGATTTCTATCGTCCATTGGATTGATGAACGGTGAAAATCCAATCTGGATCCCTCCAGCCATGTGGACCATCACTTTTTCTCTTGCCCCCTCTCTTTCTTTATCTTCCCCTCTCTCTCCCTATCTTTCATCTCTCTCCTAATTTCTAGGTTTCCAGTGGCTGAAATTGTGTTTCAATCCCTGAAAGCCCAGTTGGTTGTGTAGCTACATTAATCACAAAAATGAACCTAAAAAAAAACAGACGACCCAAGGAAAAAACACTAATCGTCAACCTAGAAAATAAAAACCAATCATCAATCAAATTAACCAAATTATCATTCATCATTCGAAAAAAAATTCCACAAATCATTATTAATCTCACAATCAAAAACAACATAATATATATATATATATACAAACCGGTGGTTCTGGATCTCCACAACTTTTCATTGTATATCCGTTTTTACCTTTAGAGTCAAACAGTCAATTATGTCAACCTAATAAAATTTGTGATCATCAGAGACATTATAGTCATTTCATACGTCTTTGAGCGTTTATTTTAACGGTAAACAGTATTTTAGATAAAAATAAAACTATATGATGGCAAAAAGGTATATTATCAAAAGTTAGAGGTTTTTTAGGATTTTTTCTATTTTTAAATTTTCATATTTTAATATTAGTGATAATCCAAAAAAAAACTATTGTAATTTATAAAAATACTTATTTATCACATAGGTATTATTTCTATCCAAAATTCTCACTAACGTTAATAAATTAATAGAAAAATATATATATAATGTTAAAAGACAATTTTAGCCTTAAGATTTTTATTTAATAAATAAAATATTTATAAGGATAATCCCAAAAAACCTATTGTGGTTTGCAAAAATATCTGCTTTACCACACTAGATTCATTTTTATCCAAAATTCCATTTGATATTAATAAATTGATAGAAAAATTATATAAAGAGTAAAAAGATAATTTTAACCCTAAGATTTTTATTTAATAAATAAAATAATATTAAAACAAAATTCTGAGTTTCCAATCAAATAGAAATCCAAGTTAGAAACCTAATCTAAAGATGGACATCCAATCTCTAGATTGGATCTCTACAATTGAAACTCAAATAATAAACAAAAAAATATCAACAAAAAAAAAAATCATCAAAATACCTTAAAAAAAAAAATCAACAATCACACATCCAATATCATCAACCACTAGAATGTATCATTTGGGTTTGGATTGAACTCAGATTCGATAAAATTTGGGTTCTACGAACTCTGATGAACATCATCTGTGATGAACCCAGATGATATTCGCTTGGTTCCAAACACAAATGAATGAGAAGAGGAAGGCAAAGAAAAGAAGAAAAGAAAAGGAATTTGAGTAGAGGAGAGAAATAAAGATAAAAGAGAGAGTGTGAGTAGATGTGGGGTTTGGTGGAGAGGGTGTGAGTCAGTGTGGGAAAAGGTGCTGGTGGAGGTCTCGTGTGAATGTTGGAAAGAGAGGCTATATATTTTGTTTTGGAAAGAGGGAAAATGTGGTGGTTGAGAGAAAAATTTTGTTTTGTATCCTATATATTTTTATTTTTTCAATTTTTAAAACAAAAAATATGTCTTTATGTTTTTATATTTAATATTATTTATTTTTATTTTTTATATTTTAATTAATTTTTTATCACATTTCCTATTTTACCATAAAAGTCAAACAGTCAATCAAGTTAACTTAATGAAATTCGTAATTATCAAAACTATTGTTGTCCTTTTACGCGCCTCCAAGAGATATTTTGAGTGTTTTTAATAATGTCATAAATGATTTTAGATAAAAATGAAACCTTAGATGATTAAATAGATATTTTTGCAAACTACAATGGGTTTTTTTGAGTTATCTCCTTAATTAATATTATTTTAATTAATTTTTTATCGAATTTTCCATTTTTATCCTAGAGTCAGACAATCAACCAAGTCAACTTAACAGAATATATGACCATCAAGAACATTACCGTCATTTCATACGCTTCTAAGACGTGTTTGAGTGTATTTATTATGCTAGGAGGATTTTGAACAAAAATAAAATCACATATGGTAAATTGATATTTTTACAAACTATAATAGATTTTTTTGGATTATCCCTTAATCGTATTGACAAATATATTTTTCTCTTTTATATAGACAACTACATTGGGTTAATTTAAAATAAAAATAAATTGAGTTGGGTTTTAATTTCAAAAAAGACAATTTTATCTCCACAAAGTTAAAAAAGCTTCACCCCGCACCTAAATTGGGTGCTCTAAAGCAACTTTATGTTATTTTTGCTATTTGCATTAGTAAGAATCACTTGAATTGGAAAAGTCAAAAAAAGAAAGTTTAAGGTGACATTTCGAAATTGTTTGCAATCCATATGTTTAGGCAAGCTTCTCTAAGGGGTATTTATTTTCATTATCTAAAGACTAAACAATGTGGAAACTTACTAAAAGACTTAACCATGTTAAAACTAATTGAAGACCTAATCGTCATTAAAATTGAAATTTGAATAACATGTTTTTTTTTTACCTTTAAATATATTGTAAACGTGTTTGTGTTTTAAAATTAAAATTGTTTAAAAGCTAGTGGATTGAAATTGATATTCTTTTTAGTATTAATTGTTATAAAATTTTATTTTATATCAACATCATGTTTGGACCTTAGTCAGAGCGTTGAGTTTTTCGCCTGCCCTCGGAGGGGTGTGGCGAAGGTTGAGTGTGAACTACAAGATGACGTCCTTAAGATTTGAACTAGTAATCTGATAGGTGTTTTAGTTGCAAATCTAATACCATCAATGATGTTTTATGTTGATGCCACATTTGGATTCTTAATCAGAACATTAGGTTTTTGGCCTTGTTTGTGGAGGGGTGTGACAGAGACTTGATGTTGTCACGTCCTTTCTAAACCACAAGGTAACGTCTCTAATATTTAAATCAGTAACCTTATATGTGTTTTCACTTTATGGTTCAAGGAGAACAAAACAGCACCCAACTTATACCGCATCCCTCTGAAGACAATGTCAAAAACTTGACGCTCTGGCTAAAGATCCAAATGTTGTGTCAACAATTTAATATGATGCAAACAACTAAAAACAAATAATTATTATTTAGTTATAATTAAAATATGATTAAACATTGTAATAAAATTAATGATATTTATATATTTAAATAAAATCAACAAAATCGTTTCTGAGTTGAATTATATTTAAATTATAAATTTAAATATAATAGTTTAATTTTAAAAAAAATTTGAAATAAGATATATTTTTTCAAGGATATTTCTTATAAGTATTAAGGAGAAAAAAATATATATAATAAAATTAGGATAAATTTGGAAATGTATTATTTTAGAGATGATAGACTTGAAATAGAAAATTTTGAATATATTAAATATCATTTGGGAATTTACAATTAAGTTGAAAGTTAAGATTTTTTTTTTTAATAGCTCTATTACTACCCAAAATATTTCTCCCAACAACCAAAATCTATTTAAATTTTTACTTGTTTTTTAAGTATATCTAAATCTTTACTTTATATAATAATCTCAAACAAAATGACTTAATAGTCCCTATTCTTCTTCATCTTTTAGACATCATCCTTGGTTGCATTTTTTTTCTTCTAAAATTTGCTGCATTTTTAGTCTTTATAACATCATTATAAAATATTATTATTCTAAGAGAGTGTTGTTGAAAGGAGTTCAAAGTAGGGGTGGTAAAATGGGTTGGCGTATCGGGTCGAGCCGAGTTCGATTAATTTCTTTTATGGATTCGACTAATTCGACTCGAATTTGTTTAAGAAATAGGTCGATATTTTTGGATTCGACACGAATTCATTTATAAACGAATAACACAACACGACATGATTAATTGGTTTATTACTTAAATCATAAAGGATCCAAACCCATTAAGCCGTCAACCCATTAATTTGTTTAACTCGTTAAATTCATTTAATTAGTTTAATTCATTTTAACTATTGAATTTGTTTAACCAAACATGAACACAAACAACAGATACAACACATATCTAGTATTGGATTGGAATTTTGAGGGAATCATAGCTAAACAAATAAATCTCAGAATTTCAAATACTTATAACTAAATTCAATAAAACTTTTATACGAATTATATCATTAAGTAACAATTCCAGATCAATCAAGCACATCCAATAAAATTATGATATGGTTTTTAGTAAGTAAATTCCTAGTACTTAGATGGACATGCAACCATTTCTTCTAGTTTCATTATATTAAAAACCAAAATGAAAACAAGAATCAAAATACAGAGAAAAACCGTTTTGGGAGACAAAGGTAGTGGATTTGGTAGTAGAAATGGTGGATCTAGTGTTAGGAATGGTGGATATGGTGGTTTAGCCATGGAGAATAGGCAGCAACCGTAAGGGAGAAAGGGCGATAACCATGAAGGAGAAGTGGAGGAGAAGTGATGACTGTGCGGGTGAAGAGGTGATGATCGTGAGGGAGAGGGGTGGTGCCGACGACCATAAGGGAGAAGGGGTAGTAGTGACCATGAGGTTGTGAGAGAGGGTGTGTGGTATGGGTGGGTGGCTGTAGAAAAATGAAAATGAGTTTAAGGTTTGATTAAATGTGTGAGTGTAAATATATATATATATATATTTATATATGCATAATTACACACTAACCCTTATAATATGCTAATATTATAATTTTATTCTAATTTAATCGTGTTAACGTGTAATTCATTTAAGTAAACTCAATTCAATTCATTTAATAAATATGTTAAGTAGGTTGACACAATTATGATACGAATTCGTTTAACTCAAACTCATACCCATTTATTTTTCACGAACTCGTCTCAACTCATCGTGTCATGACCCATATTATCACCTCTAGTTCGGAGAGCTTGTGAAGCAAAATAGAGTGACAAACCACTACGTAGCCATTTTTTTTTCCACTATTTGAACTAGTTGAGTTGTGTTCTATCCATTGCAAAACATTACAACATGTACATTTTCATTATAAATCTATGTACCCAAAGTCATACATATCCCTACCTTAAGAGTAGATGCATGTGCTAAGCTTTATGTAAGGGTGAGTGCTCTACTAATTATCCTCAAGAACATATAACCAATGTTTATTACTAGGTTCTTTAAGAGACTAGATCCTTGTCGCTTTACCATAAAAGTGTCCTTAACATGTAAGCTGTCTTGGCTTTCTTAGCTTCCATGAGCTCTTAGAGCTCTTTCATTGCATCCATGTCAATTTTTGGGCTTTCTGGTACAATAAATCTCACTCTTTTCTTTAGTTTGATTGTCATAACGGATGGTGATTGTATTTCTCTTAACTTGGACATGCCAGCTCCACCTATGTTATCTACATAATCCTCAGTCATTCAAATTAATCCTTGTTGTATGAGTAGAGTATGTCCTTACAACTGTCGTTTTGTCTTCCACCGGATCTTCATTTCCAATGTTTAATCCTACATTTCTGGAACGTATCAATTCTATTATATTACACCAAGACTCTTCTCAAATTTCATGTCGTCCTTGTGAACATCACAATATCCATAATTTAGAGAGCATAGAAAGAAGAATGAATAATAAATATTTTCAAGAAAGATTATTTTTGGAATTTTAATGGGTGTATAAGGTAAAGTTTTATTTGTAAATTACAACATTGCATGTTATGAGTAAATGAGTGTAAGATGAACTTTTTTGGATGGCAATGGCCTTACTTTTTTTTTTTTTTCTTTTTTAATTATTTTTTGATAGGTTTAAGTGATTTGATCACTTAGAAAAAACAAAAAATATCTTAATAGGTTTATTTCAATACCATTAAGTTATAAATGAAAAAAAAAAAAAAAAACTCCTAAATAAAGGTTTTAGTATTATGTCTTTTGGAAATATTAACCGTTAAAGTTGTTTTTTTTTTTTTTGTTTAAAAAAAAATGATGATTGTTTAATTGTTTAATTTGAAAGATTTTTTATGAAGTTAATTCATCAAAATTGATGTATAAGAGTTATGGCCCAATAAGTCTATGAAGGTTTTTATTTGAAAAGAATGTAGTGGAATTAATTAAATATGATGAGGATACCTTTAACATACGAAAATTATAAAAAAGCTAAAAAAAATATCTATTGGAAAAGCCTAAATTTTAGCTTCTCTGTAGATGTAAAACAATTTTTTTAGTTCCACCCAATTGACTTTGAGATAATGAGATTTTGCCAATTAAAGACCCTCCCTAAGAGCTAAATATTCACCAATTTGAAGAGTAAAACAGACCCACCAAAACTGTTGATGGAGCAATCACAACCTTGCCTGCAGAGTCCCTAATAACAGCTTCTACCCCCAATATAACTAATCCCGTCCTTTACCGTAGCATCCGAGTTCAACTTGAGACTACCAAGAGGAGGAGGGGGCCACATAGTCTCACCAGTGGCGTCCTTTCGAGTAGTCTACTGGAGCTTCAAAAAACCAACAGTATTCTGCAATTTCTAAAGGAAACGAGAGGCTTTCTCCAAAAACCCATTACTTGAAAAACCTAGATAAGCTGTCCCATTATGAACAAGAAGATTCCTATTATTCCACAAATTTCAAAGAACTATACAGAAAAATTCAAATTCTGCCTTACTCCACTTCAAGAACATCCCTCTGATCAACTCAAAACACTTTATTCTATGAAACTTATTCATAAACCTCAAAAAGGAAGCCTTCGACAAAATCTCCTCCAAGCTACAACATATATAGTAAAGCATGTTCTGTGGTTTTTATACCTTAGAAACATTAGATCGTATAAAAACACCCGAGAACGATATCAAAGAATTGGATTTTGTGGCTTAAATATGTGACAAAAATACACCAATCCCTTTCCAAATAAAAATTTTGATTTTTTGAGGAGTATGCAAATTCCATAGGCCTAATCACCATTTCTGATCACCAGCAGATGTTGAAGCCATTCCTTCCGCCCTTTCCAAAATTGCCAATTTGTACACGCTCCTCACTTTATAACTCCCCCTATTTTCAAAATGCCGCACCAAGCAATCTAATTCTCCTTTGATACTGAGAATACTATTAATGACCTCATTATCAATATCTAAAAATAATTTATCCAGCATACTTCGATCCCAATAATGACTTGCCATATGAATTAGAGAAGCAACCTTAACTATTTATATTGGTGCCCTGGAAATTGGTTTAAAGGAGCGAGGCCCTGGCAATAATGCTACACTAATTTGAATGTTGATATAGATTGCTTAAAAAATCAAGGGTTAATTGCACTAACATATAGTGTGGTATCTCATAAAGGCTTAATATTCAAAAAATCACTTTAATTACTGCAGATCCCCTTGTGAATGGTGAATTTCCATTCCATTTATCTGTTGACTAACATTTTACTAGGAAAGGGCAAAAATACCTATTATCTTATCAATTTAAACCATATAAAAATAATCAATAGATTTTTATCGTTGCTAGATAGAGCCTCCTCCATTTGGGTTGGAGGAAGCCTCACGCCTCCTCCATTAGCGATGGGGAAGGCACGCCATCGTGCAACGGAGCATGCCACTAGCCGCCTCCTTCCTGCCGGACGAGGCAGCCACAACGACCTCCATTTTTTCTTTTAAAAAAAAAAAATTTCTTTTCAAAATATAGTGAATTAACAAATGACCTCTCTGCCCTTAACAGTCCAATCAACCGTTAGATCTAATAAAATTTGATTAACCGAATGGGGTTTGCTGCAATTAATTTAATTAATTGAATATTAAACCATAATGAAAAACCACAAAGTATGTTGTTGCAATTAACCCAAAAATCAATGAAGAAACTTCTCGAGGAAACCTGCAAATGAGAAGTTCGGGCAAATATCGGGCCAATCCAATTTTTATAAAGAATGCTTAAAATCAAATCTCAAACATTAGCGGCATTCATGTATTAGGTAAAAGCCAAGAAAACTTTAGCTCAGATTCATTAATAAAAATCGCTCATTGAAGTTTTGTTCAAATTACTGTTAATATTAATCACTAAAACGTATCCAACAAGCGGCATGAATTTAGGACCCGAGTAACAGTTGTTAACCACTGTTGTAGACTCTTAGCGGGTAGTTATCATGCCTAAATAAACAGGGAATTGTTGATCGGTTGATGGTCAAGCTTAAAGGCAAATTTGGCTCACTAGTACGGAATTATTTGACTTAAAAATCAGCAAAAGCTGATATGATTACGTAAGGAAAGTTCAACCCAAATTCGGGCTAGTTGTAATGCAAAGAAAGAGGAGGACAACATAGTCAAAGACTCAAAGTAGGCTTAGCAAACAAGAACACGAGATGCACCACTAGCTCAACATATTAAGAAGAAATGAAATGAAAAGTAATAATAATAATAATAATAATAAGAATAAGGATTTGGCTATTTACCGGATGAGTAATCTTACCTAACAATTATAATAATTGGATTACTCTTATAATTAATTTAATGTATATGATTATTGAATAAACTTATCTAATCAGTAAAGTAATAACTAATAATAATGTGTCATCCAATGAGACACAAAAAAAATGTGTTAAAGCATTAAAGAATTACAAGGATAAGAAATGTGTAATATATAAGGCTCCATGTAATGGACTTGCAAATCCTATAAATAGGGATCAAATTTGCACTCTTGACATGCAATATAATACATTTAAGAGAAAATTTTCTATAAGACACTTAGTTAATATATTATATTTATATTAATATGATATTATAATAATAACATAACATATAATATTTATCTTTTATAAAAATTTAATATCCGTGATTTATGTAACATTTTAAAAACTATGGGATGTGTGACATAATATTTTAAATAAGAATTTTATCATACATAAAGAAAAAATATTACCTATAAAATTTTATAAAAAAAATATATCACGTATCATATTATTATTAAAATATCCTATCATTATTAAAAATTCATATCAATATCGATATAATTTACTAATTAAACATAAACGTGACATATCTTGTGCCAACAAAGGCCGTGACGTCTTCTTTCTCCTGTGTACTCTTGTGCGTGACAGCTTCATCCACTTATTTCTGGTCTATAAAAATCGAGCTTTTTCACTCTTCATACGACCAAATTAACGAGAGAGGGAATAAAAAAATGTGCACTCTAGAGAAGAGAGGCAGCCTCTACATTCTAACACTGGTGGGTCCCGGCGAGCACAGACTAAACCCCACGCTACTCGACGCCATCCACTCTGCTCTGCGCCGAGTCAAAGCTGACTCGACCGCTTCATCTCCTACGCCGTCGTCGGCGGCGGCCCTAATTACCACCGCCGAAGGAAAATTCTTCTCCAACGGCTACGATATCGCGTGGGCCCAGTCAGTTCCATCGCGTATCAAGCTCATGTCGCTCAAACTGCGATCTGTCATTGCTGATTTAATTTCTCTTCCGATGCCAACAATAGCCGCCGTCACTGGCCACGCGTCGGATGGCGGTTTGATTCTGGCGCTGGGCCACGATTATATTTTGATGAGGAGAGATAGAGGGTTTTTGTACATGAGCGAACTCGATATCGGGCTCAAGATTTCTGCTTGGTTCATGGCTCTGATCGGGAGCAAGGTTGGGGATCCGGCGGCTCGGCGCGAGATGCTGTTGAGAGCGGCTAAGCTGACGGCTAAGGAGGCAGTGGAGAGGGGGATTATCGACTCGGCGCATGATGGTGCGGAGGAGACGGTCAAGGCCGCCGTCGAGTTGGGGAAGGAATTGGTGATGAGGAAGTGGGAAGGACACGTGTACGCTCAGAATCGAATGGTGCTTTTTAAAGGGGTGTTGGATGGTTTGGTTTCTGATGGAACTGTCGAGGTCGAGGGGGCTACAACTACCGGATCAAAGCTTTAGAGTAGAACTTATTTCAAAAACGAAAAAAAAAAAAAAATGAGCGTTGGAGTAGAACAGTGTTGATTATTGGAACATTTTCGTGATTTTCATTAAAAAAAAATGTATATCTGTTTGTAAAAATAAAAGTAAGGGTGTGAATAAAATATGTGTGACTTAAATAAATTTAGATGGTAAAATTATATATATATTTTTAAAAAATCTTGCTTTATTTTGTGTTTGATATTATGCTGGATAAATTGTATTTTTCGAAAAAAAAAATATCTTGATGATATAAAGATAAACACATTTAGATCCAGTAAAAAAAATGAGATCTAGATCTTATAAATCATTTTAACACGAAATATTGTTTATATATAAGTGTAAGTATGTGTGAAGAATAATAATTTTTTCTCTTTCATTTTGGCTAACATATTTTAAATTTATTGATAAGCAAGAAATATAATAATAAAAGAGGGGATTGAGCCAAAAAGAAAAAGAATGAAAAGAGTAGTGGAGAAGAATGAAATAAAAAAATAAAGAAGAAAAATGAAAGAAAGAAGAAAAGAAAGAAAAAAAAAGTATTTATAAATATAATTTTAATAACTTGCATACATAAATTGGTTTACGGTTATCATGGATATTTTAAAATTTGGACAAAGAAAAAAATTAAAATTTTAAATTTTAATATTGAGTATAATAAGTAAATGAGTGTGAGAAATAAAATTTTTGGTGGCAAGCTACCCTCAAAATAAAGAATATGTGAAAATTTAATAGGAATTTTTGTATATATTTAGTATAGTTTATCTATTGATCAAAAATTATATTTTTAATACTAAAAACTCTACTAAATTCATTTTATGTTGTTTGGTTGTCATTCTAATAAAGCTTTTGAACAATTGAAAAATCTAAAAAACATATATTATGATAAGTTCAAATTTTGAGTTTTTCCAAATAAATCTTTTGGAGCTTATTTTAAAAGATTAATATGTCTAACATACCCTCATTACATTTTGTTAATATCACTGTACCCTTAAAACTCTAATACACTGTTTTTTAAACATAAAAAGACTACAACCTCCTTTTTCATATTCAGCCAAGTTGCTATACAACTTGTTTTAAAGAATATAAAACCATACACTTATTATTATAAGATTATTTATGAATACATTTATACTATTTGTGAACACATTAATTGTTTTGATATAATTTTCTTGATGCAGCTGTCTTGACTTGCTAAAGATTGTGTGAGGACGGATTTTTTCTCCATGGAGATACTTTTGTTTCTTTTCTTTATTTGGCAATGTATAAACTCATAATAGTTCCTCACTATTTTTGTATGTTGAAGACTGACCTTTGATTATTCTCAATATTTTTAGTCTTTTTGTTTTTAGTCAATCTATGATTGAGACAATTTTATTGGTTTTAATCAAGTTTGAAGAGCAGAGCTTAATATTGGCAAAAGAAATATCAAACGAAGCTCTAGTTTTAGCTCATGGTTCATTGGAGACTATTCAACCAGTTTGAGCTCATTCGCTAGCATAATAATAGTTTTCTTTTCCTTTATTTGTATTGTCAGTATATACCGAGTATCAATATGTATAGTGCCCTTGAACCAAACTGAGAAAATTATACATTACAATTTTCTTATAGTGCCCTTACTTATCGGTCTATATTAAACCATGCATCCTCAATTATAGTAGCAGAAAGAGTTTCCTTAGTCAGCAGCCCCAATTATAAATTAAAAAAGTGGAAAAAATATAATGATGTTTTATGTTATTTTTGGTAAATTTATAATCTAAAAAAATTATTAAAAAGTAATACAACCAAACAATTTTTAATTTAAAGTGTTTTTTAAAATAACAACCAAACAACTGACAAAATATTCTACTTGTAAAAAAATTATTTTCAAAAGATCTATTTCTGTAAGATCTATTTGAAAAAACTGTACCAAACAAAACTTAATCATATTTATTTGTTTTAGAAATTATAATGTAAATATTTACTGAAAAAATTACAATAACATAATGGGATAAATCGCACTAATTCCCCAACTTTATCAATAATTGCACTTCGGCTAGAGATATTGATATAATTACACTACTATGATAGTTGACTAACAATTGACCACGTTGGTTACCAACAACAAATGATCAATTACAGTTTTACTCATAAATAAATATTTGTTAATTATAATATTTATTAATTAATTTTTAAAAATTCAAATTTTAATTAAAAAGAAGTTTTTCTTCAAAGAAAATTAAAAAAAAAAAATGACAAGAGAATCTAATTAGTGAAGACAATGAAACATCTCTCCATCTTTTTCTCTATTAAATTTTTACAAACACTTTCATTTCTATACATTGAAGCAAATAAATGAAGATTGGCTCCAATGGAAATGGCTACTCCAATGGAGACCATCTCCATTAGTGATAAAACTGCTTCTGTCTCTTATGGCAAGTATTGACTAACGTGCAAGTTGAGGCCAATGGTAGGGAAATGGTGATAGGAACGATGACAGCGATCGTAGGGGCATGACGACGACATGACAAAAGGCATAACGATGGGATGGAAAAGATGAAGTAAGAAGTTTGGTAGATGCATGGCGTTGTATATATTTTAATGACTTAGGAAAATGGGCTATTAAGGCCTAGTGTTTTAGCCTGGTGGATAAAAACCCAGCAAGCCCGGTAATCTGGTCGCTATAAAGAACTCGCTATAAGAGCGCGCTGTTTTTTTTGTGGTCAAATCATGCATCAACTCGTGTTTTGAGATTCTCTATCTGCTCGATGAGTGACGTATCAGCTCGTACATGGATTGCTCATCAATTTGCTCGTACATTAGCTCACCAGAATATCCTTTCAGTTCATGAGCTCGAGATGACTGGTCCAATTAACCTTCTAGAAGACCTAAATCAGCTCAATTTGAGAAGAAGTCAACTTTCATGTTTTTAAGCAAATCAAATCTCGAGATTCTCGAAGTTCGTTGTTAATGAGAATCTTGGCATCATAATCATCATAATTAATATAAATTATTTTTTACTTTATCTGAATATAATTCAAACCAATTCAAATTGTATCACCCTTTTGCTATAAATAAGGGATCAAATTCATTGTAAAAGACAGGAAAGAAATATTATACTGTTACTCTGACAAAATAGAGAGTGACAATTGTGAACGTAGGTTTGATTTCAACCTAATCACGTAAAAACTTATATGTATTGTTCTTCTTCTTGGCCTTTTTATTTACTTTTGTTGTGTTTGTTGTTTAATTGCAAGTATTGAGTTTGAAGAATTTAATCAACTAAAAAGTAACATCGACGCATGACGATGATGCGATAACGGCATAACAAGTCGTGGAAGAGATAAAGTGGTAATTTTTTTAATAAAAAAATTATATTTAGTTAATTCATTGTTTTAGGGCTGATGTAGCAAAATGTCATTAGTCAACTCTTTTTCAATTTTGTATTCAATTGATAAGAGTTTGTAAAGGTCAATTTGCTCGACTTAACGAACTAACTATGGTCAACCTTTAATTATATCAATACTTGAGGATTGAGTGCAATTAATAATAAAGTCAGGAAAATTAGTACAATTTATCCAACAAAACGCGATTGCTTTTGCCTCCTTGAATGCAACCATAATCAACAACGAAGATAATATTTATAATTGGTGTGCGCTTCGTATATTATAAATACGAAAAGACTGTAAATATGTAGTTAGCTGCGAATTGTAATTATCAGACAAATTATTTAATTTTCTAAGCTTATCTATAGCTAGCGATCATTCTATTGACACCTGTATAAGCGGTATCAGATTTTTTTTTTTTTTTTTTTTTAAGAACCACTAAGATTGGTGTGTATAAAGACATCTTCTTCCAACAACAAATCAAATAATCAATCATCAAAAAAGACAATGTGCACGTTGGAGAAGAGAGGCAACCTGTACATTCTAACGCTAGTAGGCCCAGGAGAGCATCGGATAAACCCGCCTCTACTCAACGCCATCCGCTCGGCTCTCCGCCGAGTCAAAGCCGACTCCACCTCCTCGTCATCGTCGGTGGCTCTCATCACCACCAATGAAGGTAAGTTCTTCTCCAACGGTATCGATCTCGCCTGGGCCCGCTCCATCCGCCCCAATCCCTCCCGCCCCAGCCTGTTCGGATTCGGGTCTCTCGCCCGTGACTTCATGTCTCTGCCGATGCCGACCATAGCCGCCGTCACCGGCCACGCCGCTGCCGGCGGCCTGCTTCTGGCTCTTTTCCATGACTACGTTTTGATGAGAAGAGACCGAGGGTTTATGTACATGAGCGAGCTCGATATCGGCCTCACGCTCCCGGCTTGGGCGGCGGCTTTGATCAGGTGTAAGGTTGGGGAGCCGACGGCTAGGCGCGAGCTGGTGTTGAAAGCGGCTAAGCTGACTGCTAAGGAGGCCGTGGAGAGGGGGATTGTCTACTCGGCGCACGATGGCGTGGAGGCGACTGTTAAGGCTGCGGTCGAGTTGGGGGAGGGGTTGGTGATGAGGAACTGGGACGGACACGTGTACGCTCAGAATCGAATGGTGGTTTTTAAAGAGGTGTTGGATAATTTGGCGCCCGATCAAGCTGTCGATGGTAACGCAAGTAGTGGATCAAAGCTTTAGTTTGAACATATATCAGCAGTCATGTATTTGACAGAGTTTGCACTATAAAAAAAAAAGCACTTTTGAGTCATACTAACGTAGCAATGTCAGTGTTTCAAAACTCGCGACTCGATCAATGAACAGTAAATACTCGACAACTCGAAGAATATTCGATTTGACCGTCGATCAACGGTTAAATCTGTAAAAAATAAAATTTAACAATTTTTTATAGGATTAAAATTCAATCATATGACCATAAAAACCCTAAAAATCTACCTCATGTAATCTTCAAGACCATTTTAACACAATTATGTAACCTAAAAATTTCGACAGTATAATCACTATTTTTTCAATAATTCCACTTGTAATATATCAAAATAACAACAATATAAAAACTTTTATACAACAAACATTGTAGACACTGAGCAAATAGCAACCCTAAACAATATACCTAAAGAATATATTTTTCCATCAACGTAACAAATGTGCAAACTTAATACACATATCATCTCATATGAAATTGAAACACCTACTACAAATGTATAATAATTTAAATCTCTATGTAACAAATCTAAACAAATATAACTTGTAAAATTTATCAATATTCAATTATCAATTCATCATCCAGTCCCAAACAAATACATGTGAAAAATAATGATATAAAAGAGTGGTGAAAGAAAAAAAAAATCAAAAAAAAAAAATCAAAATGAAAAAAAAAAATTTACCAAGTTGACTCAGAACTCAGAAGAACAGAGCAGATTTGGACAGAGACAATGACGAAGACGGCGATCGCGATGGACGGAGTGATGAACGACAACGAGAAGACAGCGCACCAACCGGTAACGACGAGCAGAAACAGAAATGCAGAGGTCGGGTCGACAACAGAAACACAGAACAGATCCGGACAGAGACGGTGACGAAGACGGTGATCGCGATGGACGGAGTGATGAACACGGTGACGAACAGATTGGTAGCAGAAATGCATAGTTCGGGAACAAATTGGCAACAGAAATGCAGAGGTCGGGATCGGTAGCACTACAGCAGAAAGCCAGAAACGCGAGGCAGAAATGAAGAAACACAGATCTGTTTTATAGGTGATGCCAAAACGGCATCATTTTGGCACACCAAAACGACGCTGTTTTGGCCCAAAAAAATGAAAAAAAAAAAGTGGTCGAGTAGTCCGAGTTCGAGTTGGCTCGAGTCGGACTGAGTTAGGCTCGAGTTGGACCAATTTTAAACAGTAGTCGAGTTTTACCTCCGATTTGGAGGTTCTCGGCTCGGAACCCGACCGAGCGGTGATAACTCGGCCAACTCGACCGAGTTTTTAATCAATGAGAAATGTATGACTCCAAAAAAAAAAAAAAAAAAAAAAAACAACATTGCTTTCTGCAATTTATAGCATATGCTTCTAAAAAATAGTTGTTTTTTTTCAGAAAGTTGATATGACAGCGCCTGAATTCTTATAAGTGCTTCCTCTAAACAACGTGTATGTTTTCCCCTAAACTCATTGTACACAAAAGTACTCCGTATAGACCACTTAAATATACGTGGTTTACATACTTGCATGGTGATTGAAAGAGTGTGGACCACTCTTTAATATTTTTGTTTTGCTAAGTGAAAAGTGAGTAAGGTTAGATTGTCCCAATTTTTTTTCTAAATAATATTAATTATAAATGATATGATAATAAATATAACACAAGTCATACCATTCGAGTTTAAATTTTAAATAAAATTTTTGAAAAAATGTAACATTTTGGTGAGACTTTTATAAATTCTTTTTATGTTTTTATTTTCTTCAAATTATTTGATTTGTTTTTGTTTTAGGTTTTCATTTCTAAAAAAATATTTATTTTCTAGGAAAGTTATAATTATTTTAACTTTTATTTCCTTAAGTCATTTAATCTATTTCCTTTTAGGATTTTTATTTTCTAAAGAAGTCTGACTTCCTAAGAAATTTAAAACTAATTAGCTATAAATAGGATATTAGTTTAGGATTGTGGTTAGATATGATGTTTTGGCTTTTGGAATATTAATAAAATCTTACAATTTGTAAGGAATTACCTTATATATTTCCTTTCAGTTTTTCTAGGTATTCTTACTTGGGGTTGCTTAGGTTATGTTAACGTCAGAATTTAGATCCTTAGTCAACGAGATTATTTTTGAGCCCAAGCTGCAGTTTCAAGTAGTTGGAATGGTACGTACAAAGCAAAAAGAACAAGAATGAGAGATTAGAGGCGAGGAGCAGAAACACAAAAAGATTTTAGAGTGGTTCGGCCCAAAAAGATGCCTACGTCCACTGTTCACTCTCTCACTATTTCGGCATGATAACAGCACTCTCCAGATCCCCCTTTTTACAATGGAAATCCTCCCCTATTTATAGGGGAAGGGGAGGATGCTACAGTAAAATGAAATAAGACAAAAGTATACAGTAAACTGAAAACACAATGATGGACCGCATTTAATACGCCGGGATTTCATTTAATGTGGCTGACAGTGCAATAAATACGGCCGAATATACATTTAATGCGGCCGAATCTGTCGCTTTTGAGGTCTGCCTGAGAGATCTCGAGTGGCTGATTTGCATGGGTCATGATGAGCTACCGAAATCTTGACTATAGCTTCTGGCCAGCATGTCGTGCATGGTACGCTTTGGACTGCGTCTTACATGGTATCTTTGACTTCTGTTAACCAATGATTTTGAGAAGCATGGCTGAGATGGATTTTCCAGCAGATAAAATATATTAAGTTCAACCGGCAAACGGATGAGCTTCTAACGACCCGGACATCTGGAGAGTTGGGAAGACAGATTATGAATCGATACTTCTGCGATTGGTTATAATGATAGACAAGCAATCTTATAAATGAGTAGGTACGCGAGTACGTCCAGAAATCACCGATCAACCAGACGGATAATCTTGAACGAGCAGGACTTGTGGGTAGATATGACGAACAACATCGGTGGTCAGCTTGAGCGGTTAGGATCAGCGGTTAGGACCAGCGACTAGACTGAGCGAACAGGACCAGCGGCTTCAAACCAGCCACAACATACCATGTCTACAGGAGGGCTACCTGATGCTGGTGTAGGGACGTCCAGCGCGCCTACGACAAGGAATGCTCAAGGTATACCCCCCCTTCTTACTCGACAACCTGTGCCTAATGCTATAGGAGGAGATGCTATGCAGGCATTGCAGCGGCGACAGGAGATGTTAGAGAATACAATCGCACAGTTGGTTGGTGAAGTCAGGACTCTGATCCGAACCCAAGCCCAGCCTCCTCAGGACCCTCCCCTCTCCCCCAAGGCCATTCCGGGAAGAGATGTTCCCCGAGCGAGGCGTGCGGAAGATCCTGACGCGAACAGGAGGGACGTCAGAAAGTCTGAACGAGAAGGGTCAGTCCATTCCTCAAGCATTTATTTTAGTGCTCGACTTCCTATGACCCGCAATGAACATCGGCTGGAGCAAGCTGGCTATGGTCACGATCAAATCCCAGCCCACGGGGACAGAGCAGGACCGAGGCCCAATACTGGAGGATTGGGGGCTGGAGACCATTGATTCCCAAGCAAGCGAGACAGATAATCTGTTATCAAGGGAGCCGAGACGCAGGGTCCATTAGTTGCAGAACTCCTCCAGAGGGTCCGGCAGCTTGAAGCGCGACCCGAGGTACAGGAACAGGGAGGTCGGACCGGGGAGAGGACCCCATTGGCTTCAGAGATCGAGCCAGAACCACTTTCTCCAAGATTCAAAGTTCCCAATATCCCCTAGTACAAAGGGAACTCAGACCCTTACGACCATCCGGATGCTTTCAACATTCAGATGGATTTCTAGACGACGAGTCCGCTTGTAAAATATCGTGTATTCCCAGCGACGTTATGAGACATCCCGCGGACATAGTTCAGGAACCTGCCCCCCTCCCCCACCGCATAGCATCAATAACTGGGAAGAGTGTCAGCAGAAGTTCCTGAACCAATACAAGACATTGAAGAGACGGCTCGTGCCACCCTGCCACCTTGCTACCATTTGTCAGCGTCCTAGTGAGTCGCTGAAAGACTATATCAGCAGGTTCAGGCGTGAGGTAACAAATGTGGAGAATCCCACAGATGAGGGGGTACTATCAGCTATTTCGTCGGGTTTGAGAAAAGACGGGAAGCTGTATGAGAGCATTTATAAATCCCCGATAAAGGATTTGGGGGAGTTCTATGAGCGGGCAGAGAAAGAAATTCGGTGGGAGGAGGTGACCAATCCTAAGAAAGCCAGTTCCCAGAGGCATGAAGCTGGCAGCTCCAGTCATTGAAGGAAAAGAAGCAATGGGGGAAATAATTCTGGGGGACGAAGAGAAAGCCATCAGGTTGCCAAGAAAGCCAAGGACTGGCATAGACCAGGAAGCAGTCGGGGGCTGAAGCGATTCGGTATCAAGGCCGTTATAACACGTATAATGTCTTGTCTGATACCCAAGATAGGATCTATGCAACCGAGAAAAACAGGGAGAATTTCGGACGACCTACTCCCATCCAGGCTCCCGAAGGGCGGAAAGATAGAAGCAAATTCTATGCCTACCATAATGAAGTAAGGCACAATACTTCGGACTATTGGACGCTCAAAAACGCTATTGAAGAGATGATTAGAAACAGTCGTCTGAGGGATTATGTTGTGAAACCCCCAAGGCGACCATCCCAACAGCAGCGTCCCCACCAGTGCTTATAAGATCCGTCAGCCCAAATTCAGCAGTAGCCCGACTTTACCCCGGGGCCTTCTGTCAGAACCATCCATACCATTCACGGAGGTCCTTCGGAAGTGGGAGAGTCTAATAGATCCCAAGAGCGGTTTGTACGCGAGGCGAGACGCGTCTAAGCTGCGGGACAAAGAGAGTCAGGGGGACATGCAAAGAAAGCCAGAAGAGTATCGGAGGACATTGTGTTCATAGATGAAGATGTCCGGGACGTTCGCCTCCCCTATAATGACGCCTTGGTAATACGGGCCCGTATCGACAACTCGATGGTCAAGAGGATCATGATTGACACAGGGAGCTCAGTGAACTTGATGTATAAAGACTGTTACGATCAGATGGGGATTGGTGACGAACAGCTCAAACCATCCTCTGAACCTCTATAGGATTCACTGGAGACTTGATCGTCCCAATTGGACAAATAAGATTGCCTTTGACCCTCGGTGACGCAGCCCACCAGTCCATAGTGCTAGCAGACTTCCTCATCATCGATTCTCCCTCTGCATATAATATGGTGATGGGAAGACCTGCTATGAATGACCTCGACATGGTCGTCTCCACCAAGGCCCTCACGGTAAAGTTCCCGACTCCCAATGGGGTAGGATGTGTGCGGGGCGAGTAGTCTCTTGCTCGTCGCTGCTACGTGGACGTGATCAAAAGAGGAGTTTAGGGGAAGAAAGTAGATGTGGTCCCGGAGCGTGAGCTGCAGACGATCAATTCATCAGGAGTCAACCACGACTTGGACTTTAGGGAATTCGATGCATGTCAAAGTACAGGCCCAGTGGCCCAAAGACTCAACAATTCGTCCCTCTTCCAGTCCACCTTCCCGACGGGTGACCCATTCATCAGATCTACTCTCCATTTTTCAGCATATCCCAAGCTCCTTTTTATGATCGCTCAGTTTTACCGCTGGTCCTGACCGCTGATCCTATTCGCTCAGTCTGGCCGCTAGTCCTGACCGCTGATCCTGACCGCTCAGGCTAACCACCGGTGTTGTTCACCATATCCACCCATAAATCCTGCTTGTTCAAGATTATCCGTCTGGTTGATCGGTGATTTCTGAGCGTATCCGCGTACCTACTCATTTATAAGATTGTCTGTCTATCATTATAACCAATCGCAAAGGTATCGATTTATAATTTGTCTTCCCAACTCTTCAGATGTCCGAGTCGTCAGAAGCTCATCTGTTTGCCGGTTGAACTTAATATATTTTATCTGTTGAAAATCTATCTCAGCCACGCTTCATTGGTCAACAGAAGTCAAAGATACCATGCAAGACGCAGTCCAAAGCGTACCATGCACGCCATGCCAGCCAGAAGCTATAGTCAAGATTTCAGTAGCTCATCATGACCCATGCAGATCAACCACCCGAGATCTCTCTCGAGCAGACCTTAGAAACGACGAATTCGACCGCATTAAATGTATATTCAGCCTCATTTATTGCATTGTCAGCCGCATTAAATGAAATCCCGGTGCATTAAATGCGGCCCATCATTGTGTTTTCAGTTTACTGTATACTTTTTTCTTATTTCATTTTACTGTAGCATCCTCCCCTTGCCCTATAAATAGGGGAGGATTTCCATTGTAAAAAGGGGGATCTGGAGAGTGCTGTTATCCTGCCGAAATAGTGAGAGAGTGAACAGTGGACGTAGGCACCTTTTTGGGCCGAACCACTCCAAAATCTACTTATACTTCTGCTCCTCGCCTCTGATCTCTCATTGTTCTTTTTGCTTTGTACGTACCATTCCAACTACCCGAAACTGCAGCTTAAGCCCAAAAATAACCTCGTTGACTAAGGATCCAAATCCTGACGTTAACATATTATGATTACATAATTCCGTGATCTAATTCTAGAAGACAAATTTATCTATTCTGTGGGCTAGTTGATTCATTTTCTAACATAACATGTGGTGCAAATCAAGGTGTTTAGGACTTATTGTTAAATCTATAGTTAGGTCATCGATAATTTGGTGTTTTCGTTGAGAGTGCTTCGACAATAATTTCTTGAGAGACATGGAGGTCAAAAGGTTTGAAACTTTGGAAGAGAGTCAATTGAGAAAGCGGCTAAGTCCATAACTCTATTAATTATGGTCATGAACCAATTGATGGAATAGATAAATAGAACGACCAAGGAAAGGCTAGAGCAAATACAGTGGAGATTGGCGGAAGGAAGAAGAATGAGGGACCTTAGACGAACTCATGGAGAAGAACTGCGAGCCAATATTCCTAGACATGAGACAAGTGTGATGGCAGATGAGTTAGATGAAAGCAATTTGCATGGATCGCATGGAAGTTGTAGACGTGGAAAGAAGAATGATGTAACCTCTAGGGATAATTTGGTTTCAACATTATCAACCTCTTCTGTTGTAGCTTATTCTTCTCGACCTTAAAGATGAAATTCAGACAAATGTCATTACGGATGTTAAAACAATTAATTATTCCAACAACTTGTTAGGTATAGATGAAGTTTTTAGGCAAACTACAAAAGAAATAGGGAAAGATATGGTGACTAGTGAAAAAGGTGATAATGCGATGGAAGAGAAGATTGTCCAATAAGAGCAATTAGAATGCTAATAGCTGGATGCTAAAAATGTCTTTAAAGTGCTTTTGAAGTTTGCAAATATTGGGTTTGAATGGACTTGGGATGAGGTAATGAGAGTAAGAACCAAGATTAGAAGAAATAGAGCACTAAGAACACTTAGGGAGCGGAAGCCAGCTTTTAATAAGTTCTTGGTTTAAAAGAAAAGAAAGAAAGCTAAAGAGCGACGATGTAAATTGAAGAGAACATGAAAAAGAGCCAAGGAGAAAGAGAAAAATGAAGCTAAGAAATGTAAACATCTTGCGAATGAATTTTCTATTTTACTGTATTCTATCAAGGATATTTCTGCTGCTTGAGAAGATTATGATGTCATGGTGAAAGACTTCTAGATTTTAACCTTAAGATAAGGGTATTCTTGAAGAATAAGGGAATTATGAGAATTTTTAGATATTACCTCTTTATTTATGTTTTTTTATTATTTATTTAATAGTTATTTTACACTAATTTCTTTTAAGTTTTTATTTCATGAAGTTATTTTATTTATTTTTCTTTTAAGTTTTTATTTCCTAGAGAAGACTTGTTTAGTAAGAAGTTAGAATTGTTTTATGTTTTTATTTTTGTAAGTTATTTAATTTATTTCCTTTTAATATTCTTATTTCCTAAAGAAGTCATTTTTTTTTTGAAAAGTTAGAACTAGTTAACTATAAATAAGAGATTAGTTTAAGGTTATGTATAATATTTTGGCTTTTGAAATATTAATAAAGTTTTACAAATTGCAATGCAAGTATCTTGTATTTTCTTTTGGCTTTTGTGGATATTCTTGTTTGGAATTATTTGGCTAGAGTTAGATTTAATTATAGATGATAAATTTACCTATTCTATGCTTAACGTAAGATGCAAGTCAGAGTGACTAAGACTTGTTGTTGGATGTATAATTAGTTCTTCAACACATTTTTACAAGACAAATGAAAGATCTTCACGGGAAAATATTATGAATGGCAAATTACATGTTTTATTTGGAGCTGCATTGGGTGCTGGACCGGTACCAGACATGTTTCGAAGCTAGTGTTCCTATAGGTTAGTACCTAGAGTTACTTTGATTTGTAAAATGTGTAGTGAAATTTATGTTGTTCATAAGTTTTATAGAGAATGTGATATTGGTTATTTCTTCATTTCTTTCCAGAACAAAGCCCCTTGAATCAATGTTGTTGACGTCTGAAACTGGTTCAGTCAATTTGCTGGTTCGTTCAAGCCCAAGACTGTAGATCTGTGAAAGATACAAACAAACAAAAAGAGAGGCAAAGAGGAAGAAGGAAAAACACACGAGATTTACATGGTTCGGCCTTAAGAATGGCCTACGTCCACGGTGCCGGCTCCTGTTAAGGGCGGCAGTCACTGTTACTATATCTATTCTGCGTTTACAATCAGAGAGATCTCGAGAGAGGAGTCCCTTTTACATTGATTTTGATCTCCTATTTATAGAGGAGATGTTACAATTTGAATAGGTTTCAGACTCTTACCGATAAAACAAAAAATAATATATATTAATTGAGATAATATCTCTCAAGATTATCTCCACCGTATATGTAGCAATTGCCAAGAATGTCGTGATTCGATTTGCATGAAAATAGGTAAGTTAACTCCTTTCTTGAATTGAATTGGTTCGCTTTCCAGAAGGTCATCTGATCAATTCTAGCGACAGCTTACTCGACGATCAGATATTACACCCAGTAGGCAGACTACTTCAGCGATCAGATATTACCTCCAGCAGGCAGACTACTTCAGCAATCAAATATTGACTTCAGCAGACAGACTACTTCAGCCATCAGATATTGCCTCCAGCGGACAACTTACTCCAACGATCAGATATTGTACCCAGCGAGCAGCTTACTCCAGCGATCAAATATTGTATCCAGGGAGCAGACTCGGGCTTGGGCGAGCTGGTGCTCGGATAATGTCAGCGATCTAATTGTTCGAGCAGAGATCGCGTAAGCTGGTCGCGCAGTGTAGTCGAACAAGTTGATTGTGTAGGATGTCTGAGCAACTTGGGTGCCTGTAATGCTGCAATGAGCTCGTTGAAGCGTGTAGATTTGCTCTTACGCGAGCTGATTGTCTGAGCTTTGGTCTTAGCTGGATTCTTGTTCGTCCATCTGCTCGTCCATCATCTCGTCTGTATGCTTATTCACGGACTGTTGTCAGAACTTTTTTTACAGCAAAGGTAAACCTCAAGAACACATCCATTAAAACAACAAATTTAAGGATGTAAACGGCATCAACCAGGGCACCCTTGGTTGCCACGCTATAGAGCACGAAAATCCATTTCCGAAAACATATTATAATAGATATTCTGACAATCGAGCACAAAGTTATGTCTGTTTCTTTGAACCAGTAATCTGGACCTTTGTCTGTTGTGACGGTTTTAACATGTTATTTTACTGAACCTTTGGACTTTTACCAGCCTATTTGGGGCAGCCCAAAAATACATACAACAAATGCATATAAGACTTTCATATCAACAGCAGCTGAACTAGCAAAGCCAATAACATCAACTCTGGATGTCTATTTAATAATGATTTTAATCAAACTGTTGGGTTCCTTAACCATTGATTTATCTGTAATTTTATTTGTGTATTTCAACATCCCAATTACAAATTTGCCTTGCTCTTTTCATTTCCATCAAATGAACCTGATTGGTAGCAAATGTTTTACAACATTTAGAATTTAAATACTTCAGGACAAACTGGAGTAAATTCAACTTAAAATGGCAGAGCAAAATATGTTAGATTTTAACTAAATTTGTTTCCAAGCTTTCTTAAACTATTGCAAAATCACGGCAACTTAATTACATGCACGAAATCATGAGGATATTAAGAGAGTGAATGCAACATACACATTTAAGATACAAAGCTTCAGAGCCTACACAACAGCTATGGTGGCAAGTCTCAGAACCTCAAAAAAGTGAGCCGTGCTTGATGAGAGACTTGATCAATCCACACCAACTGAGATGCTCTTGATGAAAGAGGGGATTGTTGACTAGTGGTGAGCCAACATGAGAGTTGAGAGACGTTCGAAGCAGTTTACATCACTTGTACGTTACTATATGGAAGGGTTCACGGATCACCAGCCCATCAATGTCTTTCTTACTCTTTCCACAATTTGATTTCTAGCTTGACTGTTGGATAATGGGAAATCATGATTTTCATTCAACAGAAATCTGTAAACTTCCCACTGTCGATCTGAAGTTGAATGCCTTCCAATTTCAGCCTACAAGTAAAGGATGGAGAGAGCTTATGCACTCACACACGCACTCACACACATACGGATAGAGTTGAAACATATAAATGAGGCAAAAATCAAATGATTACCGAGAAAATACGTATTCCTAACATCTTTAGAGCCAAAGTAACGTCATAGAACACTCGGGGCCTTCCTTTTCCAGATAATTCCACGGGATTAGCGACCACAAGTTCTACATCTGGACCACGGTTGGTTACAATAGCTCTCAATGGATAAAGCGTCTCCTCTTTTAAGTGGGAACACAAAGCAGCCAGCTGCTTAGGATCTACTATCTTCTTCCCATCTGTTTGCTGAATAAATAGATCCAAATTCCGGTAGCCTTTCACACTTGAAGAGATTCTACCATAAGCGATCTAAATGAGAAACAACAACAGCAAGATATTGGTAAAATAATTAACTGAAAGCACTGCGTACTACTATATCTAAAACTAAACACAAAATTGACATAAAGGCACATTGAAAAAGAAAAAAAATATATATATATATATTGAAAATATATGAAATATGTCCTCCCTGTAACTCCCATGAAAAATAAGCATAATTGTCAAAAGAAGAATTGAATCAAATGATGGGAAACAGTTCAGATAAAATTTAAAATAAGGGATTATTGTGACACCGAGTGAGAGCTTGCAAGCACATCCCAGCAGGTATGGTGCAACTGTCTCCAATTAAATACAGTCTATGATGGCTAGACTCAATCCTTAAGATGTTTAGGTAAGAGCACGAGTTGAATATCAAAATAGGTCATCACCTGATACCTGAATATTTAAATCCTTTGAAGTCCGCATAATGTCGTAAATCAGGCTTTTTTGATCGGCACACTTTATTTGAAGCAAGGTATGAGCTGGGCTTAACAGATTATCCACCGTAATACTGGCAGTGTTAGGTGTTGTCTTCTTCGACAGCCCACAACCAAACAATTCTTCTGCAACTGCTGGTGGGAGAGAATAGAATCCCTGCAGACTTTCATATTCAGGCCCAGCCAACTCAAGTTCACAGCTTATGCTATACTCAGCTAAAACGGTAAATAGATGTTTACATGTGTCGTCACGTCTCTTTTTAGTGTGTAAAAGCTCCCTGAAATGTGACAGTACAAGATATGAACAAATTTTACTGCCTACTGACACTCAGCATAAAGCATGCCTTCAAAATCTATCATCTTCGTTGACTAACAAAAATTATGCCCTTGTCTTACATCTAGGTTGCCAAATGCTGGGGCTTTAATGAGCAAAAATGCACCTACCGCAACAAAATTTTCCACCAAAATAAATTTATTTGGTACAGTTAAATGTCTAATTGAATTAACTCGGAAAACATTTTCAAAACATAGCTCGATTTGATCGTGCATATTCCATAAAAAATCACTACTAAAGGCAGTCAATGTTGTGAGCATCATTCTGTGTGATATTTCCAGCTCTCTCAGTTGGTCAAATTAGTGAAATCATTACTCCCGAGAACCAACGGCATCTTGTATAAAATGCACATCGAAAGTGAAAATAGCAAGCAAAGAGGGGTTTAGCTTCTGCAGCCTATGCCATCCACATCAGATGGCAACCGTCAAAGAGCCATGTGGGCACCATTTTCCTAAACTCAAGCAAGCAACCTAAAAAATCGTGGTTTAGATAAAGGAAAGCCCTTGACTGTGCTATGATCTCAAAGACACAAGTAACTCGGAGCACCTAATTTCTGAGCAACTACAAATAACAAATAATTTCACAAAACAGTATCAACAGTAATGGCATTAGTCTTCTTTATGCATGACTAAACCACACAATTTTCTTCTGTTACCCGACTACACATTAGACTCCAGACTACTATAAAACAAACCTATATTTCTTTAGATGCAGTGTATAATGACAGCGCTCATATAAATCACCTCAAGGAACTTATCAAAAGACCACATAGAAGAATTGCACAGCAAAATATAATTACTATTCAGAGAAAAACTAATTAGCAGATTGTTGATCATAACTTTGACAGCTACCAATCTAAAACCAATAAATTCTTAATAAAACTTGAAATAAACTCAGCAAACTACCAAAGAATCAAATGGCAAGTCAGAAACCAAGCTACAAACAGTTATGTTTGCTATAACCTCCTCACAATTGATATACACTCGAAAACAGTATTTTACATATTAATAGCTGTTTGTTGCTATCAACCCAAAAGTTTAAGTCAAAAGGAAAAGGTCCAATTATAACATTTAAAACTTGAGGTTATAATATGTTAACACGCCTCCTCATGTGCACGTGAACAGATAATAGACGACGGACACATACAAAACGTCCCCTACCAAAGGGTCCAATTATGGTACTTAAAATTTGAAGTTATGATACGTTAACACGTCCCCCTCCCATATATAACGTAAGATGTTAAGCGTCTCTATCATATATTATGTATAACAAGAATTTCATATAAAGGTGAGATAGAGGGTTTGAATCAGCCACTTCCGAACTCTCATACCATGTTAGTTACTATAACACCCAAAAGTTTAAATTTATAAGAAAGGGTTTAACTATAATATTCATGATTTGAAATTATCATACTATGATGATACATACTCAAAAACAGTAATTTACACATTAATAGCAAATCACTACTTGGCCAATATAAAATTCTAAAATATGATACAAACTCACATTTCATCCGTGATGAAGAACAAATCCATGACGCTTCCATCTGGGGTTGTCATCACTTTAACTCTTTGAATTGTAAATTCAAGCTCAGTAAGAATTTTAGTAACATCTACACAAAGAAGCACATAACATTAGTGAAATTCACTAGCACATCAAAAAACAAAAAAAAATATAAAAATAAAAAAAAATAACAAGATTTATTGCCAGTTACCGTGAAGTAAACCTGTCCGGTCAACGCTACGATATTTCAACAAATACAGTGAAGGCTGAGACGAATTACCGGGACGATTTTTCACTATGGACAAGTAATATGAGCCCATACAGGATGGACAAACAGATAAAAGCCGGTTTTTTAAGCTCTCCCAGTCAACTGTGTATGAGCTCATATGTGGCACCACCCACAAAACTATGTAACACCATCTTCCATCTGTAGAAATATCTACATTTCAAAAGCCAAAAAAAAACAAAAAAAAAAAATTCTATTAGTTAATATTATGGACTAGAAGACAAAAGTGTAGAAATTTGTAACAACCAATGAAGAAAAAAGAAAGCGTTTTTTATGTTAATTTGTACGGACCTCCTCGGACAATGCAGAGACCGAACTCGAGAGCTATGCGAGAGAGGTCGCAGCCGAGACCGGGCTTGTCCGGGCAGTTGACGGTGATGACACTGGGCTCGGTCCGGCTGGTGCCTCGCTGGATCAAAACGACGTCGTCTGATGAAATCCCCATTATCTCTCTCAAGTTTGATAAAAGAGAGAAATTTCCACGAGAAGATAATCGGGATAACAGGTCGTCGGCAAGGATATTTTCAGGATTTTACATGGTTCCTACGACAACCGGAGATTTTAACACGAAAGTCTGTTTTTTTTTTTTTTTTCAATCGGTTTGTAGGAGTTGCGATATAGATTGGGCGAGACAAAGGAGGGGCTCTGATATTTTTGGTTTTGACTTTGATACGGTCGGTTGATGGGGCCCACTAGCTGCATTCCACGTCAGTGCCTCAGGTGGGAACACGTACGGGCCGCCTTGTGTTAAGGTTGTTATGGTAATTTCGCCTTTTTGGGGGAGTCAGGCGGAAAGAGAATGAAAACTCCCGAGTAATTGCCGAATCTTCTTTGGATTTTTTTTTTTTTTTTTTGTCTTAGGAGGAGTTGATCAAGAAGAGATTGGATAGTATTGTATTAAATTTGTTTGAATTAAAATGGTTACTATTTTAGTTAATTATTAAATTAAATTAGATTAAAAATATATATTAAATATAATTATTTTTAAAACTAAAACAAAAATATTTTCATTTTATTGATCAAAATAAAAAGAATTTAATCATAAAATTTAAAATTAATTTCAAATATAATATATAATATTTAATAAAATATTTATTTTTTGTTAATTTTATATTTATAAATAAAATAACTAATTTTTGTAATACGAAAAATTAATTTAATTTTATAAGTCAATATACATAATAATAAAGGCACGCCGCCAATAAACCAAAACAAAATAAGGAGATAAAGCTATTGGAAAGAAAATAGAGAAAGTAGTTGAAAAACCACTATAGTGTACTTGGTAAGTGAAACCCACGTCTATCTTGGTTTTTCATAGCCGCTTTTGTTTGGATACAAACCACTATCGTAGATTCACCATCTCCAATGCAGTCCATTCACCAATCACCTGTCTATAAAATCTAATCCCCTTGTTTTTCGTAAAAAAATCTAATCCCCGTTTTATCTCCGAGACAACCCATAGCCAGGCAATTATACGGGTAATGTCAGGTGTGCATAAGTGAAAAGCGGAACACTCCTATGGTATAAATTCAAATTAATGTAAAACTTTTATTCTGCTAAAAGTCCACACAATTTATCTTTTATCTTATTTAGTTGCCACTAAATCTTAAAACTTAAATGGATAAGAAATAATCTAATCATAATATTTATAACTTGAAGTTGAAAAACATGTTCTCTCACGTATAACATACTTAAACTAATAGGAAAGAGTGTAACTATAACATTTAAGTCTTAAAATTGACACGTGATATGTTTGTTCACGTATAACGTGGACAGATAAGAGATATTGGATATATGTTAAACACTTTCTTATTATTATAGTATATGTAACAAAAATTCGAGATAACTGAAGGAGAGAGAATTTGAATAAGGGACTTGTATGCTCTGATATCATATTAATTACCATCAAATTTAAAAACTTAATATGAAAATGACCAAATAAAATATTTTAAACTTGAGGTTGACACATAATAATCTTAATTTATAGTGGCATAACAAGAATTTATACTTATAAATATCTGAAAGTTGAATGAAATTAAAAATATTCATACTGTTATATATTTTGAGAAATTAAAGATTTAGTTATTACATAAATTTAAATCGATATAAATCCTCATTTATAACCTAAGATTTACTTGAGCGGCGCTAATTCTTTTGATAGACTTGGTTAATTTATGATTTAAACACAAGTGAAGGATGTCATTGCCTTTTTTCTCCTAACCTTTTATTAGGAAGTCAACTTATGGGCATCAAAAACAATATATGGTTAATATTTATTAGTTTATTTTTCTCCTACATGCAAATGCTCCGTTCAAACTCAATTTCCTTTCTAAACGATTAGGTGATAATACTTATCTTTATTTATAATTCTATGTTCAAATTTTGTGGTAATTGTTGAAAGTCAACATATAAATTATAAAAACTTGACGCGAATTGAATTATTATAAAACTAAATGAATGATTTCTACCCTCAAAGCACATTGGAAGTGATAAAAATAAATACATATTAGATAGAGCAAGGTTGAAATATCATATATATTTATATATATATAGATATATATATGTGATATTCGAAACAAATCATGAACTGTTGACGTCTGGAACTGGTCGACTCAGATTCTTGACTCAATACCTGTAAATAAGGCAAAACAGAAGAGAAGAGAAAAGTAGAAAGAGGAAGAATACTGTTGCAGAAAGATTTTTATGTGGTTCGGCCTAAAAAAATGTCTACATCCATGACTGTTATCTGTTTATTTTGACAGAGAGACAGTTTCTTGTTAATTGCTTGTCTCTGTTTACAATGAGTTTCTACCCCTATTTATAACGTGGGGTGTGTTATAGTTTGTGTACATTTAAAATAGAAAAAAATGTTGTATTAATTATGCTATCAAAACTGTGTCCACCAAATCAAGGATAAATCCCGATGAAGTTAGAGTTTGATTTTACTTCCAATTCTAGTAATTGAGTTTTTCTCAAATTAGGATGTTTTCTTTCTAGAAGGATTTGTTTAATAAATGTTTCGAGCTATGAGCTGTACCTCGCTCTGTGAGCTGGACCCTACTTTGAGTGAGCTAGATCTCATTTTGGGAGATCTAAAACTGAGTGTAAGGCAACCTTGATAATGGTTGATTAGCGACCTGAAAGTTGTAGTAGCAAACTGAGAGTCATTTCTACGAGCTATACGTTTGATGAACTAGACGTTTGGCACACAGGGCCTTTAGCGAGCTGGACTTTCATCAATTGGATCAACTCACTAGATTAGCCTTAGGCTTTTATCAGCTCATTTATACAGCCCCAAATATGGGCATAACATCAGCCCCCTAACTCTCAATATGATTTACAAACTGGGAGCTCAAGCTCGCTGGTAAAAGCTTACGTGTCAGAACCTATTGTGCTGCCTTTTTAAATTTCATCTTATCTTTTGACTTATGGTAACTTTGTATGTAATCGTACAATTTGCACGTCTCATTTCATACGCATTTAATACACACGTTTCTCAATTGATAGCGCACGACGACAAAATCCCTAACTCACGCTGCACCGTCAGATCGAAGGCGGGTTATCTATGATAGGATCCGATCCGGATTCCTTCTAACGAATCCAGTGATCCTGTCAGACACCATACGAAACCCTTCAGAAATCTAGCTAATAAGACCCAAAAGGATATCGTGGAGTAAACCCGTAGCTATTTATCAAATTCTAAACATGTAAATCATGTATCTTAAATTCTTATTTTAAATTTTCATCAAATAATAAATATGTAATTTAAAAATAAACATATGAATATATAAAACATGCATGCATTATTGAAAGGTTCTACAATATTTGTTCATAAATCCAAAATTATGCAAATTACATAATTAAAATTTAAATCATAAACTTCACACAAAAAACCCATGCAGCGTCGTCGGTCGTAAGACCTACCTAATCTGAACGTGACGCTCTGGTACCTAGATCATCTGTTCCTGCACCTGAGGAGGTTTTTGAAACATAAAACCAAAATGTTATGAACTATAACACTCAGTGAGTGTGAATGCGTTTATGACTTAAAAATGATTTTAGAAAACTACCTCTCGAAAACATTTTGAAAATATCTTTTTTTAAAATATAATTTTGTTTCCAAAAGCTTGTTTTAAAATTAATTTCATAAAAGACTAAAATATTTTATATTTCTCAAAACATTTCTAAAAAATTTTCTTTCTAAAATCTTCTTCTAATGGTATATTTTTCTTTCTATAAATGCTCGAATGGAAACCTAAAGGAAGCTAGAACCATATGAGCGACCAGACTAGCTTTGCTCAGTGTGGAGGGTCACATGGCACAAAGGTTAATATCGCTCATCGTGACAAAGCTACAAAGATATCTCGTAACGACGGGACGGAACTATTATCGCACTCCGTACCTTAAAATAATATCCCATAAGTGTAGATGGCGACTGACAGACATGACAGACTCTATCCCCCCGATGTTAGCGGAACTAGTCCGCCCAACACTTGCCATACATTGTGGGATATACTAATCGAGTCTGTGCTAGAAGGTCTATCTATAAATGTTCGGGCTATCCACCAAGTTCGAAACCTTTTTCTTTTTCTATAATTTAAATAAATTTCTCTTTCATGCTATAAAAAGAAATAATATATCGCATACCATATAAAGATGCTATTTCCTCTCATGCTGAAATATAAATTATTTATAAGCTAAAAGAATAAATAATGAATAAAAATTTGCTTAAATAAACTAAAAAGTAATTAAATATTTTCACATTCATAGCTTGCTTATCAAAACTTGAGTCACTCTTGCTCAGCGACCTCCTTTACAGCTCGCTCCACCATCTACACTCGATCACACAAGAAATTTCAACTTAGCTTGCAGGTCACTTAAATCAGTTTTATCTTCTCTATCTTACCCGAGCTGCAACGGACTACTTACTGCCAGTCCTACTCAAGCAGTCCGTTGCAGCTCGAGCTCCAACTCGCCCAACTCAGCCTGAATTAAGGGCATTCCTTAGCTCAGCAAACTCGCTCAATTTACTCTTTTCAGCGAGTTGCTTCCTTCTTTTGGCTCAACCCAATTCATGGACCTTGCTCAGGCTCGCAAGGCCTTAGTCCAACTTCATAGGCGTTAACACAAAAGTTGCAGGCATTACCTAGCTTGTTTCAAAAGAGCTCCAGCCCTAACTCATCTAAATTGACTCCAACACTTCTTTTTCAGAATTTTTCATTTAAACAAGGAGCAACACTCCCTGACCTCAACATTTATCCAACATACACGCACCCACTTTTCACCAGTTTCCTCACATAAACCCAGATCACAAACAACAGTGTTCGGCAGAACTTTAACACTTTACGTAACAATCTAATTACTCTAATCTCTAGATCTATGCATAAAAACTTTATTAACAATGGATACAACTACTAGACTGTTTTGATAGATTCATCACCAAAATAAAACCATAAAACTAAATCTTACCACTTGATTTTTGCTTGATCTAACTTGATAATCCTCAAGAACTGGTTCTTTTGCCTTCTGCCGCTCGATTTCTCCTTTAAAGATAGTAGAAATCAGCTTAGCCAGCACTGCTCTCGCTTGTCTCCCTTGCTCTGTCGACAGCTCTCTCTCTCTCTCCCCCTCTTTTTCTCTAGATTTTTCTTCTCTGCTCCCTCTCTCTTTTTCTCCCGGTCAAATGCTCACCATACATGCCTATTTATAGGTATGGATCAAGCGCGTCTTTAACCCTTAAACTTCCTTAAAATTATAAATTTGCTATATTCTAGAGAATTCTTATCTTTTTCCCAATGTTCTTGTACTTTCATTATATTTACAATTTTGTCATTTTTTCTAAATATCTTACATTTTTCTCATATATCCCTCAACGTTTTTTTTTTATAAATTTAATTTATTCCCAATTCTTCCAAAAATTTACAAATATTAATTTCTCTACTAAACACTTAAAAATCATTTTTATTATTATTTCATCAAAAGAGGGTACATTAGTACATTACATCGTTTCGTACATAAGTATAGTAATAACCTCGGGAGAGGGTATTATAATCTAGCCTTCAAATCTAACAATTGAGGTATAGCCTATATAGAGGTGGAGTCTCTTCATTTTTCCTCTCACTCTTGTCATTTTCAAACTTGCGACTCTGAGCCTTCTTCCTCTCCTGCTCTAATTCGTCACCGCCATTCTCAACACCACCGAAGATTAGTGTCTTTGCTCTTGAGCTACCAAGTTTTACTGCATTTACGATGAGTTCTCGCAACTAACCCCTGATTATTTGGTTTTTATTTTTTGTGTGTTACACATTTTTCTAGATCTAGCTTAAACATCTTGTGTTCTAATGCTGCGTGTTTATTTATGGTTATGACTTTTCATTTCCCTTGGATTTGATCTTGTGGGCTGGCCTTTTACGAACTATTTGTTGTTTGTAACATCATGCATGTGAGCTGTAGGAAGAGATATTTGTAGATCATTAGTTCGTAGATCGTTAAATTATAGGTCGAGCCTTTTATGGTCTTTGTGATCTGAATGATGTTTATGACCTGTAGACTTAAGAAATCCTTCGTTAGAGAGTAAAAACTTAGATCTCTAGGGGTAATATGCACATAGCAGCTTGACTGCTCCTTTTCGTGTATAGATGTTTTTAGATCGCAAACACCGGTCATACGGAATAGGAGATGGTAACAATTCCAGTTCGAAAAAGCTTAACTCAGGAGAAGTTCGCAATACTGAAGAAGCGACCTCTCTGAGCAGTGAGGTTATAGGGGAATTTACAGCTCGAGCTGACCCCATAATAGTCCATCAGGCCGTTGAACATCAAGCTCGTGAGATATTTACTCACTATGCCTTGAAGTTAAGATATAAGGAGTTACGGGAAATCGCTTTGGAATACGTTGGGGGGAGTCGCTTTGGAATACCATCTCTCCAAGGGTTGCCGCATTATGTTACATTCACCTAGGGACCACACAACCTACCCTCCCTGGGGGTTTGTGGCTGTCAACACCCACCATCTTAGGCACGAGCTTAGGTTTTCAGTCCCTACCTACCTTATCAATCTTCTGCATAGGCTAGGGCTCAACACCTTTCAATTGACCCCCAACTCCTTCTCCTAGCTCACATTGCTGGCCTTAAAAGTCTTCATAAGGAACGGTCTTCCAGCTCCAAATCCAAGAATTTGCTGCCACCTATATAACAACAAAGGTGTTGGCAGCTTGAAATGGGGAATATGAGATGAGATTTACTATATCACAGCTCAAAAATCAGCTTTAAAAGCTTTCTGCCTAAGGGCAATGCAAAGGGTATGTATAACATAAGAGATTATAAATCGAGCTAATTTTTCATCTCTTGCCCTTCCTTTAAACATATTTAGAATTTCAGTTTCATCCTTAGCCCAGATAGACAGATTATAAATCGAGATATTACATATATACATATATTTTATTTTATTTTAATACTTCTTATTTCACCTCACAAATGGGACGAGAGACGCGACAGTCTTAACTGAGAATGAGACTAAGCTTCTTAGGAGGCTCGCAGATTCAGGGAAAGCAAGTATAAACCACGCATTCGACGACGAGCTTCTTAGATCCCATCAGCTTGCCTTTTCTCTAAACAGCGAGCTTTTTGATAACATGAGGGACATAGGAATTTGAGGTAAATACGAGCTCGCTTCTGTTTCTAAAACTACTGGTGAAGTAGAGGCAATTCTTACTCCTGTAGAAATGTTAAAGCTCTCATTCCGTTAGCCTTATTCTTCTCCACCTCATCAGCCCACAGCCTCTTCAACTGTTGTCTTTATTGAGAGTACCATCTTGGCACTAGATTCGAGGTCTTCACCAGCTTAGGTCCCCCTATCGCAGCCAGAGCTAGTTGAAGTTTGAGATGAGCGGGTGAAAGCTCCTGCTTGCGAGGTTCAAGTTGCCCTAAGTAATGGAGTAAAAAGGGAATCAGTGCCCAAACATCCTCCGACTAAGTGATCTCGAGCTGATAAAGGCAAGTGGCTCGAGGTTGTGGGGAGAAGAAATGAACCACAGGCCAAAGTGCAATCCGCAGGCTTACCAAGACAGATATATCTTAACGTCGCCTTTGACAACCTGCTTGAAATCATGGGGAACGCTGCTAGGAGCTTGGACAAAAAAGACATGTGAAATGATGGTTTATCTAGTTACATAGCTCGCCACGGGCTGCTGGTAATCTCAAATGCCTTTGCTTTTACTGTTTCCTTAATTTAAATATTAACCTGCTGCTTTTCAGACTGTTATAGGGGTGATAAAATAGATGTAGGAAGTTATGGCCTTTAGGGAGGAACGGGAGAAATTTGAGTGCGAAAAGGAAAAGTTGGAAGACGAGCTCGCGTTCATGACTAAAGAGGTTGAGAAAGCTCAGAGGTTAAAGGAACTTATTCTGACTAAGTTGAACAATATTAAGGAGGCTAGAAAAGAGGCTGAAGATGCACTAGCTCGGGAGGAAGCAATGCATGCGACCACAAGGTCACACTACAAGGCCAAGCTTCTCAAGAGTGAAGATGAACTGAATAAAGCCAGGAGCGATCAGAAACGGGTGAGATGAGGCTACTGAGAAGAGAATGGAGGAAGTAATACAGCGAGCTGAGGCTGCTGAGAAGAGAATTGAGGAAGTAATACAGCGAGCTAAGGCTGAGAATAGAGGAAACCGTGCAGTGAGCTAAGGCTGCTAAAAAGGAGGTCGTTCTCACCAAAACTAAGAAAGAAACAGAATCGGAGACCTCTAGTTTGTTTCTTTACACTCTATGAGAAATTCATCTTGAATTGGACTTCTCTTTCTTTAGTAAGGAGGCGGTTGCAAAAGTGGAGAAATATAAAAGACGGGACATTCATTCCTCAACGATTCTAGATACATTCCTTAGGATGCAGAGCCCCAAGATGCAACCTTTTAGGACAAGGAAACTCAGGTCACAAAGCCTTTAAAAGCAACATCGCATGATAAAGCTCCCATAGAATCAACCCCCCAAGACCAGGGTTTGAAGTAGGCTGCCTGCTGGATTAAATCTATTTCTTTTTTTCTTTGTAGCTCATGACTTTATATTTGATTGGCCTCGCTGTACGAGGTCAATTTTAATGAACATTTGCACCTCACTTCGAGGTTATTATTGAACTAACTAACAATTGTTGAACTGATATACATTTACATTAGTGTTGTCTTGTGCCTTGTTCTGTTTTTTTTTTTTTCCAAGTGTTCAAATTTCCTTCTAGCTGAGAAGTAATAATTAATGTGCAAATCAGCAATAATAAGACCTAACGTGAGATCAAGAGGTTGTTGATCTTGATGCACCTCAGCTCACATATGATAATTTTAATAAATCTTTCGAGTTATATCCAGTAGATCGGAACCTCAACTAACATAGCTTAATATTTCTACGAGCTGTCCAGTAGGTCGTAACTTTTATTAACAGCATAAATTTATCACAAACTATGTCCAGTAGGTCGGAACCTAATAACATAGCGTAATGAGTTTCGAGCTATGTCCAGTAGGTTGGGACCCTATAACATAGCGTGATAAGCTTTGAGTTATATCTAGTAGGTCGAAACCCGATAATATAGCATAAGTAGTTGAGTTATGTCCAGTAAGTCGAAACCCAATAACATAGCGTGATAAGCTTCGAGCTATGTCCAATAGGTCTGAACCCAATAACATAACGTTTTAAGTTTCTAGATATGTCCAGTAGGTCGGAACCCGATAACATAGCATAATAGATTGCGAGTTTTGTCGAGTAGGTCGGAACCCAATAACATAGCGTAATAGATTACGAGCTATGTTCAGTAGGTCGAAACCCGATAATATAGTGTTTTAAGTTTTGAGCTATGTTTAGTAGGTCAGAACCTGATAACATAGCATTTTAAGTTTCGAGCTATGTCCAGTAAATCGAAACCCGATAATATAGCGTAATAGATTGCGAGCTATGTCTAACAGGTCAGAACCCGATAACATAGCGTTTTAAGTTTCGCGAGCTATGTGCAGTAGGTCGGAACCCAATAACATAGCGTAAGTAGTTGTGTTATGTCCAGTAGATCGGAACTCGATAACATAGCTCGACTTGTTTAATCTTTAGCCAAAGAGAAATTTATCATTTGATAAAGAAAGTAGTAAAGAAATTACTCATAGTAAAATAATATGAGAAATTTGAAACATTTATTGATATTCAAACATTGAATTACAAGTTACCGTACGTAACATTCATGCGACTTGTTGGTCCCCGCGATGTGAAAATATAGTGAAGATAGTCTTTATGGCGAGTTCATGTTCTTGTTCGGGAGCTCATTGGGACTTTTACTGTACTAACCATTATGGTCGTTGAGGTCGTTGCTGTTAAGGTTGTGGGTTAACTTGTCGCACCACATAGTCTCTCAAACGATCTCTCTTGATTAGGTCTTTAATAGTGCCCTTAGCTCCTTGCATTCTGAACTGTTGTGCCCAACTTCATTATGATAGGTAAAAACCTTGTTTTGGTTTCGGAGGTTAATAGGAGACCTCATAGATTTCGACTTTCCGAAGTCCTCCTTATTCCTCTTCGTTGTAAAAATCTTATCTTATGTATTTGACAGGACGTTATAGGGATCATGGGAGCTTTGGCACTGAGGTCGTTCATTTATGAGCTCGTTCCTAGCCTTCTTAGCAACCTGGTTGTTTGAGCCATTACTCTGACATTCGCTTTTGTTCCTACCATTGTCTTTTTTCTTTGATTGGTTTAAACTGTCCACTTCACTCTTCTGACTAGATTGCTTGGAGCTGAATATCTCTTTCCATCTGATCTCCTGAGTAGCTCGCTTATAGAACTTACCCAAGTTCTTCACTTGAGACTTGTAGATGCTCTCATAGAGGTTCCCATCCTTGCGAAGCCCAGCTGAAATCGCAGTTAAGATGCTGTCGTCTAAGAGATTCTCTATATTACTGACTTCACATTTGAACTTGATGATGTAGTCTTTCAGCAATTCATTTTCTCGTTAGAAGACCGTGACAAGGTGACAAGATGGTGCGAACTGCCTCCTCAGAGCTCAATACTTGTAGGTGAATTTTCGCTGATATTCTTCCTAGTTATTTATGCTACGAGCTAAGAGACTCTTGAACCAGGTCGACGGAACATCCCCAAGAGTGGCTGGGAAGACATGACACTTAACTAAAGGATTATCTGTCTGAAGATTCATTTGGACATTGAATACATCGAGGTGATTATAAGGGTCGCTATCTCCATTGTATTGAGGGATATTAGGAATCTTGAATTTAGGAGGGAGAGGCTGTGTCTTAATATCCTTGGTAAATGAGGTCCTCTCTCCATATTAATCATACTGGTTTGACGTACTAAGGTGTGTCTCAAGTTGTTGAACCTCTAAAGAAACTCCTCAATCCTTGAGTCTTGAAGTCTGTGCTCTCTCCTGTTCTCGCGACCTAGAGACCGGTGGTTTGGAGCATATTCGTTACTGGCCTTCGCGAGCTTCCAACTTAGTGTGACTCCGCATGTCGCTAATATTCTATTTTATTCTCTTTACGAGCTCGGTGACCTTCAGCTTTTGAACGCGAGTTAGAGGAACGGACTGAGTTAGCAAGTCGTGGTACCTCTCTATTAGGTCTTTAAAGAGCTAACACTTCCTCTCGTGGCTGCTGGTAGACTTCTTTGGGAGAAGTAGCCCTAGATCTGGGCATGTTATGGGATTGGGTTTGTGCCAGATCAGACCGATACGGTATCGGTCATCAATTAACAACTAAAAATTGATCGATTTTTACAACACTGATCACATCATCTTATGATTTGTAAGATTTTGACAGTTTATATGTCATATCATTTGAATATAAATTTGGATAAAATATTTAAAAAATCTAGCATTATTCTATCTATAAAATACTCTTATGAGCAAGAGATGCATTGTAAAACTATGTAGATTTTTGAGCAATTAAATTTTCTTTTAACGGTTAAATTTTATTTACATTTTAAAAGATTCAATGGTAGGTGTAACTAGTAAAAAATTATTTAATACATACTAAAAAAATTTGAAATTCTGGCACACCTACAAATTTTAGATTGGTAGAGTCTATATCCTTCGTACCAAAAGTATTAATATACACATATGAATTTTGAGCCAAAAAACAAAACATGAAATTTTTAAGCTAAAAAACAAAAATAATGTAAAAGACTAAGAGAGAATCCTAGTTATTTCTAATAGATCGGTGGAGTCTAAATTCTTCCTAGTAAGGATATCAATGAATGTCTGCGAGTTTTAAATGAAAATACAATAGAATGTTTGATTCTTTACAACTTTATTGCTTTTACTTTTGTCTTAAAACTCTTTTTTGACATTTTTAATGGTGATTAAATTCAAATGTAATAACCTAGCAGTAATATATGTTTTAATCTATTTTCAAAAAAAAAATAAAAATTATATGTTTTAATCCTTCCTCCTCCACCATAAAAAAAAAAAAAAATGAATTTAATTTAGATAACATTACAACTATGTGATCTTCAATTTTGTCTAAAATCACTCTTTTATTTGTTGTTGTTATTATTATTATTATTATTATTATTTTGCAAAAACACTAGAATTATGAGTTTATCAAACCCTGTTTATATACTAGATCCATAAACAATCTTTCCACATTTACACATTTTAGAGTGGATATGAAGCCGCTCACTAGGATGCAAGAAAGGTACATAACTAATTTACCTAAAAATTAAGTTTTTATGTCCATTATTGGTTGATTATAGTATAAACTAAGGTCAAATTTCACTTATGGAAGAATCTCTTGATAAGATTCGACTACAAACAATAATACAAACATGTATAATTACTCATTATGATTGCTAGATTTTTAAGAGCAATTTGACATGGTAATGACTATGTTATCAATATTAATATCATTTAAGAATGGGATAATCCCAATTCCCCTGTTTGAAGTAATCACTACTTATCCGCAATAGTTTTTAGAAATCTCATTTTATTCTTTCCGTTAACTCTGTGGATTTTGACCATCACAGTGACTGAAAAGACTAAACTATCTCTCAATTAAAAATAAAAAATAATTAAAATTTTTTATGGAATAAAATTATAAAAATATAAAAAAGTAAAGATCTAATCTCAATATTGGATCTTCAGTATACTGTATCATTGTTCTTAACATGAAGAACAACATCATCATCCATCAACTAACTTAGACGTCTTCACTCATTTTCATGCAACCATCAATTCAACCAAACCATCATCAATAACAAACACCACCATCATCAAACCCTCCAATACTGTAACAATAACATCAAATACAATAACAACATTAGATAAAAAAAAAAAAACATAACTTTCTGGTTTTCTGGCCCAGAAACCCAAAAATATTTAGGTTTCAGACATTGAAAACCCAAAGATTTCTGGGCTTCCACATCAGAAACTCAGAAATCCTTGGGGTTCCGGTGTTGGAAACTCAGAGATTTCTAGGTTTTCATGTCAATACTGTAATAACAACATCAAACACAACAACAACATCAAAAGAAAAAAAAAATAATAACACAGCTTTTTGGGTTTTTGGTGCAGAAATCTAGAAATATTTGGGTTTCAGATGTTGAAAACCCGAAGATTTATGGGTTTCCGCATCGAAAACCTAGAAATCCTTGTGTTTATGGTGTTGGAAACTTAGAGATTTTTGGGTTTTCACGTCGAGGTGCAAAAACTTGGAGATTTATGGGTTTCCAATGAAAACCCAATTTGGATCTTCATTGATGGAAACCTTCCATCGACAAAGACCACCGTCGAGAGAAGAAGAAGATAGGGTTCGTCCACTACCGTGAGAAGAAGAGGAAGAAGAGAGAGACGAGAAGAAGAAGAAGAGAGCGAGAGAGGAAGAGAAACAATGAGAAGTAGGGATAGAGAATGTATTTAACTATTAAGTTTTTATTTTTTTTATTTTTTATTTTTTTGGATTATGTTTACTGTCTATCATGTTGATGAATAATAGACATAATTTTTTAATAAATTATTAATATTTTCAAATTTTTAAAATTTTTTAGTAGTTTTGATAACCACCGTCCATTTTAGAGATTAGCGGTAAAGATTTTTTTTAATTTTTTAAATATTAAATTATCATTTTATTGAATATTAATATTATTTTTTATGTTATTTTGCTTTGATAGTTTTGTACTTCTATATTAACGGTTAATCATTTACTTTTAACGTCCAATTGATGACAAAGAGTTTATGGGATATTTTAATAAATTATAGGTTTTTTTTTTTTATCTATTTTATAAATGAAGATGGGATAATAGTGATTTTTTAAGGTGAGGAAGGATTTTAGTTATCCCATCAAATTATTAGAGAGAAATTGGGATTAAACGAAAAAGACAACTTGACATAGAAATCATTGGATTATTATAATGTGTAATTAATTAATTATATTATCCTGTTTTTGGAGTCACATAGTATGATTACAGCCCACAATACTGTCTGTTGACTGAGCCTTAAATTTTGAAAAATCAAATCAATGTCTCTATCAGCACCTGAAGCGGACCATTAGTCAAATAATGCTGCATCTAGATGGACAAAACTAGCCAAGTGCCAATTAATTTGCCATTTACTTCTCGTCTATTTTTTAATTTTTGTTCACATGTGCTACGATCGTATTTTCCTGATTCGGGATCTAAAATAATAGTTCAACATTACTATGTAATCTCGCTTCTGTTAGTGCAGTCCACCTATTCAGCATTTTAATAAAATAAAAGGGCTAGGTTTGAGCATTAACAAATAAAAAAAATATGAATAATAAAAAAAATATGAATAATTTTTTTATTTAATATGGATAAATATCTTTTGATTTTTAAAAGTAGTATTTTAAATAGTGCATCATAATCTCTGTTAGATTGTAACAGCTATATGGTGTCGAAGGTAAAAGAAAATAATAATAATAATTTGCAATCTTGAGGTTTTTAAATATATATTAGAGTTACAGTAGGGCCACTTAAATTTTATTAATTAATTTATTAATAAATTAGTAATTTATTAATTTATAGACTATTCATGATGCAATAGAAGATTCAACTAATGTAATCAATTAAATATTCAATCAACTAAAAAACGTTATTTTAATTTAAAAAAAAAAAAAAAAAAAACTAAATCCATTGCCCTTATCACTTTAATTAATGAAAACCGTTCGAAGTAATTAAAGATAAAACTCTACTTGAACAATGACAAAGAGTTATTTATTTCTTATATTTATGATTTAATAATTTTAAATTGTACCTATTAAATTATTATTTTTTTAAGTGATCAAACTACTTAAAATGACTTAAAAATAATTTAAAAAAAGTATGAATTTTTTACTTATAACTTCATTGCAAATTACTTAATAATATTAAAAATCATTTATTCCAAATCTATCCTCCCCATAATAATATATTTTTAAATTTATGTTAATTTTATATTATATAAATTTCATTTTTTTCTCCAAATGCCCAAAAAAAAAAAAAAAAACTCTAAAAAAAAAAAAAATACTCTAACCCCAACTTATCCCAAATTTTCATAGAATTAGATTGTAGTATTTTAATTTATAAACATTTATTTTTTTAGTTACTTTGTAATTCGATTCCAAGACCATTTTATTTTTATTTAAATATATAAATATCACTAATTCTGTAATACTTTTTAATCATATTTTAATTATCAATAATATGAATATAAAAATATTTTAGAATTTATTAAATTATTTGTTTTTAATTGTTTGTATAACAAATACTAATAAAAATGACACGTTCCATATAAAACATGGACTCAAAAGTCTTTAGAGTCTATGCTAGACCTTCACATTCATTATTGTTCCTCACTTTCACCCTACTTTATTGCTTTATCCTACAAAACAAACAACATGTATATTAGGGTGACTCGTAGATTATCTTCAAGAGTACCTTCTGATACTTAAATGAGTTTGTTACTTTTTAACGGATTTGTCTTTACTATAAACTATCTAAAAACTTATCAACAAATGAACTACTTTACTTCTTTTCATAAGAAAACAAGATTTACTTTTTTAAGTGTCCCAATGCAAGTTAATATGCTTGTTGCTTATCACATACTTTGTTCTTGGGGAGAAAATCTTTCATTGGATACTTAGTTGACGTGCTATATTGATATTGGTATGTCATTCCAATACCTTCAAATAATAATGTGATATGTGACATAACTTTTTTAATAAAAATTTTCTTGTAAATGAAGAAAGACACCAACATTAACTTTTTATGAAAGATAAATATCACGTGTCACGTTAAAGGTCACAACAACATCAGTATGACATGCCAATTAAGTGTGTCATAAAAAATTTTCTTGTTTTGAGTATGACAGATGTTGACTGCATATCCTTACATTTGTCATTTCACGATCGAGTGATAATGGTTTGCAAATTAGTGTTTTCCTCCTTGAATTCCTTATATGCTTCTCTTTTATTCTATAAGCCAATATTTCATGGCCAGAATTGAGTCATTTTGATCGAACGTAACTAACACATTTACATGTGTCATATTTTCATTCGACCTACGCGTTCGAGTCATTTTGATCAAACGTAACTAACACATTTACATGTGTCATATTTTCATTGGACCTACTCGTCCTTTTAACATTAGATAATTACTTATACATGATATAAATGTCAAATTAATTGTTTTCAAATAATTTTAACTTTAAAAAATAAATAAGTTTACAACCTAATCAAATGTGAGAAAAAAAAAAAAAAACAAATGCGATATTCAAATTTCAGATTTTATTTATTAACTTTAAGCATTGTTCAATTTTTAAACAAAAAAAAAAAAAAAAGACATCAAACTCTTTCCTGTATTTCTAACACATTAATTAGACATTTATAATTGTTTCTCACTTGAAAGGTATTGAAAAATCAACCAATTCGATAAATCTATAAAATAGAAAATGTCAAGTTACCTGCAGTGCAGTGATAAACATCGCTAGACCATCATGGCTCTTTGAATGATCATGGTTTGACAACCCCTTGCTATAAAAGGTGCTGATTTTCGTTTCACCATTATGTGAGTTGCTCCCCCATCTATGTATAGATTACCCTCTTCCATATGCTAACTCCTATCCAAACCATGCCATTAGTGTTCTATCCCTTTAATTCCAGTAGTTCTTTCAACCAATCCTAGTAATCCAAAAAGAAAAAGAAAAAAAGTCAAAAAAAGAAAGTAGCAATAGTCATATTATAAGAAAATATCATAATCAATTATATTTGTGATTTTTAATAAATTATTAATTTATGGTATGATTTAGACCACAAATTTATAGAAAGAGCTTTCTTAAAAGTTCTATCATATCATTTTATAAAATTATTAATTTATTTCATTAACACAAGTTGGGGTCGAAAATTTTATTATATCATAGAGATTATTAATTAATTCAATGTTAATTGATGGATGTTGTAATGTAATTTCAAATATGAAGTTAGATTTTATTTTATTTTTTAAAGAATAATATTAGACTACCCAAATTTTGTGCTCAAAATTATGTACAAATGATGTGGTATATGAGTTGTCAATATCTTATTAATTATTACATCATTTCATAATTTATAAAATATTGATAACTCGGATGATATATTATTAGGATATGATTTTAGACACAAATTTTGAGAAGTCTATCTCTTTTTTTTGTAAGTTTTTCCAATAGTAAAGAAGAAGAACAAACACTATTTTGGGTTGCATTCAGAATCTGCAGGCAAATTTTTCAATGTACATTTTGTTTAATTATCTCCATGAGTTTTAGTTTTTTTTTGTAAGATGTAAGATCAAAATCATATTGAGTTCCTTGAAAAAAAAAAAAAAAGATCATATTGACATTAATAAAAGCAAAAACACCCATTTTTCTCTCTTAATGTCCACGATAAAAAGTTCCAAAATCACTACAAATTTTCTTCTATCTTTCTCAAACGATGGAGTGCCCATGTTTCTTTTATCCATGTAAAAAATCAAACAAAATCATTCACCAAGATGGAAATCCTCTAATGTGTGGCTTGTCTCAAAGTTCACGTGTATCTTTCCTTTATGATGCAACACTGACAACAGCCTTTATTATTATTATTATTATTATTTTTAATTGGGATAATCCTAATTGACCTTCGATTGTGTCGAAGGAAATAGTTAATTACCCCTTATTTGTAGAAATCTCATTTTACCTTTCTGTTAACTTTATTAGTAAAAAAATATTCTGAGAATGATAGTAGATGAAAAAACCAAACTACCCTCAATTAAAAATAAAAAATAATAAAATTAATTAAAAAAATTATGAAATAAAATTAAAAAAAAATAGAAAAGTGGAGATTCAAATTGGATCTCCATTAACACTATTTGTTCTTTTTCAATGAAAAACATGAAAATGTAAATCCATCTGCCTGCAACAACAATAACAACATTATCATTATCACACTTGCAACAACAATAGGATCATCATAACACTTGCAACAACAACAACATCATTATTACCAAACCCCAACCTATAACAACATCAAACACAACAGCAACATAATAACAAAAAATCAAAAATAGGAAAAAACACAATAGAACAATGGAAACTTTTGGGCTTCCAGCCATAGTAGCAACATAAAAAAAAAAAAAAAAAACACAAAATGATGGAAACCCAAAGAAACATAAAAAAAAATAAAAAAAAAAAACCCAGTTTTTCTGGGTTTTCACCGCCTGAAACTTACAGTTTCTAGGTTTCAAATGATGGAAACCTAGAAGTTGGGTTTTGTGGGTGAGTTTCCTTTTTGGGTTTCCATCGTTAGAAACCTAGAAGTTTCTGGGTTTCTGATGATGGAAACCTAGAGGCTGGGGTTTCGGCGATGAAAACCCACCCAGAAAACCCAATTTCTAGGTTTTCATCATTTCTGGGTTTTCAACCCAAAAGTTTATGAGTTTCCATGTAATGAAAATCTAGAAATTTTTGGGTTTTCGACGATGGAAACCCAGAAGTTGGGTTTCCGATGATAGGTTTCCATCACCGAAAGAGAAAGAAAAGTGAAGTAGATCCATCATCGATAGAGAGAAAGAAGCAATGGGTTCATCGAAAAAGAGAAAGAAGAGAAATAGAACCACCGTCGAGAGGGAGAAAGAAAAAGAGAGAGAGAAAGAGAGGATGAAAGAGAAGTTATAGAGAGAGAAGGGAGTTCTGAACTTTAAATTTATTTTTTAATTTTTTAATTTTTTTTGTGAATTATGTCTATTGCCCATTATGTTGATAGACGGTAGACATAATTAAAAAAAAAATATTAATATTTTAATTTTTTCTAATACTTGAAAAAAGTTAATAGTTTTTATTATCACTTTTCATTTTAGAATTGAAAAAAGTTAATAGTTTTTATTATCACTTTTCATTTTAGAAATGGACGATGGGTTTTTTTTTTTTTTTTTTTTCATTTTTTAAATATTAAATTTGTATTTTATTAAATATTAATATTTTTTTTATATTTTATTTTGCTTTAACAATTTTGTCTTTCACATTAATAGTTAAACGTTGGCTTTTAACATTTAAGTTAACGGTAGAGGGCTTTTTTTTTAAATATTTTAATAAATCACAGGGAGATTTTTATCTATTTCGTAAATCAATAGGAGATATTAGCGATTTTTTAAATCTAGGAGGAATTTTGACTATTACATCAAATTATAGAAGAAAAATAGAATTATCCCTTTTTAATTTCATATGTCTCGGTATATTTTGGGCTTGGGCTTTGGTCTTCTTTTACAATTCAATTGTTTTTGATTTAAAAATCTAATGTAATTTGCTCTCATTCAACACATAACTAGCATTTTTTATTATTCCACTAAAATTGTGTCTAATTAAAATGAAAGTAACCTTTTTTCTTTAATTTTTGTAATAACATGGTCTAGTATTCATAGTAGATTTATTAATTATCTTCTAGTTATGTTACTATACGTGATCTATAACTATAAAAAATAGGGCTGGATTAAAAACAAAAAAGTGACTCTACTCGACCTGACTCGAGAGTGTTCGGTTTGTGTCATGTGACCTGGAAGGAGGTGTTTGGTTTTGCATGTGCAAAATCGATTGTTTTTGGGTTTGGTTTAATTCTAAATACTCAAAACCGAACCGAACCGAACCAAAAACTGATCTTAATAAATATTTATTTTTATGTGACACATTTATGCATATACCTTTCAAGTAATTCAAATTTTGTGTTTTCCTAAAGGGCACATGCATAATTTGTTATCGCTATATGTTATAACCCTAAATCAAAACCCCATTTTACATTTTGTTCATTTTTCTTCGTAGCCAATCGTCGTCGACACCATTTTGTTGTTCTTTGTCGTTCATCGATCTTATTGTCGACTTAATACCGATCTTATTGTTATACTCCTGTCGTCTCTAGCTTTATTGCTATTTTATTTTCATTTTATTTTCTAGATTATTTATTAGTTGTTTCCCCATTTTTGGTTGATGACAATCATTCTTGTTAGATTGTTATTGCTAAACTGTTCACGAATCCATCGCCCAGTCATCGTACTTATTTGTTGTTGGTCCGTCTTTGTTGCCTCTTGTAAGCAGCTCTATCCTTCTTTTCTTATTGTTTCAGCTTCTTCTAATGTTGATTATCATCATTTTGTTGATAATACTCTTTATCGTGTATGATTTTGTTGGTATTACACTCTTTATTTTCCCTTTTGCTGTCATTTGCTAATACAGTTCCTAGAGTCTTTAAGATGTTGAATAAGCTCATCATTTGATTGATTTCCAAATTTGATGAGGATTGAATCGACCTGAACTTGGTTGAATCGACCTGAACCGAAAGTTCAGGTCAGTTTCAATGCTTAAACTTTTCATGTTCAGTTCTCAATCTTGAGATTCGAAAAAAGTCGATTGCCCACCCCTAATAGAAAATAATTGATATTCGTTCAATTTCAATCCAATAACTCACTTAAAAAAATGACAACGATAAAAATGAAAAAAAAAAAAAAATTAAGTGACTCCATATTAACAACTTTGAAAAGTAAACATTTCTCCAATATTTTCTAATCTAAATTTCCTTTACACTTAACAATGGACAAACATAACCTCTAGGGTTGATTATTTGTTATTTGAAAATCGAATATAATTAAAGACCAAATCAGAACTTAAAATTTTTAGGTTGAGTAACTTATTTATTTATTTTCTTTCTAATATCTATTGATGCCATTTTTATGATAAATAATTTTGAAAGCAAATACTTTTGCGGTTATATTCTTATAAATAATAATTATTGTGAACTTTTATTTGAATTTATATATTTAGTTAAAAACAAATCATTTACTAAATTCCACACAAAAATTCTCTACGTATTTGTAATGTTTCATAAATTAAATTTTTGTTGATAATTATTAAAAAATTATTATTTTATTTAATTGTATTTTGAAAATTAATTTCATGTAATTTAAAATTATAAATGTATTTTTTTAATATTACTTGTATGATTATTATCAAGTTAAATGAGTGCTATTTACTATCAAGTCATATTGAATGGTGGTTAAATATTTTTTTTTTCTTTTTTAAGCTATAGAAAATATATTACTAATATTTCTCTCCCTCTCTCTCTCTCTTTCCATACATATAGATATATATACATATATATATATATATATATATATATTCAAATTACTTGGAGTATATGAAAATCGATTTGTAGAATATAAGAAAAAAATAAAATTAAATAAAAAATGTCAATTTTAGAAGGATAATTATGATCTTATCAAAAATATTTTAATTATCATTAAGTATTAAATAATGAATTTGAATATATAACTTTTTATTTAAGGTTGGTTTTAACATTTTTGACTTGTTCGACTGATCCGGATAGGGAACTCGATAAACTCGGATTACAGCTTACATCCAACCTTATAACCAAACACATTTCAATACGACGTCGTTTTATCATCTTACACAGGTGACAGCCACAGCAGCAAACGAGGTCAAGCTCGAGACTTTAAATCTCGAGATCGATCTAACAATTTCACATTTCGGCGCGGGGACAAGAGATCAGAGAAGAAGAAGAAGAAAAATAAGCAAAGATGAGAAAATTCGATCCATGGCCTGTCTTCTTCAAGAGGGAATGGAACCGGAACTGGCCCTTTCTCGTTGGCTTTGCGATCACCGGCACCATCATCACCAAATTCTCTCTCAGTTTAACCGGTAATACTCCTCCCTCAAATTCATCAAAATTATATCAATATATATAATCTGATCTGTGTTTGCGTCTTGAAATCACTTGCAGAGGAGGACGCTAAGAATTCTCCATTCGTACAGAGGCACAAGAAGAAGTGAGTATCAGATATCAAATCCTGGATCATTTTTTTCAATTAATTTTTTTGTGTTTATATATATAATTTATAACTGATTGAATTTTATTTTGTGCTTAAATAAGATTACGTTTGATTTTTATGTATAATGTAGGTGTAAATGAATCAATATGGCAACACTTTCATTTTTTTTTTTTATCATCTTGTAGTAATATAGATTTAGTCATTATTTATTATTTGTGTTAAGTGAGAGTTTAAGGTTGTGTTGTTTGGAATAATAGTGGAAGTGCTGGGCTGAGAAGAGGAAGAGGGTTTGTATAGTCATGAGAGCTGCTTTATCATGTGCTGAAATGTTGAGCGAAGAAGAACATCTGCTCATGAACTTGCTTACTTTCTCACGCTCGTTTTTGTGCTGGGAAATGTTTTAGTCTGATTCAATGTTTTTGTTGGAATGATGATTAAAAACTAAATAAAATTAAATGTAATGGAAAGTGGTGATGTAGGTGCCGTGTGTTGGGGTATAAAGTAGATAAGTAATGGTTGATTGAGTTCATAAAAATGACGTGCATTGATAGGATAGAAGAATATATTTTACATTAAAGTTGACACAGAGGAGTATGGAAGTGGCAAGCTTTGTTGTGTTTTTCTAGTACCAGCATTGTTCGTAAATACGGCCGTATCAGGCCGTATATACGCTGATACGGCCGTATTGGATGTGGGGCGTACAGATACGGGCGTATCTTGCCCCGTATCTATTTTTTCCCGTATAATGCGTATCGGTACGGCCGTATACGACTGTACCGTACTGATACGCCCGTATATTGCAATATACGGACGTATCTTTGCATAAAGGGCAAAACAGTCTAGTAAAAAGGGATATAAAACACTGTCTACCCTAAAATCCCCCCATTTCTTCCCGATCGGCCGCCTCTTTACCACACACTGTTCTCCGGCGTGAAAAGCCTCCATTTCCGGCACCAAAAGCTTGCATGTCCGGCGACGCCAACTCTGTCCTCCCAAACTCTGCCTTATCGGCACCAAAAGCTTCCATTTCTAACGCCGAAATCATCAATTTCCAGCGACATCTCATCCCTCCCAACCGCTGTCGTCACCGGCTCCGAAATCATCCATTTTCGGCGACGCAAAAACATTCAGTGAAGGAAGAGAGAAGCTTGGGCAGAGTTACAGTGAAGCAATGGAGAATGTGAAGGAAGAGAGAGGGTAAGGAAGAGTGATTGACGGCTGACCTAACTAAAAATATATAGATAAGAATTGTTAAAAACCCCTAAGTTATTGTAAAATACCCAATTGAACCTAAAATAAGTATAAATAAAACCCTAATTTATGATAAAATATCCAATTAGACCTAAAAAATTATAAATAACCCCCTGAATTATGATAAAATACTCAATTAAACCCCCTGATTTGAAAAATAAATAAAAAATCCCTACATTTATATATACATATATAAAAAAATCATTTGCCGTATATTTGTCCCGTATAATGCGTACCGGCCGTACCGTATCATACTACGACGGGGTGTCCGTACCGTACCGTATTACGTATTTACGAACCTTGAGTACCAGTGCTACACCAAGTACAAGGCAATCAAAGTCTGTAGTAGATAGTTGCTGCAAGGCCCACAGCCGACCTTGGTTAGATCATGAAGCTCCTACTAGCTTCAGTTGTTGATATATTTATTTACAATTTGCATTTTTTCTAGATTTTTCTACAACAATTTTCTTATTTCTCAAGTACATCCGGAATTCTCCAAAAATGCACAGTAAATTCATCAATTTCAAAGGGATAGGTGGAATAGGTATTAAGATGTTGGAAGAGCAAATGGCATATAGAATGGTGATTTGTATTGCAACTGCTAGGCTGCTAGGGATAATAATGTTAGTGGATAGATAATAATGTTTAAAGCCTGAGCCTTTGTCAATTCATCAGCAATAGATGCAACATCAGGGGGGCTGTGATGCCAATTGATGAAGCTATTGCACATTTCTGGGGAGTTTCAAATGTGCTTAGGATACAAGAAAATTGTGGTGTAAAATTAAATTGAAAAATCTGAAGAGTGCAGTTGTAGAAAAAATGATATATATATATATATATCTATATATATAAAAGGCTGGTGGAGGCTTCATGGATTGAGCGTGAAGTCGGCTCTGGCAGCCGACCTAAGAGGCTATATACAGCCTTCAGCTGCTCACAAATTGGCACTCGGAAAAAAAAAAACAAAAAACTTTCACAGCTTCCACCCTATTACCACTCCTCCCATCTTTCAACTTTTATTTTCAATATAATATAATATATTTTCTATCCTATCAGCTCAGATCATTGCCTTGTCAACCAAATCTATAACCATTATCTTGTCTACTTTATATCCACCACTACATGGCAGTCGGCACCACGCTCCAATACATTTACATCTGCATATTTTATTATATGTCCCACACCAATGAAGTAGATTTCTAAGGCTTAAAAATACTTTCTTATAAGTATGAAAAACCATATTAAAAATCAAGGGCTTGTAATTGGAAGTTAACGAGATAATGCACAGTGATGGTCATTTTCTTGTGGCTTGTATAGTTTCACAGTTTAGAAACTTTAGGATGTGTGATTGGTAACTATCCAAGCGACTATGTTCTTGTAAGAGTATCCCAATTTAAGGAATTCTTTTTCTTTTTATCTGCTCTGGTTTGATATAGGTAGATCTGTGTGTCTCCTCTTATCCACGTATGTTTGCCAAAACTAATATCGGTAGGCTTGAATTAGAATCTGAATATCTGATGCTTTTGCCGTAATGTATCCTAATCGTATATATTATGAGGGAAATAAATTTATGTTAATTAGAGTTTGAAGGTTGAGTTTATCATGATGTTGGTATGCTGGATACCTTTGCACTTGCTATTTTTGTGACATGACGACTTCAACAGGACACTTTTTGGTCAATATGTTTCAAAGTAATGGTTGATACAACTGCCTGTATCCCACCCCCTCCCAAAGTTGCTTGTTTGGCGCGAAGTATTTGATACACTTTCTGATTGCATGTGACCGTACACAAAAGTTGTTAAGTGTTCTTAGCTCGAAGCAGTTTCTGCAATAGATCTCCATAAGCATAGGCAGATCCTTGTATATGATGCTTAAATGAATCAATGTTTCTAGATCCAACATCTCATTGATGTTTCTTGTGCTTATACAGGTGAATCTGCAGATGAACAGTCATGCACTGGCAGTGGAAAATCTTCTCTTGGTTTTTACATTTTCTTTTTCTGTTTCACATAGAACTTTCCTGGCAATTTTAATGGATGATATGGTCTGAATTTTTGTTGCCAAATATTAGACTGGTGGCTTCAATCTTGTTGAAAACAGGCTTTCTGTTATTTGAACTTGCCTACTCAACTACAAGGATGAAATTGCTTTTCTGAAATAATATTCTGTACAATAATTACTACAAATGGTCTGTTCTCCAATCAATCATTATTTGATCCTTAGCTTTCTATGTCGTTTCCATAGAGCTTGCTTGTCTCTTAAAAAAGCGAGGAGACTTGCAGCTCCTCGAGTTGAATATGATTTATGACCTTAAGCACGTGTCCGATGAGAATCCAGTTTGAAAATATTTAGATCCACTTTGATCTGGCTCCAGAAATCCCAAAAAACTGAAAAATCGGAGTCGGATTGTCCAGATGTGATTGCATTGACATTGCTAGCTGGTAGTCTGTTTTAAAATTCTATAGATTTAAATTTTCTGTTTGCATTGCTAGTGCTACTGCTTTAATTTCAGGTTACTTTCAATATTCTCCATCATGTCCTGAAGATGTTATATCGATTACAAAAAATATTATAGATCAAGATGTTATCAAATCTTGAAATTTTATTTGGCCTCGCATTCAAATTTAATTCTACAAAACTCGTGCAAGTCGTCAGCAGGACCCTGGTATTTACAAGTCTTTATAAGTCAGAAGAATACATAGATCAAATTATATTTTCTGACATTATCAACATTTTTTTCAACATTGACAATATAGATTAAGAAACATCGCATAATCGTTGCATTACTCAAGTGTCTCATTTTCACGCGATGGTTTCTCCTTAGCCCTATTCTTTAAAATTTTTGAAAATAATATTCCAAAAGCGAAAACGATTGGAAAAACTGAAATTTTAATCGGACTATCAGCGTGTCGATGGAGATGCCACCAATATCTAATTGTTGCAACGACACACTGACAAGAAGCACATACCAATCCAACAATGTCACTGAAAGTACCAAAAGGCTTACGTTCACCGTCTTGATAATAACACCAAGGTAATGGTAAAGTGCCTCTGCACCTCCAAATTAGTTTCTCCTTTTGACCTTCATAAATAAGCTCTGAAATACACGTAAGCACGGCTGCAAACGAAATCAACAGACCAAACAATGCACATTGAAGTTTATTCACAAAAGAAACTTGATCAAGAACAGCTGATATAAGCTCTAGGACAACGTTGGAGATCGCAAACATCAGCACTACTTTTCTCCTTTTTCTTTCCAAGACCCCTTGAATGGATATCTTCAAGAGGCCTTGAATAGATTGCTCCAAGTTGTTGTTTCCCAAATTAGTCCCCCTCTCCCATACTTGAAACATCATTTGAGTGGCGCAATACACGTGAAGATTATAATTCTTGCATGTAGACACGTACGACCAACCCCGTATATATACGCCTTTGAGCCTTCTCATCTTGCACCAGATACAACTGATTGGCAACATCTTGTCAGAGAGCTTGAATAAGACATCATCAGCTTTCAACGTGCATGGAAGGCTAAGACAAAACGGATGCAAGTCCCAACCGTTCTCTTCACAGTGATACACAAAACCTTTCACAGGGTTCACACATGCATCACAGTGTCTTTGAGGATTAGGCTTAGGATGTCTGTAAAAGAATTTCAAAGTGGAGTTTTGGAAGCAGTCATGGCTTGTAGTTTGATTGGACTGTGCACATTCTTTGTGAAGATTGAAATCGCACTCCTCGCATCTGAACCGTGCCCCGATTCCAAGCTCTTTGCAGCCACTGCATACATAGGGCCGGTTATAGTTTTCCAGCTCGAGCTCATGCGGGTGGCTAGCATGATGAATTGCCTCCATCATTAGTAGTTTAGTCGGTAAGATTAATCAAAAGATTTCAGGTTTATATTAAAAGATAATTATGTAATGATGTTCCTAGCTAGGAGGATACTTATAGGAGTCTCTCTTGTATTTGACGTGGAAATCACTTTGATGATCTGATTAGAAACTTCTTGGAACATTTGCGGGCGGCGTAGAGCAAATTCATTTTATTTATAAGATATATTAAAGTGTATGAAAATATATAAGATCGTGATAACTTCTTGGTGTTTTCGTATACTGAGATATCACGTACATAAGCCCTAGTTACAAAGCTAACTAAAAAATTCCTAACTTGACTTTCAAAAATGTCTAGATGGTGTCTTATTAGGGCTCAGAATAAAATGGCATTTTCTTATTTATGATTATTAAATTAATTTGGTTAAAGGGCTCACGTGTATTTTACTCCAATTTGAATCATTTCAACACGTCGGAATTAATGACTTATTGATTTTGATTGAAAAATAAATAAAGGAGTTTTATGTTCATTTTTTCAGGACAAAATAGATTTTAAATTGATGTTTTACTTGACTAATATTATTTTATTAGTATTCTTATATATTTTTATTAAATTAGTGGATGTTTCCTTGTTTCAAAAATCAATCGGGGCCTTTTTCTTTTTTCCTTTGAAAGGAAAGAAAGTCCAGTATCGATATCAAACCGTCGTTTACGTCTTGAATCATGTAAGCTAACTAAGCATACTGCCTGATTATATTGCTAATTTCCCATATCTTTCCTGTGGGTACATAGTAACATTAATTATTATTTTTTTCTTAGTACAGTGTCCCTAAATGCGACACCTACCATGACTTACTCAAAAGCTTCATTTTCAATTTCTTTGCTCGACTTCCTCATGACCAAAATTGATGAATACAGGAAAGAATCTGCAATGCATGCGGGAAACTTGTAGTGGGGTTTCGCGTGTCCGGGTCTCTGTGAGAAAACTATATATATTTGCATCCATTTTAATTGCCATAGCCTTCCAAAGTAGGTTACAAGTCGATGTTGTTGAATTAAAGCTTCCAGATAAGGCCTTATCTTCATCGAAATGCTTATGGTGCAAAAAGAAAAAGGCTTAGCAGGCAGTAATATGACTGTGTTTGGCATACCGTATAACAGTGGATTGAATACAATGCAGTACCCTGTTTGGTGCTCGACATTGTAATGGATTGATATCAAATATAATTGGATCAAAACATTTATTTTTATTAAATAAATCAATGACTTTTAAATAAAATAAATATATTTTAAATTATATATTAATAATACATATAGTATTTACAATAAAATTTAAGGTAAAATATAAAACATTTAACAAACTTACAATTATTTTTAATGAATTTAATATTTATAATAAAATAATAAATTTAAAAGTTAACATATATTCTTATACGTGAGAAAATAATCTAATTATAATATATATATATATATAAAGAGCAAATTACAATTTAGTTATCCAGTTAAAACGCTTTCACAGACGGAGCAACTGTTTCAATGTTATTACAATTTACTTCCCTACCGTTAGTAAGAATCGTTATATTTAACTATAAACAATATCAAAGTAACAAAAAAGAAAAAATTACCCTTTGACTGAAGTTAATTAGTTGACCAAATATAAAGACTGGTCAACTCATCAGTCTCTTATTCTGTCATTTTCTCTCTTCCTCTTTGTTATGGAGGAATTAGCGATCAGAATAATCGAGCCCAGACGGATCTACAGTGCAGGCCTAACGGCCCAGAAGCCCAATTATCCGCCATCCATCTAGTCCATTCTCCTGGAGACGGGACCTATTGGTGGGCGCTTATCGTGACCGCTGTTCGCTACCGCTCATTCTGACCGCAGATCGCCTATTCTGAAAGCTGGCTGTGACTGCTATATTCTTCGCCAGTCAGATCGTCGTTTTCCCGGCAGCTTTATTTGCTGAAGTTTGACCGTTGGTTCTTGTCGCTGGCCGTTGGCTTTCATCTTTCAGACTCGTCGCTGGCCGCCATCCGTGATGACCAAGCCTGCTTGCCATATTATCCGCCACAATCGGTCACCTGCCTCTTCGTCAATCCTGCCTAAACAGAGATATTCCCTAAGAGGAGCCATCCGTCAGAAATGTCCAACAAGCCGCTCTTATCCAAGATTATCCGACTGAGCTGACCACTAGTTTCTGAACGTGGCCGCATACCGACTCTTTCACTAGCGATATCGCCCTTCTCACTGCCATGACCAGCTGCGGACACGCCGACTCATAATCCGCCTCTTCGACTCTCCAAGTAGCCAGACTTATCAGAGATTCTCTTATTCTCTTAACTGACTCGGTACTCAGTCTTCCGAAAAATCAATCCGCCTCGTTCCTGATAAGTCTCAGGTCAACAGAAGTCAGCAACGCCATGCAGAGTACAGTTCTGAGACTTGCCATGCACGCTACATCTGTCAAAAGTTGTGATCTCAACCTCGACAACCCATCATGGCATATCTGACCCAGTCATCAGAAATCTCCCTCGGGCAGACCTCGGATGCGACAGATTCGACCGCATTTAATGTATATTCGGCCGCATTTAATGTACTGTCAGCCGCATTAATTGAGATTCCGGTGAATTAAATGTTGTCTGTCAGTAACTGTAGTTAACTGTTTACTTTTGTCTTATTATGTTTTATTGTAGCATGTCCCATTCCTCTATAAATAGGGGGCAATTTTTACTGTAAAAGGGATCCAGTTTTTGAATGTCGTTACTCTGTCGAAATAGTGAGAGAGTGAACAGTGGACGTAGGCATCTTTTTGGGCCGAACCACTCTAAAAATCTTCTATGTTTCCTCCTTCTCGCCTTTAACCTCTCTTTCTGATTCTCACTGCTTTGCATGCATTCCATTGACTGTCCGAAACTGCAGCTTGGGCCCTAAAATAACCTCGTTGACTAAGGAAACCATTTTTCGACGTTAATATTTTTGGCGCTAAAAGGAGGGGCTCATATTCGGTTTCGACGCCTTTCTACTCGTTAGCTTTCACAGCTCTGTCTTCGTTCGTCATGGTTAGAGGGAGGATTCCTAGAGATCTCAACGTAACATAAAATCGCCAGGAAGTTTCAGACCATCAGCAAGTTATGTCCATCGGAGGAGCATCCAATGCTGGTGCGGGGACGTTTAATGTGCCCATGACGGGGGACGCTCAAGGTATACCCCCTCTCCCAACTCGCCAACCTACATGTAATACTACAGGGGGAGATGCAATGCAGGCAATACAGCGACAACAGGAGAGGCTGGAGAATACCGTCGCAGAGTTCATTGGTGAGGTTAGGACTCTGTTTCGGAATCAAGCCCAACTTCCCCGAGTTCCTCCTCAGGTCATTCCAGAAAGAAATGTTCCCCGTAGGAGGCACGCGGAGGACCCCAATATGAGTAGAAGGGGTTGCTAGAGAGTTTGAACGAGAAGAGTCTGTCCATTCCTCCAGCGTGCATTCTAGTGCTTGGCCTCCACGAGCCCGCGACGAACATCGACCAGGGCAAGCTGACAGCAATCATGACCAAATCGAAGTCGTTACAATACATACAACGCCCTGTCGGATACCCAAGACCGAATATATGCGACTGAGAAGAACAGAAAAAATTTTGGACGACCGGCTCCTCTTCAGGGTTTAGAAGGGCGAAGAGACAGAAACAAATTCTGTGCCTACCACAACGACATTGGGCACAATACCTCCGACTACTGGGCGCTCAAGGATGCAATAGAGGAATTGATCAGAAATGGCCATCTGAGGGATTATGTTATGAGGCCCCTAAGGCGACCATCTAAGCAGTAACGACCGCGCCAGCATTCAGAAGACCCTTCAGCTCAAAACCAGCCAGAGCCGAATTCCACCCAAGGGCCCTCCGTCAGGACCATCCATACCATCCATAGGGAACCCTCGCAAGCGGGAGAATCTAACCGCGCTCAGGAACGGTTTGTGCGTGAAGCAAGACGCGTCCAGCCTGGGAAGCAGGGGGAGTCGGGAAGACCTACCAAAAAAGCAAATAAGGTATCGAATGACATTGTGTTTACTGATGAAGACGCGCGAGATGTCCGCCTCTCTCACAATGATGCTTTGGTAATCAGGGCGCGTATCGGTAACTCAATGGTGAAGAGAATCATGATTGACACTGGCAGCTCCGTGAACGTTATGTACAAAGACTGCTACGATCAGATGGGGATTGGCGATGATCAACTAAAACCATCCCCTGAACCTCTCTACGGATTCACCGAAGATTTGGTCATTCCTGCTGGACAGATCAGATTGCCCTTGACCCTCGATGACGCCACCCGGTAGTCCACAGTGCTGGCAGACTTCCTCATCATCAACTCTCCCTCGACGTATAATGTGGTGATGAGGAGGCCCGCAATGAACGATCTTGATATGGTTGGCTCCACCAAGGCCCTGGCGGTGAAGTTCCCAACTCCCAACGGGGTAGGATATGTGCAGGGCGAACAATCCATGGCCCGTCGCTGCTACGTGGACGCGATTAGAAAAGGCGTACAGGGGAAGAAAACAGAAGTGATTTCGGAGCGGGAGTTACAGGTGATCACTCCATCAGGAATCAGCCACGACTTAGACCCTAGAGAGTTCGACGCACATCAAAACACTGGTCCAGTAGAAGAACTCGAGGACATCCCGGTCGCTGAAGCGGATATGTCAAGGTGTCTCAAGCTGGGTAGAAGCTTGGTCCCGGAGGTAAAATCCCAATTAATTAACTACCTCAAGAAAAATGCAAATATATTCGCCTGGAACCATGGAGATATGGTGGGGATCGACCCGAATGTGATGACTCATAAGCTGAACATCGACCCCCGTCATCGGTTAGTCTGCCAAAAAAGGAGACAAATGAACCAAGAACGTAGTGAAGCTCTGAAGGAGGAAGTAGATAAGATCCTGACCAATAAGTTCATCTGCGAGGTCCAGTATCCAGAATGGGTAGCTAATCCCGTGCTGGTGAAGAAGAAAAATAGGAAATGGAGAACATGTATAGACTTCACGGACCTAAACAAGGCTTGCCCAAAAGACAGTTTCCCTCTGCCCAGAATTGATCAGCTGGTGGACGCGACAGCGGGGCATGAACTCCTTAGCTTCATGGACGCTTATTCCGGCTACAACCAGATCCCTATGGACCTCAATGACGAGGAGTGCACATCGTTTACAACTGATCGAGGGCTGTACTGCTACAAGGTAATGCCCTTCGGTCTGAAAAATGCAGGAGCTACCTATCAGAGGCTGGTGAACAAAATGTTTGAAGAGTTGATCGGAAAGAGTATGGAGGTCTACGTGGATGGCATGCTCGTCAAGTCTGAGAAGGTAGTCGCCCACGTCCATGACCTTGAAAGAATGTTTCGGATCCTGAGGAAGTATCAGATGAAGCTCAACCCCCTCAAGTGCGCTTTCGGGGTCTCCTTAGGTAAATTTCTGGGTTTTATTGTGAACAACAGGGGGATAGAAGCCAACCCGAAAAAAATCCAAGCTCTGCTGGACATTAGATCGCCGCGCAACATAAAGGAGATTCAGAGTCTGAACGGTCAGATAGCGGCCTTGAGCAGGTTCGTGTCAAAGGCCTCCGACAAGTGTGCTCCGTTCTTTGAAGTGTTGAAGAAGACCAGAAACTTCAAATGGACTTATGAATGTGAAGCTACCTTCGTACAACTTAAAGAGTACATTGGGCGCGCGCCGCTGCTGACCAAACCGAAAGAAGGGGAGATTCTGACCGTCTACCTGGGTGTATCCCAGCACGCCCTGAGCGCGGCACTGATAAGATAAGAAGGAAACGGAGCTCAGGTCCCTGTATACTATGTGAGTAAGAAGCTGATTGAGGCGGAAGCCCGATACACCCCAATGGAGTTGCTAGCTTACTACCTGGTGATAGCGTCTAGAAAACTACGTTCATACTTCCAAGCGCACAGAATTGAAGTCTTAACCAGGTACCCGTTGAAGCAAATCCTTCAAAAACCAGACACCTCCGGCCGACTCATCAAGTGGGCCATTGAGCTCACCCAATACGACATCGAATTCAGACCGAGGCCGACGATCAAGGGTCAAGTGCTGGCGGACTTTATTGCTGAGTTTACTGGGCCGATAGACGATCAAGCTGAAACTTCTGAAGGACCATACTGGAAACTCTTTGTGGACGGATCCTCCTACGAAATGAGCGCTGGAGCCGAAATCCTGTTGATCAATCCTGATACGGGTAAGTTCCTCTGTGCCCTTAAATTTGGCTTCAGGGCGATTAACAATGAGGCGGAGTACGAAGCGCTGTTGGCAGGACTCCCTCTGGTCAAAAGGATGCAGGTTGAACGACTTAGAATTTTCAGCGATTCCCAATTGGTGGTCTGCCAGATAAAATGTGAATATCAGGGTAATGGATCGAAGATGGCGGCCTATCTGCAGGAGGTTTAGAGATTACTGAGGGCTTTCGAAGCATTCGAGTTGAACCAGATCCCGCGTGCCCAGAACTCCCATGTAGACGCTCTGGCTCGTCTAGCGGCCGCTCAAGATACAAACTGCGTCGAAAACATACTTGTGGAGTTACTGCCCAAACCAAGTACCAAATTTGGCGTGGAACTGATGGCTCTGACAGTGGCGGATGGATCATGGATGTGCCCGTTGGTCAATTACCTGCAAGAAGGTATGCTGCCAGAAGATAAGATGGAGGCGCACCGTCTGCGTATAAGAGCGGCCATGTATTGTATCTATGGTGATGTTCTCTATAAAAGGGGCCTCTCAGCCCCTCTACTCAGGTGCATCGATGAGCCGGAGTGTACCACTTTGATGAGAGACATACATGAAGGACACTGCGGCAACCATGCTGGGGGACTCTTCCTGGCCCAAAAAGCGCTCAAACAGGGTTTTTACTGGCCGACAATGAAAAAGGACGCCATTGACTTGGTGAGAAAGTGTGACAAGTGCCAGAGATTCTCTAAGATTCCCCGGGCTCCACCAGCCTATCTCCGTCAGATGATCAGTCCATGGCCCTTCGCCATCTGGGGCATGGACCTAATTGGACATTTTCCAGTGGGTCGTGCAAGATGCAAATATACCGTTGTGGCCGTCGATTACATCACCAAATGGGCAGAGGCGAAGAAGCTGGCTGAGATCTCCATGATGAAGATTGAAAAGTTCGTGTGGGATAACATAATCTGCAGGTTTGGTATCCCCCAGCAGCTGGTGACAGATAACGGGACCCAGTTCACAAGTGAGCAATTTCAGGAGTTCTGCAGCAGTCTCGACATTGTCAAGAGCTTCTCCGCAGTTGACCACCCGCAAGCTAACGGTCAGGTGGAAGCAATCAACGAGATCATCAAACAGATCCTGAAGACTAAACTCGAGGCTAGGAAGGGAGCATGGGTTGACGAGCTACATAAGGTGTTATGGGCGTACCGCACTACCGCCCGCAGTACTACTGGAGAGACCCCATTCTCAATGGTCTACGGGTCTGAGACCATGATTCCAGCAGAATTCGAAGTCTACAGTCACCGCAGGGCAAGCTTCAATCTTGATGACAACAACCAACTTTTGGCCGCCAGCTCAGATTTGCTCCAGGAGTCAAGGGAAGCTGCTCGTCTCAGAATGGCCGTATACCAGCAGAAGATGGCCAGGCACTACGACAAGAAAGTTCGAGTGCGTCAATTCGAACCAGGTGACCTCGTCCTACGAGAAGTCCTACCCGATGCTCGCAAAATAAGTGAAGGAGTGTTGGGACCGAACTGGGAAGGGCTTTATGTGATCCACGAAAGCTTGAAGAATGAGGCCTACCACCTGGCAGACATGGATGAGGCGGTTCTACCCAGAGCATGGAACGCCATCCACCTGAGAACATACTATACCTGAATATTGTATTTTTATTTACTATTGCCACTCTGTCACATATGTAAAACGAGCCACGTACAGACATAATGAGGACTGTCTATCAATTATTATGAATTATTGCTAACGTGAAACACTTATGAGTGTTATTATTTAAGGTACGCCCCCACAAAGCGGCAAAGCGCCAGCTCAAAGCTCCAACATTTGACAACCCTAAGGGGCAAGAGGGGTTAAAACGGCCGTGAGCCCGTGCACCTAATCGCCGCTCGCTAACTGGCCTCCCCCTCCACCTTCGCGCGCGAACACAAAACAAAAGGCTCGATCGAAGTGACACTCGGCCCGTTCACCCCATTACGCTGTAGATGCTCAGGTATAACCTTGTGAGCACAGCTGGAGAGGTTCACTCCGTTATGCTGTATATGCTTAGGCTATGGCCTTGTGAGCGCAGCTGAGGTCCCAACCTCCACAACTCTCGCTGTAGATGCTCAGGTATAACCTTGTGAGCGCAGTTGGAGAGGTTCACTTCGTTATGCTGTATATGCTCAGGCTACGGCCTTGTGAGCGCAGCCGAGGTCCCAACCTCCACAACTCTCACTGTAGATGCTCAGGTATAACCTTGTGAGCGCAGCTGGAGAGGTTCACTCTGTTATGCTGTATATGCTCAGGCTACGGCCTTATGAGCGTAGCCGAGGTCCCAACCTCCACAACTCTCGCTGTAAATGCTCAGGTATAACCTTGTGAGCGTAACTGGAGAGGATTACTGTGCCGTATGATTCAAGCTCCTACTTCCTGAACGCAACCCTTCATCGACTCCGACAGCGGTTAGGAAAGGCGCATAGTCAACCCACCTGTTCTCCATCTGGTTTCTCCTATTCGTCAACACACTCATTATTATCTATCTTGCTTTTTATCATACATGAATACATATATTGAAAGTGTCGTGTCCGCGTATTGTGGGATCAAAATTATTCATCCATCTTCGAGGACTCTTTTCTACCCCTCAGACTACTATATGTGTTGAGGGTCGTCTGCTGGATGTCGTCCACGATCCAAAGGATCACCTTCCTTAGTATACCTCCCTGAAGGTACATATGGGGGCGGTCACCCCCTTTATCCTTCATAATTTGTTGTTTGTCTTGCAGGGTATGTCTGTTCGCGATCTACTATTACTATATGCATATGAAAATAAGGAAGCGAATGAATAAAGTGGAAGAAATCCTACTGAGATAATGATCAAACAATAATTACAAATTGTTCCAAAAAACAAAACAAGAATCATAATTGTGAAAGCATCAATGTTCAAAAATAAGTCTTATCTACAGCAAAAGAAGAATGTCAAAATAATGTGCTTCAAGGGGCCTTGGAGGAACAGGCCGGAGTGTCTGCAGGAATCCTGGAAGAGCTAGAGGGGATGTCCTTGGGATCTTTGCTGTTGGAGGCTCCCTGAGAAGATGAACCCTGCCCCCCATCCTTTGCCAATCCCTGAGGAGCTGATGAAGAACCACCGTAGGCTGATGGGGCACCAGTCTGAGCGAGTGGCGGATCAGAAGCCTTCTGCGGGGTTGGAGGAATTGTTCCCTTCTAAGTAGCTTGCGCGGCCTTCTTTTGGGCTTCTGCGGCAGCATGAGCCTCATACTTTTTTACTTCCGCCACCGTATCCTTCCCAAGGTACGAATAATCCAGCTCAGGATGATGCAGCCACGAAGTATACAGGAACTTGCTGCTCGCCTTTTTAGTGGCCTCCTCCCAAGCTTGTTTGGCCCGGAGGTCCGCTCTGCGATGCGCCACCCGTGCCTTAGCAAGTTCGCCCCTTGCCACGGTCAGGTCTTTCAGCGTTGCTTCATTATTCTTCTCAGCATCATCAGCTCGTTTTCTCTGAAGGACAACCTCCTCGGTGATCTTATCTACATCCTCGGTGGCTTTCGCGAGTGAGTCGGAGGCAGCAAGCCGAAGCCTCTTCTCCTTATCCGCGGTCTTGTCCGCGTCCTTGAGTTTCTGCTCCAGCTCAGAAATAGTCTTCTCAGCAGCCGCGGTCCCCTCTTTGAGACTCTGAACCTCCGCCTCCAGTTCCCTGTTCGCCTCCTCAAGAGCAGTCTTTTCTCCTATTAAGTCGGGGAAGTCCCGGTGCATTTTCATCATGGCCAACGAAACCTGAGGAGATAGCATATTAGTGACATATATGGGTACGGTATGTGATTACAAAGCAATAAACAGAACTTACAAGCACGCCGCATCGCGCAGTATAGTCAATCAACTGGTCGCCCCGAATGTGCTTCTGGTAGACATCCGGCTTGTTGGGACCCAGCAGCGTTGGCAGCCGATCCAGTAAGTCGTCGAAATATTCCCCCGTATTGGCCTCAGGGGTTGGTCTCTCGTCAGCTCCCCCCGTCATGGCCACCTTCTTCTTGCCCTTGCCTTTGGATCTCAAGCGCTTGGTAGGGGGCTCCAAGGCCTCCTCGTCCTCCTCTTCGGCCTCCGAATTTGAAGTTCCCTTCCCGGTGGTACCCCTGACCTGCTTCACGGTCTTCTTTGCCACACTTTTGAACCTCACCCCAGGCTGTTTGGCAGACGGAGCATCAGCTGTGCTTGATGGATCTGTTGACGGGGCTGGGGGCTCTTTTGAACCGGTTATCTCTACCTCCGGCTCCCCTGTCTTAGTTGCCGATGAGGAAGGGGGAGAGACCATGTCAAGATCCACCATAGTTTTGGGCTTCTTTGGGGCTGGAGCGGACGTTCCTTCACCAGGTTCTGTGAGGACGGATTTGACTTCCCGATCTTTTCACACACCGACGTCGAAGGCCAACTTCAAAGGCGCAGTCTCTGTCCCAGGTGCGAGCCCGTATTTCCTCAGGGAGGAGTTCTCTAGAAAATAATCGTCCTCGGGATCCTTCACCTCAGTGAATCTCTTCAGCGTTCTTGCCTCCTCGTCTGTGAGGCTGACCGTTCCTTTGACAAAAGCTGCATACAGAAATAAAGAATATTAGTGATAATGAGTCATGAAGACAAACGTGCAAATATTCCAGTAGCGAGCTGAAATAAGCCTACCAGGACCATTGTTGAAGTCAAAATGGACAAGTTCCTACAGGGACAGACATGTAGCATAAAACCATCTGGATTTATAGTCCCCTACATTTGATTTGTCAGTCTTCAGTGGCAGGAAAGCCTTATAAGGTGAGTTACGAGCGGTTATATAATAAATACCGTCTCGTTTAGTATCAAGAAGGTTGGTAGTGGACTTAAAGAAATAGAGGTTTTGAATTATATTTGTGGTCGGTGGCGGAAGATCGTTCTTGAGGAAGATATAGGCCAGGGTGGTTATTTGGCCGTAAGAATTCAGTGTGAGTTGGAAAGGGGCTATCTCCAGGTCATTTAACAAATTTATTAAGTAGGGGGAAACTGGGAACCTAAACCCCATCTTCACATGTTGGCGGCTGATCACTATGAATCCATCAGGAGGATCAGCCGCATGGTCGCGATGGGCAGGAACCATGACGCAACAAGTGGCAAGGAAATGGTATGCATCGGCCACGGTTTTAAGTTCTCCAAGAGTTATTTGGGAGTCATGCTGGTAAAAGGTCTGATATGCAAAGGTTTCCCCTCGCCCAGAGGAACTCGACGTGTCCTCGCTGCCCTGAGCGTTTGCACTTGAGGAGCCCCCATCGTGTTGAGGAGACCTCCCCCCGGAGCTTTCATCGCTAGACATGACTCGGCGGTATCGGAGCCCACGGCTTGACATCTACAAAAGAAACAGCCAATTAGGTCGCTGACAGCCAACCAGATTCAGAGAGCAAAAGAAACCTAAGTCCGCTAAGCCTAAGCGTCAAGCCGTGTGCCTAGGAAGCCATGAAAAATGGGGGGGGATAAGGGCCTCATTCTATAAAGTTTCCCTCCAGGTTTGAAGAAAGAAAGGAGAAGAAGCAAACAAAAAATATCTTATACTATTGCCAGACTTTACCGGACCAGAGACAGTACGGAGATTATCCGCCCTAACTGGTCCAGACTCTCCGATGAGCGAATGCCACACAGAAGATGAAAAGCAGCAACGACAAAAATAATGCGAACAAGGAAAAAGAGCTTTACCTTGAGTATGGTGGTCGCCGGAAGTTGCATGCAATAACCTCTTAGCAGGGTTGAAGAATCGTACAGGGGAAGAAGACGATGAAGATGCCTATGAGTCGTGAAAACGCCAGAAGAAGAATATGAGGGGGGTGTTTTTTCTTTTTAAAATAATTCAGCCCCAACCGTTGGATGAAGACAGCTGTGTAACCACCCCCAATCTGACGACGTGGCGTGATTCCCGGGATTTTGTCAACATGCAGTGTGTCAGTTGAGTGACGTGCATTAAATGCGTACGGCGCACGGTATGGCCTGTAACCGCTGTATGGGGAAGCTCCACGTGGCCTGGCAATAAAGTGGAATTCAAAAAGGTACTGTAACCGCCCTTTTTTTGTAACTGTTCCCGCCTATTCTGCTCGCCCTAGAATATATGTCTCCTGGTCCTCTGTAAAGCACCAAGAGCCAGTGGGCTTTATGTTATGGAGGAATTAGGGATCAGAATAATCGAGCCCAGACGGATCTACAGTGCAGGCCCAACGGCCCAGAAGCCCAATTATCCGCCATCCATCCAGTCCATTCTCCTGGAGACGGGACCCATTGGTGGGTGCTTATCGTGACCACTGTTCGCTACCGCTCATTCTGAAAGCTGGCTGTGACCGCTATATTCTCCGCCAATCAGATCGCCGTTTTCCCCGTCAGCTTTATTTGCTGAAGTTTGACCGTTGGTCTATGTCGCTGGCCGTTGGCTTTCATCTTTCAGACTCGTCGCTGGCCGCCATCCGTGATGACCAAACCTGCTCGCCATATTATCCGCCACAATCGGCCACCTGCCTCTTCGTCAATCCTGCCCAGACAGAGATATTCCCCAAGAGGAGCCATTCGTCAGAAATGTCCAACAAGCCGCTCTTATCCAAGATTATCCGACTGAGCTGACCGCTAGTTTCTGAACGTGACCGCATACCGACTCCTTCACTCGCGATATTGTCCTCCTCACTGCCATGACCAGCTGCGGATACGCCGACTCATAATCCGCCTCTTCGACTCTCCAAGTAGCCAGACTTATCAGAGATTCTCTTGTTCTCTTAACTGACTCGGTACTCAGTCTACCGAAAAATCAATCCGCCTCGTTCCTGATAAGTCTCGGGTCAACAGAAGTCAGCAACGCCATGCAGAGTACAGTTTCGAGACTTGCCATGCACGCTACATTCGCCAGAAGTTGTGATCTCAACCTCGATAACCCATCATGGCATATCCGACCCAATCATCAGAAATCTCCCTCAGGCAGACCTCAGATGCGACGGATTCGACCGCATTTAATGTATATTCGGCCGCATTTAATGTACTGTCAGCCGCATTAATTGAGATTCCGGCGCATTAAATGCTGTCTGTCAGTAACTGTAGTTAACTGTTTACTTTTGTCTTATTATGTTTTACTGTAGCATGTCCCATTCCTCTATAAATAGGGGGCAATTTTTACAGTAAAAGAGATCCAGTTTTTGAGTGTCGTTACTCTGTCGAAATAGTGAGAGAGTGAACAGTGGACGTAGGCATTTTTTTGGGCCGAACCATTCTAAAAATCTTCTGTGTTTCCTCCTCCTCACCTCTAACCTCTCTTTCTAATTCTCACTGCTTTACATGCATTCCATTGACTGTCCGAAACTACAGCTTGAGCCCTAAAACAACCTCGTTGACTAAGGAAACCATTTTTTGGCGTTATCACTCTCATTCTTCTTCTCTTCTTCTACTGCTTCTTCTTCTTCTCTTCTTCCTTTCTTCCGTTTCTTTTTCTTTTATTATTCTTCTTCCTTGGAGTTGGGTTCACTCCAATCTGAGTTCTTGAGAACCCAGAATCTGGGTTCTTGACAAACCCACATCTGGGTTCACGAAATGAATCCAGATTTAAATGAACCCAGATATATATATATATTTTTTCAGTTTGATTGATGGTTTTGATTTTAGTGATGATGTTAGGTTTGATGGTTTTGTGGGAGATTGATAATATTGGGTTTGATCGATGATGTTTGATGTCATTTTTTGGATTTCCAAGAGTGGATTATAATGTTGGCTAGTTGATTGATGATGTTAGAGATCATTTTTTGGGTTTTCAGTCATCTGGAAACCTAAATCTGGGTTTCCACTGGAAACCCAGAATGTGAGAATAGAAGGGGAGATAAACAAGAGGCAGGAAGGGGGAGAAGATAAAGAGAAGTGGATGTGGAGGAAGACTAATGATTTTGAATTGGAAGAAGATTCATGTGGGAGAAGATTGATGATTGATGAATTTGAGAACCGGTTGAAATTGAAATGTTTAATTTTTATTTATTTTATTTTATTTTTTTAACATATATTTTTAAATCAATCTCTATTTAATATATATATTTTATTTAATTTATTTTAAAATTTTAAAAGAAAAATAAAATTAATATCAAAAGATAATATTACCCTCCCTCAGTTAAGTGTAACTATATTCATTAACAGTAGAGGGGTAAATAATAATAAAGATGAAAATATTACTCCGACTGTAAAAGCGTTTCAACCAGGTAGTTAAATTATAATTTGCTCATATATAAAAGAATTAATACCACAATATATATATATATATATATATATGGAAATTACAATCAATACCCAGTTAAAAAGAATTAATTTTGTTTTTACCCATTATTTTTTTTAAAAAAATTGTTTTTAACCCCTCAAACAAATTAATTTCATCATATACCCAAATTACCCATAATACCCTTATATATTTTTACCCATAAACTCTCAACTTTTATAATTTTATAAAAAACCGACACGTGAAATTATATATATATATAAAAGAACCAATACCGCAACATGGGAATCGATGAAACCAACCGTCCAAGTGGGTTTCATTTGTGGCATTACTGTGGTATAAAATCCATTGTAGTGGAAACTATGCAATTCTAAAACTTTTCGTGTACATTATTAATAATATTTTCATTATAATAATATTTTATTTATAATTAAAATATAATTAAAAAATTATGATAGAATTAATGATATTTATATATTTAAATATATTAATATATTTAAGAAAGTAACTTGAAAAATGAATGTTTAAATTGTAAATTAAAATATAATAATTTAATTCCAAAATAATTTGGGATAAAATGTATTAAGATTTTTTTTTTTTTTCAAAAATATTTCTTGTAAGTATCAAGGGAAAAAAAATAAATTTGTGTAATCTAAATTAGGGTAAATTAGAAAATATGATATTTTGATGATGATAAATTTGAAATAGAATCTTTTAAATATGTTTAAGTGATTTACAATTAAATTAAAAACAAAAATTCTAGGTTTTCTCTTTTAGTTGTTTTTTGGGTAGTTTTAAATGGTTTAGTCATTTAAAAAAAACAAATAAAAATAATCTAATTGATACAATTTAATACCATTAACTCCAAGTATTTATAAACTATATATATGGAAATATAAAAGAAAATTATAACATGTAAATTTCTAGATGCTTTGATCTGAAAAGGCTAAAATTTAGTAAAGACAGTATGGAGTTTCTAATTTGATTTGTCTAAGAATTTTTTGGTTTGGGACTCAAAAGTCAAGAATATGAGTTTTATTTTTCATTTCAAAGCTACTCACTTTACTTAAAATACCACCAGTTTCGGTAGTCCCGACCCTCACCATAGTTACCCTACTCCTTATAATCTTTTTGGCCATTGCTTGGCGTCCATGGCCTCCCCATCTAAACAAAACCAATGGCTATGGTTATCTCTCTTATTGAAGTTTGTCCACTTGAAGTACCACGTGGGTCCACTTCTCACCGCCAACATAATCGTCCATACAATTTGGTGCGACACATTGTTAGGATTTTTTATATTTCCTATTATGGGTTTACATATTTAATAACAATTATGTTATGAGCTATTTATTTTAATAGGGCCAAATAAGTGATCTATTAATTGGGCTCTAGAAATATCTATTGGGTATGGACTTTAATGTGTAGAAACCTAATACTAATGGAATTAGGGTTAATGGGAACCTAATTAGATTAGTATATAAAGAATGCTAAAAGGGTTATGGTCCCCAATTCAAATCAATAATATTTTTTTCTCTTTCTCCTTCCCCATTCAAGAAGAAAAATTACAGAGCAACTAAAGAGATTTAACTGTGGAAGATCCAATCTTATTCAAGTTTATCAACATGAATTCATGTATGTTTTCTCTATAATAATTCTTAATAATTTAATATGAGTTTCAAGATTATGATATAGGTTTATACCTATTAAAGATTTATCCAATAAATGATATCAGAGCCTACTTATATTAAATCATTAAGAGATTAATTGGTTTGATTTATTATTGTTGTTACGGAAGCATGAAGGAAAATATATTGATTTTGCTTGATAGATATATATTTTTTCGCTTGCGTTTGTTTGAGTGTTTTGTTTTGAAACCAATTGAAGAGCATATAAATATAATATAGTTGAAAAGTCAAAAAGGGTACTCACGGGTTTGCTTTTGGTACGTATTCATTGGATGCTAGTGTTTTTTTGTTGTTTGTTTAAGCTTTCTATTCCCGTGTGTAATCCGACTTCTTTTTATAATGATGGTGCTTTTCTGTGTTTCAATTTTGCACCGTGCATATCCTGGATTCGGAAATATTTATGGATTCGAAAATATTTATCAGTCATTCAATTACTTTTGCTTATAAATAAGTTATATATATATATATTAATGCCAGTATATATACAAAACCAACAATGCTAGCATGATAATTAAATTGATGACTATTTTATTTTGGTTTGAAAAGATTCAGTCTGTGAATATATGTTGTAAAATAAATTATTGAAATTTATTGCAACAATTATATTATATTGTTTTGGTTAGGAAATTAAAAAAAAAAAATCTGATATTTCAAAATAAATTGAATTAAAATTATATGTTATCAAAGTAACCTCTATAATATAAATTCATTTATTTTGAAATATTAAGATGTGTATGTCTATTATTTATGTGAATAATGACCGGCCCAAAGGAAGGTTATTAGTTGACCAAATAATGCGCATACCTGTGGTAATAAATATGTGATGATTATTAGGTTTTCCATGTGAGTAATAAGTCGGTCCAAAGAAAGGCTTACTACTTGACAAGATTAATTGTTAATATTTGATTACTACACGGAGAGTACCACTTACAGTTGATATTTCTGTCCAAAAACTAAACGTCAATGTTGTGCTAGGTATCTTCTTTTAGAGCCCACTATTATGGAAATTGTTTAATCATGTCATGTATGAATTTGTTAATTGAGTATTTTTTTTTTTATTGTGATATGATTATTGATTGTGAGTTTGTATTTGATTTTGTTCTCGATTTAGTTACTTCTGCTTCAACAATATCTGCCAATATTAATTCCATTCCTGTGCTTAATGGCACGAATTTCAAAAATTGGAAAGAGAACGTTATGATTGTTCTCGGTTGCATGGATCTTGACCTTGCGCTTCGGGAAGAACGACCTCCATCTCTTAATGAGAATAGTTCTGCTGATGAAAAGGCGAGAATGGAGAAGTGGGACCATTCTAATCACATGAGTCTTATGATCATGAAACGTTCCATTCCAAAAACTTTTAGGGGCTCTATGTCTGAAGAGGAAAGTGCTAAGAAGTTTCTTGAGGAAATAAAACAACGTTTTGCGAAAAACAAAAAGGTTGAAACAAGTACCCATTTGACGAAACTTGTTTCAATGAAGTATAATGGAAAAGGGAACATAAGGGAGTACATCATGGAGATGTCTCATATCGCTTCTAAACTAAAGACACTAAAGTTATAGCTGTCTAAGGATTTGCTGATACACTTAGTTTTGATTTGTTTTCCTACACAATACAGTCAGTTTAAATAAAAGCTTCCAGATAAGGGCAATAAGGCTTAGCAGGCAGTAATACTACTGTTTCAGGCAATATTGTTTGTTGGTCTTATGATTGTGTTTGATATACCGCATTCGATTAGACTGGATACAATACAATACCTTATCTAATGCTCTATATTTTAATGGATTGATAAGATTAGATATAATTGATCAAATAAGTATTTTCTTGAAATAAATCAATAACTTTTAAATAAAATAAATATATTTTTAGATTATATATTAATAATGCATATAGTAATTTACAATAAAGTTTAAGGTAAAATATAAAACATTTTAACAAACTTACAATTATTTTTAATTAATTTAATATTCATAATAAATAATAAGTTTGAAAGTTAAACCATATTATCATACATAATAAATAATCTAATTATAAAAAAAATAAAAACCAATTCCACAAACAAAGGAATCAATGAAACCTACCCTCCAAGTGGGCTTCGTTTGTGCGGCTATTGTGGTACAAAATCCACTGCAGTGGGTGCTTTGCAATTCTAAAACATTTTATGTAAGTATTAATAATATTTTATCCATAATTAAAATATGATTAAAAAATATGATAAAATTAATGATGCTTATATATTTAAATATATTAATATATTTATAAAAGTAACTAGAAAAATGAATGTTTAAATTATAAATTAAAATACAATAGTTTAATTCCTAACAATTTGAGATGATAAATATAAGGTTTTTATTTTCAAATATATTTCTAAGCATCAAGTGAAAAGACAAAATAAATTTGTGTAGTATATAAATTAAGATAAATTTGGAAATATGCTATTTTGAGAATGATAGATTTGAAAAAGAATATTTTAAATAATTTTCATTGATTTGCATTTTAAGTTAAAAGTAAAAGATTCTATTTTATTTTTCTAGTTGTAAGCGGTAAAAACAAATAATCTCTAAGTACTTATAAACTATATACATGAAAATATAAAAGAAAATTATAACAAGTAAATTTCTAAGTGCTCTGATCTACAAAAGCTAAAAATCTAATAAAGACAATATGAAATTTGTAATTTGATTTGTCTAAGAAATTTTTTGGTTTGAGAGTACTCAAAAGTCATGAACATGAGTTTTAATTTTTAATTAATTTTGATTATATGGTTCACATTAATATATATATATACACACACTATTGTAAAAAGTAATGCTTCATCATGAATTAATTATTATTCAAATTAATAGCTTTATTTAATCATGTATACCCTTAGGATAGTTAACGTGTATCCTAAGGGTATAGGTTAATATCCATGATCAACCAATAAATTGATACAAGAAAAGGAAAAGATAAAGACAGAAAAATGAATAAAAAAATTCAATGGTTGTTTGTGAATTAAATACTAATTTTTTAGGTATTAGAGCATATGTTAACCCTACCTTTTAATCAAATATAATATATATTACGGATTTTCATCAATGAACTCTTCATTAGTAATTGAATATAATAAGTTGAGATATCATTAACTTTATTGTTAATTTTCCTTGGCTTGATTCTCATATGGTCAATCCCGTCCTCTTCTTTGTCGAGAACCAAGCAGACTTCTTTGAATAAAATACCTAACTAACCCTGTAGAAATTTTATTTATTTTTGTGAGAAGGTCTCGGGACTGACTTCTTGTTGAGAGTCGGAGAATTAGATAGAGATGTTTAGAGAGGAAGCTACCTAGGAAGCTTTCCTGCAATGTTTTTCAGGTTGCTCACACCACAAAATGTTGCTTAATTTCAAAGCCATTAAATTCTATCTCCCATTTTCTCTATTTCCTCTTCAAGCTTATCAAATTTAATCAAAGTTTAATTCGTGACCAGGATGACTTGATAACAAAATCCTCTTTCTGTTGCAGCAATTATTCGATCCCATTGATGTATGGACCTTTAAGTGCATTTGATATGTATATCATACAAACAGCTTCACAAGCTATACTAATTGAGATCGATTGTATTGTGGATAAGACATTGGCTTGGAACAAAATATAAAATTAAAACTTTTATTGAATTCATTTTAGCTGTTTTGAAATGAAAATCAATTTGATGAACATAAATTTTTTTGGTGCATTTGCACGTGGGGTAGATCACCTTCAGTTCTTTCAAAAGCACTAAGATACTAAACTATATGGAGATATAGAAGGAATTGATTATGAGTAAACTTCTAGCTAAGTAGGTACTTTCGTATAGAGACAAGAAAAGAATTATCAATTTGATTTTCCAAGAAAGTCACTCATACTTGGTGTTGGATTCCAAAGGAAAGAATGTCTTGGATTCTAAAGTAAAGGACGTCGCTGATATGTAATTCTTAAATTAATTCACACATAAAAGCGTGTAACTAGACTTTAATATAAATCATCTCAATACAATCCTATTAACATTATTTTTAGATTACAAAATAAATAAAAGAAGTTTCCAAAATAAATAAATAAATAAAAGAATTTTATATTATTTTTTCATGACCAGAAAAGACTTTTGGATTGATGTTAATTTGATAGAATAAAATGATTATATTATTATTATTATTTTTGTAGTTATTAAGTTCTTCGATCTTTCCTTGCTTCAAAAGTAAAATACTAAACAGTCCATTATCATCATAGTTATACATGGGTGGTAACTTCCAAGACTTTTCTCTCTTCAATCTTATGATTGTTGATTACGGTACTCCATGAAGTTTCTTATTAATTCAATTCGGACTTTGTTTTTCTTTGCGAGGGAAGAAACTCTAGTATCGATTTTCAACCCTTTATAAGTCTTTGAAGCATATACACTAGGCATATAAGTTTTTTAAATTTTAATTCATGTTGTTTATGTGTTCCAATCTCCTGGATTGGACTAATTTATCTTAATGTTTGTTTCTTGTAGCAAGTCATACCAAGTTATGGATGAGATTCATCGGGGCCACCAGGGCCATGGGCCGCTCGAGCTGAAAACCTACACAAAAATCTACAAATGTAATGGCTGCAAAGAGCTTGGAACTGGGTCACGATACAGCTGCGAGCAATGCGATTTCAATCTTCACAGAGAGTGCCTGTTGCCTAAATGCGAGACACCCCATGCCTTATTCAAAAGGTTCACTTTCTATTTCTTTGCTCGACTTCCTCGTGACGAAGATGGAAGAATAAAGGAACGAATCTGCAATGCCTGTGGGAAACCTGTAACCGGTTTCGCGTATCTCCGTCAAGACAACAATATGTGTTTGCATCCATTTTGCCATAGCCTTCCAAGTAATTTACAAGTTGATGATGTTCAGTTGTGGCTTTTCGATGAGGCCTTATCTACGTCGAAATGCTTATGGTGCAAAAAGAAATGGCTTGGAGACGGTAACCCTGCTGTTCCAGGCAATATTTCAGGCTGGTCTTATGCGTCGACATGCAAGAAATATCATTTCCATGTGTATTGCTGCAATGAAATGATGCTTGAAAACAGGTTAGAGTTTTTCATTCGAGGCGTCTCGGTCAAAACAAGATGTAGTAGTAGTAATATGGATATGGCAATGATGCTAGTTATCACTAATGCTGTCCTGGAGCTTCTATCGGTTGTTCTTGATCAAATTTCTTCCATCGACAAACTTCGATGTGCTTTATTTGGTATGTTAATTTCTTTCGCCGCCTTGTTTACGTGCATCTTTGAGGTCATACACGAAGCTCGAAAGGACAAACTTATTTGGAGTTGGAAGGGCACCTTGCCATTACCTTGGTGTTATTTTAGAGATCAAAGACAGAAGCCTTTTGGGACTTTTAAGGATATGGTTGGATTGGTTTGCGCTTTTGGTCAGTGCCTTGTTGCAACCATGAGGTATTGTTTTCTTCGAAAACATGGTGATAGCCCTATTAAGATATCTGTTTTTTCTATTATCTTCGCCTTTGGTTTATTATTTTCTCAAATTTTAAAGACTCGAGAGAGGCAAAACCAAGTTAGTGAAGGTCATCAAATGACGAGCCAAATGAGTGAAGACGATCAAATGCCTCTTGTGTAAAAATGCAATAGATATTAATTCAATGTTTTTAATTTATGATAATGTACGTATTTTAGAAAATTTCAATTTGATCAACATATCATCGTGGCTTGTGAAGATGTGTAAAAAACTCAGTTTTACATATAACTTGAAAGGCTTTTCTACATTTCTTTTAACATTAAAGGAAAAATTCAAAAAAGTATATGTGACACTTGGAAATTAAAAAAATAAAATAAAATGAAACACCTTTGTGATTTCGGAATTAGGTAAAATATTGACATGGCAGTACTTGAGAAGACATTGAACATTGAAGTAACTACAAGTTAATCCCTAGCTACTAACTTGAGATAAAAATTATATTGTAGGAATTAAAATAATAATTACATTTCTAGTAATGTAATCTGAAAAAATAAACCGTTGACAGTAAGCAGTTCTTAACTTGATTTGCTTTGGAAGTCTTTGGTTTTACACCCAAAAGTCAAAACAAAGACATTTTTTTTTTTTAATTTAATCAATTTAAATTGTAGAGTTCACACGTAAAAGTGTATTAGATAATTATAACAAATAATACGTCATGTTGAATTGATTATTGATTAAATGAATACTTATTTACTTAATGAAATTACAAATAAATTTTTCTATATTCAAAATAAATTGATATGTCTAACTCTATTATTTAAAATTTAATTAAGATATATGATTTCATCTTAATATGGTCGACCCTGGTCATTTTCATTGTAGGGCGCCACGCAAACTTTTTTGAAATAATGCCATACCTTTTTCATATATAAATTCTATTTTTTATTTTCGAAGGTCTCAAGACTTGCTTCTCGGTGTAAGTGTGAGAATTAGATAGAGATATTTGGAGGAAGCTGCCTTGGAATCTTTCATGCAACGTTTTCCAAGTTTCACACCAGAAAATAATGTTGCTAAGCCATTGAATTCTCTCTCCTAATCTATTATTTTTCCTTTTCAAGCTCACACCAGAAAATAATGTTGCTAAGCCATTGAATTCTCTCTCCTAGTCTATTATTTTTCCTTTTCAAGCTCATCAAATCTATTTCTTGATCATTTTCAAGCTCATCAAATTTACTTCTTGATAAGGATGACAAGAATCCCCTATTCTTGGCAATATTATTCCAATTGCTTGAAACTTATTTAATAATTATCAAGTCATTAATTAAGTGGATGATTTGTTATTCTTTTTACGTCTCTCTTTTTTTAGAGTCAGCTGTGCCAATTTAAAATTTTAACTTAAAAAAAGGGTATCAATGTCCATCCATTTGTCTTTATTACTTAATTTATAAACAAAGTGAATGAATTGAATGTGAAAACTAATTTTTTGATTGAACAAAAATAAATAAATAGATATTGAAGTCAGTTTTCAAAATTAATATAACTTTAACTCTTTTTTAAATACCATTTGTGATGGAACCGACCTTGAACTTGAAACGTTTCAGACTGAATTGATATCTTCTACCATCAAGTCACATTGTGAATTGCTTTATGATTTTTTTTTTTACTTCAGTAGTCATACAATTAGGTTCAGTGATTGGATATTTATCAAAATCTAATAATCTTTTTACCTTCTATCTTTAAAAATTAATTTTTTTTAACATTTAGATTACAATAAACATTTATTGTCTCAACAACTATATTGAATCATTATTTAATATGGTTTTATAGTAGAAAAAATTCATTCATATTGACGATGTTGCAAATTAAAATCACTACCTGGCATGTGGTATCAAATAGTAAAAAACAAAAAGGACTATATTAAACCAAGATGTAGGATGGTCCTATTATCAATAAGATAATGTCACATACCCGTTAGTGGTATTTCAAATAATAATAATAATAATGCCACACAACCAAAAAAAAAAAAACTTGCAAAAAAATTAATCTAAATGATGCGATGGGTGATTTTTCCAATCTTATTTCCCACATTGTCATGCAATTTATATGGTTATGCTAAATCTCGTACTATATGATTTAGATTCATTTTCAAATAAACTTTTAGAATGTACAGAATTAGAACAGATGAAATTTCGTACATAATTTAGCTATGGGCTTTAACTAATTCTTAAGACATAAAAAAGTGTTTTTGACGTCAAATGAAAAAACAAAAAGAAAAAAAAAAATCCTCAAAAAAACAAAAAGAAAAATGTTTTTGGGCTTAAAAAGCCCAAATAAAAAAAAATTGTTGGGCTGTTTTCTCTTGAACCCAAAAACACTTTATCACGTCTAATGGACATGTTAAAAGCACGGTGAGAAGACCGTGTTGAAGCAGAGGAAGAAGAAATGGCAGGAAGAATAAGCTACTGCTCTGTACAAAACAGTCTCTGGTTACTAAACCCTCTACATTCAAAAGCAACAACCACCCACTTCAAGAATCGTCTCACTTTTCCTCGTAATTTGTTCTCTTTCTCCAAAAGAGCTCTGCTTTGCACTTGCTCCCTCGCCAATGGTACCAACACCACTGAATCTGCTGACCCTTTTGTCCTCACCACTCCTCTTTATTACGTCAATGCCCCTCCTCACATGGGCAGTGCTTACACCACCATTGCTGCTGATGCTATTGCTCGTTTTCAGGTACCGCTCTTCATTGAATTTCCACTTCTGTTTCTGTTTTTGTTTCTTTGTTACAATTGCTATGAAGAATTGAGAAGAGAAGAGCTTGGAAATGACTTATGTTATTGGTGATAATAGTGGACAATGATGTTTCTGAGATGGGCTTTCATTTTTACTTTTTTGGGCTATACAAGTTGTAAGTAAATTGTTTATAAATTTTTCATGTGCACAAGTTGAAACTGAACTCTCTCACTGAAGAAGTAGCACTACTTGTGTGTTTTTGGAAACTGAAAAAATAAATTTGGTCCAAAGCTTTGATTTTGGAATTGGAATTAACAGTAGTAAGCAGTTAACATGGAAAAAGATGGTGACTTTTTTGACCATGGAAGTGGAACTCCTCTATATTGCAATTTTCTTGTACACTTCAATTGTTCTAGTATTGGAGATGATTTTTAGATTGAAATTTGATTTAGAAGGGCTGATTCTTATTGATTGTATTTTATGGTAGAGGCTTTTAGGGAAGAAAGTTATATTCATCACTGGCACAGATGAACATGGAGAGAAGATTGCTGCTGCGGCTGCTGCCAGTGGTTCTAGTCCTAGTGAGCATTGTGATGTCATATCTCAATCTTACAAGACCCTCTGGAAAGATGTAATTTGGTTTTCCAGTATAAGATTTCACTTTCCTAGAGTTTTGCTCATTATTGCAACTGTAGTTTTTACTATTTTTGGGGTTGTTTGATTTCACTTTCTGATTGCAGTTAGATATTGCTTATGACAAGTTCATCCGGACAACTGACCCTAAACATGAAGCAATTGTGAAGGAATTCTATTCTAGGGTTCTTGCCAATGGTGACATTTACAAGGCAGACTATGAGGGCTTTTATTGTGTAAACTGTGAAGAGTATAAAGTACTATCTTATGTTTACCTCTACATTCTATTTAGTGTATTTTGGGATTTTGGATGAACATGTTACATGAGTAGTTAAGAATTTATTATGATTAAGAGGGATTTTTATGCACACATGTAGCTGCTAAGAGATTGGGTACAATAATCACTAAAAACTCAGGAGATTAAATGGAGTGAAAACTTTAATTAGTTTGCTTTTCAGTCATTTAATTAACACTTTAGCATCCGTGCATTCAATCCTTTATTTTGTATTCCTTTTTTTCTTAAATTTCTTTTAAAGTTGACTATTGTGTGTTCTTCAGCTACATAATATTATTTTCTCTGTACATTCTTCAGGACGAGAAAGAGCTACTGGAGAACCACTGTTGTCCTATCCACCTAAAGCCATGTGTTGCACGGAAAGAGGATAACTACTTCTTTGCGTTGTCTAAGTATCAAAAATCATTGGAAGAAACCTTGACACAGAATCCAGATTTTGTGCAGCCATCATTCCGCTTGAATGAGGTGAAGAAAATGCTAATTTATTTCTTTCTGTTTTTTTGGGGGGGGAAATATCTCTTTTTTCTAATGTCTATAATATTCAATTTTAATCGACTGTTTTCGTGACATTAGTATTTATCTCTAGCCTAACTTTTCTCCAGGTGCAAAGTTGGATCAGAAGTGGCTTAAGAGATTTTTCTATTTCTCGGGCATCTGTTGATTGGGGCATTCCTGTTCCTAATGACTCTAAGCAAACTATATATGTTTGGTTTGATGCTTTACTAGGGTATGATTTTTTTCATCTGATCGTATTAACTTATACCATCTTTATTGCTGAATTCTTGATTGCTATGATTGCAAAGCATTCAACTTCTTTATAATGCAAAAATAAAGCAGCAGAATTGTTTTCAGTTTTCATTGTCCATTTTCACCACTGTTTGTTGGAAATCAAAGAGGGATAATTAAAATTTTGTTTCATATAGTATTTGACATGTCTTTTACTTTTCATCATTTGTGGTTTTAGTAATCCTATTATAATAAAGTTCCTGGCAACTATCTGTTTCTTTGAAGCAGTTATGTATCAGCTCTATCAGAGTACAAGGATCAATCTGATTTGCAAACTGCTGTTTCGTCTGGTTGGCCTGCATCACTGCACTTGATTGGCAAGGTATAGCAGTTTTATTGATTTTTACATAGACATTCAAATTACAAATATCATCTTCAATGAGATAATTTTGTTGGTTAGATCTCTTGCAGTGACCTAGAGGCCTAGTGATTTATGTCCCTCTCACCAATGACCAGTCATATGCGTTTTATATTCAGAGTACTGATATTTCTTTTATTTTTGGTTGATTGTTCTATAGGATATTTTACGTTTTCATGCTGTTTACTGGCCGGCTATGCTAATGTCTGCTGGACTTAGCCTTCCTAAAAAGGTGTTTGGCCATGGATTTTTGACAAAGGTAAGTAAATATCAAACCCAGTAAAATAATATTAAAGTAAAGATATATTATTCTCTTCATGGAGATCATTTGATCTTAGAATCCTTACTCAAGTATTTGGACCATGTAAATTCTATCTTGTGTTCATCAAATGCCACAGCTTTTGGAGCCTTTATCATGCATTAGGTGTAACATATTCTGCCTTCTGCTGATGACTGGCTTCTTGTTCACTATTGAGTTTCTTAAGTGTTGCATCCAATGAGCCTAATGATTTATGTAAGACGGAAAAAAAAATGTAATATGGGGTTCTGTGTTAAAGATGACGAAGTCAAATTTTTGAGAGGTTGTAGGAGTCTGTCATGGTAGGATCATTGTGTTAGATAGAATATAGTTTACAGGTGTACTTGGTGTCAATTGAATGGGGGAAAAAGGTTAAATCCATAAATAGCAGTTAAAAAAGATAAATGAGTTGGATTTTGTATTATATTGAAAGTGGGGTGGATCTTTACATCAAGATTTTTCTCATTGAAAGAAGTAATGAAAAAGAGTATTAAGACTAATATGAAAGAGAGTATTAAAACTAGTGTTAGATACTTGTGTTATATATTAATGATTTCTCTTGAGCAAACTTTTTCTCATGGTGCTCATCTATCGAGAGTATCTTAAACCTTGATATTTCACCGCTGTGTTCCTCTGGAACATGAAATGTTTTGTTGTTTGTGCAGCTCAATTTGACTAGAGTTAAGCTAGTGAGCTAGTCTTTTAATATGTATATATATATATATATATATATGTTGTACACTTGATTTTATTCCATGTGGCAATGCTTTTTATTTTGAAAATTATAGGATGGCATGAAGATGGGGAAGTCACTAGGGAATACACTGGAACCAAATGAATTGGTCCGTAATTTTGGTCCTGATGCAGTCAGGTACTTCTTCCTCAAGGAGGTGGAATTCGGGAATGACGGGGACTATTCAGAAGAACGATTTATTAACATAGTCAATGCCCATCTTGCCAATACTATAGGTATGTTTTGACATCACTGTTGATCTTTTCGGTAGATTATTAGGGCCTATTTATTTTTTGGATCCTGAGACAAAGGTGGAAAAACATGACCTTAATGCAGGAAATCTTCTTAGCCGTACTCTTGGGCTTCTTAAAAAGAATTGCCAATCAACTTTAGTGGTTGATTCCACAATTGCAGCTGAAGGAAGTGCATTGAAGGACACTGTGGAAAAGCTAGTAAGTTTGCATGAAATCTCTTATATGTATAATCCTTGTACGAAAAATACTTGTGTCTTAAATGATTGCCCTTTCTTTGTTGAGAAGACTTGATGGAGAAACATAGTATAATCATAACCTGTTAACCATTCTGCAGAACATTTATGGCTTCAGCTTACTTTTGCTCATTAGGTTTGATTGCTTCATTCGTACACATGGTAGGTCTGTTGACACTTGACTGCTGCATATTGCCATTGCATTCTTTTCTTTTTAAGTTTGCCGGACAAACTAGTTCCATGGCCTCTAACTGTAGTCTTACTGACCTCTTAATTTTTCCTGTTCTGTTTGTTAGAAGATCCTAATTCCCATCTTTTGTTTGTTTCTACCTTTACAGGTTGAAAGTGCCTGTGTTCATTATGAAAACCTATCTCTGTCATCAGCATGTGAGGCTGTAGTAGAGATTGGTAATGCTGGGAATTCTTACATTGATGAGCGTGCACCATGGTCTCTTTTTAAGCAAGGGGGCGATGCTTCTGAAGCTGCTGCAAAGGTTTCTCCCTCTCCGTCTCAATCTTTTGATTAAATTGAAAGAAGCAAATCATTCCTAAGGAGAAGTTTCTCATTTACCATTTTGTTTCTTTGACAAGACCTTTTCCATGATAGCCCCACGTTTCATGTCTATTGCCATATAAATAATGCATTCTTCTGAGACAATGGGCAAACTTGTTGCTACTCGTGAAGTACGAGCGACTTAAATGCTATTTACTACATTTTATCTCATAACCAGAGTTTCGCCTTATTGGACCACATGTCTAAACCTAAGTTCGGTTGGCCTTGCATGCTATCTTGTCGATGAAGCTGTTCTTAGAACTTATTCTTTTTGGTTTTGGGGCAGGATCTTGTTATTATATTGGAAGTAATGAGGATCATTGCAATTGCTTTATCGCCAATCACACCAAACTTATGTTGGAGAATATATGAACAGCTTGGCTACTCAAAGGAACAATTCAACAGTACCACCTGGGTCAGTCTCTCATACACACTCATATTTAGGCTGGTACCTGAAACATAATTTTTTAGGTAGTTCTTTTACTAAATTAATCTGACTGATTTTTTAATGCAGAATGATGCCAAGTGGGGTGGACTAAAGGGTGGTCAGGTTATGGCTCAAGCTAAACCACTCTTCGCAAGGATTGAACAGAAAACAGAAACAGAAGATGGTGATAAACCAGGAGCTAAACCGGTAGTGAAAAAGGAGAAAAAGCCTAAGGCACAAGCAGTGGCAGAAGCTTAGAATTACCATTTTTTTTATATTTGCCACCTCCTCACACTAATTTTTCTTATACATAATCACCATTGTTTACCATAAATTCACTAAGTTAAAAATATTCTTTAAACAATTTTTAGATATTGCACATGTTTATTCATTGATTTTGGTATGTACTTCTTAATCTTTCTGCTAACGATTGTATGGTTCTCTTGGAGTTATGTTTGGGATATTGTTCAAGTATGTTAACTCGCAGCAGGTGGGCGGTGCAGTTGGCACCACTCTCTTTGTCTTTCCTTATTCAGACGAAGGTAACAGCCAGATTGATTTTGTTGGTTCTCTTGAATCCGTTTTGCTGGTCATGGATTGCTATGTTAACAGGCTGCATACTTAAATGTGACTTGGATTAAACAGTTCATTTGCCACTATCTTATCAAAACCCCATTAAGCAAATCGAAGTAACAGGTACTAACACTGATAACTGGAAGCAGAATGTACAATAATGGACCACAAAATGATAAAAGCTTCTTTCATTATGTCAAACCAAATACCGTCCAAATTCTCAACAAGGATATTCTAATTAAATGAATGAACTAATATGTAAAATATGAGCCTATAGCAGCCGCTTATTAAAGCACCTTATAATGTACTATGAAATGAAAAAGAAAGAGACTATACGATATAGCAAGAATCTCTCAAGAACTCCAGCTCATAAGCCTCCCCGTGCATAGTATATTTAGTGAAGTTCAGTTCTTTCTAGGAACACCAAGCCTGAGACGGAAATCATCCTCCATGAGGGGAAGGCCATCACGCAGCTTGATCTTGGGTTCCCATCCTAGCAACTCCTTTGCTTTTGTGATGTCAGGCTTTCTTTGGCGAGGATCATCAGGGGTGTTTTCCACCATTGCGATTTTCACATTGGGATTGATCAGCTGTAGATCACGTGATTGGGTAATAAGTTTCAGTGAACACATAAAAATTCACTCATTCTCATGTTATTTCAAGTTTGCATCTAATGGTGATTTTCAAAATATGATAAGCCTGTGTTGAGTAAAAGGAATACTAAAATGATGCTTTATTAAAGGGTCAAGAATTGAGAAGGGTAAATAGAAGACTGACCTCTTTGACATTCTCCGCAAGCTCGAGCATTGTAAATTCACCTGAAATGGAAAAACTAAGTTAATATTGGCAACAAAGTACGTTCTTCAGAATTAAGAATTTCTTTTTCCTTCTCCTTATGCGTCAAAGATTTTCATATAATCACCTGGATTTCCAATGTTGATAGGACCGGTATTATCTCCTTCCATAAGCCGAATAAGACCATCAACCTTCAATATTTAAAATGAAGTTTTGAGAGGCAATACAACTTATATATGTACGGTAACCAACACAAAAAATTAACTCTAGCATACCATGTCTGAGACATAACAGAAACTCCGTGTTTGTGTTCCAGGCGCTTGAACGGTCAAGGACTCACCACTGCACAACAGATTAATAGCATAAGAGAACAATTATGATGGAGCTAAGAATTGCTTAAGGAGAATAAAAGTAAACCAGGCCAAACTGGAATCAGGGGATGGAATATGGACTAACAATGAAGAGCATTAACTGTGCAGACAATGCAAAGAAAGAAGAACAAGTTGAAAAAAAAAGATGCTCATAGCCACTAGAAAATCAACAAACCAGTGATGAGGTTTTAAGAGAGCTTACCGGATAGCTTGAGCAATAAAATTGCTAACAACACGGCCGTCATCAATGTTCATGCGTGGTCCATAGGTGTTGAAAATTCTGGCAATCCTAATCTCTGTAACAAATTCATTATTTGAGACAATGTAAGAATTTGACAATGAGTTACTAGGAAAAAACACCATACGATAAGTTTTCCTGGACATTATTGCAGTTGTGTGATTAGTAATTTTACCAATCCCATGCTGCCGATGGTAATCAAACATCAAAGTTTCAGCAACCCGTTTTCCTTCATCATAGCAACTCCTGACTCCTGGAAAATTGCATTATGACTCTGATAAGTCATCCTCCAAGTTAACCAATTAAAACATCAGCCATCTATTAAAAGAATGAAAAATTTACCAATGGGGTTAACATTTCCCCAATAGCTCTCTTCCTGGGGATGGACAAGAGGATCTCCGTAAACCTCTGAAGTTGAAGTAAGCAAAATCCTGTTGCCAATAATCATAGCGTGAGCTACATGTAGCAAGTTATATAATAACTTCACCGGAGATTTAAGTCAGTTTCAAACCTGGCTCCAACACGCTTGGCAAGTCCCAACATATTTAATGTACCAATCACATTTGTCTTTATGGTCTGTAAGTTTGAGATGTATTTTCAAGTCAGAAACAACTCAATGATAAATACAGTTATATAGCAGAAATGCACAGCAAGAATAAAATTTAAGAGAGAAGGCGGCAAAATGGGGCAAGGAACTGTGTGACAAAACAACTATGCACAGCTCTCTTCTGTGTTCAGCATGACTAGAATTACAGCTTACATACCTTCACAGGGTTGTACTTGTAGAAGATTGGAGAAGCAGGACAAGCCAAATGGTAGATTTGATCAACTTCAACCAACAATGGCTCAGTGACATCTGTGTGAAGACAACATATTATTTGAAGGAAGTGTATGGATATCATGCTTGGCATATGTAATGTCTTTTTCTTTTATTGTGAGAATGAATGTTTTCATCTATTACATGGATCCATATACCATCAGACAATGAATGTTTTCATCTATTTCATGGATCCATATACTATCAAACACAATGCAACAACAATATCCACTGTTTCTATTATGAAGGACTTCTATCTCATTCTACTCTATCTACGTTCAACTGAATCTAAATGTTCTATAGATGCCTAGCAACATAGACTCGTTAAGAAGTAGATTTAACACTCAAAGTCCTAACCTAAGTAATCGAGTTCAAAGGAAAGCACTTAACAATTGAAGCTCCATAACATTAAACATACCCCAAACTAAAAGAGGACATACCATGACGAATAAGCTCAAATCTTGGGTGACCAATCCATTTCTTTAGGTTGTCCTTTGATCCGGTGAAGTAGTTGTCAGCAACAATCACCTGAATAGCATATGCAAAATAGAATGTAACACGTTCAAAGCATTAATATCGGATTGCAGAGGTGGGTGAAATGTAGAGCATTAATATCGTAAATGATAGTCAAAAGCATTGGTTTTCTTTTATGCCCCCATTGTTTTACCCAATATTCAGATCCAACAATCCAACTGCAACACATTGATTTAATTTACCTCGTTCTTTTCATTCTCCATTAACTTGTCCACAAGGTGAGAGCCAATAAATCCGGCTCCTCCAGTAACCAAAATCCTCATGTTTGACTGCCAAACAATTGAAAGAACACATTTAAATTATAATATGAGAAAACATTAAGCCAGTTTGAAAACAAATACAAATTCAAAAAGTGGTTTACATAATTACTTAAAACAAAAATCCACTCAAATAGAAGATGAACAAGAAAGAAGGGCTGTCAAGGACAAAACTTTATGAACTTTAGAACCAATGATTTGGAGTAACTGTGCTAAGGATTCAAAGATCCTCCTTTGAGTGAAAATCCATACACAATAGGGATAAAAATTAACCTGAAAAAATTTGGAGAATCTCAAAGGAGATGGAGGTGGAGGTGATCTAGAACTAGTAGGGCAGTTGTGATTTCCATTTGAAACTTCCTTGGCCATGCTCAAAACCTTCTTGAATCACTGAACTTCCAAAAAAAATGAACAAAATCAAATCAAATCAAATATCTAAATCTAACATTAAAACTATTCAAAACCCACATATAAAAACACTTATGAAGTACAAAACTTGACTTCAAACTCATAAACAGATCAACATAAAAATAAAAAAAATAAAAAAAAAACCCAAATCACCTACAAATTTTTATAACAAAAATTCTCAAAAAACCCAGATTTTTTTTGCTTCAAAGAACTCAAAGACTGGAGCTTTATATATAAGCAAACCTCATGAAACAAGTTTGAAGAAAAACAATTATAATTCAAACTCACCAAACTGCACCAAACGCTCAAGCGGTTGATTGAATTATATCTTTAAAAACAAGCAAAGATCATGAAAGCTTCACATCAACCGAACAAACAAAAATAAGATCCCACAAACACCCTTTTCAGATCTAAACTAATAACACACACAACCAAACAAAAAGAAAAAAATTAACTACAATTACCTCAGACAGATAGAAACAAACAGATCAAATAATTGTAAATCTGGATTTTATTTTTTTTGTGTGTAATATAAAAATAAATCTTGAATAGAGTTGTGTATTTATACAGCGACAGTGTCCAACGTTTGCAAGACTTGATGCCTTTAGAGTTTAGTTGGGGACGAGAACCCAAAAACGCGCTAAATTTCCTAGTTCATCACCAATCATGGTATGACACGTCGGTGATGATGACAACTGTTGTTGTCCATGCAATGTGTCTGTTTTGTTTTAAAGCCGTTGGATTCAGTTTATTTACGGTGCAGGAATATGTTTCCTCCGACAAAATAGTGCTACGTCAGCAAATTGAATTTTTGGAAATTATTTTATGTTTTGCGTTATTTTTTAATTTTTAACACTTCAAATATATTTATAAATACGTTTCCAACTATAAATAAATAAATACATATTTAACACTATAAATATGTCTATACAAAATAAAAACATTGAAAAATTATCCATCTCTTAATAAAATTTATGATGAGTTGAATTTCACGATCTTTTAAAAGTAATAATTGATGGATTTTGAATTACCATTGCACCATAGCTATTTTTCCGGTTTTGTGTTGTATTCTAACAAAAATAGATAATTATCCGGAGAATATCTTTTGGTATAGTCAAGATAAGTTTTGTAAATTTGTTTGGAGGTGAAAATAATTTTGCTCGCCACGTATGATACAGCTAATGTTTTTTCGTTTTTAACCAGGAGAGGAAATTGAAGCGTGACAGGTACATGGAAGATAATGCGGCCGCTGCGTCAGATCCAATGCATCTTGTTTGACTTGTATTATATAATATCCACCGAACTGGTTGATCGAAGTTTCAATAGCTTAATTTAGGGTTTATCGTTGGAAGAAATAAAAAACAGAACAATCTAGATAATTAATGTTTGAATAACTAGTTTAGACGAGAAAAGAAAATATTTTGAACTCCTTCAAATTGTCTTGAAAAAAAAGGAAATTTAAGCTACAAGAGTTTATATTTTGTCTGTAGTATAGTTAATCTAATTAGGGCAAAAGCTTAAAAAAAAGGTACATATTTGTGTTGTAAATTTATATTATTACAATTAAATTTATTGGATAAATAAATAGATAGAATAAGGTAATATTTTTGACTCATTAAATTTTTTTCCAATACTAGTCATGAATTCAAAATGGGAAAGGGAACTTAATTTATGTTATATAAACTTCACTTAGAATTAAGGAATCAGGTTCCTATTGGAAAGACATGGACAATTGCATCTACTGCCATCGCTGTCAAAAAAATAGAAATTTGCAAATTGTAACTGGGACCTACAAGTTTTGTAATGTATGTACATTTTTCATTACCCACAAAAGAAATCACAACGTGGCCCTGTCACTTCTAGCTCCATGCACAATCTATCTCCAATTGTTTAGTCATTTCAATGCGAAATGTAGAAGCCAATAACCACCACTTTGTCGGGTAGGACAAACCATACGTACGTGACTGTGCTACATATTATTATTGGTACGTTATTGTTATTTGGTGCTTTTTATGGTTGGAGACCTTCATATGAAAACATGTGTAAAAAAATGTATCGAACATTAGACGTTTTCTCTCCTTAATGATTTTATAAAAATCTACATTCAAAAATTTACTACAGCTATAAGATCTAAAACGGAAAATTTTATATATGATCTATGTGTTAATGAAATAAATACAACTCTATCTAGTCTAAACAAAATGTCCCAAAGGATTAGTAATGATTTTCTAGTGAGAAGAATTAATTAGAAGCAACATTAATTTCTTTTATCAAAACGTACCCTACAAGTATTTTCAATGGAGGCATTGGCATCAAGAGGGGTTTTTAATTATTAATATAAATCTTTAAATTTGTTAACATCAAAGTTGTGCTTCAGGAACAATTTCTTGTGTAATAAGATCAGGAGTCTGTCTCTTGAATAGGACAACCAAAAAATAAAATGTTTGTGTGAATCATTGACAACTTGAATGTAACTTTTTGATAACCTGTTCAACTGGATATTTAACAATGGCCACAACTGACGCTACTCTACAGGGAAGTAAAAGAAAATTAATAAATAGTATAAAACTAGCGTATCGTTTTGTCTATATATAAATCTATATATATTCAGACCTACTACGAAGAAATAGTGAATTCAGGGGCCTAGGTCGACACAGAACCTTATGGATCAGTATTCAGTCCTGGGTATATGTTTATTTCACTTCACAAGATAGTTGATATCAATCCCTCATATGATGTTGTAACTTATAAAAATGACTTAAAAAAAAAAATGATCCTTAGCTATTTATATATATATAATGCTTTTATAATGAGGTATACTTGATTTTAAAATATAATGATCAATCTATCAATTTTATTTATTGTATTTGAATTAAATAGGAGAGAGAAATTATTTTAGGAGAGATAATATAATTAATAAATTTGATTGGTTGATCCTTATTTTTTAAAATCAAATATACTTGATTATAAAAGCTCTCTATATACATACATATATATAGTGATTTTACTATCAATACCTTATAATTTTAAAAACGAATCAATCAAATTCATCTATTATATTTAAATTAAATAGGAAAGAGAATTTGTTTTAAGAAAGAGAATGTAATAGATGAATTTGATTGATTTGTCATAACATTTTAAAGTTAGAAAGCACTAATGATAAAATCATTATATATATTCATACAACTGGATTCTTCTGATATATACTTTAAAGCACAATTCGAAATATAACTCTCATAATCTGAGAGGAAAGACTCATATATAAGTGAAAAAATTACCATAAGCACAAACACACGTGCAAGTGCAAAGCAATGCTCGATCACTACTATAATGCCCAACCAAAAGTCTCCACATTTGACCAGCTCCTATGTAAAATCCGGTAGCCTAGAGCCTAGGTGTTGTGCTATATTATTAAAAAAAAAAAAAATCACTACTACAATTATACAAAAAAAGGAGAAAAAAATCACTAGTTTCAAATCACTAGCATAAAGCCTAGCTACTCATACAGTATTTTTTTTTTTTTTTTTTGAAATGCAATAATTATTATAAACTAAACTCTAAAGGGAACATACAACTAGGATTGACGTTAGACCAACGTAAGGCCTCCGAAGCGGACAAGGCCAAGGAAGCGAGCCTATGAGCTAAGCGATTCTCATTTCTAGGAATGGTTAAACATTTACAAACGCTCAACTCCTTACATAAAACCTTAATATCATCAACAATACAACTAGAAACCCTTCTAAAAAGATCAAAAGAATTTATAACAGAGGCTACATTAATGGAATCCATTTCCACAAGATCCACTTTCAGACCAGCAAAGAGAACATCTCTTAGCCTTTCTCTAACAGCAAGAAGCTCACCAACCTTCGGAGAAAAATCACCCTGCCAAGACTTAGCCACTGCCAAAATAACTAGACCCAAATGGTCCCTAACAGTAGCTCTCAACCCTACAACAACCTTGCCCGACCGAACTGCCGCGTCGGTATTCAGCTTCAGGAGGCCTGAGCAAGGAGGATGCTAGAACCGAGACCTGATACAAGCCTTAGGAGGGGACTGAGGAGATAGAGCTTTTTTAGTCTGTTGAAATTCCATCAGTAGCTTCACAACTTTCCCAGAAATCTCCTCCAACATCTAACTCAAGCCTTTATGATGTCTGGAGTTACGGTTCCCCCAAATGCACCACATTATCATACAAACACAGGCCAAGCGATCCGCCCCACCCGAACGCAAAACAGTCATTAGCACATCCACCACACTCCTAACACCAAAAAACACGACCTGCAAAGAAAGATCAAAAGAGTCCCAAACCTGCCTTGCCACTTTACACTCGAAAAAGAGATGGAAGCCCGTCTCGATCGCCCCATTACACCCCTCACAGCTCCCATCCTTGATAATATTCCTATGAAGCAGATTCTCCTTTGTTGGAAGAGCCTCCATGCATGCCCTCCAAATGAAGATCTTAACCTTAGGAGGGATGTTCAAATTCCATAACACCATCCACCACTTTTGAGAGGCAAAGGAAACACTGGACGATGCCTCCCCATTGAAGCGCTCTTCATAAGCCACACGATACCCACTCTTGACAAAGAACAAACATTTTTTTATCAAAGAACCATCTTCTTCTATCTTTAGTGTCTCTATAGCTTAGTGGAATGGAAAGAATCTGCTCTCTGTCAATCAGAAGTAGCAATTCATTAATTTTCTGAATGTCCCACTTGTGATTAACATGGTTTATCAGGTTTGCCACTTTCAGGGGAAACTCTATCGGAGACGAAATAACTGAAAATGATTTTGATCTTGGGATCCAAGGATCCTTATAAACATCAATGTCTTGGTCATTCCCAACTTGCCAAATCCAACCCTTTTTCAACAAATCCTGACCTCAAAGGATACTCTTCCACACATAAGAGGACCTTTGCCTTACAGAAGCCTGAAAAAATCACAATTTGGGTAGTACTTTGCTTTTAAGACCCGAGCAGCGAGAGTATGATGGTTATCAGCTAGTCTCCAAGCCAGCTTAACTAGGAGAGATTGATTGAAGAGAGTAAGATCTTTGAACCCCAAATCACCTTGAGATTTCAGTTTACACAGCCTTTCCCAACTTACCCAACTAACCTTCCTTTTTCCATCCTTCATTCCCCACCAAAAGCCAGTAGCTAAGGAACCTACTTCCTTGCACAAAGAAACTGGCAAACGAAAAATACTCATTGTGTACATCATAATGGCTTGCATTACGACTTTTATAAGGATCTCTTTCTCGCCCTATGAAAATATGTGACTTTCCCACCCCTTCAATCTATTCTAGACCATTTCTTTTATATTGTTAAAAATTTTTTATTTGTTCCTACCCACCAAAAAAGGAGGTCCTAAGTACCGTTTGTAATTACTAGCATTTTCCATTCCCAACACCTTAAAAATCTTATTTTTCATATTACTATCTACATTCCCACTAAAGCAAATAGCAGATTTTTCTAAATTAATTTGCTGACCAGAACCTTGGCTCTACAAACCCAAAATATTCTTGATTAAGTGACAGTTAGGCACCGATGCCTTACAAAAAAGAATATTGTCATCAGTAAAAAGGAGATGGCTAACAATAGGGCCCAACCTACCACACTTAATCCCCCAGTCTCTCTCTCTCTCCCCCCCCCCCCCCCCCCCCCATTTCTGCTCGTTTCACTCCTCCTAAGAAGGCTTCAGCACACAACAAAAAGAGGTAAGAAGACAAGGGGCACCCCTGCTTTATTCCCCTAGTAGAAGTGATACATCCCGCAGGCTGACCGTTGACTATTAAAGATATTTTTTATATGGAGACACGATCATAGACTAAATGAACCCACCTTAAGAGGAATCCCATTTTCACCATCATTGCCTCCAGAAACCTCCATTCCATACTATCGTACGCCTTACTTAAATCCAACTTAATTGTTATCAACCCTTTCCTTCCTTTTTTACAACTATGTATAGAATGGAGCAGCTCAAAAGAAGTCAGGATGTTATTAAAAATCAACTTCCCTAGGACGAAAGCCGACTGACTATCTGAGATCAATCTTGGAAGGACTATTTTCATTCTCTGAGCCAGCGCTTTTGTAATTATCTTTTACAAGACCAAGCTGAGACTAATGGGGCGAAAATCCTTTATTCTTTTAGGATTCTTCGTTTTTGGAATAAGAACCACATTCGTGGAAGTAAAAGCTTGGATAGATGCCTCATATCTCAGTATCTTTAAGCAGATTGCAGTCACTTCGTTACCCACTACATTCCATATCTTCTGAAAAAATAGAGCTTGGAAACCATCAGGCCTCGAAGCACGAGTAGGTCCCAACTCAAACATTGTTGCTCTAACTTCTTCTTCTTTAAAATGTGCTAGCAAAACTCTCTTCGATTCGTTATTCAAATATCTTTTAATACCCCTACAAGCTATATCGATCTCTGTAGATGAAGGTGAAGAAGAAGAGAATAACTTACCAAAATAATCACACGTTATTCTACCAATATCTTCCTCTGAGACCGCCACTTTACCATCCTCTACAGCTAGCCTCGAGATCATGCTCTTATTCCTCCAAGCTGTTGCCCTAACATGAAAAAACCTGGTATTTCGGTCTCCTGCCATCAACTAATCTGCTCTAGCCCTTTGATGCCTGCTTGAGTCAAAAAACCTTGTTCCACAGCATGATCAAGAAAAGTCAATAAACCATCATAAAAACTGTTAGTATTAAGCAAACCTAATGGCTTTTTGTGAATGTTGTAATAGGCCCAGGACGTAATGTTGAAGATTTCTTCAAATGTTTCCAAACCACCAAGTAACGCGATAAAGGCATCAGCATTGAGTAACATGTACGTCATTCGTCCGTGTATGCTTGTGACCTGAAACTCATTACCTATACTCGTACCGATGATATCTTTTCTTTTAGCCAAAGGCTTTACTGCGACACCAAGGGTTTGCCTACCTCCAACAGTTGCAGTTACTGCGACAGAACCCCTTAGTCCTAAACTGCCTCCTCCATACATCAAATCTATGTATCGAGTAGTTAAAGTCATACCAAGTTCAGCAGCTGCCTTTGAGTATTGTGTACTCATACCAGACTTTGAGCTACAAAAAACACAGATGTTTTTTAATTTACTGCTCGAGGATTCTACCATTTTTTTTTTCATAGAAAACGAATTATTTGTTATCAGTCATAAACGTTTATTTAAAGAAGATAAAAGAGTAAAAGAACAGTTTTACGATGCTAAACAGTATTGGTCAGAGGGAAAATGAAATGTTAAGTGTAGAAATGTCAAAAAGAAAGCACAATCTTAAAAAAAAAAATTAAAACAAGCCGCTAAAAAATACAAAATTCAAAAAGTTCGGTGGCGAAACGTCAAAAAGTAAACACAAACATCGAAAAAGTAAACACAGACATCGAAAAATTTTGAAAATGACTGCTAAAAATAAAAAATTTCAAAATGTTAGGTGATGAAACGTCAAAAGTAAACACACTTATCAAGAAAGTTTGAAACGACCTAAAAATCCAAAATGACAGGTAAGGAAAAGTAAACATAATTATCAAAAAATTTGAAACAGACTGCTAAACAAAGAAAAAAAAATGATGTTACAGTAGTTGTGATTGTGGCTCACATCTTCCTCTGATTTTACGTCCAGAAACGGCTTAAACAACTTCTATGAGTTGAGGATTAGCTTCCCATCCAGTTTTCTTATAAACTGGCAAACATGGTCTTTTAAAATCAGATTCCCAAGACTGTAACGTTGTTTCTCTTTACTGAATAACTCTCATAAATCTAAAAGAATACGTTGAACTTTCCCATAAGGATGCGTCTCAAGAGTCTCAAAGATATTATCTAAAGACTCCTTACTCAGCCCATCCTTTATGTATTTAAGTTTATCTTCTCGATTGATGGATAAATATCCACGATTTCTACAGCTTGTGTCACAGTTCCATCTTGCACACTTATGGTAGACTCTCATTCTCTTAGCTCTCATCTTCTTTGAGTAAGAACTTCTTCCTAATCCTGGTAAACGTTTAATGAATGAATCATTTAACTCACCTGTTAGACGTACTTTAGCTTCAATGATCCACCGAATATGATCTGGAAGACCTAAACATGTTAGTGCCCTCATTCTCTCGATTCTGCACTTGTAAATCTTTATGAGTATATCTTGAAGCAGAGTAGGAAAATGATTTTTTAGTGCTGCAAGACTTGTCTCCATCTCTGAAAGAGAAAAGAAAATTATCAAAGAAAAACAAAAACACACAAAGAACACAATAACACACAATAAAACACAAACAAAGCAAAACTAGCTAAAACGATAAAAACTTGGGTTGCCTCCTAAGAAGTGCTTAATTTATAGTCGTTAGTTTGACTGTTGAAAAACGCCTTAAGTTGGGTCTGAAAGCGCGATAGTGAATTTCTGTTGAGGTTCTCCACCATCCATGTATACTTTGAGTCGTTGTCCATTGACTTTGAATCGACGATCTGCACTTTGAATTTCAACAGCACCATGTGAAAACACTTGAACAATTGTGAAGGACCCAGACCATCTAGAGCGTAGTTTACCTGGGAACAAACGTAATCATGAATTAAACAAAAGAACCTTCTGTCCTGGAGTGAAATCCTTGTTTAGGATACGTTGATCATGCCATTTTTTGGTGCGTTCTTTGTACAGCTTAGCATTTTCATATGCACCATGACGAAGTTCGTCCATCTCATTGAGTTGCAATCTTCGCAGAACTCTTGATGCTCCTATGTCGAAATTCAACTTTTTGATAGCCTAGTATGCACGGTGTTCCAGTTCAACGGGTAAGTGACATGCTTTTTCGAATACTAACTTGTATGGAGACATCCCAATTGGCATTTTAAATGCTGTTTTGTAGGCCTAGAATGCATCATCAAGCTTTGTCGACCAGTCTTTTCGAGATGCACTTACCGTCTTTTTCAAAATCCATTTCAATTCTCGATTGGAAATTTCAGCTTGGCCATTGGTTTGCGAGTGGTAGGCTGTAGCAACTTTGTGTTTAACTCCATATTTGGTTAGAAGAGCATCAAAATACCTGTTGTAAAAATGCTTCCCTTCATCGCTGATGATTGCTTTTGGAGTTTCAAATCTGGTGAAAATATTTCTACGTAGAAAATTTACCACCACTTTGGAATCATTGGTTGGTGCAGTAATGGCTTCAACTCATTTTGACACATAATCCACGGCCACCAGAATGTAGAGATTCTTAAAAGACGGTGGAAATGGTCTCATGAAATCAATACCCCAAACATTGAACAACTCCACTTCCAAAATATTGTTTAAGGGCATCTCATGCCTTCGCGAAATGTTATCTGTGCGTTGGCATTGATCGCATGCAACAACATACGATTGAGCATCCTTAAAAATGGTAGGCCAATAGTATCCAGATTGAAGAATTTTGCTAGCAGTTCGATTGGTCCCAAAATGTCCACTATAATCAGAAGAATGACAATGGTGGAGAATATCTCGTGCTTCATCTTTTGAGACACATCGTCGAAGGATCTGATCTGGACATAACTTGTACAGGAACGACTTATCCCAATAGTAATGTTTTACATCCGCCAAAAATTTCTTCTTTTGCTGCCATGAAATGTCAGGTGGATAAACTTTGTGAGAAAGAAAATTAACAAAATCAGCATACCATGGAACATTGCTTGTATCCAGAACAAAGAGCTGTTCATCAGGGAAAGTCTCTTTAATGTCTATGTCAAGATCCTCCTTATCCCCCCGTTGCTCTAGTCTAGAAAGATGGTCGGCCACCACATTTTCACTTCCCTTCTTATCTCAAATCTCTAAATCAAACTCTTATAACAGAAGGACCCATCGGATTAGGCGTGGTTTTGCATCTTTCTTCTCTAGAAGGTACTTGATAACTGAGTGATCCGTGTATACAATGACTTTGGAACCGATCAAGTACGGTCGAAATTTGTCGAATGCGAATACTACAGCTAGAAGCTCTTTTTCAGTGGTAGCATAATTGACCTGTGCATCAGTTAGTGTATGGCTAGCGTAATAAATGGTATGAAAAACCTTACCAATGCGTTGCCTTAGCACGGCTCCAATGGCATAATCACTAGCATCACACATCAGCTCGAACGGCAAAGCCCAATCAGGTGCAATAACGACTGGAGCTGTCACAAGGGCCTTTTTCAGTATCTCAAATGCCTTTTTATATGTATTATCGAAGTGGAATGAAACACCATTCTCGAGTAAATTGCATAATGGCTTTGTGATTTTCGAGAAGTCCTTGATGAATGTTCTGTAAAACCCTGCATGTCCTAAAAAACTTCGAATGCCTTTGACAGATGTTGGTGGTGGCAGCTTCTCAATTGCCTCAATCTTGGCTCTATCAACCTCGATGCCTTTAGTTGAAACTTTATGACCTAAGACGATCCCTTCTTGTACCATGAAATGACATTTCTCCCAGTTAAGAATCAGATTTGTCTCTTCGCATCTTTTCAGTACTTGTGCTAAGTTATCCAAACAAGAATGAAATGATGAGCCAAATACTGAAAAATCATCCATAAATACCTCAATGAAGCGTTCCACCATATCTGAAAAAATTGACATCATGCATCGTTGGAAGGTGGTTGGTGCATTGCATAGACCAAACGACATTCTCCGAAACGCAAACGTTCCATATGGGCATGTGAATGTAGTCTTTTCTTGGTCCTCAGGTGCTATAGAAATCTGATTGTAACCAGAATAACCGTCTAGGAAACAGTAGTAAGGGTGACCTGCTAATCTGTCGAGCATCTGATCGATAAAGGGTAAGGGAAAATGATCTTTTCTGGTCGCCTTATTTAGTTTCCTGTAGTCAATGCACACTCTCCATCCGGTTACTGTTCGTGTTGGAATCAGCTCATTGTTTTCATTGGTGACCACTATCATGCCTCCTTTCTTTGGTACCACTTGCACCGGACTTACCCATGTACTGTCCGAAATAGGATAAATGATACCTGCATTCAAAAGTTTAAGTACCTCTGCTCGGACAACCTCCTTCATGTTTGGATTTAAACGTCGTTGGTGCTCGATAGATGGCCGGTACTTATCCTCTATAAGAATTTTGTGTTGGCATATAGATGGGTTGATTCCTTTGATGTCTGCTATCGACCATCCAATAGCCATCGTGTGTTCTCGTAGTACTCTTAAAAGCTTTTCCTCTTGTTCTCTACTTAGAGAAAATGAAATAATGACAGGTAGCGTAGATGAGGTACCTAAGAATGTGTACTTGAGATGAACTGGAAGTGGCTTGAGCTCCAACTCTAGTGGTTTTTCTGTTGATGGTACTAGTTGTCTCTTACTTGCTCCAAGCTCCTCGAAAGGTCGTCTGAAAAAGATGGGAGGTGAAACTTGCAGTTGGTTAACACATTCCATGATGTTCGGACTTTCTGAGTTTGGTACTCCATTTAGGCAAGCTTCAAGTGGATCTTTTGGAGTGATGGTTTGATGTATTCTTTTGATATATTCATCCACCACATCTACCCTCAAGCAGTTGTCAACATCATGTGGATGTTTGAGAGCTTTCAGCACATTGAATGTCACCTCTTCATCTTGAACTCTGAGTATGAGTTGACCTTTCTGTACATCAATAAGGGTTCTTCCTGTTGCTAGGAATGGTCTACCCAAGATGATGGGTATTTCTTGATCTTCCTCCATGTCTAGCACAATGAAATCCGCAGGAAATATGAACTTATCTACTTTTACCAGTACATCTTCTATAATTCCCCTTGGATACTTGATTGAACGATCAGCTAGCTGCTACGATACTGTAGTGGGTTTTGCTTCTCCAAAGCCGAGTTTCTTGAAAACAGATAATGGCATTAAGTTGATACTTGCACCAAGATCACATAATGCTTTATCAAATAATGAATCACCAATAGTACAAGGAATTGTGAAACTCCCCGGATCTTTGAGTTTGGGCGGTAGCTTTTTCTGCAAGATTGCACTACATTCTTCAGTCAAAGCTACCGTTTCATGTTCTTCCAGCTTCCTTTTATTTGATAAGATTTCCTTCATGAACTTCACATAGTTGGGTATTTGTTCCAGAGCATCTGCAAAAGAAATATTAATTTGCAATTTCTTAAAAACTTCCAGAAATTTAGAAAATTGCTTTTCTAGTTTCTGCTTCTGAAATCTCTGAGGGAAGGGTAATGGTGGTTTGTATGGTGGCGGATTGTCTGGGAACAATTTTGACTTTGACTTCTCTGCTTCTTTTTGTTCAACCATCACTTCTTCTTCTATTTTGCTAGATCCTTCTTTCACGTTTGTTCTTTTGACAGGCTCTTTCAGCATTTTACCGTTTCGTAACGTGACAGCCTTCAGGTGCTCCCTAGGATTGGTCTCTATGTTGCTTGGTAGGGATCGTTGAGATCTTGCAGTCAGCAAATTTGAGATTTGACCCATTCATACCTCCAGATTTCGAATTGAAACTGCTTGATTCTGGAGCGTGGTGTCTGTTCTCGTCATAAATTGAGTAGTGCTTACGGTGAGCTGAGCAAGTGCTTCTTCAAGCGACGGTTTGTTGGCCTGCTACTGTTGAAGTGGTGACGGATATAGTTGTCTAGGTCGATCATTATTTTTCCAGGAAAAATTTGGATGATTCCTCCATCCTGGATTATATGTGTTGGAGTACGGGTTATTTGGTTGTTTGTTGCTCACAAAAAATGCTTGACCTGTCTGGTCTTCATCGCATTGCCCGTTGGAATGATCCCCTCCATAGAAATCACAGGATGTTGACTGAGTATGAATTGCATTTGCTGTCAGGTTTCCGAGTTGCTTGGCTAATGTCTCGACTTGAGTGGAAAGTTTGGTTAACACATCATTTTCTTGTATTCCGAAAACTTTTTTCGGAACTGCTCTTTCTGATGGCCATTGATATGCATTTGCAGCCATTTCTTCTAGTAAGTCCCAAGCGGCTTGATGGGATTTCCCTAAAAGTGCTCCACCAGTGGCGGCATCTACCAGTGTTCTCGTGGAACTCCCCAAACCATTGTAGAATGTGTGTAGCTGCAACCAGTCAGCAACTCCATAATGTGGACACCGTCTTAGCAGATCTTTGAATCTTTCCCATGTTTCGTACAATGACTCTCCCTCAAGTTGTCTGAATATGGCAATCTTAGTTCGCAGTCTTACAGTCTTGGCTGGTGGAAAGAATTTGACTAGAAATTTTTGTGCCAAGGTGTCCCATGTGGTAATACTCCCTGATGGCAGAGAGTTGAGCCAGCTTTTAGCTTTGTCTCGAAGAGAGAACGGGAACAATCTCAATCGGATGGCGTCATCAGTAACACCATTATGTTTGAAGGTATCACAAATCTGGATGATTGCTGGCAATGTGGGCATTTGCATCATCGTTCGGAGCCCCACTGAATTGATTGTTTTGTACCATCTGGATGATTGCTGGCTTAATCTCAAAGTTGTTAGCAGCAATAGTTGGTTGCCGTATCGCTGAAACATTATCCACAGTGGGTAGAGTATAATCTCGTAATGCTCTAATTTCAGCATCTATTGGTACAATATTCTATGTGTTGTTTGATCCTTCAGCCATATCCATGAGTGCAATACTTGCAGCCTTTCTTGCTTCTTTTCGGTTCTTGCGGCAAGTTCTTTCAATTTTTGGATCAAATTGTAAAACTTCGCCCCCAGACTTTCTCATACACCATAAAACTCACAAGTAATAAAGCAAATAAAATAAATAAATGACCAAATTAAAAATTGAGTTACGTAGTATTAGTATTAATTGAAACAACCAATCCCCGGCAACGGCGCCAAAAACTTGTTGTGCAAAATCGCAAGTGGACGAGCCGAACAAGTAATAAAGTGATGAGATAAGTATCGTCCCACGAGGATTGTTGTTAATTAATGCCTAAAATTAAAATAAATCAACTTTTATTTGGTAGATGAAATTTGAGTAATTGAGTTGCAAACTATGATTAAATTTAATTGCAATTGTAAATAAATAAAAATTAATTCAATAAATAAAAACTCTAAGATTATGATTTCACCATAACTAATCCGTTCCTCCCCTTTGTTCTTTTTAACCAAAATTAACTATCCAGTTGCTAGTCGAGATTCTCTGAATTATTCACATAGCCTCTCCTGAGGTCTAAGGAAAATACCCTATAAAGATTAACTGCTATGTTCCCATGCAAGTCAAAACATTAAAGGATTCATTAAGATTTATGGATCTCTTTTATAGACTACACAAACCATGCAGGTATATTCCTATCCTACATGCAATTTATGATATTAAATACAATGAACTAGACACACAAATCAGTTTCCGCTATCATTATGATTAACAATTCAACTAAATAATGACCAATTATTTAGAAGCATTAAGAACGGTATTAAATGCATCAACTAAGATAGAAAATCATTAATTGAATTGAACAAAGGGTTGGAACATCAAAGTTAGGCTACATCATAACCTTAGAAAATAAATCTACTCCATAATAGAATTTACAAAAACAAGAAGATTAAACATAACAAAAGATAGGAGAACTTAGTGGACTGAAGCTTCACCGTAGAATTTCTTTCCCTGCTTTGCTCCTCCTCTCCAAGCTCTCTCTCTCTTTCTCTAAACTACTTATTGTTTTGGTTTGTGATGGAATGCTTGGAATGGTGATTCTAAAGTCTATTTATAAGCTAAGTTTACCTTTAAATACATCATCGATTGCATCATCGTTACCTAATTTTCCACCATTTTGCATCATCGCTTGCATCATCATTCACCTACCCCATTCAAAGTCAACTTTCAAATTGCATCATCGCTTGCATCATCGTTCACTTACCCCATTCAAGTTAACTTCTATTACATCATTGCTTACATCATAATTTTGATTATATCATTCCTTATATCAGCATGACATAATATTTATTTCTAAAATACTCTATCTTTAAACCGCGATAATTTCTTTACGCGATCTCCGAATCAAGTAATTCTTGAGGCGATAAACTTGTTGCGAATGATATTCATTTTGTAGTAATGATCTTGTCTTGAACAAAATCACTTGGTGGGGTCCACATGTGTTTTTTTAACCAATTTTATTCTGAAAATAAAAATAAAAGAAATATGAAATAATTTACTTAATAATAATAAAAATATCAAGAACTAAGCAAGAAATTAAGTTTAAAAAGATAAAATAACTCTATAAAAATAAAGTTATCAACGCCAATAAACCTCTTCTCTAGCCAACCATTCCTCCAATTCCCACTTCTGAACCTTGATTTCCTCCATTACGCCTTCCATCGAAACCTGCTGATAGAGATTCTCAATCAACTTATGCTTGGAGTCTATCAGTTTTCTTAGGGATCCAAACCTCTCCCGACTCCACTCCAAACACACCCCAACATATGCCTTCAATTTTGCTAACAAATCGAGATCAGACTGAGCACTACTACATCTCTCCCAAGATGCCTTGATTAAGGATTAGAAGTCTTCCTCTTTGAACCAAAAAGGTTCAAACTTGAAGCTTTGTGAAATAAGACCTTTGCGATTGGAACTTCCTTGAACTCTTAGTAGCATAGGTCTATGGTCGGAAGAGTTGAAATTCAAATTCTCCACCTTAGCAGTCACAAATCGTTCGCTCCAATGAGAGTTCGCCAGAAAATGATCTAACCTCTCTTGGATATTATCATTCTCATCTCTTTTATTCGTCCATGTAAACCTAAGACCAACAAAACCCAAATCTGTTAAATCGCAATCAAGTAATACCTATCTAAAATTCACCATATCACCCATAATTTTATCTGAGCCTCCACGTTTCTCACTTTTGCTCAAGATTTCATTAAAGTCACCTCCAATTGTCCAAGGAAGATCATCTACATATCTAAGTCTCCTTATCAATTTCTACGAGCTGCCGCTTTTAGCGGGAGCAGGGTTTCCATAAAATCGAGTAAATCTCCAAAACAAACCATTATCCAAATGAATTCCAAAGTCTAAATGCCCTGCTGAGAAAGACAAAATTGAGATATCTAGCCCCTCCTTCCAAAATAATCCTAACCCACCACTTTTACCAGAACTACTAACCATAAAACCACCCACAAATCCACAATTAGTCTTGATCCTATCTATAGAATTATCCATTAACTTGGTTTCAGACAAAAACATCAAAGCCGGGGAATATCGTCAGATAACCCTTTCAGAGCTGAGAATGTGCGGGTATTCCCCAGATCCCGCACATTCCACACTAAAGTTATCATTGGTCTCGGCGGGCCTGGTCATCAGGCTCCGCCGTTGCTAACAAAACTTCCCAATTCTTTTCAAACTCTCCTCTATTTATCTTTTTTCCATTTTTCTGAGCTTCAATGAAAGTAAACTTCCTTTTCCTCTGACCTGCCCCATCTTTCATGTCTGAAGCAACCTTACTCCCACCTTTAAATCTTGGAAACAGTTCTGACTTAACTCCCCTATGAGACCTACCTAACTAGCTTGGAGGAAGACTACTACTTCGCCCTCCTTTCCTTGCTCCCTGTTTTACAAACAATAATTTCCCCATAGGACTCCTTACTTTGCCAATTATTTTCAGTTATCTCGCTGCCCTTTTCCATTTCCTGGCAGGTTTGCGAGGAGGACTTGTATTCATAGCTACCACATCTGCCAGCTTGTCCCCTGACTCCACTTGTTGAACTTGTGACACCCTAGTGACACCTTTCATATTTGAAACCATACCATCCCTTAAAATATCGCTTTCTGGGTCATTTTTACCTTCTATACCATTTTGGTTTGGAGGGGTAATTAAACCCATCTGTAAGGCATTTTGGTAAATCTTCTCCCTCCTACCTAGCTCACCATGTGGGTCCGAATCCCCACTATCCAACATCTTCAACCCACGAGACTTGCCTTTTCCACTGGTCCCTAACATACCATTTACTTTAGGAGAGCCACCCACCTCAATTACCTCAATACTATTTTTTCCTGGTTGTTCCCTTTTATCTTTTTCACTACCTCTTCTTCCCTTTGTCGTCCCCACAAGATTCCCCACTTGAACACCCGAGATTCCTTGGCCATTCGCTCTTGTAATTCTCGTAAAAGGATTAGTATAAATACTGCCTCCTTTGGATTTATTTTCATCATAGGGGGTTGCCCTCAACCAAGTTCCATATTTCAGAGTTTCACCTTTCCTAGCTTCCTCCCTAGCATTAGTATCATCACAGTCCTTACTTCCATACCCTATTCGACCACACGAAAAACAAAACTCTAGTAACCTCTCATATTGGAGCATCACCCCCCCCCCCCCCCCCCCCCAATCCACAATCAAACCTCTTCTCAATAGTTTTCTGATATTAATCGTCACCCTTACCCTAAGAAACTTTCCTCTATACTATTTTGGGTCATCCGGGATTACCACTATCTCCTCAATCTGACCAACCAGCACTGTCACAACCTTCCTATTCATACACATAAGAGGGATGTCATGGATCTGTACCCACAAATTCGTCCTGTCAAAACTTAACTTTGAGATATTCCTCATTACGCTAAGGATTTCCAGCAAGATTAGACTGTGTTAAAAAAGACACGGCCCCATATTCCATAATTTGGCTTTAACCTCTTTTTGCTCGAAATGGAACATGAAGGTATTGTACCCAACTAGTTCCACCTCTACCTTGCACCCCACAGTTGTTTAATCATCATTTTAAAAGCTTCCCTATTCACTTTTTTACCCAACAAAACCTTACCCACTAGGCAATGGTCAACTTCCTCAAAACCCAACTTTCTATCATCTCCCTCTATCTTGCAAATCTTACCCTCTTCCTCCGATAAAGATAGTGTTTGACAAAGATTCACAATCTCTTTTGCATCCATTAACCTTCCACAAAAACTGATCTATTCGATCACAGAGAGAAAAGGAAAGAAGACAAAACCTACCCTTCCCCCTTTCAAAACGAAAGACCCACTATCCTAAGGACACACTCTTTCTACTCTGTTTCTCTCACTAGAAACAGGAGAGGACTCGCTACTCATACTGTATTATACAAAAAAATTACTACTACAGTTGAATATATTATATGATTATGATACATAAATTCATAATAAAAATGAGAAAAAGTCAAAAGATAAAGACATACTAGGCGTAAGGGGTTTCTTCTTGTCAATTGTTGAAAGTCTTGAAAAGTTTTTAGGGAGAGTGAAAGAGAAGTGATGAAATTGAATATTTATAATTATCACCCAAAAGCTTACAAAAGTTCATCACATAGGAAAATCTTTTAAAATCAAGAACATTTTTAATATCCCTAAACATTTATAGACTATTTGAAAGTTTATATTAATACTTCATAATTTTTATAGATTTTTTTAAAGTCTATAAAAATCTACATTAAATACCTCATTATTTTTATAGAATCTTCAAAAATCATGATTCAATACACTCAAATATTTTAAATCTACAAAAGTTTGAAGTCTTTATAAATTATAATTGAATACACTCACTTAAAAATCTAGTTTACTTTGTGATAAAAAAAGGAATTTGTGTATTTTTACCAAAATATCCTTGATCAATGTTAATAAAACAATTATAGAAGTATTCAATCTCTTTTATTTGTGTCATTCTTATCTACATAATTCTTCTCAACTCTTCTTCTTAACATATATTTATATATATATAATAATTTTACTATTGGTGTCTCCTAACTTTATAAAATTATGACGAACTAATCAAATTCATCCATTGCATTTGAATCAAATAGGAGAAAAAAAAATTGTTTTAGGATAAAAAATGTAATGGATAAATTTTATTGGTTCATTTTAACTTTTTAAAGTTAGAAAACACTAATAGTAAAATTATTATATATATCATCGATAGTTAGTACATCATAATTTTTAAATTATTAGGACCATCAATCTCAATTATTCATTACATTGGAATTAAATAAAATAGAGAAATTTTTTTTAAGAAAGAGAATGTAATGAATGATTGAGATTAGTGGTCCTAACAATTTAAAAATTAGTAACCATATAAGATAAATAAATTTTATATATATATATATATGTGTGTGTGTATATAAGAAAAAAGGTACTATGTTTGTTATATTCATCCTTTTCTTTCTCTACTTGTGTTGAAAAGCATGTAGTGTTCTCGATCTTTTCTTTTTTCTTAATTTTGTTCTCTTATTAATTCTTCAAATTGGAGTTTTGGATTTTCTGCCATTTGTTTTAAAACTTTAAATTGATTTTGATCAAAATTCACCCAAATGCTTAATGCATACTGGGATTTTCTACAATTTGTTTTAAAGTGAGTTTTAGGGTTTCTGGTTGAAGAACGCGTGGAGGTTGATCGAATTGAGGCCTTGTCTCGCTGAACAAGCCCATGAAGCAAATGGGCCGTCGAAATGATTGGGCCTATTTCTGGGTTCTAATAACAAACTAAACTTTTATCAAACATAAAAACGCCACCGTTTTTGTCCCGCAATGCTGCTATTAGTACTACAATTACAAAGCGGCAGCAAAGATTCGCAGTTAATTGTTGGTTTTTTGACAGATCCAGAGTCAGTCGAGAGTCACTGCTTTGGCGTTTTCGCATTTGATCGAATTCGAACCCAAAAGGTACGGCTTTCTCTCTAGCGCTCTCTCTTTCTCTTCTCGCAGTGAAAATCGAGATCTGTATAAAATCGGTCACTTTGTTTTTTCTAGTGGCAATTCATGATCTATGCAACGAAATGCTTTTGTTTGTGTTTTTCTGTTTTTCTTCATTGTAATTGCAATTTCTGGTTTCTCGTGATTTACTGGCGCCAGATGTTAGGTTTTTCTTTCTTGTCTGTTAATTTGATTGATGCGGTTAGAGCAAGGAATCTAAACATATTTGATGAATTTGAAAGTAGAACAATTGAGATCGCATAGCGGAGTGGATATCGCGTTAGACTCCGGATCTAAAGGTCGTGGGTTCGAATCCCACTGCGATCGCTTCCGTTGACCTTTTTTTAATGTGTTTTTTATTTTCATTTCTGGAAAAAAAAAAAAAAAAAAAAAAAAAATTGTGCCTTTAACTGCTATGTTTTTGGTAGTTTTGATACTTTTATCATTTGAAATGAACAAATTTTAAGTTGGATGAGTAGCTACATTGCATTGTAATCGTTGACTTAGGTCAAGTGAAAATCTTGTATAACGAATGGTGTGTGTTATATTGGGTTGTAAAGCTATCCATCAATATGTATACCACTTCTAAAATATACATAAAGAGATTTACAAGTATGAAAAATTAACGTGATGTATGAGCTTTGACAAATGTTGTGATGGGCCTAGATTGAGCTTACCAAAATAAGGGCAATTCGAGAAAAAAAATGAACATGGGTGACCAATTAAAAGCGAACCAGGGCTCACCTGTGAGGGGGAGTATAGTAATAGTATACCACATGTGAAGCAAGAAAAGATGGGATAAATTTCATATTGAAAATATAAAAACTAACGAAGGGTATATGTAAAGCAATGCATGTCACATCCTAATGGACTAACCTTTTGGGTGTTATTTTTTGGAAGTTATTTATTGATTATGTGGTATGGAACCTTTAGGGTTTGGTTATAATTCTTGAGATGGGAATGTGTTTAAAATTTCTTGAAATGTGTTGCGAAATGTGGTCATCGAACATAGAGTCATGCCATTGTCGGATATGCGGGGTTGTTTATTCTGGTTCAACTGTTTAAGTGGTTTAAAGTTCATATTCAGCTATAGTTCAATTGATTTTTTAGTGTATGCGAGTTACAAGGGAGATGGGTGAGTGTTTTGTGACCAAAAGTTGTGACTTATGAACTGGAAATAACAGTGTGGATGATGCTTTACATGAATAAAACAGGTGTTAATCGAGTAATTGAAGTGGTACTGGGAAATATTTTAAGTTTTTTGTTGAAACTTTTACTGCAATTGTTCACTTTGTGAGATAGTTGACAAGGTTAAGTTTAATGATATGTTTATTTTGTATGCCATCTTCTGCTCTTAGGAAAGAAAAGTATACTGGAAAATTGAAGTGGGCAAACTAACGGGATTGATTTAGATGTAAAGCTAGGTGCCTGTAGTTTCATTGAAGAAAAGTTGTACCACCATGGTCTTGTCACTAATGCCTCTCTGAGTTGATAAGCCAGTAGTATAGTAGTCAGGTTTATTTTATTTTCAATTATAAAATTCCTCAACATGAATTCTGAATAACTTGAAGAAACTGGAGTATTCTCTGCTCTTATTGAAAATACATAACTTGTCATTATTGGTTTTTCCTTCTGTTTTATTGTCCTATGGAATTGTATATCTTAGCTGAGACAATGTGGAATTCATTGTTGCATATGGTATTAAGTTTGTTATTCATTTTTCTATTCAAGAGGCATCTTGCAAAACCTTTTGTTAGTGGAATTCCTACTACATTGTTGAATATGGAATTTCTAGAGTCATGAACTCCTGTTCTCCTGTATAAATTTGTGAATTGATATTGGGTGGGGCCACAATGCTAATATTTACTTGTGCTTAACTGCTTATGCAGATGATTGATGATCAAGATCTGGGCTTTTTCGCCAATTTTCTAGGTATTTTTGTATTTGTTATGGTTATTGCATACCATTTTGTGATGGCTGATCCAAAATATGAAGGCAACTAAATCTGCCTTTTTGTTCGTGTTTTGAAGACATTAGATGTACTCTTTTGCAAAGAACCTAAGTGAATTTGATACAATTTTACATTTGTTAGCTTAATTATGGTGGTTTTTTTTATAGGGCAAATTTCAGTTCGTCCATATGCTTAAGGAAATCTTTCTTATTTAAATATGTTTGGTGAAACTGTCCAAATATCCCTAAATTGTCATAAATACATCAATTTAGTCATTGCCGTTAGTGCACTCTCCTTCCTTAAGATGAACTATGAACGATGGAGATCAAATGTAATTAGTAAACTTAAAAAATTTTAAAAAATCGAAAAATTAAAATAATATAATAATAATAATAATAATTATTATTATTATTATTCATCAACTTCGATGATAAATTGATCTTCTTCATCGTCATCAAACCTAACTATCACAAGCCTAGTTCATTATCAAATCAATATAATCGTCTCTCATTAAAAAACAAAAACAAAAAATACCCACATATTGAAAACCCAATTCATCATCACTGTAACATCATCAATCATCTATCATTAAAAATAAATTAACCTAGATACCCTAAAAAAAGCCCACCAATTTTGATTACACATAGTAAACAAACAAATATATGTTCAAGCAAATAATGAAAGTTCACTAGAAAACGAAAAGAGATGTGATTTCGGCGACCACTCACTTCAACGGCTGGCCAACGATAATAACCTCAACGAGTGACGACAAGAAAAAGACAGGTTGGTTATGGTTGAAACCCATCTGGAAAACGGGTTTGGTTGAAGCAAAGATAGAGACTAGTTTGGTTGACGTAGAGATGGGGTGGTTGGTTATGGCTAGTTGTGGGTTTTGGTTGAAGCAGAGATGGAATGGGTTTTGGTTGAAGCAGATATGGAGTGGGTTGTAGTTGAAGGAGGGATGGGACGGTGGTTGTTATTAGCAGTGCTGGTGACTAGATGTTGCTTAGAGGTGGCAACGGTGATGATTGATGATTAAGTGAAGAAGATCATATGTGGGTCTTCACCAGATCGTCGACACTATGTTTCGAACCAGATCAAAAATGATCTGGTTCGAATCCAGATCGTGAATAATCTGGTTAGCACTAGATCGTTGAACCAGATCATGGAAGATCTGACTGGTTTAACCAAGTTGTCGTAGATCTAGTTAGATTGGCGATGATTTGATTTTTTATTTTTTTTTTTCATTAATTTACCCTAAATTAAATCAAATCTTTCTTTTATTATGTTTACTTTTTAAAATTGTAAATTAAACTGGATGGTCATGAGGGCAATAAGGTAGACAAAATGGTTTTTCTGCAGCTTTTTTGTTTTTTAAGTTTGACAGTCAAAATTTCGGTCATGGGACCATTAGACCATGGGGATGACCTTTTTTAATTTTTTTGATTGAACTTTAAATGACTAGGTTGATATACATGAACGCTACTGTTGCCATGCTGAATATGATTTAAGCTATTCTATTCCCACCTCAACTATATATATATTTTCATGCAATAATCATGCATCATTTGGAAAATTTCAGTCACATGTTTAATATGTTAATGAACAAGGTTAGCCATTGCTTTCATTACTATGCTAATAGTATGATCAAGTTGTGGGTGCAATTGTCACTTTTTTTTAGTTGTGATAATTGTGCGGATAGTTACACCCTCTACATCTCTACTCAACTTTGACACCACTTACAGCCTCCAACATCCACAGGGATTCTTGTGTATCCATATCCCATACTGTTAGGTGAATAATGAGTACGAATAAAGTGGTTTGTTTGATTATGAAGTCTCTGTGGTTACACTGCTGTGCCGTAATCAATAATTGTAGGGTTACTCTATCACACATGTCCAAATTGTTGTTTGCTGATTGAATTTCATTCGATTGAAATCCAATTTAAAAATAGACAAAAATTGAATCATGGAAAATAAACAATTAGAAAACATTGGACTGTCCATCTAATGTAACTATAATAATAAAATCGATTAGAACTATCAAGTAAAAAACCGACTCTTAAAACCTTTTGATTTTCCAAGAAAATATTGAAGGCAAGTTGTAGGTAAATGTAAGATATTTTTAATGATATAATTTCAGTTTGTTAAGAATGTTTGTTTACATAATGAGTGTTAAATATATAGTTATAGACTGTTGTTATTTCAATTTGTCGTGTGAATTATGGGTCACAACATATTGGAGTTCAGTAATGGGAGTTTTGTAATCGGATGATTATCATGCAAATTATGGCTTGCCACAGTAACAGGGCAATTGAATATATAAATATGAAGTTCACAATCTTATGTGTAAAATGTTGAGCACTAAAAAAAATGTGAGGTTAGTCCAATTCGGTGCGCCGTTTAAAAAAAAAAAAAAAAGAAGATATAATTACCATGTAACAATCGTGATCAAAAGTGCCAATAACCAATTTATTGTCAGTAGTGATCAAAACTCCCAAGTATGCCAATTACAAATTTATTGATAGTAATTAAAATGTATATATATACATATCGAAATCTATTGACATTAAGTAATATATAAATGAAAATATATATATACATATCGAAATCTACTGATATTAAGTACTATATAAATAAAAAAATTTACTTTCAAAATAAGGGAATAAATTCCCACACAAGTACTGTGGGAAGTGTAGAAATCTATTGTCAAAATAAGGGAAGAAAATTCTTATGTATGATGGAACTCTATCATCTATTAAAAGTATGAAAGAAACGTGCACTAACATACCCATGAATTGATGTTAGAACAAAAAAGCAATACTGATATTGAAATAATATGACTAAAAGCTAATGAAAGTAACTACATCGTTGCATATTATCCTTTAATAGAAGTGATTGAGTATTTTCTTCATCCTAAGAAATTAAGTAACTATAAATGTGGATAATTATCTACGAATTTAATCGTCACTCTCCGATCATGTAAAAATGGATAATCCCAAAAACTATCCATACTTTGTCTAAATCTTGTTTTTGCCACTCTAGTTTCCTTTTTTTTGCCAAAATTCCTCTTACATTAAAAAGCTAACAAAAGGGTTAGTCCGACCAATGCAAAGTATAAATCGATATTTTTGGCCTTGGTTAAGAGATTTTTATTTTTTAAAAAATAAAAAAATATATTTTAAAATAAAAAATTATAAACTAGTAAAAATTTATCTTCGTCATCCACTTATGAGATAGATAATAATCCACTTATAAGATAGATGGTAGAGATCAACACACTAAATTAAAATAAAAAAATAATAATAATAAATTGATATAAATATCAAAAAATAGAATAAAAGTATAGATCCAGATTGGATTCCCATTGGATTGATGATAGAATCAAATCTGGATATCTACCAGTCATGGACTCCATCATCATTATCATCAATCTTTAATCTCTTTGAACCATCGTCATCAACATTCAACACTATCATCATTTATCCCTAAATACCTTAACAAACCGCCTTCTCTTCCCCATTTTTAGGTTTCCAGCAATTGAAACTCATATTCATTGGAAGACAGGAATCCTAGATTCTAGGTGGTCAATCGCTCTAAAATCTAGGTTTTTAGTAGTTGGAAACTTAGAGCATCAATCAGCAATCATCATCAATCTTTCACAAGACATCATCTAGAGGTCGCCAATGGTAAGATATTGTCAACGAAGGAGGAGAGAACGGTGAGGTCAAGGAAATGAGCGAATATGAAAAAGGGAGAGGAAGATGGGGGAGACGAACTAGTGAAAGAGAAAGAAAGATTTTTATTTAATTATTTGAAATAATTAAAAATTATTGTTTTTAACTTTTTTGTTAAAATAGTTTTAATATCAAAATCGTTTTAATATAGTTTAATATCATTTATTTTGATTTTTTTATATTTTAGTTAACTTTTCAACATATTTCTCGTTTATATAGGGAGAGTCAAACGGTTAATATTTTCAACCTAACTGAATAATGATGAGGCATTGTTGTTCTTCTACGTGCCGCTAAAGAGTACTTTATATATTTAGATTAGTGGACGAGATTTTGAATTAATGTCAAACTAGAGATGGTAAAATCCATATTTAGACAAGCAACGGCAGTTTTTTGGGATTATCTCTAACCAAAAAAAACCACGTTATGACATAAAATTAAATATAGTTAGCAATTAAACGGAAATGAATACACAACTCTCAATGTACAACAGTTGGTCCAGAGCACAACCCAGAAACACCCCCCCAAATCTCAAAGGGAAAAAAAATTGAAGTAAGAGTACAAAAATCACACTAGCACATCTAACATACAAGGTTTTTTTTTTTTTTTGAAAAAAAAAAATGAAAATTACCAACATCCGATTTCCATCGATCCATGGATGGAAGCATCAAATTTGAAAAAAAAAATGTCTAAAGAAGAAAACGAGAGCCGTTGATTATAAAACATACCACCCGAAAGCCTGAGAGGAGCGACGAAAGCCCTAAGAACAAAAACCCGGCGAATCCCAACGCCACCGATATATCCGACTGTACGCAGAACGCATTCGTGGCCGTACATGTGTCACCATTCCTCAGCTCCCTCGCCAGCGCTGTCCCCACCGAGTCCGCCGCCAACAGCAAGTAGGCAAACACCTACACGAACACAACCCAAACCCCATCACTCACCAAACAAAACCCACCCAACCACAATAACCTTTTTTTAACGAATTAGAAAGCTTACCTGATCGTGGCCGAAATCGAACCAGACTTGTACAATTTCGGGGAAGAAAGTGGTCCCTTTGGAGATTTCCCAGACGGAGACAACCATTTCGAAGAGAGAGTAGATGGCGACTATAGCATTAGCAGCCAACAGGAACCTGAAGGCGTGGAAATCGTACCAGTGAGGAGAGCCGGAGCCGCGGGAGTTGGTGAGCATGAAGACAGAGGAAGCGAGAGAGAAGCAGAAGGAGGCGAGTCGGAAGACGAGAATCAGTGAGTTGAATCGCCTGAGTTTGAGGACGGAGAGAGTGGAGTGGAAGTGGGGGATGCGTGGGAGTGGGGAGGCGGGGTTGTTGTCGCCGTTACGGAGCGACTGTGGCGACCGCATGATTGATGGTGAAAGCGAAGAATGTACGGCGGTGATTGAGAGAGCCAAGAAGAAGAGAAGGTGGGAGTCATGAGAGAGGTGGAGTCACGGGGGTCATGGGAAATGAGAGGGAAAGTGTGAGAAATAAAAGAGGATCAGAGAAAAAGGGGAAAAAGGAATTGGAAAGCAAGAGACAGACAGATTAGAGACGCAACGACAGGGAAAGTGTGAAAAGAGAATGGAAAATTTCAGATGCACAGGAGTTAGTACGGATTTTTAGACTTTTGCAGATACATGGCCATTGATGTAAGAATCAGGGAGAGAGTGTGCGTGTGTGTGTGTGTGTTTGTGTCTGTGTGTGCCTGTGTGGACATGCTTTTCTGAGATTAAACAAATAATAAACAATAAATATCTGTCAGTTAGTTAACTTAATTTTTTTGAGAGAGTTTGTTAACTTAATCGGTCATGAAGGGAAATACCATCCTTTTTAGTTGTTTTTTCAAGAGTAAACCATTTATTGTGGCCAATTTCAAACCCAATCATTACTACATTAACTATACCATTTAAACTTTCTCCGTACCAAGTTAAATAAATATTCTTTATCAACGACATTGTAATTTTATCAAATTAAATAAATATCTTTATTATTAAGAGATATTGAACCATGTTTATAATTTAAGTAATTAGTGTATTTCAATTTTTATATTATTTTTTTAAAAAATTTTATGCTTTGTGGAAGGCTTCAGAAGAAAACCTTATTACGAGAAGAATTGTATAACTTATACTAGAGAAAGCATTTTATATGTAGATATTGTCTAAGATTATTGGAAGTAATATATAAAATTGTAAATAATTTTATTTTAAGCTTTTTTGGACTAAGGGAGGGGAATTTAAACTTATATTAAGTTCAGTTTTTTTCTTTTTTCCTTCTTTTAACATTGATACTTTATGATTAATTGTGCATTAACAACTTCATTTAATTGCTTATAATCGGTACTTTTTATCCACGATAATAACAAAATTACTCCTTGTATATTTTTTTTCGACTACTTTTAAAAACGACCGAGTCTATGCTATAAACTAATTACTATGGAATAAGATTGAGATTAGAATGCTGTTGAAAGAGATAGATAGAGGGAATAAACACTCAAACTCAACAATCAGCCCACAATGAAAAAGAAGAATTTGGTGTGAGAAGAAGATTGAAGAAGAATAAGAAGAAGAGGCTTTTCATTCAATTTAATTCAATTTTTACTCTCTTTTAACGTCTTTTCATTTCAAAATCCTTCTTGCTTTTGTAGGGTTTCCTTTCGCTATCGGCCTTTTAATCTTCTCACGCGCTTCCTTCCACTAACTCTTTCATGATTGGTTCCATAGCTTTGAAGTCCTATTTTCTCCTCATGTGATTGGACCGTGTTTTCCACGCGATAATGTTGGGAGTTAGACTGGCTCCTGTGTTCCACTATTTTGGTAGGCTGATGTCTACGCACTTTTTTTTCGACTTTTTCTTTTTAGTTTGTGAACTTCGAATTCTGTCCTTGTGAACAGAGTATGAAATTGAACTTTTTAATGGTTTTAACATGTAAATCCTATTCTTTGAAACCAAAAGTTAAAACAAAAATATATAAAATAGTATGAATAATGTGATGCAAGATGTTTGATTATAATATAAGTGGATTCCGTAAATTTTGAATTTTTATAAAAATTTTAAAAAATGTTATTGATAATCATCTATTTTACTTATCGGGAATAATCTTTAAATATACATAAAAAAAAATAAAGATAATTCGAGTAATGTGACGTGAGATGTTTGATTAAGATATAAGTAGAATTCGTAAATTTTAAATTTTTATAAGAATTTAAGAAATATAATTGATAATCATTTGTTCAATTATTGAAGATAATATTTAAAAAATATAAATAATTCGAATAATGTGACACAAGATGTTTGATTATAATATATATTGACTACATAGAATTTGAATTTCATAAGAATATTAAAAAACAATATCAACAATCATTTGTTTAGATGTCATTGAGAACTTCAAAAAGTAAATAAAAATACAAAACGATTTGATTAACGTGAGGCAATATGCTACCATTTGTTTTAGTCATCAAGAACGATTATTGCTTCTTAAATGTACAAATTTAGTCTACCTATGTCACTTCACAAACAACTATTAGCAATTAAGCCAAGTAATTACCCTTAGTATTCTTGTTAAATAATCTTGAAAATTATCATACTTTTGTTACAAATAATAATAATAATAATAAAAATATCTAACAGTTGAATAAGATATCTTTTTTTAAAAGATTTTTTTTTAAAACATTCAAATTAGTGTGATCATCTTAGTTCTAATCTCTTGTTTGACTTCAAGAAAAGTGGTCGGATTAGGTGATAAACCATGACCCTACTCATTTACTTGTTTCAAGGTTGTGAGTTACTTGCTCGACTTTGTAAACATTTTCCCTTTCAGTTGTTATAAGTTATTCTCTTACTTGATATGGATTGCTCCCTCTCGTTTAGGGAATAGATCCTCAGATTATGTCTTAGAGTCATATCACAGTTGGTTGGTCCCCCACTTGATGTAGATTGCTTCCTCCCCATTCTTGGAACAGATGCTCGAATCGTGTCTCAGAATTATCCAAACAGCACCCTGAACAATATACTAGTACTATAAAAAAAAAAAAACAAACAACAATAACTCTAATTTGAAATTGAATTTATAACAAAGTTTTAGACATTATGCTTGTCTAAAACGACAATCGTGAAAGAATTAGAACGTATTAGTCGGTGTGGTCTGGTTTCGCATGGTGCGAGAAATTTAGAAAGAGGCCACATCGATTTGAAATTTTGTTTAATTGTATGGGACACGCAACCTTCCGCAGCCAGCGAGCCTTGCAAAATAAAAATCAACGTTTTCTAACAAAACTACAAGCGTTGTCATCTCATAAATTTACAATTGACTTGTTCTATTGACAATTAATGCATTAGTCAAAGAAATAAAAGATTGACAAAGACGGTGACATGTTTTGTTGCCAATAATTTGCCAACTCTATTATTGAGTTTCTGGTTGACCCCAGGTCAACCGTTAATTACTACTCCAATATTCTGTAAGAAATAGTGATGTGAAACGATTGAATTGACTGATTACTACTGTACCAGACCTTTATCCTTCTTCATTTGTCAACCCTTCGGGTTTCTGCCATGGATAGCGACTCCAAAATATAAGCATTCGATCATGTTAACGTCACAAATGCTATGTTCAATTTCAATTTAATGAATTAATGTAAGATTTTATTGTTATAAAATTTGTGTCAATATCCTCGGACACACCATTCATGTGAGACGTTATTGGGTCACCTTGAACCGTAGTTAGCACGATCGAACTTTAAGACCGTTGTATGATGACATTATAAATTTAAGTTTAATAATTATGGCTCTCAGCAAAGTTTAATCATTTTCTAGAAGTCGATGAAATTAAATGATGCGGAGTGTCGTGTTTCATGATGTAAAACAAATATTCCTTTTTTTTTTTAAAGGTAAAACAAATATTAAAAAAGACTAAAATATAACTTAATAAATAAACAAGATTCGGACCATCTGAAGATATACTCAAGAATAATTTCTTGAATTAGAAAATGGAAAACCTCACTTACAATTATATTAAAAAAATGAATGCATTGTTCAAGTTTCATGTGGAATTATTTTTACGTCATCAAATTTTCCACCATAATCATGCTTTTAAGGTGTATAAGGCCACATCAAATGACTGAGTTTTTATAATGAACAAATCACTAATGCAGTTTTTAGAGGTCATTTAAATTGACCCAATCATCCAAAAAAAAAAATCTGTTGATCATTTCCAAAAATATAATAGAACCTTGGCAATTCACAAAAAGGAAAAAGAGACAGAAACAATAATTTGAAAAAATCTCATAACCATTACTTGAAGAAATGCAAAAAAATTTAAAAGATAGGTTGAAAACAAAAACTTAAATTTGAGTCTACAATGATACCGCAATTTATTGTCTATGGCCACCAATCATTTTGACATGAAGGAAGTGTAAATAATACTTCTTAGACACAAATGCACTGCAGAGAACAATGGTAGCAATGAAATTAATTTATAACATTTCCTGTGATTTTCTGACGCATCGACTAACTTTCTTCTTAAAATCATCCCTTCTTTCTCTCCATTCTTTCTGCAGTCACACAAATTGTTTGAAGCCAGAAGTATATCAACATGGGAGTAAACCAAATGAAAGAGATCCATTGAAGTTACTGCAGCATAAGTATTTATATCAACTAAAGTTCTACGTGTTTGTGACTTACCGCAGCATCAACGTTTGCTGGTGATTCATCATTGGGGCTGGAAAGCATTGAGATGATACTCAAAACTATACTCTCAACCTGCATAAAAGAGTTGTCATCACGAATCGGTGTAAAACTATCTTGAGTCCAATCGCAAAGTAAGATAAGAAACAAAAGATGAAACAGTAAGTTGCAAACCAAGAACTAAATCGAAATTTGAGCATCTATAAAATAAACGAAACCTCAATCGAAATTTGAGCATCTATAAAATAAATGAAACAAAAGCCTGTGTCAAAACAATTACAATCACCAGGACCAAAAACCTGCAATGTATGTGAACAACAGCCTAATAGCAAATGCTTCATGTAAGTTACCATGAAAGCAAGCAACACATGAGCTACGTAGTTTCAGAATTCTATTCAATCTACCAAATGCAGCTTTCAGTGCATTTCTTCAACCATCCTTCCTTAAGATTAAAATTACATTAACCTACTTTCCAGCCAATCTCTCCTTCCGTGCCATCATATTGGTGCTTCATTTGTCTCAAGCTACAAGATTGTTCTGTCAAACTGATTATGAGTTTTTCTAATTGACAGCTTTAGTTTCCAACACATTAAAGGAACCAACCAATTTGTATATTTAATGTTAAATTCAATCCCCAACCAACTCAGTAATCTTTTCTAAACTAGAGTTGTGCTTGGGTTTAGAAACAACACCTCAATCTGGGCCAGAGTTGAGCCCGTCAGAGCAGCACTGATCTACAGTTGGTCACCACCATAATTCACTGCCAATCAGAACTGCCATCAGATGGCAACCACACAGGGGACTAATAATAAGCGTGAATGCAAAGGGTTACCATATGCGTATATCTCCAGGATTCATCTTTTATCCATGAACCATGTGTAATTCAGACCTCCCAAGTGAAACTCCTCAAAGTACTTGCAGCCATCAAATGGTTAGATGTTGTATACTTCAAACCGTGGAATAAAATAAAGTATTTCATACAAGTCAGGAGAGACAAAACTTCACAAGTTAGCACAACGTTACTATCAAATCACCAGACTAGTAACTGTGCATGGCTGAATGTTCACATCAAACCATACTAAGAACGGATGCAATTACAAAACAAGGTAATGCTTACAAATAGATTGGCAAAATAAGGTGGGAATCTGAAAAGCAATATATTCACAATGACAAAAGAAAAAAAAAAAAAAATTATGAAACTCAATTACAATACCGTATGAACTGGAGTCCAGCGCTCAGTTGCAAGCTCATAACCATTTGGGTCATCACCAGGGGGGTGAAGAATTGATATGCAAACCCTTCCATCGGGGTAAACTGTAGTTTAAACTTCAACATTTTAGTTGTTTGGAACACTACAAACAAGATAAAGTAGTTCAAAATTTTAGTGGCAAAAGACAGGTTGTCACCATTAGGATGCCAAAGCTCTGATGTAAACTTCACAGTTGGAGGGCTAACTGGATAATTGTCGGGAAAACTCATTATGGCATTGAAGAATCCCCCTTCACTGCAATAATTTAGATTTCAATTAATATAGCAATGACTAAAATTTGGTTAGGAAGTGAAGGAAAAGAATGCATATCCAAAATGACGTATAAATGAAAAATAGAATGTACTAACCTCAGAAATCCATAACGGATTTAATTTACAAGTAATCAGTTTACCATAGATATTGCAATAATACACAAAAAACAACAAAAGCAAACACAGTAGAATACACCATTACTCATTAAGAAAGATTATAATTCTCTATAACATGGTGAGAACTCATTTTGAAATACTCCAGACATTTTTACCCTATAAAGACAATCAAATGTATCAAATTTTTGTTTCCACGCATAAAACACAAAGCCAAAATAATAAAAATACAGGTCTAGAAGGCATGAGAACAGGTAAACAAATTGTGATCTGATAATTGTTCAAAGAACCAGACAAATCCAAATTTTTGTTTCCACCCATATGGCCATACCACACTAAGCAAGCATTGAAAAAATTTGTGATCCAATAATTATTCACTCATAATTTAATAACCGAATCAACTTACAAGGACCTGGCAGGACTTGTGATTGGGTTATACTAATACCCGCCAGAACACTGTCAAATTATTCTTACACAAAAACGACACCAACAATACTAAGACTCACTCATATTTATCTCAAGCTTGATCATAGTGAAACATGATAACTTTTTTAATGATAGCTTGTCTAGGAATCCATAATTTATCATCATCGATTTCTTAAGCAAAATCTGCAACCTGAGAAGAGCACATTAAATCAAAATATCCAGCTAAAAACAAGCTAACCACCAAAATCAATCAAATAGTGGTACAGACAGTACGCAACTCCAATACCTCAATTTACAAAAGCTGAACTGCAAATAATAAATACACTACACAATTATGACAACCAAGTATCAATGCATATAATGAAATTTATCAAATGAAAACAAAAACCCATCATCATCTCTAAATCAAAATATCCGGCTACGACCAAGCTAACAACCAAAATCAATGACATAGCAGTATGGTCCAATACCTCAAATTGCAAAAGCTGGACTACAAATAATAAACACACTATACCATGATCATCACCAAGTAATTAACACATTAATGAAATTTAATTCATCAAACACAAAACAAAACCCCAAATTAGAGATGCATGTGACCAAATAATCAAACACGAAATCATTCCAAAAAATCAAATCAGACATCAGATAATAACAAAAAAAAAAAAAAAAAAAAGCCTAAAACCTACCAAGAAACATAACAATTCAAGACCATGAAACCATAACAACACATATCATCAAAAGAATCAAGAACCCATCTATCAAAATCAATCAATTAAATGAAAGACGAAACCTTTGATCACAAATATCAAGAAACAACAAAAACACAACTCACTACAAAGTGTCAGGGGGTCCTATAATGGAGACACTCCATTCAAAGATATTGCTCTCGTCAACCAACCCAGCAGAGAATCCATCAACTGGGTTCTTACAAAGATCTGCAAAACCAATCAAGAAACAATAATTCAACCAACCAATCCACCGTTTTCAAATAAGAAAAAGCTCCTGGAGTTTTGACCAAAAAAAATAAAAAAAGAATTGTGAAGCGGCGGTTGTTAACCTTTGAGTTGCTTTTGGAGGAGGAGACTGGCTTGAGACTTGGCCATTGAATTGAATTATCTGAGCGAGAGAGAGAGGAATCTAGAAGCCGCAAGAGACGGGAGGAAATTTTATAAACAGAACCAAGTTTATTTGGTTTGGGTTGGGTTTTGTTTCCTCTTCTCGTTGGTACAAATTTTACAGGAAGAAGGTATAATTGCAATAACGCCCCTCAAGTCTTGACTATTTTTTTTCTCAAATATGTACATTTTAGTTCACAAAATAACATGTTTTTCTGGAGTGGCTAGCTACTGTTGAATTTTAGATAGTTGAAGGTAGTATGCTAAAAACATGAGATAGAATTAATATTAGACATATAAATATCCTAACAAAATGAAACATAAACAAAAAATAATAATAAACTTAATGATAAAGTGACCATTGGATAGACTATAATTTTTGTCTAGTGGCTTGAAGTGTGGATCCAAGGTCTCATCCACTCCATCATCACATCCACTCCATCATCATTTGTAGTGCTATCTTCTCATGAGTCATCATGATATTTGATGCCTTTGTCATCCTCTTCATGACTTGCGGTGTCCTACTCTTGTTCTTCATTCATTAGTTGCGTAATGTTTCCTTTGTCTAGCAAATAATACGAAGTAATAAGTTTATTAATTTATATCATTTAATCTATATAAAACCTAATACATTTAATTAGAGAATAACTTACTTGTACTTCTTTGTCTCTTTTCTCCTATTTGCCTACTTCCACTCAATTGAATCATGTTTACTCCCAATAATTCATTTGTGAATTTTTCCAGAGCATAATCTTTCCCAATCGTTAAGAAAAATGATTTCTTTTCTTTGTATGAACCTACATGATTTTTTTTTAGGAAAATAATCATTAAGAAAAAAATTAATTTATCTAAACTAGTATTAAGAATTTTAAGTAAACTCATGTCATGTTAAATGTACTCTATTTATTCTTACAAATTAAGGATGAGCAAGTGAGACTTAAACTCCCCATAGTAAAAGACATAGGTTCCGGAGTTTGGTCTCCAAATTAAATTTACCATTCGGTTAAAATAAAAATAATAAACACTTAAAAATTAAGATAATACTATAAATTTCATAAAAAAAATGAATAACACCTAAAAAGTAGATAGTAGGAAAAAAAACCTAGTTGGAGAAGTCTTGAGTTTATAAATCAACAACACCTTTTGTGGATTAAAAGAGCATATTTTTTTATCTTTTATATATGTATATATATGTGTGTGTGTGTTTTCCTATTACAAAACATTACTTGACCTAGATCAGTTCGCCTCAGAATCCAATCGAGTTGCCTTTACTTAGTGCTAAGGCAACCACCTCAAGTGAGGAAGGCAATTTTGCCCATTTAGAGGGTCTAGCGGCTGCCTCAAGGCACCTTTGGCTATGAAGAGATTAGGGCACGCCTTGGCTCATGTTTTTTAGACATTGTTTTCAACATAAATAAGTGGTGCCCATAATTTTACAGGAAATGACCAATGGCACCCTCCATTACTGCGTATTCAACAAACTAAATGGAAACTTGGAAACTTATATAAAAGTCTTGATACGCTCTCAACCACTTATTAAATCTTAATATATAAAGTCTTATTTAAGTATTAGAGTATGTTTATGATGCTCAATGCCGTGACACTCTAACAATACTATTATTTAGTAGGTCCCCAACCTAAACTGAACTTCGGTACAACTTATTATGAGACTATACTTTAAGGTCTCATTTAGTGCATAAGATAGGATTATATGATTTTTAAAGAAGTGGCATTGAATTAAATTTAGTATTGTCTTTTGTTTAATATAACATTTGATTAAACTAAATAGGATTAAATTAAATAATTTTTACTAAATAAAATAATTTTAAAAAATATATAATCCCAGTTTTGTATAAAATAAAATGATTTTATTCATATAAATGATATTTAATATTGTTATGGATAAATTAGCGATCAGAATAATCAGGCCCAGACGGATCTACAGTGCAGGCCCAGTGGTCCAGAAGCCCAATTATCCATCATCCCTCTAGTCCATTCTCCTGGCGAAAGGGCCCGTTAGTGAGCGCTTGTCGTGATCGCTGATCGCTGTCGCTTAGCCTGACCGTTGATTCTGACCGCAGGCGCCTATTCTGAAAGCTGGCTTTGATCGCTATCTTCTCCGCCATTCAGACCGCCGATTTCTCCGTCAGCTTTATTTGCTCAGTTTGACCGCTGGTCTTGATCGCTGACCGTTGGCTTTCATCTCTCGAACTTACCACTGGCCGCCATCTGTGACAACTAAGCCTGCTCGCCAGATTATCCGTCATGATTGACCGTTTGCCTCTTCGCCAATCCCGCCTGACTGAAGTATTCCTCAAGAGGAGCCATCCGTCAGAAATGTCCAACGTCCTTCTCGCCCAAAATGATCCGACTGAGCTGATCGCTAATCTTTGAGCGTGGCCGCGTACCGACTCCTCCACTCGTGAGATCGCCCGCCTCACTGCCATGACTAGCTGCGGACATGCCGACTCGTAATCCGCCTCCTCGACCCTCCAGGTAGCCAGACTTATCAGAGATTCTCTTATTTTTTCAACTGACTTGGTACTCAGTCTGTTGGAAGATCCGTCCCCACCTTGCTCCCGAGAATCCCGAGTCAACAGAAGTCAACAGCGCCATGCAAAGTACAGTTCCAAGGCGTGCCATGCACGCTATATCCGCCAGAAGCTATGATCATGATCTCGATAGCCCATCATGACATATCCGACCCAACCATCAGAAATCTCCCTTGGGCAGACCTCGGATGCGACGGATTCGGCCGCATTTAATGTATTTTCGGCCACATTTAATGCACTGACAACCGCATTAATTGAGATTCCGGCGCATTAAATGTTATCTGTCATTGTAACTGTAGCTAACTGTTTGCTTTTGTCTTATTCTGTTTTACTGTAGCATGTCCCATTCCTCTATAAATAGTGGACGATTTTCACTGTAAAAAGGATCCAATTTCTGAGTGTCGTTACTCTGCCAAAATAGTGAGAGAGTGAACAGTGGACGTAGGCATCTTTTTGGGCCGAACCACTCTAAAAATCTTCTGCGTCTTCTCCTCCTCGCCTCTAACCTCTCTTCCTCATTCTTATTGCTTTATATGCATTCCATTGTCCGTTCGAAACTGCAGCTTGAGCCCAAAAACAACCTCGTTGACTAAGGAAACCATTTTTCGACGTTAACAAATATAAATCGTTTTTATTTATCTTAATAGTCATGAATTATTTAATCAATGTTCCATTTTTTTATCATATAATAATAATTAAAATAAACCATAATATGTATTATTATTTTATTAAAAAAAAATTAGTTCCAATATCATGGACTATTTTTAATCCATGAAAGTGAGTGAGACTAAGTAATCCCATTGCAATAAGTCTATTCTAAATATGGGACTTGATAAATATGAACAAACTATACGTTTCACTGTGATTTATAATGTATAAAATAAAACCTAATTATACGCTACAAAAGATAATCAAATTTGCTAAACATGAAAAAAAAAAAAAATACTGTATGAAAAATAATATAAACAAGAAGCAATATGATATGAAAATAATATAAACAAGAAAAAATATGATATGAAAATAAGAATCTGATTAATATGGTAATAGAACTAATTACTTTCATGTCATTGCATGCACCAAACATACTAAGACTAAAATTACTTAAATAGGCCAATCCTCATCCTAGTCCTATGCACCAAACGTGGCATAAGAGACATAAGTTAAGCATAAACAAATGCTGAAATAATTATATGAATTTTATGAAGTAGCACGACCTTGTGCCAAAAGCAAGCCTTAAGGTCAATAATATTGAATTTTCTCTGTGCTTTGTTGGTCCAAATTATATAATATGTTAAAAATCTTTATATAGGGTTGTTGGGATTGTAAATTGTCGGGCCATCTCCATGGATGGAATGGCGTGACCCATACCCTTACCCTCCTCACTATTATCTTCCAAAGAGGATAATTTAAATCATGGCTAGAGATAAAGTCAAATTGCATTATTTTCTTCAATTAATGAAAATTTTATTTTATTTTTTCAAAGGGGAGAAATTTTAAGGCTTTGATTTAATTGTATGTCTCAGATCCCTCATTCTCTACCCACCATGCTATCATGCTTAGTAATCGCCCAGACGTGCTGAGGACAATTTTGTTCAATTTACAAGTAGAAGGTTCTATTTTGTAAATTGATAAAGCTTTAGAGATGGCTTTGTAATTCTGGACTGAGAAGAATTCAACAGGGTTTATTTCACTCTCAAAAAGAAAACCGGCGATGTATGACACGTTGGATTGTTTTCTAAAAGAATATTTGACAAGTAAGATTTTCCTTATCAATAATACAAGTCTTTTTTTTTTAATTTACTTTTTTGAAGTATTAACTTTTACTATAATTAGAATATAATCATAAATTTGTTGAAACTAGTGGTCAAATCATAAATACTGCATGGGACTTGAAAATTTACTCCCACGGGGCCACAACCTTAGGAGAAATTTACTTTTACAATCAAATAAAAGAGAAAACTTCTTATATGTGATGATAAATATGAATGATAAGATTCAAATTTTAAGTAAGAATATAAAAGAAAAATATACTATAAATGAATGTACCAAATAATGTTCTTGAATTTTTTTCTTTAACAAAACTTTATTTTTATTTTTATTATTTATTTATTTATTATTTTTTTTAAGGTGGGGGAGAGGGATGAAATTATCAAAAAAATATGTTGAACCCTACCAATGGTACGGGGCAACTACTGCTTTAAAAAAACTAATAATATTGAGTATTAAATTTTGTGAAATCAATATTGAATATTATGGTAATCTCAAATTGAGTGCTTCTCAAGTGTTTATATCTATATATAATAATAATAATCTAATATCAATTCTCAACTATTTAATACCATTGTGATTTGATATTAGAAAGTCTTGGTTTAATTTGATAATGTTCTTAGATTTGAGTTACTGCACCTCAGGTGATGCTTAAATGAAAAAGAACTCTCAAATGTTAAATAATTTAACAGTTGAAAATTTTTATTATGCTTGGAATAATTTAGGCTTGATTTTTTTTTTTTTAAATGAAAAACTTCTAGCTTAACCTTCGTGATAAAGTAAAGATAAATAAGATATATTTCATTATAATTTACAATGTACAAATAGAGTCTATTTAAAGACTACAAAAGATAATCAAATCTTCTAAATAAAAAAGAGAATTAAACCTCCTAAATAGCAAAAAGAATGAAATATCTTAAATAGAAAACAAGAAAAAATATTATATGAAAATAATATAAACAAAAAATAATATGATATGAAAATAATAAAAGTAGAAAAAACTATGATGTGAAACTAAGAATCTGATTTCATCTATTAATAGATCTATAATTAAGGTCATTGAGACTATCCATTAAATATATACCAATATAATAAATTTAATAGATTTTAATGATACTGTAATTTTTTTAATAACTGAGATGTTGATTAACACTAGCTATTAACATAAACTTAAAAGAAGAAATATCTTCCAAAAATAAAAACCAAAAGCAAAAGAAGAAACCTAAACGAAATACTTAAAAGGTTTTGTATCTAATTGTCTTTTTTTTTTTTTAAAAGGAAATGCATATTTGAATAATAAATCATTGGAGTACATTACTAGTAGACGTGTGAGAATTTTGTTCCAACCACTCTAATTATATGTGTAAAAAACAATTAAATTTGTGTTATTATAAAATCAGTGAAGTCTCTTGCATTTTTTTTGTCTCTAAGAGTAATTCTATGCTTGAAGACAAAAACCAATGGAGTGAGATTTCAGAGTTCCTACGTCCAACATAATTTATAAAAGATATTTTATGAATTTTAAATTGATATCATAAGCTAGTATTTTTTTTTCCACACTTTGCACCAAACAAATATTTCTTGAATTTTTTTGGTCAAATAAATATTTTTTTTCCTTATTTGTAGTTTTTTTTTTTTTTTTTTTAAAAAAATCTAGTATTTTCATGAGAGAAGATATCAAGCAAAATCACTTCTTGCACAAATAGTCCCAAACACATGTTACTTCACATCAAGTTGTACTATTTGTTCTTATCAATATTTTCCATGAATGACAAGTTTTCTTGCCTCCCAAACAATTTAACTTAAAGGCAACAACATCACTTACATTTTTATAAGATAATGGACACCCTCTTTATATTTCTGCTTCTTTTCTTTTTCTTTTATTTTGATTTTTTTACATTATACATATATTTTATAATTATTATTGTGGTAATGGGATATTGGATATATACCACACAATGAGCGAATGCAAAGCTATGTGGGCGTGCTTGATGGTTAGCATTATAAGCAACCATGAATTTTGAAGGAATATATTAGATTCTCACTTTGAATTTGGCATGTATTTTATCACTTATTTGCTTCCCTTTTTTTGGGGTATAGTTTATTGCCAAAGGCATTGAACCATCACCTTTATTCTCTTGATAAAGTCATGCTTGTTTGCACATCTTCACATCACATGGAGATCGAGAGAGAGTACAAGCAAGCATGCATGAAAAATCATGGCAAAACATTCACCTACTATTTTAATTTTATGCCAATTATTTGATTGATTTGGGATTCCTATCATACCAATTATAATATTTTAATTCTACTTTTTTTTGAAAAAAGAATCATTTCAAAAGCAAAGATAGGTCATCAATATAGAAATGGTGAAGGTCCTTAAATCCTGTGAATTTTTTATGCCCAATATTTTGCTTGTTCAATCACTAATTCCATGTTTTATGATGATTGGTTTAACTTATAATATAAATTATGTGATTTAAATTGAGCTAAAAGCCAAATTATAGATATTGTCCCACAAACAAATATTCACATTTTATTTGATTAAGTTTATAATCTTTTCTAAGTTCTTACGAGAATACCGGGGGATTTGCTTATTAAAAAAAGAAGTTAATTCGTTTTCAAATTTTCTAAAAAAAATAGTTCAACAATTTACTCTACTAATAAAATTGATTTCTCTCTTTCGCTTTCAATTATACGAATTTTTAAACAAGGAAAAGGAGTGAGACAAGTTGCTGATGCGCTAGCAATGTTTGAATGAAATGGTTGACCCAATTTGGACATGCACTAATAGACTAATGAATTCATATAAAACCATAAGAAGTATGTCAATCACACACAATTAAATGGTGTGGTCTGATATTTCAGCATCAAGTAAAGTAGTCCTGGGAAAGCCATATTTTTTGCTTTGTGTCAATAAATTTGTACATTTCAAAGAGATAGGGATAATCCCAAAAAATCTATTCTAATTTATAAAAATATCCATTTTACCACTATAGTTTCATTTTTATTCAAAATCCCCTTTGATGTTAAAAAATTGATAGAAAATGATCATTTTACCCCTTATAACTTCATCATTAATTTATGATCATCGGGGTATTATTGTCTTTCTACATGTCTTTAGGGGGTATTTTGAGTATTTTTATTAATGTTATGGGGGATTTTGAAAAGAAAATGAAGTCATAGATGGTAAAATAAATATTTTTATAAATTATAATGGAGTTTTTGAAATTATCCCCAAAAAAATAAAAGCACTTTTTGACATTGATAAAAATCAGCGACATTGTATCTTATCAGTTATCCCTAGATCTTGTATTTTTGCTCTTGTCCTTAGATCCTGTATTTTTGCAACTTTTAAAGATAGGGAGCCATAAATTATGAAAATAATTAAAACAGTAAATATCAGTTTAAATTGAGAATTTGATGTGGGCAATTTATTTTATTTTATTTTATTTATTTGAAGAGGAAGATGGGCAATGTCTAAGAGTAGCAGCAATATATTAAATTGGGTCGCTTTATCAGTCAAGTGAAAAAAAAAAAAATTGGGTTTTTTTAAATGGGTTATGTTGTTGGTACCGATTCTTTCAAGTTTAACGTATTACATTCAATAGTTTAAGCTAATAATTGTGGACACCAACTTCCATACAACTGATTATGGATCGCTTTAACTTTTATCAAGGTTTTTCTTTTTTATTTTTTGACGGAACCTTTATCAATTTATTATTATTATTTTTTAAATTATTGAGACTAATTCAAAGTATAATCGGGATCAAACGGTATAAGACACTGATAGCACGATCCGAAAAGTAATCCACATATAAATAAGAGAGCAACTCGCACGTAAAGATGAGAGGAAACAAACCACCCTTTTTTGATGGTATGGGTGTCGAAACTCATGAGACCAGTAAGGTCATGAGGGGTGTGGTTTCTAATGCACCTACACACCCATAGACGAACCTTTATCAAGTTATATGCATATAATTGATTGTGAATCTTGTCAATATTTATTGAGTTCATTATATGTATATGTACATGTATATTTATATGTGAGAGAGAGAAGAATTCCTTTTTTATAGAAGAATCAATTATTGAACTATACTTGTAATATTCGATATAAACAATTTTTTTAATATTATAATTAGTTAAATATTTTAGTGAGGGGAATATAACTTAAACTCATTAATTCATAGTGTAAGTATGAGGACTTATGGATCTAATAGGTTTTAATTGTTATGAATTTGGGAAAAAAAAAACACTCCAAGTGGTTGTACTTGTGACAAGACTCGTATTTAATCTGAAATACCAAATAAACATTTACCTTTTTACATTTTCCAACCTTCCAAACTTTATCTCTGTTTAGGTGATAAATTAAATGCCATTAAAGCCACCGTACTCATTTCTAAGTCCAACAGACAGGGAAATTGACTGTAGCTCCGTTTGAAAGATAATTTAAATGTCTTTAAAGCCACGAACCCATGTCTTAGTGCACCCGCTTTGCCCATCTCGAAAAAAGTCCAACAGAGGAGGAAAATATAAACTGCGGGGCATTCCGAGAATTGAACTCGGGACCTCTCGCACCCTAAGCGAGAATCATACCACTAGACCAAATGCCCTGTTGTTATTCAAGTTTTAAATTAATTTAATAAGTTTTGATCTTTGAACCCAGGAATTTGTTCGCTAAGTAGCTTGTTTACTGTATTTTGGATAAAAATTTGGATGAATTTCACACATCGATTTACTAGTTTATATAGGCATAGATGAGATTCGGCTCAATTTGTATTTGTTCATGGAGTGGAAGTGGAGGTTGTGAGCTCAATACAATTGCTTTATGTTGTGGAAATGTACTTCACTAATAAGAAGTTCAAATTTTCATAAGTTAGATCCTAACCTTTTTATTCTAAATTTTTTATAATCCATTGATACATCAATATAAAAATTAATGGATGATCATGATTATTACATTTTCTCTTTCATACATCACTCAAACTCAAATTTATATAATAAAAAATCATGATAAAAAATAAGGTTACGAGAAAATCACAAATCAAAATTTCAAAGGAAGGCACTACTGCCATCCCTAAAATAACTCTCCACAACCAAATTTTTAAAATATTTTATACTAATATTATCCATAATGAAGTTACTTTTATGTTCACATAAAGATATATATTTGCTCCACCGTCATTAACAGTCCTATGAATTTCTCGTCTCCTCAACCTCTATGCTTTATAATAAACAAAATACCAGTTTCATTGTCACCAACACAAACAATTGTCATCCCAATCGTCAGCCTTCAATTTCTATGTCCATGTTTAATTTTACCAAACTCTAGTTAAACGTTTGTCAGACCCAATACATCATCATCTTCTTCAATGTTCAAACTAATTTTACCCGTAAGCCAATAGAAAATTAGCATTATGATTTCCAACAAAATGTTCGAGGACCTGCATTCAAAAGATGATAGAAGGGCAATAGAATACTAATATCATAACATGGAAGAATCATCTGAATAAACAATTACTGGTCTCCAACAAAGTAAGTTAAAGTTCTTTCTGAAAATTTCTGATTTTTTTCAAAGAATTTTTATTCTTGCCTTATTGTTAAGACTTAATAAGAGAAACAAAAGACTGAGAAAAAGAAACCTTAAATCAAAGACTAAAGGTATGAACGAAAAATGGATGAAAAGTGATGGGGAATAGGGTTATTTTTATTATTAAAAAAGGTGTATAGAGAAAATCATGATTTTTGTATTTTTATCACGGGTATCTTGAGAAAATGGGTGTGATTGTGGAGGGAGATTTTTATTTTTTATTTTTTTTTGATAAATATATACTATAAGTACAAATATTTCAGCTGAAACATCTTAATGTTACATTTTAAAATACGATCCAGAATAAATTTCTATAAATTAGGAGGACAGACCCACATAAATAAAAAAATATCTCAAATACAATCCACGTATAGGTGAAAAATACGGTTCGAATATTAACTCTCTAAGCATAGATAAGGGGAATAATGCCGCACCGCACACTAGTCGGCAGTGTGAAGTGAGATTTTATGGATGAGAGTAGTACCACCCAACTTCAAATTATTGGAGTGGAAGCTTGAAAGGGACATACATGCTAAACGTAGGTGAAAAACTAGCAAGGACAACCTGCCCAACCACAGTTATAAGAGGAAAAGCACTGCAGCCAACAAACTTTTATTCCCAGACGAAAAGCCAAATCAGAACCTAATCAATGGCTTAATAAACCAAACAAAGACCTTGGTGAAAATTCTCCTGTACATGTCCAATTATATATCATTATAAGTTGTCTCATTTGGATTAATCAAAAAATAAAAAAGTTGTCTCATTTAGGATCATTTTTATTTTTTTAAGAGTCTTCTCTCTTACAAGTCGTGTCCCACTTTCAATTACCACCCATTTTGGTAGAAAAATGACAATAAAACAGTTTCAGATTCTCTTACACTCTTTTCAAAGGGCTTATCAAAAACCCTTTCGATCACTTTCCTGTTAATTTTCATTATTGATTTAGGTCAAATTGATTTAGCACAGTTAAACGACTGCATTCTAATTACACAATAAATTTATCGAAAAACTATAATTTAGTCTCTAAGTTTTGGCGTAATATTTACTTTTTAAGTGTCTTTGCTTAAATATTTCTCATAACTTTAAATTATCATAAACTCATTAATTTGGTCTTTCTGACTAGATTTTTAACTTTTGACTATGACGAAAATTACGAAATGACTTTTTTACCCTTAAAAGTTTATAATAATCATTGAAATTATATTAAAACATATAAAAAAATTTAATAAATTAAAAATTTTTTAAAAAAAATGAAAATCAAATTCCAAAGAAAAAACATATATATATTTTTTTGTTTAAAAAAAGGAAGATCCGGTTTCAAAACCTAGATTTTCAACTGATCTTCAAAGTTTCAGAGTTTGAAGACCATTAAAGCTAAAAAACCAAAACAAAAATTAAACAAAAACCTTTCAACAATGAAATCCACATAATCCATACCTTCATCATCAACAGTAAACCCACAAAATTAACCTAATCTATCATCATTTTCACAAATTTTATCAACCAAAAACCAAAAAGAAATCAAAAATAAAAATAGAAAAATAAAAATCAATTAGGTGATGTCTGCTAGACGAACCCAAGGCTGGTTCATTACTAGACGAACCCAAGAGGGTTCATTTGACGTGGAATGAACCTAGGAGGGTTCCTTGTTGAATGAACCCTCATAGGTTCATCATCCAACGAACTTAGTTGGGTTTGTTGGTCGAACTAACCCCCCTGGGTTTGTCATCAAATGAGCATAGATGGGTTCGATAATTTGGATGATCCACCTAGGTTGTTGCTCTACTGTGACAGCAAAGACAAGCTAATTTTTTTGTTTGATGATGAGGCAGTGGTTGTTTGATTTTTTGTTGGTAAATGGGTTTGTAGTTTTTATTTTGATTGTGGTGTTTATTTTTCTTAATTTTTCTTTAATTTTCTTATTTTTTAAAGTTTTTATTATATTGTTAATTTTAATTTATTTTATTTTTCCCATTTTAATTTTTTTAAAATTTATTTGTATATTTGTATATTTTACTTTTTAGTTTTCTCTTTTTTTTTTTTTTTTTTTTTTTGTGTTGACATATGCCGTATAGACATCTAAAAATTAAATTAACCCAAAACATTAAGTTTGACTAACCATTGATTAACGTTAGAAACAAAATTGATGAATTTTTTTGACAATTTAGCCTGAAATGTGTTTAAGCAAATATGCTTAAAAAATAGATATTATGTTAAAATTTAGGTACTAAATTGAAATTTTTCCTAAATTTACATGGTTTGATCTAGACTGGTCTAAATTAGATTAATTAATTGTAATTTTATCATGAGTAAAATTACATTTCTCATTCTATTTAAAATATATATATACACATTTCTCATTCTATCTGTTTGATAATTGAGCTGACATTATCATAATTTTTTTATAATTAAACTAGTTTAAATGAATTGTAATAATACTAATTCAGCTGAGCCAATATTTCATTATCTTGGATGACAGTGGAAAACTGTTTTTTTTTTTAGTAATGATACCATGTTTAGGGTGCAATCGAAACTAGTTACGATTTGACTCTGAGACGTGGGCCAGAGATCAGCTCCCAAAACCGAAGGAAATAACCCACATCAAGTGGGGGATAACCCACTGTGGGTGGGGAGAAAATTGCCCACAAATAGGGCGGATGAGAGTAGAATTCATAACTTTAAAAAGCCCATTCTTTGGAAACTGTAATATTACTACTTCAATATTGTATCATATATATAATTTTTTTCGTCTTTTCTAGTTCTGATATTGCTTCAGTCTGAACTATGAGCCATTTATAAACAAGTTGAACATGTTTTACTTTCATATCGCTTATATCCATCAGCACATGAACACACAGAGATTTGTAAAATTTTGATGCATTATTTGGTAAATTACAAGATTCGATGATATTTTCTTACAAGACATCGGCATCCTGTTGGGAGGTACTCTAGGTCGGGGAGTTGCAGGACAACAGTTTGTTAACTTTATAATGAAAAGATAGCCAAAAGCAAGTCAACAAATTAAGACAAAATATCAATACTCTTGAGCCCTTTTTAACTCTTATTATTATTAGTGTATGCATTGGATTCCCAGACAACTTTTGGTTAAAGTTGCATACTTTTCAAATAACCTATGATTAAAGTCAATAAATCTATCAATTATAAATGCTCTTCGTGCTTGTGTGTGAAACCCTAACCCTAGTAACTCTCTATTTATTGGCTCCTAAATTTGCATAAGTTAATGTCAAAGATGAAGGGTAAAACATATATTCTCTACATATTACTTCTCCTTACAGTTTCTTTGAGTAGTTACTCCACAGCTACCATAATTCAAGCTGCACAATCAGGCAAGCTTTATCTTGCGTTTCTAGTAATTTTATTTATTTATTTCTAACTAAACCTCTCTTCTAATTTAAACATTTATCCAAGTATTATGTAACAAATCCTATCAGTTAAATACTCTAGTATATTACACATTTCAAACTTTTAACCTCACCGGTAATTTAACTGGTAGAATATCCATTTCTAACTTATCTACAGATCCGTCAAAAATATCCCTAATAATTCAAAGTATTTTGTATTTTCATTGCCACCCCCCCCAAAAAAATGGAATTGTAATTTTCTTGTAGTGAGATAGAGCTAATACTTACTCTTTATGATGTTTCGTGTAGTTGATGCTAAACATGTAGAATCAAGAATGAATTCAATAAGACGATACATATTAGCTACTTGGGTTAGAAAGGTAACAATACTTATAATCTTTTTCTTCTATCTTTTTTCCTACGTAATTCAAGTGCATTTTATTTATTTATTTATTTTTTGAAAATAAAAGATCAAAACAGGAAAATCAGCTATCATCATAGATAGTATCCATAAGGTACCATCTGGACCTAATCCTATTGGAAATTGGCACCCACCATCAAGGCCGTGAACGGGCGATGATGAGAGGATCCTTGTCACGTTATCCTGATGATTAGCAAAATGTTTTCCTCACGATCAAGGAAATGGACGGTTCTGATGATACTTCTCATGTGATATTCGAAGTTTATCATCATTTATATATATTATCATGTTGTTAGACTGGGATATGTTGTTAACACTTAATTAGCCAAACATCGATTATTGATCGTATGGAAAAAGCTATCTCTTTTTGTTCTTTGAAGCGTATGTTGGTAAAAAAACTACTTAGGCCTTAAGGTTTGACATTAATACAGCTAAATAGAAACGCTCACTTAGTCTACATTTGCAGCCTTGGAGACAACGTCTGGTATGTTATCTTCAAACAACATAGGGTTATTTTGGTTATTCAAAAATTGTATTTATAACATAAAATTTTGTTAATTTTATAAAAATAAACAAAACAAAATTCGAGTCTAGCTCAATTACATATTACACTTCTTGAAACCAAAATCACAAAAGGATGTTGCCTCGCCTCTTCCACTGACATCTATCTAAAATCAAACTTCTTCATCTCCGTCATTAATCTAAAAGGACTTGTTTGGAGGATGGATTAATTTTTGCTGTGTTATTGATGCGTTTGAGATAGGTTTGTTGAAAATTTGGGTTTGTAAAATGTTAAGGATGAAGCCATATTTGTGTACTATTTATTGGTGGCAAATTTAATTAGTTTAGGTGAGAGATAAGTAGATGGGAGGTAAATTAATCACCACCCTAATTAATTTTTTTAACCTTCATTGTCTCGACTACTTAGTGGTTGAATTAATTGATTTTCACCTCCACATTTTACCTATAAATAGGCAATTGTAATTCATTTGTTCATTATCTCATATCTCATTTTCAAAATCTCAAGTGTATTTAAGAGTTTTCTTCTCCTCAGTTCTCTCTTAAAATTTTAGAGAGAAATTATATTGTTGTTTGATTAATAAAATTTTTCTAGTTTTGGTCCATGGATGTTTCTCTCACATTGAGGGTTTTATCACGTAAATCTCGTGTCTACTATATTCTTATTTTATTACTTGCAATTTCTTTTAATATTATTCTCAATTTCAGATTTACACTAGATTAAAATAATATCGGATCGTCATAACAGTGGTATCGAAGCTATAGGTTCTTTAGAAATTTCTAAGTATACTTTATGGTTACAACATTATCTGATCTTCCACATAAGAAAAGAATTATTTTTGATTACTGAAAATAAGTGTGGTGGTGTGGAAGTAGTGTATACTTAAGAAAGGTTCTGGCTAAGAAAGACTTGATATTTAAGTGTGTTCATTGTGATCCATTTCTCTTTCCTAGGATATTATTCACGGATATGTGCACTATTACAAAATACTAGTAATATTAACGATACTATTCATTAAATATCTTATGAATATTTCATAAAGACGACAATGAAATTTGAAATTGAGAAGTTCAATAGAAATAATTTTTTATTGTGAAAATAAAGATAAAGGCTATTTTGAAGAAAGATAGTTAGCTTACAAGCAATAGAAGAAAGGCCAAAAAAGATCATTGATAATGCCAAATAAAATGAGATAGATGACAATGTAATTGTCAATCTCTATCTGACTTTAGCAGATGGTGTATTATCAAGTGCAGTGAAAAAGAAAATAGCTAAGGAAGTAGGTGACACTTTGACACAATTGTACGAGTTTAAGTCACTACACGTGAAGATTTTCTTATAAATGAAGCTTAGTAATCTTCGAGTGGCGGAATCTACAGTTATAACCGACCACATCAACACCTTAAATACTATATTTTCTCAACTTTCAGTGTTAGGTCATATAATAGAGGCAAATAAACATGCAAAAATTCTACTTCAAAATCTACCTAATTTATATTATCAACTTGTCATTAACTTGACAAATAATATTTATGCAAATTATCTAGTTTTCAATGAACTTATAATTGCTGTCTTAAGAGAAGACAGTTGGTAGAAGAACAAGAAAGATAGATTGGCAAGTAGTACACAAACAGAGGCTTTATTAATGACAAGAGGAAGATCAACGGAACGTGGTCCTAGTGGGAGTCTTAATCATGGTAAATCAAAATAAAAAAGTAACAAGAATGTCAGATGCTATAACTATAGCAAGAAAGAGCATGTCAAAAATGAGTGTTGACACAATCAGAAGAATAAAACTCTTAAATCATCAAACTAGTAGAGAAGTGTAACAAGTATCTCAGATGATGGTGATGTCTTATATAGTGAAGCAATCACTGTTACGAAAAATAGATTACGGTTTGCTGATGTTTGAATTCTAGATTCACTGACCACCTGGCACATGACCTCTCATAAAAAATGATTTCACACATATGAACCTATCTCAAGAAGATCTATATTTATGGGTAATGTTCATGTTTTGAAAATTACAAATATCAGCACAATCAAGATAAACATGCACGATTGTATAATTTGCACCAATCAGGAAGTACAACATGTGAAGGGCCTAAAGAAGACTATATTGCCTTTAGGACAATTGAATGATCTTAGATATCAAACCCATATAGAAAATGAGATCTTAAAAATTGCCAGAGAAGCACTTGTTGTCATGAAAAGAGAAAGGTTGCTACAAATTTATATATGCTTAAAGGAAAAATACAATTAAAGATTGATTTATGTGTTGCAACCAACCAGAAGAGGTGAAGATAATGTGGCATCACAAATTAGGCCACATATCTAAATTAGGTTTGAATATTCTCTCCGAATACAGATTGCTTCTTGAGCTCAAAACGGTAAATATATCTTTTTGTGAGCAGTATAGATTAAAGTTTAGTAATTCTACTGCTAGGAGCAAATGCATTCTAAACTTAATTTATTTTAATGTTTGGGAATCACCAGATATATCCTTAGATGGAGCAAAATACTGTGTATTATTTATTGATGATTACTCAATGAGAAGTTATGTGTGCCCTATCAAGAGGAAGTTAGATGTGTTTTTAGTGTTGAAGGCATTCAAAGCCTAGATAGAACTTGAATCTAAAAAAAAGATCAAATGCTTGAGGACATATAATAGAAGAGAATATACATACGGGGAGTTTGTTGCTTTTTGCAAGCAAGAAGAAATTAAAATATAGTTCACAATCACATATACTTTTCAACAAAATGGAGTGGCAGATTAGATAAATAGAACTCTTGCAAAAAGAATAAAAACTATGTTGAAGACTATAGGTTTACCCAAGTCATTTTGAGCAAAAGTGATAAAGACCACCTATTATATTATAAATCGATGTCCATCCAATGCAACTGAATTGGAAACACTAATGAAGATGTGTACCGGTAATCCTACTTATTATTTTACTTTGCATTCATTTGGATGTCTTATGCACGTGATGTATAATGCCCAAGAAAGAAAAAAATTTAATCCAAAATCAAGGAAATGTATATTCTTGAGGTATACTGATAGAATGAAGGGGTATCGCCCGAAGGATCCCCTTGCCCATAAAGTTATCATCAATAGAGATGTTATCTTTGTAGAAAATCAACTTTTAAGAAATGGATATGATAACACTTCAAAAGAAAATTCGGAGACTATAATTAAACAAGTAAAAAATAATTCAAAACATGAAATTTAGGATCTTCTAAAGCAGAACTAGAGCATGAAGTACAAGAACCAATAAAGATCGAAACTCTAGAAATTCGACAATCAATTGAGACAAGAGACTACTAGTATAACACTCAAGGAATGTTATAGAAAGTAATATCGCATGCTGTTTTCTAACAGAGGATAGAGAGTCTTCAAATTTTCATGAAGTTATAAGCAACCCAGATGCACCTCTATAGATGACAGTAATGCAAGAGAAAATTAAAGCTCTACACAAAAACAAGATATGAGAACTTATACATCTACCACATGGTAGGAAAACCATTAGAAATAGGTGGATCATTAAGATCAAATGAGATGACAATAACCAAGTGGAGTGGTATCGTGCAAAATTGGTGGTGAAAGGATATGCTCAGAAAGAAGATATTAGTTTCAATAAAATATTTTCCCCAGTCGTTTAACTTACAACAATAAGGGTGATTTTGGCAATATGTATTACATTTGACCTACACTTAGAGCAGTTAGATGTGAAAACTGCATTTCTTCATAGAGAACTTGAAAAAAAAAATTATATGCTCAAATTAGAAAGTTTTATTGAAGAAGATAAGAAGAAATTGGTTTACGAGTTAAAGAAATATTTATACGGTTTAAAACATGCGCCAAGTTGTTAATACAAAAGATTTGATTTCTTCATTATAAGTCTTGAGTACAATAGATTTAGTTCAGACCATTGTACATACTATAAGAGGTATGAAGATAGTGATGATTTCATCATCTTGTTGTTGTATGTGGACAACATGTTGATAGCATGCCCCAATAAAGATTGAGTCAAAGAACTAAAAACACAATTGGCTAGGGAGTTTGATATGAGGGATCTGAGACCAGCAAACAAGATTCTAAAGATGCAAATTCACCGAGACAGAAAAAAAAAAAAAAAACAAAACAAAAAAAGGATTTTGCTCTCTCAGGATAACTACTTAAAAAAAAAATCTTATGTTGCTTCAATATGTAAGATTGTAAGCTAATTTTTACCCTTCTTCCTGTAAATTACAAATTTTCCTTAGTTATGAGTCCTAGCAATGAAGTAAAGAGGATGAAAATGTCTAGAGTTCATATGCATCAGTAGTGGGAAGTTTAATATTCGCTATGATATTTACAAGACCGAACATTACACAAATAGTGAGAGTGATTAGTCGATATATGACGAATCCTGGTAAAGAGCATTTGAATACTGTGAAAATAATTCTAAAATACATCAGAGGATCCTCAGATGCTATATTTTGTTATGAAGGATTAGAATTTATAGTCAGAGGCTATGAATTCAGATTTTGTAAGGGATCTCGATAAAAAAAAAAAAAATCATTACAGACTATATGTTTACGATTACAGAATGAGTTGTGAGCTACGTATCTAAGTTACAAACTGTTGTGATTTTATCTACAACAGAAACCGAATAGATGATAGCTACACAAGCTTGTAAGAAAACAATTTGAATTAAAAGGTTATTGAGAAGCTTAGACACAAACAATAGAAAACGTCTTTATTTTGTGACAGTCAAAACACCTTATTGCAAAAAATCCAATATTTCATTCTCGAACGAAGCATATAGGAGTCCAATATCACTTTGTTCATGAAGTAGTAGAAGATGGTAGTGTGGACATACCAAAGATACACACCAAAGTAGTAGAAAGTGGTAGTGTGGACATACCAAAGATACACACCAAGGAGAACCTAGCATATGCAATGATCAAGTCTATCAATACAGATAAATTCATTTGGTGTAGATCCTTATATGGTCTCGTGGAAATGTAAGTAAAAGGAGTTTGATCAAACATTAGAAAGATAAACCAAATCATCAAAAATGGCTTCAAGTGGGAAAATGTTAAGGATGAAGCCATATTTATTGACTATTTTTTTTTTGTGGCAAATTTAATTAATTTAAGTGAGAGATATGTAGATGGGAGGCAAATTAATCACCACCCTTATTAATTTTTTTTAACCTTCATTGCCTCAACTATTTAATGGTTGAGTTAATTGATTTTCATCTCCACATTTTGCCTATAAATAGGCAATTGTAATTCATTTGTTCACCATTCCATATCCCATTTTCAAAATCTCAAATGTATTTAAGAGTTCTATTCTCTTTAATTCTTTCTTAAATTTTAAAGAGAGGTTGTATTGTTGTTAAATTAATAAAATCCTTCTAATCTTGGTCTGTGAATGTTTCCCTCATATTGAATATTTTACCACATAAATTTCGTGTTCGCTATATTATTATTTTCTTAAGTCCAATTTCTTTCAATATTATTTTCGATTTCATGTTTATGCTAGATTAAAATAGTATCTGATTATCATAGCATAAAAGAATGATTTATATTGTAAAGGATTATTTTAAGGAACCCTTCTCTCTCTCCCTATTGCGCTAAGCTTGACCTAAACCTACATTCTCTTTCTAGAGTTATGGGGTGTTCGGTTTTGCTAAGATCTAAAATCTTAAATTGTTTTTTGAATTCAAAGTTTTTGACATTGTATAGTTTTCTTGATGGAATTGTGGGTTTTGGCTAGAGTTTAGGGTAATAAATTATTTTGGAGGTTGGTAACTGTTGGGTCTACAATATGCTTTTGAGACTAATTTTCATTTTTAGCTTAATTTATATTGTTATTAAACTCTCTTGAAAGCTATGGGGCTTATGTTACGCTCAAAAATAGCATCAAGATCGTAAGTCCATTAAGGCCCAGAAGAACAGCAAGCCTAGAAAAATAAAATGAGTCAATATTAAGTCTATTACTTAAGGATATGTCAGTAAATGTCACATCAGTAGGAGCGTGTAACAAATCAAATAATACTAAGGCAATAAGACAAACCTAGTCATAAGCTCGCATGGGAAACACTTTTAGGTTGTAGTAAAATGGTTGCTAAACACAATCAGCTTGCAATTTTTTTAACAGTGTAGGTTTCCAGTTTTAGAAAAATTCATAATTCTCACGAAATATCACCCTAAACAAGAAATTGCTAGAATTGCATTCTAACATGAATATAGACATATTTATTATAGTTTGATTCGAATATAAAGTACTAAATGCAAATATCATATAAATTAGGAAAGAGGATCTTAGGTTTTCCTATACATTAGCAACCTTATTGCATATAAACAAGGAATCTTAATACTATATAAAAGGTCTTTCACATGCACAAATAGCAAACTCATACACAGTTGGCAGTAAGAAGTCATACTCCACTAAACACAACTTTCCTCTTCAACAATAAAATAACCGTAGACGTAGACATTACTTATATGGCCAAACCACGTTAAAAATTCTTATCTCTTTGATAATTTTTTTGTATTGTTACTATTTATTTATTTTTGTCATTACTAACTTCGTATCAATTTCATTCAACCCCTCATAATTCAATCAATTCACTTATTTCGCATTAATTTGAGTGTTGATCGATTTTTAATATCAACAATATTCGATATAATTTTGTCAAAAGAAATAAGAAAATGATGATATTTCTAAATATTTTGTTCTATATTTTTATTTATTTTTAATTAAAAAAATTATATACACACATTTTACTTTCTATATATGTTAACTTTAACGAATTTCAAATAAACCATATAACAATCCATAATTTATGACATTACGTTATAATTTTTTAATTATTTTTAACAAAATTTACATATATATATATTTCAGCTAAATTAATATATTTTTTTTTGTCTAAAATACAATAATGAAGGTTTTTAAAGTACTAGTGATGATGGATGTGGAGGTTTTAAAATCTCCTATTATCCTTCCAAAATTTTCTATACATGGATGGATGATGGGAGAAAATAAAAAAAGACCTTGTATGTTCATGGTTATTTCAATAACTATTTAAATTTAATGTCAAAGTATTAGTATAATATAAATTAAGATGATAGCCACGTTATACGTGAATCATGTAAGTTTTCATTATAGTGTTAAAATTTAAGTAGTGTTAACTTGTGTTTGTAGTAGTGTTTGTAGTAGAGATGTCAATGGAGACAAATGTGGGTGAGGGTGGATTCCCCCATCCCTATTTCTCCATTGTTTCCTTATTCCCACTCAAATCCCAATATGAGGAAAATGAGGATATGGGTATTTGAAGGTGGGTTCTCTCATCCCCATCATCGTTCCCATGTTTCCCCCATTTTTCCCATTCTTTTGTTTAACCTAAAATTAATATATATATATATATATCACAAAATAATTTTATATAATTTAAGCATATTAAATTCACAATGTTTTGAAATATCCACAACATTTTATTCCAATTACAATTGTCTTGTGTAAATCATAACATATAACAATAATAAAAACAATATAATACTATTATATATGATTAAGTCAAAAAGGAAGAAAATAACGGAAATTATTATACTATTTAATTGTTAAATGTAAATATTTTGTATTTTTTATTATAAATGGGGAAATTGGGCATTTGTATTTGAGAATTAAAATTCATGCCCATCCCTAGAATCTCCTCCCAAATGGGGACGAGGATTTGAGAATTGAGGTCCATTGACAACAATAGCCTTTGGGGCACAAATCAAAACCTAGACAATTGAAAAATGAACATAGAACAATCAATGAATAATAATTGATTAATGCATTTATTTCCTATTTTTTCTCTTGTTATTAATTGGAGAGTTGTAAATTTTAATGGTTTGTTTGTTTTTTTCACTTAAAACTTAATAGTGTTAAATTACATTTATTAAGTTATTTCCTTTTTTTAAGTGGTCAAATCGCTTAAAACTACCAAAAAAATAACTGAAAAAATTAAGTAAGAATTTTAAAAATTTCACTTAATTATAAATCACTTGAAATCGTTTTTTTTTTTTTTTTTTTTTTTTGTTTAAAGACTAAATAGTACTGTTGAAGACTAAAAACTGAATAGTGACTAAAATCTGAAATCTAAATAACATATTTGTTTTTTTGTTCCTTTATCTCTGAATATATTGTAAACTTGTTTGTTTTTTTAATTTAAAATTGTCTGAAAACAAGTAAATTGACATTTATATCATTTCTATTATTTGTTGTTATGTAATTTTAATTAGTTTAATACAAACATTTAAAAATAAATAATTTAATAAATTCTAAAACATTTTTTATGTGCATATTAATAATTTTGTATTAATAATTAAAATATGATTAAAAAAATAGTAGTATTAGCCATATTTATATTTAAATATATTAATATATTTAAGAAAACAACTAAAATAAATAAACATTTAAATTATAAATTAAAATATATTGGTTCAATTCTAAAACAATTTTGGATGAGATGTATTTAGATTTTACTTGTCAAATATATTTTTTATAAGTATCGAAGGAAAAAAAAATGAAATGAAAATTTGAGTAATATAAAGTTAGGATAAATTTAAAATTATGTTATTTTGGGAATGATAGATTTAGAATAAAAAATTTTAAATGCTATTAAGTAATTTGCAATTAAGTGAAAAGTTAAAAATTCTTACTTAATTTTTTCAGTTATTTTTTGATAGTTTTAAGTGATTTGACTACTTAAAAAGACAAACGAAAACATCTTAATAGATGCAATTCAGCACTATTAAGTATTAAGTGGAAAAAACAAACGACAATAACATTTAAAATTTTTTATTCCAAATATATTCTCCTTAAAATAACATAATTTCAAGTTTATCTTAATTTTATATTACTCAATTTTTTTTTCCCTTGATACTTACAAAAAAAAATTTGAAAAGTAAACTCTAAATACATCTCATTCAAAATTATCTTGGAATTAAACTAATATATTTTAATTAACAATTCAAATATTAATTTTTTTAATTATCTTCTTAAATATATTAGTATATTTAATATATAAATATAATTAATGCTACAATATATTTTAATCATATTTTAATTATGAATTATTAATATATACATAAAAAAAAATGTTTTAAAACTTATTAGTTATTTATTTTTAGATGTTTATATTACTTTAATTAAAATTACAAAACAACAAGTAGTGAAAAAGAGTATAAATATAAATTTACTAGTTTTCAGATGATTTTAAATTTAAAAAACAAACAAATTAATAACATATTTAGAGGTAAGGAAAATAAAAACAAACATGTTATTCAGTTCATGTTTCAATCACTACTTAATTTTCAACCTTCAACAACAATGTTCACTCTTTAGACAAAAAAACAAACAACCCCTAAGTTGTGCTCTTAGGACACATGTTAACACTACACTTAACATTTTTATAACTTCAATGATACAAACTATTAAAAAATTAAGTTTTATTATAATATTTTTATTATTATTATTTTTTTATATAGCTCATATATGCATTATATTTGTATTAGATTATATTGTTATTAGAATATATATATATATACATATATATATATTCAAGTATATGTGTTTTTTTTAGAGTCTTTTATATGAAAATCAAGTTAATTTTTAAGATGAATTTTATTTTCATCCCTATATTTTGTAAAAAACTTTACCTTTTAAATTGCAACTCTGTTTTGATTCCCGTAGCCCCTTACATTTCAAAAATACATTACTTTGATCGCTCTGGTCATAATTTTAATGATCATCTATATTCTAAAAAAAAAAAAAAAAAGGACTACTACTTGCTAGTCAAAAAATTAAGTTACCATTTCATCCTTTTAAAAATTAATTAAAAACAAAAAGAAAAATTTAGATTTCCACCATTTATCAAGTTGAGATCGACAGTAAAAATTCAATTATACAAAAAAAAAGATAAATTAAAAATAAAATTAAAGCTTAGAAAAAAAAAATCTCTTGTATCTATTGTTCATCTCATACACAAACAACATTCTTTTTTTAACAAAAAGAAAATTAAAATATAAAAAAATGAAAAGAATGAATGGAGATCTAAACTGGTTTTTACCCTTATTAATGGATATTAATTTTCATCTTTATCACTGTCCATGGAGATATAAAGGGGGATCTCTGTTGGCTCTCAATCTTTAGAGATTAAGGTCCAATAGAGGACCTCCATCATTGAACAACAATTTGGTTTGTTGAATTTGATTGTCTAAATCATTGTTCGATGATCTGATTGTCAGTTCAAGCGACTCAACAGTCTAAAATTTTTAGATTGTTCAACGATTTGTATAATTGAATAATTTGGATCTAAATTCATATTAGTCAATGTTCTAGCTTTAACTAGATTGGTTGTCAATTTGATTTCTAGATCAATAGTAAATTTAGTTCAATAATTTCTTTCTTTCTTTCTTTCTTTTTTTTTTTTTTAAAAAAAATGTTTAATTAATCTTGATCTCACACTGTCCATTTCAAATATGGATAGTGATGATCTTTCTTTTTTTTTTAAAAAAAAAATGATTTTATCCATGATTTAATTCTTAATTTTATTTTAATTAATTTTGATCTTCATTGTCTAGATCAAAGATGAACCAGAGATATTCATTTTCTTAAAAAAAGTTGATTTTCACCATTCATTTGATAGAAGGTAGAAATAGTTTTATTTTCAATCTTTCAGTTAAAATAGTCATATTGAATTTACGAAATTTCCTTTGTTAAGGTTGAGTGATGTTTGACCAACCATAAGGATTAAAGTGATGTATTTTCAAAACGTGAGTAATGATGGCAGTCAAAATGTGAGCAATCATGGAGTCAAAATCAGATTTGTAGTTAAAAAATGAACTTTTTTTTTGAAAAAAAAAAATATAGGGACGAAATTAAAATTTATCTTAATTTTAAATAATTAAATAGTACAAAATAATTCATTTGTATATTATAAGAAAATTATTGGTTGTAAATTTATATATTATAAAAGGAAAACGTTTTCTTTAAATAAAAAAGTTTGAACACCAATTAGGTAAAAGGTATGCCAGAATTTAGCAAGATCTATAATGAAAATAAAATTTGGAATACAATTTCCACTGTAAGGGAAGAGGTCTCCTTACACTTATCGATTTGATATGCAAAGATGAAAGCTTAAATGCTTATCATAGAAGTGAAGGGGAAAGCGCTCTACTAATTTGTTAAGAGTAGGTAAATTTTTTAAAATTAAACATTATATTTGACTTAAGGGTTGTTTGTTTTTTTTCACTTAACACAATAATATTGAATTGCACATATTAAGATATTTTTATTTGTTTTTTTAAGTGGTCAAACCACTTAAAACTATCCAAAAACAATTGAAAAAATTAAGTAAAAATTTTTAACTTTTCATTTAATTGCAAATAACTTAATGACATTTAAATTTTTTTTTTTTCAAATCTATTCTTCCAAAAATAACATAATTTTAAATTTATCCAAACTTTATATTACTCAAATTTTCATTTCTTTTTATCCTTGATACTTATAAAAAATATATTTGACAAGTAAAATCTAAATACATATCATCTCAAATTATCTTATAATTGAACTAATATATTTTAATTTACAATTTAAACATTTATTTTTTTAGTTGTTTTCTTAAATATATTAATATATTTAAATATAAATATGACTAATACTACTATTTTTTTAATCATATTTTAATTATTAATAAAACATTATTAACATATACATAAAAATGTTTTAAATTTATTAAATTATTTATTTTTAAATATTTGTATTAAATTAATTAAAATTACATAACAACAAATGGTAGAAAACATATAAATGTCAACTTACTAATTTTCGGACAATTTTAAATTTAGAAAACAAACAAGTTTATAACATATTTAGAGATAAAGAAAAAAAATAAAAACAAACATATTATTCAGATTTCAGATTTCAGTCAGTATTCAGTCTTTAGTTTTTGGCAGTACTGTTCAGTCTTCAGATAAAAAAACAAACGATCCCTTAAAGTGTTATCAAATTTCAAAACGTTAGGAGAAATCTATTAAATGTATGTTTGGACATAGTGGAAAATACTATATATACATACTAGTAGTAGATGTGAAGTTAAAATGCAAAAACAATTTAAATACATTTGCCTTTTTGTATTTCTTCTTTAATTTACTTTTCCTCCAATTATTTCATTTTTTGACATATCCTCCAACAGTTTGTATTATTATTATTATTTTTTTTTTTTTGAAATATCCAATAATTTGTATTTTAAAGCAGGAAGAGGAATACACTTTACAGTCACGCGAAGTAGAGACCCCACCAATCAGATGCCTTCCCGCCAATAGAGAAAACCGCCTAGAATAATTGTATCACGTCGGAAAAGAAAATTCTCGATCCAACCAGAAGCGAGAAAATTGCTGTTTCGCCACACCTTCACCGTCAACTACAATCGAATCCAACGGCTGAGATTCAATTCAATGAACATTCTAGAACCAGCACCAAGTCTATATAAGTCCCGCCAATTTCCTCCAACTTCTCGTAGACTTGACTAAAACCTCAGGAAAAAAAAAAAAAAAGCTTGATCAAATTCTCTCGTTTTTGCGTTCAATCACAACCACAACCGAAGAAGATACAAAAAACTCAGATGGCTGGACGAAAAGGAGATGGACCGGCGATCGGGATCGACTTGGGGACCACCTACTCGTGCGTCGGAGTGTGGCAGCACGACCGCGTCGAGATCATCGCTAACGATCAAGGGAACCGGACCACGCCGTCCTATGTGGCGTTCACCGACACGGAGCGCTTGATCGGCGACGCCGCCAAGAACCAGGTCGCCATGAACCCTATCAACACCGTTTTCGGTAACATCTCGTCTCTGTCTCTCTCCGTTCATTTTTTAATTTTTTATTGTTTTGTTATTATTATTGTTATTATTATGCTTCGAATTTATTTGTAGTAAAAAATTTCTAAGTTTTTTTTTTTTATTTTGGAGAATTACTGTCTGGTTCAGGGTATTGAATGCTTAAGATTTTGTCTTTTGACAAGTTGTTAACGTTAATAAAAATTTTTGTTTTGTGAAAATTTGTTAACGTTAATAAAAAATTTTGTTTTGTGATAATTTGTTAACGTTAATAAAACTTATTGATGAACAAATAATTTTAACAATTCCAATGAAAAAAATCTCCAAAATATGGGATTTGGTGAAAATTATTAGTTGTTTATTTATTTAATTTTTTTTTAATTATGCATAATTAATATTAATAAATTAACAATTTTAACAATCCGCCAAAGGGGAAAATTTCAAAGCTATGGTGAATTGAAAAACATTATTGAGATTTGGGAAAGTTATTATGTTATGGATATATGTGGTGTTTTGTTTAGGTGTTGATGGTTGTATGTATATATGGTTGCAGATGCGAAGCGTTTGATTGGAAGGAGATTTAGTGATGTGCCAGTTCAAAGCGATATCAAGCTCTGGCCATTTAAGGTCATTGCGGGACCTGGTGACAAGCCAATGATTGTGGTCACTTACAAAGGGGAGGAGAAGCAGTTTGCTGCCGAGGAGATCTCTTCTATGGTGTTGACTAAGATGCGCGAGATCGCGGAGGCCTATCTTGGGACAAGTGTGAAGAATGCTGTTGTTACTGTTCCGGCTTACTTCAATGACTCTCAGCGTCAGGCCACCAAGGATGCTGGTGTCATTGCTGGGCTCAATGTTATGCGTATCATCAATGAGCCTACTGCTGCAGCCATTGCTTATGGTCTTGACAAGAAGGCTTCCAGTGTTGGTGAGAAGAATGTGTTGATTTTTGATCTGGGAGGTGGTACGTTTGATGTTTCTTTGCTCACCATTGAAGAGGGTATTTTTGAAGTGAAGGCCACTGCTGGAGATACTCATCTTGGTGGTGAGGATTTTGATAATAGGATGGTGAACCACTTTGTTCAGGAGTTTAAGAGGAAGCACAAGAAGGATATTAGTGGGAGTCCCAGAGCTGTTAGGAGATTGAGGACTGCTTGCGAGAGGGCGAAGAGGACTCTCTCGTCAACTGCTCAAACTACAATTGAGATTGATTCTTTGTTTGAGGGTATTGATTTCTACACGACCATAACTCGTGCTAGATTTGAGGAGCTGAACATGGATTTGTTCAGGAAGTGTATGGAGCCTGTTGAGAAGTGTTTGAGGGATGCTAAGATGGACAAGAGCAGGGTCCATGATGTTGTGCTTGTTGGCGGTTCCACTAGAATTCCCAAAGTGCAGCAGCTTTTGCAGGACTTTTTCAATGGGAAGGAGCTTTGCAAGAACATCAACCCAGATGAGGCTGTGGCCTACGGTGCTGCTGTGCAGGCTGCTATATTGAGTGGTGAGGGAAATGAGAAGGTGCAGGATCTGTTACTCTTGGATGTCACCCCTCTGTCCCTCGGATTAGAGACTGCTGGAGGTGTCATGACCGTTTTGATTCCAAGGAACACCACCATTCCCACCAAGAAGGAGCAAGTGTTCTCAACCTACTCAGACAACCAACCTGGTGTCTTGATCCAGGTTTACGAGGGTGAGAGAGCGAGAACCAAGGACAACAACTTGCTGGGAAAATTCGAGCTTTCCGGAATTCCTCCAGCGCCTAGGGGTGTTCCTCAGATTAATGTCTGCTTTGATATTGATGCTAATGGTATTTTAAATGTCTCCGCGGAAGACAAGACCACCGGGCAAAAGAACAAGATTACAATCACCAACGACAAGGGGAGGTTGTCTAAGGAAGAGATAGAGAATATGGTTCAGGAAGCCGAGAAATACAAGTCTGAAGATGAGGAACATAAGAAGAAAGTTGAGGCGAAGAATGCTTTGGAGAACTATGCCTACAACATGCGAAACACTGTCAAAGATGAAAAGATTGGCTCCAAACTTGCCCCAGCAGACAAGAAGAAAATTGAGGATGCAATTGAGCAGGCTATCCAGTGGTTGGATGGCAACCAACTTGCAGAAGCAGACGAGTTTGAGGACAAGATGAAGCAGCTGGAGGGCATTTGCAACCCCATTATTGCCAAGATGTACCAGGGTGGTGCTGCTGGAGCCGGTGGTGCCATGGATGAAGACGTTCCTCCTTCCGGTGGCAGCAGTGCTGGCCCAAAAATTGAAGAAGTTGATTAATTACAAATGCTTTGTTGGGAGGTTTTTGTTATATATGTGTTTTTTGCTTGGTGGGAACAGTTAAGAATTTTTTTGTGCTCATGAGGGACGTAGTTTCAATGGAATATAATTACTTTTGTAACCATTTCAGAATATGGGAATCAGTAGTTCGGTTATAAAATTGTGGATATTACAAAGTCTGAGTGTGTTTTAATTTACTTATTTATTTAATATTTTTTTGCCTTTTTAGCGGAACTTATTTTGAATGTGTATTAGAAAAAAGCTTGTTATTGTCTCATGGAAAGAGCTTTCAAAATTTTACCAAATGCTATGTTTAGATCATCCCCTGACCTAAGATGTGTCACTGATAGTATGAACGCATCAAAAGATTCAGAGATAAAATTTACAATCGTTGTAGCAGAACTTGAACTACCATTGCCTCAAAGAGTAATTAGAAGGTAATACAAATCAGTATTTATCAGATATGAATCACCTAAACAAATGTTACGAGTACATATCTGAGACTCCACAGCTGAGATTGCCACTGAAATAATGTCTAGATTTATTGAGCATCTTTATTAACAAACTATATAGTGCAATGGCAAAAAGACTTTGCACCTGGATCCATTCATATGAAGCATACAATTACAGCTTCAGAGCAAACAACTATTTAACATCACAGAAGGCGACACCTCAGCATGACACAACTGATAATAGATATCCATCACTATGCTTCTTTCAATGCTACCAATTCAAGGAAACTGGAAGATGAATAATGCAAGCTGGAGCCAATAAGGAAAATACAGTCAACAAAATAAAAATATGGACCGAAAAGTGAAAATAAGGAAATATCCCCAAAAAAAAAATATGCAGATTTCATTTCATAAACTATCTTCAATGAAATTAGTTAAACAATGAAGCACCCACCATCCTTACATCTATCAGATAAATGACTCTTTCAGGTCAACAAATGGTCGCTCACTCCAAGGAGAGGGACGAAGGCATACACGGACCTCATGTTCTTCAGGGCCAACACGATTTTTGGGCACAATAACCTCCAGCATGGTTCCTGTTTCATCGTAGTATGCTTCCAATTTGGCATCTTCTGGAATGCGGTTTGGCAAGGGAATTTCCCTGATGAATTCCCCCGGTGGGCAGTGCTCTGGTGTTGGATCAGTTAGTTTAAATGTCCTATCATGTCTCTTAATGAATGGCATCCGAGCTGTGCTCACACAAGAAACCTTAACAATCCCATGTGAAGGTGTATTCCTCCAAGTAACTTTCACCCTTTGAAGATCTGCAAAAGGCAAACTGATGATGATCAAGAACCCTTCGTCGTCTTCATATAGTGTTTTTGCTGCCACGACAGGCCCATAAACATTCTTCATTACTCCACTGAACTCATTGATCCATGGAAGTTCAACTTGTTGGATTTTTGAATCTGATATTCTTTCAGCTTGCGAATTATTAGACAAGCACGACTCATCATCATTCCCACGCGAGAAATAATCCTTATCTTTCTTCCGCTTGTGACTGACAGGTGAAAGGTCAATTCCATCACCATTGCTATGATCTGATGGCTGCGTTGACAAATTCAAACTAGCACCATTGAGCAATTTTCTTGGCTGAGAATTTACGCCATTCTGCGATGGAAGAAGGGGCCGTTCCAGCTCAAATTCTGTGTTGGGGAGATTCCTCCATGTACTGAACTCACTTGCTTCAAGAGGGATAGAGAAGCTTATATCCCGGCCTGTAAGCTCCATCCACCTCTTCCTCTCTTCCTCATCAAGACTCATGAGGTTGGGTGTTCGAACAACTTCAATCCCATGAACACATTGAGGGTTAGACAAACCCCTATAGTGCTTTCTTTGCATCCTGTGAGATCGGACAAAACCCTTATCCGCACTGAAGGGAAAAGGGCGCTCCCCTTGGCGAGAGTGCCCATTCATGTAACTCCTCAGCTGCATCTTGCCCAGCGCATTTTCAGGCCTTTCCTTGAAAACCCACATATACATGTTCTCCATATCATGCTGAACCAAGAAAGAATCTAGCAGCAAGTCTGATTTCTCAAACCCAGACACACCTTTAGCATCCCAAACAATCTTACCCTTCGATTTCTCATTCAAAACAGGTTTAAAGTAGAAGCTGAAGAAGAACCAAGCACCCCATACGCTATCAAGCCGCTTAGTGAATTTTTTTGTAACTTTTGGGACATGAACAATAGTCTCCACCTCATAAATCTGAGGCGCAAGGCTAACGTCTAGGATATCACATGGATCAATCCAAGTTAGAGGTGGGCTAGACTCAGATGACAATGGAAGATTGATATCTGGTGGTCTAGAAACTATAGCCGACCGATTCATCTCTCGTTCCAATTCATCATGTGGAAGTAAACCCGAATCCATCGACAAAAGTGTAGACGGGTGATAATTTTCCATGGATAAGGTTGTTAGTAAAGCTTCCCCCATATTGATTTTTCCTTCCTTTTCTTTTCTTGCTTCTGGGTTATGATTTAGGTCACACTACAGTCTACACAGTCGACAAAATCACCTCACGAACATCTTCACGCGTCAAATGAAACCCACAAATTTTATGCTGATTTATCAATCAATCCACAAAACCAAACAGCGAGGTCATATTTATCTTCATGATCCAAATACACACAAATCCCCACCACAAAGACTCGTAAAATTTCATCAATTAATTAGGAGCAAACCAAACAACAATGGATTTAACATCATAAGGTCAACACCAACCTGAAATCAATCAAACAGACAAAACAAAATAATCCCATCACTATACTGTTAGTTTCTGATGAACAAACAACCTATCCTTCTGTTTGGCTGCTCAAAAACATCAAAAAACAACAATTTTTTTTTAAAAAAAAAAAAAAAATCCAATCTGACTATTATGTATGGATTTTGGATTGTAAACAGTGAAAAAGAATCCACCTCTACACATCCAAATAGTTTAAATTGAAGTCAATAAAGCAAAAGATTTGATTTTCATCTAGGGTTCCAATATTAAAAGTCCAAGATTCATTAACTAGTTATTTTCTTTTTTAATTTTCCCACACTTTCACAGCAACCAAACAGACTATAAATAAAAAGATAAAAACCCAATATTCCCTAATCCACAGAATCTCATAAAACAGTTAGAATATAACAAAATAAAGTACAGATTCAAAGCAATCAATCAAAAACCAACAACCCGGATAAAAATAAAAATAAAAATCACATGAGAAAATAAATATAAACTAAAAATAAGGAAGTCAAGCAGATGTTTCAAGAATTACCGAAAAAGAGAGGGTTTTGAATCCAGAGAAATCAGAGAGCTTGAAAATCGATCCCCGTTTGGAGAGAGAGAGAGAGAGAGAGAGAGTAAACGAAAGAGAGAGAAAAGACATGATAGGTAACGGAGTCTGTTTAAAGAGACGGTGGAGTGTGGAAAACGCCTGCACTAGTAAACGACGCCGTTGGTGATGGATGTCGTTAGTTAACGGTGAGAGCAGACAGGAGACTAGAGTCAAAAGTGTCGTCCGCTTAGTTCTAGTACTAGTAACTATGTAATAGAACTCTACGAACAGAAACAGGTGACATTCAAAAGATCCTAACTAGGTAAAGTGACCACGCATATACGTTACATTTGCCTTTTTTTTTTTTTTTTAGTACAAAAACCGCACTTGTGACGGATTTAAAGAATTACCGAGACCATCGAAATAGGATATTAGTAGCACGATTTGGGGGATAACTCCCAATGGGAGAGATCCACCCACACAGAGATAGGGGAAAAACCCACATGAAGATGAAAGATCAACTCACACTAATGATGGGAGACCAATTATTATTATTATTATTATAATATATAAAAAATTTTGGATTTTTGAGGGATGAGATGTCGAACCCATGCCTCTTACAAAGGAAGGCATAGGGGTTGCTGGCACCAACCAACGGTGCCAGCAACCAATGACGTTACATTAGCTTTTTAAAACTAAGGTTTGATATCTTATTATTCGGATGATCTTATCTATTAATTATAGGATTGATGGTAAAAATTGTTATCAAAGTCAATCTAATGATTATAATTATTGGATAATGTTCAGTAAAATAGTTAAATCTCTAAAGATACCCAAACTATCAAATAAATGTTAGTATTCTTACAAAGAATTAATTGCTTTTTTGGATGTGAGCTTTAGATAGATTAATCTCCGTTTAAGTAGATGTATTATAGTATTTGCATAGTAAAATTGATGTATTGCATCGGTATCGTGAGACTTGTTTTTTTTTTCCCTTTTTTTTCATATTTTAAGAAAAATCATGGACAACTTATGGATATTAAACAATGTTCGTGTTACCCATGTAACTATATCTTAAAGAAGTATAAATAACCAACAATTGTTAAAGGTTCTGAGTTAAAATTATACTCCTCACCTTATAACTTCGATTTAATTATAATTATTAAAAAAACAAGAATTGTTTTCGATTGTGATCAATAAGTGATCAACAAATTTTAAATTATTTTCTTTTTTTCAATACTAATAAAATTTGAGAGAAAAATTAAATATCAAGAAAAAGGCTAAAAGAAAAGAAAATTTAAATAATTTTACAAAAATTTAAGAGAAAATTCCTAAAAACCGTTTGTAGCTTGAAAGTTTCTTCATTTTCTCATACTAATTTTATTTTTATTCAAAATGTCCCTTCACATTAAAAAGTTAATAGAAAGGTAAATTTTGACAAGTGCAAATTATAAAAAGATGTTTTTACCCTAGATAATGATATTTTTATTTAAAAATAAAAATAAAAAATTATAAAATAATATTTAAAATAAAAAATTATAAATTATAAAATAATATTTAAAATAAAAAATTATAAATTAATAAAAAATTATCTTTACTATCCTTTTCATGAATGGATGGTGGAGATCAATGCACCAAATGAAAAAAAAAAAAAAATAGAAATTTGATCCTTATCAACCATGGATGGAGATGAATCTTCATCATGATCATCCACCTTCAACCCCTCTAAACCATCATGATTAACATTCGACACCATCATCATCATAACTTCAACTGCAATAGCAAACCAAAATGAAAACATAAATGAAAATAGTACAATAAAAAATGAAAAATAACCACAACAAACCCACAATCAACTGTAACAACAAACCCATCACTTGCAATGAAAAATCACAAAGCAACCGCAACAAATCCATCACCAACAATAGACCCATCAACATTCATCATCATTGGTAGGAGAGAGAGAGAGAGAGAGAGAGAGAGAGAGAGAGAGAGAATAAGATGTTTTAGTGGGTCTGAACTGCATCTATTAAGTGAATTTTATTTGTTTATTTAACTTGTCAAACCACTTAAATCTATTAAAAAATAACCGAAAAAAAAAACTTTAATTTTTAACTTTTATTTGAATGTCAAATCATTTAATTGTTTTTTAAATATATTATTCCAAACATATCATTCCCAAAATAATATATTTTCAAATTTATTTTAATTTTACATTATATAGATTCATTTTAAATGTAATTAATGAAATATTGCAATCACTAAAATATATATTACTTTATAATTTCAATTTTTATTGCAATAGTAATTCAACTTAAGAATATTTTATTTATTTTTATTTAAATATATAATTTTAATTTACTTTACTATAATAATTAATAATATTTTAATTATGAATAAAAATATTATTAATATATACATAAAAATGTTTTAGTATTTGTTAAATAATTTATTATATTGTTTGTATTATATTAAGTGCAGCTACATAATAATTAATAGTAAAAATATATAAATGTCAAATTATTAGTTTTCAAACAATTTTAATTTTAAAAACAAATAAGATTACTATATATTCAAAAGTAAAAAAATATATATATATCATTCAGATTTCATATTTCAATCACAGTTCAGTCTTTAATCTTCAATAATATTGTTCAGTCTTCAAACAAAAAAATAAACGATCCGTTAGAAATCCAAAAAATCTTGTAGGTTTCTGGTCGAAGTCCCAATTCTAGGTCTCCGTTATTAGAAACCATGGTGGTCATTGAAGATCACATAGGTCTCCAATCGTTGGATACCCAAGTGGAGACCACCTGGGTCTTCATTGTTTAAAGAATTGCATGGTCTCCAATGAAGACTAACTGGTGGTAGGGAAGTACTTGGAGATGTTTGGTTGGACTTAGTTGTTGACGAATGATTGGTCAATGGTGGCGGAGGAAAGGAGCTTGTTGGGAAGGGCTATGAAGATGTAGATATTAGAGTTGAATAGGTAGTGAGAACAGTGGTGTCTGTGTCATGGAGCTTGACACGGTTGATGTTTAAAATGAGTGATGTCCGTGTTGAGTAGCTTGACACTGTTGATATTTTGTGATTTAAGGAGGGCTATCACCTTCTCCAATGACAGTAGGTTGTCGATGATAGAGAAGATGAGGAGAGAGAGAGGGTGGAGAGGGAACTTGATTTATATTGATTTTAATATATTTTAATGTTATTTATATTTATTTTTTTATTTTTATATTTTAATTCATTTTTTATCGTATTTTTCTTTTTTCTCTTAGGATCAAATGGTCTTTGATTTCAACTTAACGAAATCAGCGACAGTTAAGGGCATAATTGTCTTTTCTCACTTTTCACACACCCCCATGAGGTACTTTCAATATTTACATTAATATTAATGGAGATTTTGGGTAAATTTCAAACTGCTACTGGTTTTTAGGAATTTTCCACAAATTAATTCAAGTTGTCGGCATATCAAACAATTTAGATCCTAATAAATAAATGTTAATATTGCGAGGTTTAAGTTTTCCAATCTTGTTATTGTTTTTCTTGTCCATTAGTAAAATTTGATAAATGCGTTGGGTAATTTCAATCAAATCAAAATTTGAAACAACATTAAAAGAAAAGAAAAAAAAAAGTTACAGATATAACAGTTTGTGAAGATGAGCTCATCGATATGGTCCCTTATTGATTCTTCTTATTTTATTTATTAATAGTTGAGGCATTACATCACAATTTAAAACAAAAATCATTACCTTATAATTGTTTAGTGCCAAGAAAAAAAACAAAACCATGTACATGTAAGCAATCTTATTAGGAATACACAATACAAGAGCACGACAATTGTTTATAGCAAGAAAATTTCTAAGGGTCACCAGAAAAAAAATAGAGGCTTTTGGAATTCTTAACAGGCAATTGACATATAAATTTTCTTATAAAAAGTTCAATAAGGTCCACAAGCTTTATATTCAAATTAGCAAATTGTGTTGTCAAATATTCAACAATGCTCTTATAATCCAAAGAACAAAAAGAAAACGATTAGAACATCTGATAAGTTGATTTTGAAAGACTCATTTAACTGCTTTTATAAAGTTAATATATAAAATCAATTCCATTAGGTCTCCTATCAACAATAATGTACTGGACGGGGCTGCTTGGGTTCAGGTCTTTTCTGCTTTGTTACCTTTTTAAGCTTTTCTTTTGAGCTATATGGTCCATAGAAATGTCATGTAATTGGATATTGATTAATAAAAAATGAACAATAATGCAAGGAGAAGGCACCATTGAAGATTCCACCTTTCACTTCGTGTATAAAGTTAGTGAGTTGACGATCAAAAATTGAAAAGTGTTATTAAAGAAATGTGTCACACAAAGTGGTTGATGCAGCCTGAAAGTCGGTGGTGATTTGATAATTGTTTTCATGCACTGATTATAGTTACAACATGCCTTTGCTCAACTTGTACTGTGCATATGAAAATCGAAAAACTAGAACTTTCTTTTTTTCTTCTTTGAAATGAAAACTAGAATATACTTTGTGTGCACCTTATTATAGAGATTTATGTCCTTAGTTGAGTCTTTACTTGATAGATTAAGTTTTTGGATCTTATGACTACTGAATTTGTTGTGTCGATATTTGGATTTGATCGACATGTTAAGCTAATTGATCTGATACATAGGAAAAATATATCAGAGAGTCTTATATCATTAACTATTTTTTTTTTCATCTAAATGGTATGACATATTATTTGTAACTCATAAATTATACCAACTCATAATTTACATGATATATCCATAATGTCTATAACTTACATTTAAGCAACATGTATACATAAAATTTGAACGATCTAACTAATTTATGTTAAAAGTGGCTTTATTGCCACTCAAAAGATTTCCTATGGAACCCATCCACTCATTGCATCCTGTATAATAATTTAAATTTTCTGTTTTTTACTTAAACACCGTTTACTCAATCATTAATATAGCTTATCTAAGATAGTGAAGAGTAATGGTAGCAAACGGACAAGATTTGGATGGTCCAAATTCGATTTTTTTTTTTTTTTTTTTTTTGAATTTTCAGGGGTTTTCAAATCTGGACCCGCTGCGGTCCAAAAATTTTCGGATCAAATTTTTTCCCAAAAATCAATTGAGTGGCGATGCTGACAACCCTTAAACCCTATATGTACACCCTTTTCAAAATAACACTCCATTAAAATTTTTAAAAATTTGTAGTTTATAAATAAACCTCATTTAATAACAAAAATATTCCTCCAAATTTTTGTGTATATTATTTTTGTGCTGGCATTCATGGTTTGTGCTTTAGGTGTCCAACAGGAATCAAGTGCTAGTGGTTCCAACTTCCAAGCAAGTGAAATCCATGGCAGCCCAGGAACTGTGTACTTAACAAAACAAAATCCTTCCATTTTTCTTGAGTACTCTGCTGCTTGTTTGCTTCCAAATCAACTTGAAGAACTTTTCACATATCAGATGCAGCCTGTTTTGCAGGCACCCCAAGTGAATAGCCGATCATCCCTTTTATAGGCAATAAGCTTGTTGTCTCTTACTTTACAACCCTTCCTACTTTGTAGAGTATATTGGTCTAGTAGTGACGAAGTTAAAATAGAAGTCCCGAGCCTTGGGCCTGGACTAGATTGAGCGAGTTAATTGGGTCAGCCTATTGAAATACGTTTGGGATCATCACTTTTTGGGCTTGGCGATTTTTAATATACGCACCTGCTCAACTTTATTTCTTTTTTTTTTTCTTTTTCTATTGATGTAATATTCATTTTATAATTTCTTAAAAAAATAATTATAAATTTAGAAGTCACGAAAAATATAAGTTGAACCACGATTTTTTATTTTTTTTGGGTTATGCATGTAAGAGGTTTATTTCTTAACAACCTCAAATCTCATCATTGGGACCCTAATGTTTTCCAAATAAATTTTGTTATCTTTGTTTATTTTAACTATTAAAATTTATGTGAATGAGAAATTAATATAATTATTTTTATTCATAATTATTAATTCATACAAAATAAAATAATTAATGTTAAACTGGGATTGGCCGTTGATGAGTATGTAGTACAGATGTTAGATCAATTAAGAAAGTGGTTGTAGTTAAATTTTACATTACACTGTTTTATATTGTAAAGAAAACAAGCACTAGCTAGCTATCACCATTTTACGGCACAACCTAGACTGGTCCCTTGTCCTTTTTCTAGTTAAAGTTCTCCTTGTGAGCAGGAGGCATTCGGACTTACATATGATTTGGACGTTAAATTTCATCGATTGAATCAATGAAAGCAACACAAATGAGTTACTTTATTATAGTTCTTATGAATTTTTATTTACTAGATGATTTTTGTCATTGTCGGTATATCAATAGTTTGAGTTTATATCGATCTTATTTCGATTTTAAGACAAGACCCCTTAGATATAAAGAAATAAAAATGTTAGTGAACCTCTCTAAAAAGATGCCTTATTAGCTTTCGACCTAATCTCAGTGAATAGTAGTCCGACTTCATTGATTTTTATCCTTTAATGAACTTAAAAAAAAAAAAAATTATCTAACTCCAACATGTAAAACATATAGAGATCGTCAGTATAGGTTGATTTTGTTAGGGTAATGTGCTCTAAGAATTTGTAATTTGTAAATATTTAAATTAAATAATAAATAAAATATATTTATTTTATTTAATTTATGTGTATTTATGAAATGTTTGCTTCATACAAATATCAAATATCATGTAACATTCATGATTATTTATGTAGTCTCAAACTAAGTATATAAGTGTTATATATAAAAGGATTTAGTTTGAGATCAGTAATCTAAAGAGTCCGTATAAAACAAATAAAACTGGATACTTTACTTATGGTAAATCTACAGCTGCGGTCCATTTTGTAATATCATGATCTTATCCGGAATCGTTCATGTAGTGACATGAAAATGGAGGCACATTATATAACAGAAATTATATAGGACTAGACCATGATAAAATGAATTTCTTATTAATATCCATTAAATAAAGAAATTCATATTTATCAATTAGATGATCATATATTAATTAATCTTAATCCTGAGTGTTTTATGGACTCCTATTTATTGAGTCATATATTTTGATTTATATGAGTGAAACTGTTATAGATTTACAGTCAATAAACTTCGTACTTTGAAGATGTAATTTAATAAGTGGTTGGAAATATTCTACATAATAATAAAATCCACTCATTTTTGCGAAAAGTAGATGAGTAGTTACCTTAAGTGTTGATTCGAGTTTTGAAAAATAAGAGCGCTTAACTTTCTATTTGTAAATAAATGAAAAAATAAATTCATAAGTTGTTATAAATATATTGTTCATTAGAGAATCAATGGTACTTAACGAAATAAGATATAATTAGAGAAGTATAACAGACTTTAATGACCTAACTCTAATTATGAACAACTAGTGGATGATCGAACCATATGAAATGATTAAATCGATGAACATTAAAAATTCAGATTGTATAAAACATATACAATTTTGAGAGCGCTTAACTTTCTATTTGTAAATAAATGAAAAAATAAATTTATAAGTTGTTATAAATATATTGTTCATTAGAGAATCAATGGTACTTAACGGAATAAGATATAATTAGAGAAGTATAACAGACTTTAATGACCTAACTCTAATTATGAACAACTAGTGGATGATCGAACCATATGAAATGATTAAATCGATGAACACTAAAAATTCAGATTGTATAAAACATATACAATTTTGAGAGTGCAATCTTAAGTTTTTAGTGGAGTAACTTTAACGTTAATAATAGTTAATTATTTAATTAAAGAGTTTAATTAATAATTCTGATATTATTGGAACTCAAATTGTAGGTCTATTTGGTCCCCTTACTAGCTCACAATCACGTAAAGAAATAAAAGGAAGAATATAATTGAATTGTCCAATTATAAGTGTACATACAATTTTATGAACACGTTCACGAATAATTTAAATAATTTGATTATTTAATTAATAATTAATTATTTAATTATTTGTAGAAGTTAAGAGTTCAATTTTAAATGGTGTCATTAAATTATTTATGATTTAGAATCATTTAATTTAATGAAAAATCTTTTAATTAATGGATATAGTAATTTAATTTAATTAGAATTAGAATCTATATTAAATTAAATTAAAGAAGTTTTAATTTTAATAGGAATTTGATTCCATATTAAATTAAAAGTAAAGAATTCTAAACCAATAAGAAATTTGATTCCTTATTGGATTTGAATTAAGTTTTCCAATTTAAATAGAAAATTGTATTCCTTGTTAAATTAGAAAACTCTAACTTACCATTATAAAAGGGTGTTTTATGTTGGTAACAAAAGAGAAAGAAAAAGAGAGAATTTTTGGCTATATAAACAAAAAACTTCCATTAATTAAAAAGATTCATGATTTAATTTTTTGAGATTATGGTCACACACAGTTTCTTTAATAAAGAGTCATAACAAGTCATAGTAAGGAAGATCAAGTGGTGAAGAATTTACGACTAAAAAATGATCAATTCAATCTTCATGTAAGGTAAGATTCGATCTTATTAATTTAATTATTGAATTGTTATTACTAGCATCGATTGGGCGTGCTTTTATTTGAATTTTTTTTTTTAAATCTACGTTTCTGCATTAAATTCAAAAATAATTTTTTCCTGCAGATTTTATAGTAAACCTCACATGTACATTTTAAAGATTGTGATTTTGAGTTCTTCCTCCTCCCTAAATCTCGATTTAATTGTAACATTTAAAAAAAAAAAAAAAGTATGTTTAGAGTTCTTAAAAAGATAGAATCTGTATTTTGTTAAAACCAACTGTTGCTAAAAATGTATGTTAAAAGTCTAACCTTTATAAATATTATTTTTTTATTACATAAAAAATATATGACTTGATTTCAATATATATATATTTATTTATTTATTACATAAAAAATATACGACTTGATTTCGATACATATGTATACATGACTCAAAAGTACTTATAAGGCGTAAATTCGTAAATTCGTAGGTAAACATTTTGGGCTCGGCTGACCCACTTGGACATCCAATTTCCCTACAAATTGGTCTTTTGCTATATGATTCTGAAGGTGACCCACCAAACTACCATCATCGCATAGCTTTCTCTACTAATATAATTAATCCCACGTTAAGACAAGCATACATTCATCTTGCAACGACCGCCGCTGCCATATAATTTGTCTAGCACTCTACCTTTCTTCTTCGTAGTTACCTAAATAAATGCAAAATTAATCAAATTCTACAATGGGAGATGGTGGTATCCTAGCTAACTCCTATTTGTCAATAATCCTCCTCGGAATCGGAACGGGTGCCTTCGTGGTCACGGTTTACCATTGCATCGTCGTGGGCTGGTGCAACCGCCATAGGTCTAACCCAAGTCCACCACCAGCCCGGCCCTTCATGCACGAGAGCGTAGAGATACCAAGCGGCAGTATTGAGATGTCAGCAGCCCAGCTCATACCGGCCCATAAGTACGAGAAGGGCACGGGCCTCGTGGGCGAGGATGGCACGTGCGCTATTTGCTTGTGTGAATTTGAAGAGGGTGAGGAGCTACGTATCTTGCCCGAGTGTTTGCACTCCTACCATGCACCTTGCATTGATATGTGGCTGCACTCTCACTCAAATTGTCCCATGTGTCGCACCGATGCCGCCGTGCTGTCCCTGCAAATTCTCCAGCCACCACCACCGCCACTGTTACGGCCAGAGTTCGATTCCCAGATCTTGAGGGTCAATGCTCTATCGTTGTGATTTTTTGATCAAATTAAAGGGTGGTGATCTTGTAATATCTTGCTAATGTTAACGTATGATCAAGAAAATAATGCTCGATCCTCAGTTGCAGGCTTTGTGTGGTTTTAGTTTTAAAGCTAGTTAAATAAATATATATAGTACCTTCTCAATAAAACCAAATAAAAAATTCCAAGTTTTTTTTTTCTCAATTTAAAATTTTTCATATTCTTTTTTTTTTTTTTTAAATGTTATATATGTTCTACTAGAACGGGGAACCTATAGAAGTTATTTAGTTAAAAAAATCTATCAAAATTTTTTTATCCCAAATGTCGTATGAATAAAGAAATAAAGGATATGATGATTGATAGTGAATGATGCATACAATGAAAATTTTAATATAATTCTTGCTATATTTAATATGATCGTGCCCTTATTAATATATAAAATATTGATTATTGAGGATGAGTGATTATCACCTAAAATATTCTATTATATTAAATTATTAATTATAAGATGTGACATCTAATGTAATGTATCTAGAGGTCAGGTACCTTATTTTATCCTTTCTGGAAATTTATTATACCGTGAATAAAATCGGATCCTCTTTTTGGTTTATAGAATTTTATATAGCTTATAAGAATGAAAATTTTTTATATAAAGCAAACAGATCTTAGAAAGTTCTGATAATTTTTAGCCATTTTAGTTCATTTAAAATCTTGTGGGGTGACTAGAAAAATTGAAAATCTCCGGACTGTGGAGTGTCGGCTATTAGAAATCGATGATCCCAATACAGTACCTTTTTTGGTTGGACATGATTGTACATCTGTTCTTCAAACCTGTTCGAAAATTGACCATTTCTCATATCAAACAATTACAAATTAATTAATAAATAATTACAAATTATAAATTGCATGATCCATTTTGGTTTCAAGGGTTGCAATCCTTCTACAATGGATAACAACAACAATGCCACACACAATTTTCCAGGGCTCTCTCCACTCACCGTGGCCACTATTGTCACTGCCTCTATAGCTTTAGCCCTAATGCTGTACCACTTGTTCGTGGTACGTTGCTGTAAGGGCCATCGCGGATTCCATCAACAATTGTCGCCACAAAATCCCCCGGTGGAGGAGTACCGTTGCACTCCTAGCACCTTCCAACCTTCATTAGATGAACTCATACCCACATACAGATTTAGTACGGACATTGGGTCCGTATCGAAATCCGGAGACTCTACTTGCTCAATATGTTTGTCCGAGTTCAAGGATGGTGAGGCCATTAGGCTTTTGCCTGAATGCCTGCACTCATTTCATGTCCCTTGTATTGATATGTGGCTTGTTTCTCACCCCAGTTGTCCGCTTTGTCGGGCCGATACACCCGTTCATCACATGGCCGGAATCCGATCACCCCATTCGGAAATCAGTGCCGGATTCCGATCTCCCAATTTGGGAAACAACGTATAATGCGGTGAGTTATTATTTGTAAAATTATTGATTTTGATGTAATAAAATCATATTACATATGGTCTGGGATAAATTCATAATTCATGGATTATGTTGTTCTAATTATTAAAATTGAGTTATAGATGTTCTTAAATTATTCAATATCTTCGCTGTAGAAAAGTTTGTATTCAAGAAAATTCAATGAAATTTAGTTTTCTTATAAATATATATTATCCTATTAAGGCTCAAGTTAAGGTTATTCTTGGGTCATTTATTAACTCTCGAAAAGATCCAAGATCAAGATTTAGTTTATATAATTATGGGCATGTTTTTTTTTTTAGTCTATATAGTTGATTATGTGATTCCTTTTGTTTTGTAGCAAATGTACCTAGTAAATGGTCATGTTTTCCTGTTAGATACTGTTGTTGCGTAGTGTTTATTTTCTAATTGATCAACACTTGGATACAGCTTACATTGCCGGAATCAAAGGCTTGTAGTGTTCAACTTTCAATTAGACCACTAATGTTCTCTAGAACATTTTTTAATTCAGGGACGAAATTTGAATAATAAATATGTAACGTAGCCTCTAAATCTAAAGTGCTCTATAATAGATCAAATAAAATAAATTAAAAGCTCTAAGAAAATCCTCATAGATGCATTCGCGATTCTTGGCTTGGGAATATTGCTAAACAAAAATAGTAGCCAACTTCAAATTTATTTCAAATAAATCCGAAGTCAACTCAATTAGTTGATATTGAACCTCTTCAGCCTATCTGCTTAAACATAAGGATAGTCCTTACTATAAATTGAATAGCGGCGGGAGTTACGTAGATATATAAATTCTTTTGAAAGTTTGTGCCAAACTGAGTTAAGGTTTGTCATGAATGTCAGGATCAATCTTAATTTATGTATTTTAGTCAAATGTCCCCGCACCTGAAAGCTTTCTACAAAATGTTGAAAATGCCCATGATCATTGTTTTAAAAATAGCTGCTCGCTAATGGATTGGTGGGGCAGCGGTTAGTGATTTATCAGTTACTCAATAAATAATTAAAAATTAATCGGCGAGTACTGTTTTGAGAAAAATTTATTATTTTTTGATATTTGAGGACGTAAACTGATATTTCTTTAAACATCGGGACTAAAACTCAGATATTGATATAATTTTATCAAACCTTAGAGTTGATTTATGTAATTTACCCTAATATATACATATATATATAAATATACACACACAAACATAAACACAAACCCTTTTAACCGCTCCAATCAATTTCTCTCTCTCTCTCTCTCTAAATCCACCAGACTTCTTCTTCCCTTCTTCTTTTTCTTCTTCTCATTTTCTTCTATTCAGCAATGTCACTACATTGAATCTGTTGCAGTCGTACGTTCTTCTTCTTTGCTGGATCTCCCATGGTTGTACGTTCTTCTTTTCTTCAGTCCTTCTTCTCATTTTCTTCCGTTCAGGTATGCCGCTCACAAAAATCTGTTGCTACCATTGGCTTTGCGCACCTCTAACGACCAAGACCCCTGATCTGGGGGTTGCATAAATTGATAGACAAACGCCACAAGAAAAATTTGGCTAACAAAAAGTCTTGATATATATATATATAGAGAAAAAAATGTTGAAAATATTTTTTTTAAAAAAAATTGAAAATATTATTCAGTGATACATGTGGCAAAACGTAAATGAAGCAAGTCATTTTAATTAAGTAGTAATCCTCCTCCTACTTAGTAACAAATTTAAAATTAAACTGTCCATAATCGAAAGATAATCGGAAGGGGAATAACATTTGTTAGTTGACTTTTAATTTACTCTTTCCTAGTAGGAAATAGATAACAAATTAATCAGCAATTGAAAAATAAATACTCTCTTTATATATACACACACATTGATTACCTTGACCGTCACAATTTGAAGAAAAAAAATATAGAGATCAAACTTGTATGCTAATTAGCAATTGATCAATAATGACCACACTTTCGAAGAAGACAATCACCATCACCCATCTAGAAGACGACACAACATCAATTGCACTTGTTACTCGATATCGTATAGACAACAAATCGAGAGCCAAGACTCGCAAACTTGCATAGCTACCTCAGGACCCGGTCGTGGACGACAAGTTAAGAGAACTATTGGGACAATCTATAAAGCAGGTGATACCCACTTACAGATTCCAAGAGAACGTCGGGTTAAAATTCGATGAGATAGTTTTCGGTGGATTTGATATTTCAATCGGATTCACTCGTCCATTACGTGACTCCACTTGTTCAATATGTTTGAACGACTTTAAGGATGGTGAGACCGTTAGGGTTTTGCCCGACTGCATGCATGAACATCATGATCATTGTATTGATGAGTGGTTGTACTCTCACTCCACTTGCCCGCTTTGTAGGGCAAATATGCATGTTGGAACACATGACTTCACCGTGGATTTCGTGTTTATACTAGTTGATGAATTTCTAATTAGAGGATTTTGAATCTTTTCAACATTTGTTTTGTGTGATTAAACTTGAGAAAACGTTGATTAAATTTATGTATTCATTGCTTTAGTTTTATGTTTTTGGTAAAAAGGGAAGTCTTAGATATAATTCTAATATTTGATTTGATATAGTTTATTGATTCATCAAATTATATCTATTAAATAATCATTATATGTTAGCCAAAATTTTCTTGATATGCTCCTAAAAAGGTTTGTAAAATAAAGTTTAAATTGAATGCGCTTGGATTGTATTCAGTCGTATTATTTATATACAATCATGTGTTTGGTTGTGTTTCGTATTAAACTATATTAAATCATTTTATTCAGAATATTCTTTTAAATAATTAATTTGGATTATTGTAAGAATAAAAAATAATATCATAAAATATGTCTTGTTATATTTTATAGATTTCAATTAATAGTTAATTTTAATATAAATTTTTATTAAATAATATTATTTTTTATTAAATATATTGTTATGCATGTAACTAATTTCAAAAACATTTAATATTTTTTTTCATATTTTATTTTTATTAATTAATCTTTAAATTAGATTGATAGTATAGAATTTTATTTTTAAATTTATTTAATTACATTGACATTATACATATACATATATATTAGTATATTATTTATTTAATTTATTTGTACAACTAATATGAAAATAATATTATATTTGATGATCTTAAAAATCAGCCAATACCTAGTTAACGTAAAATTGAATATAATTAATTCAAGAGTAGTAATAATGTGTTAAAAGCGAAAATAAATAAAAATAAATCAAAGATAACATAATTTTTAACGTGATTTAAATATCTCAATCAAAGTCTATATCCACGGTCATGTTATCGTTTGTAAGAGAAAATAGAGAAGTAGGGTTTCGTTGAGCCTTTTAAGGTTAAAAGTCTTAGATGAATTTAAGGATAATTAGTAGTAAAAAAGTTTTCTCTTCTAGGAATCATTTTGTATTTTATATCAAACTACATTAAATACAAAGTATTTAAGTTGAATTACATATTTTGAAAATTCCCTATTTTTAGTAATTCCCTATTCAATGTTGAATTCTTTCCACCTTCAGATCCTGCTATGATAAAGAATAATACTAGCTTCTGTTATTCAAGCTTCTTCAAAAAGATATGAGTTGCTTCCCATTCGAGTTGCTCGCTACTCACTGATTCTCTACTCCCTGCTTGCTTGTTTGCTGCTCAAAACGTTGGGCCTTTTGCTGACATGACATACTTTATGGGCCCTTGTAATGATGTCACCCTTTTGGGCTTTTCAAATTCTTATTGGACTCAAGGTCTGGGTGCTATTTTTAGGTATTCAAATGATTGTTTTTATTTATTATTATTTTAAATTTTATTATAATTGAAATTAACTAATTATTATTATTCAAATTTATTAATATTAATAAAATTCATTATTATTAAATTCTATTATGATGATGATGATGATTATTATTGTTATTATTTCTCCCTCCTTTGCATTAGTTAATATAACCTCAAACCTTTTTGTTAGCTAATACACCATTTATTGTATTAAAGCAATTAAAATGTATTACCTAATACAATCCAATACCATGGCAAAATAATTTAGATATTGTATTGTATTATTCCAATATGGATTTTAAACGTTTAATACAATTTTGTTCAGATTTCGTGTAATGACAGAATCTTTTATACAGTAACTTGTTTTGTGAGACCAATTATAATTTTATTAATAATATCTTGTATAATGATGATATACAATATGATTGAGGTTGTTGAATTATCCTTAACTAATTTTGGCTTAATAAAGTAAGACCATTAGATTTCTGTCACAAATATAATGGTGTTACTGAATTTAATTTTTAGAAGTAATTAATTTGTTGCAAGAAAGTGTCATGTGCCTTAGGATACCCAAGTCCCAATTACAATGATGATCATCACAACTCCATTATTGTTATTTATGCAGAAAAAGAAGTTTTTTTAATAAGTAGTTGTTGGGCCGGTACAATTCAATGCATGTAGATATGGGTATTTAAGAAAAAAATAATTATCATCTTTTGCGTCAGTGAATTTATTTTGTGAAGATGGAGGAAACAACACGTGGTTCTTACATATAAACTTACAATAGTGAAAATTTGTTTTGGCTTAACTATGAACTTTAATTTTTGGTCCACTTTGATTCCATAAAATATATCACGTAGATATTCACTTATTTAAAATATTTTGTAGAATCCAAATGGATTATAAATCATTGAAGTTTTGTTTTTAAATAAAAATAATTAACTTTTTTTATTAAAACAAAGTTTTCTTTTTTACTTTGAGAAGAATACATTTGCTCATATATGTATATACAGTTAAAAACAATAAAATTCTTTTCATAATTAGATCAAACTTGAAGAAAAATAAGTGAAACTTAAGCAAAATGATTGGTTTATTTATTTATTTATTTTTGAAAGAATGATTGGTTTAATATTATTGTATTACCAATCATATCGTTAATTTTTTTTTCCTGTAGCAAATAAAAGAGTTATATTATAATTGCATTGCCCTTCGCATGTTGATCACCATGCGTATAACATACTCCATGTTAGGGCAACTCCTTAGCTGGTACTTGCATCTTTGATAGAGACAACTGCAGGGAAAAAGTAATCACTAGATGCTAAGTGAATTGACCAAAATGCCCCTCACTACAAACATTAATTTGGCATGTCATTCGCTAAAAACTCATGATGTAAGTGTAACCAATTGATTGGTCAAAGCACTACATAATTTCCTAGGTCAAAATGGTAATCACATGTAAAAAAGACCAACCATTGACATGTCACTTTCCTTTTTTTTTGTCATCCCATGTGAGCATCTCTCGAAGGATGAGACCTGGCAACCATAAACAAGTGCGAGCAATTGCCGCCTAGTTCCTCTGCTCGCCCTTTTGTGGGGTGTTTAAATTTGGTCCTTTCGTTTGTTTGTTTTTTTCTTTCGGGCATTTTGACAAACAACTCGCAGTGGGTTTTAAGTTAACTGATATTTTTGTTTTTGTCTCATGAAAAGTTGAGAACCACTTTGGAGAGCTTGTGGTGCAGGTTATTAGAGTGTTTGTTTCATTATTGGGGCCAAAAAAATGCAATTATCTTGCCCACCTAGTAAGAGAAGGAAGCTTGATAATCATGGTTTGTGATGATATAATGTGATTTTTCAATAAAAATATGAGCTTTTTAGATGGTGTAAGCAGAACTCCTTTCTGGGGTCTTTTTTAAGTGTGTCCTAAAGCTTTTGGCGGGGAGAGAGAGAGAGAGAGAGAGAGCGAGGCACAGTGAGCATGATATCTATATTCTTTGAGTTGTAGTCAAAAAGTTAATGATTTTGGTTCTTGGGTGTGGCTTTTGTTCAGTGAAGATCAAGACAAGTCAGTAACCTTTTTCCTTGCTCTTTCTTGGGTAGTTCTTGTAGTGGTGGTACTAGAGGAGTTTTGAAGTTGGTGATAGTAAGTTTGGTTGTTTTTGGTTTGAGTAATATTAATGAAAGTCGAGTGTTTTGAGTGGTTTTGAAGGAATTGGTTGTTTTCTGCTGTGATTTTGGGTTGAAAAATGAAGTCTTTGAGTAGTGTAGGACTTGGTTTGAGTGTGGTTTTTGGTTGCCTGTTGTTAGCTTTGGTTGCTGAGCTTTATTACTTGTTATGGTGGAAGAAGAGGATTACTAGTAGAGACATTGAAAGTGATTATAGCAACCCAGCAAGAGAGTTCTTTTACTTGTTTTGTTGGAGAAGGCCTTCTTCTTTGAGCCATACAGCTTTGGATCCCCAAGAAGTGAGAATCACAGATAGCTTGGTTCAAGAAGCACAAGCTCAAAACCACTACCAATCAAACAACAAGGACTTCTTGCTCAAGCCCTTTGGTGATGATGATATGGAGACAGAGCTCATGAGGCTTCACAATCTATCAGGACCACCAAGGTTTCTCTTCACAATCATTGAAGAAACAAAGGAAGATTTGGAGTCTGAAGATGGGAAATCTAGAGGAGACAACAAGAGTAGAAAAGGGTCTAGAAGTAGGAGCTTGAGTGATTTGTTACTCACTGTGGAGACTCCATATTTGACCCCTCTTGCCTCTCCAGCGTTTTTCACTCCTCCCCTCACACCTATGAACTCTTCCTACAACCACCAGCATGGATTCAACCCTCTTTTTGAATCATCAACTGATGCTGAGTTCAACAGAATAAGGTCATCACCTCCTCCAAAATTCAAGTTTTTGAAGGATGCAGAGGAGAAACTTTACAAAAGAAAGTTGATAGAAGAAGCTGACAAAAAGTCTCATAAATCAGATGGGGCTGTTCAAGAATATGGAACCAAAGCAGCAGCTGCTCCTACTTCAAATGTTCTCAAAGATCATGAAGATGATGGACCTTTTATCACAATCACCATTGATAGAAACAAAGAAAGAGAGCTTCATTATCACCATAGTCAACTAACACAAAACCATTCAAGCTCTTCACAGGTACTTCCTCTAGACATTTAGATCATCACCAGACAAGAAGAGTTCCATCTCATCATAGTAAAGCCTCAAGATCAATGGATTTTGCTTCATTTTCCTTTGTTTGTTAATTATTATTATTATTTTTTCTCATTTTAATATCTTTAGGGGGTGTTTGGGGATGGAATTAAAAGACTAATCATCTGCTAAACCTTTGTAAAATGTATCTGGGACTATGTTTATTGTTACTTTTTTTTTTGTTTAGGAGGGGAGACATTCTCTGCAACATGATGTTGAGAGGTGGACTCGTGCAGGTGGGGGACTTGTGGGGTTATTTGTTTTATTCAATCTCCATGTCTCCTGAGCTGTCTGATACCTGTAATCATTCTAGTGAGTGATGGTTCTTCTGATCTATTTGTCTAAGGAGCACTGTTAAAATCTTTTCAGGACCAATGCTCAGCTCTCTTTTCCCTTTTCTCTATGTTTGTTTTTCTTCTTTCCATGACTATGCACAAATTCATAAACTAATGTACAAAAAATCTGACTAACTAAACTAACCTCTTCTTCCTTTGCATAAAGCAAATTCAGGGTTGTTGATGACTTCATGTCAATTAGATTGATTAATCTTAAAATTATGTAGAAATTTTGTAGTAGTAAAGTTTATGGTCTTCTTAATTTATCTTTACAAGACTCAAAATTTAAGAAATTTATATCTACTAACATGATGTTATTTTTAAAGTTTGGATGCCTTGATGTTATTCCTTATCTAACTGTCAAAATTTAGATTTCAAATGCTTGCCTTGACTGTTAGGAAATTCCTGCTTTTCAATCTATCAACGCATACAAAGGATTGAGAATTCCTAAAATCTCTAGGTAACCTGAAAATAAGGAAGAGGACGGGGTGAATGATGATTTAATACTATTCCTTTTATGGATGATGATTATGGTGTACCCCACCAAACTATAGGACAAAATGATTTGGACCATCCGATCAAAAACACCTGACAAATGGTGAGACATGGTGTGGAAGAGACTTAAATGTTAAGTGTAATGTGATACCATTGAAGAAAGTGACAAAATTGAAAAAAGAAATAAAGGGAAATTTGGAGAGAGTGAGTGAGTGAATGTGAATGTTGTGTGTGTGTGTGTGAGAGAGAGAGATGCCTTTTTTTTTTTTTTTTTCTTTGGTCTTTTTCATTAACAACAAAAGAATGCAAATTGCCCGTGAAAATGTCTCGTGGGGGATAGGGCCGAAAGCTGCCCCCAACCTTCAAGAATCATTACTTGTTGTATCGCCTTTTTATTTTTTTGGATTTCCTCTGTTCATTTAATGCTGAATTGCTGATCATCATCAGCTTTGTTTTTTTCTTGTGAATTATTTTGAACCACCTAAAAATAAGTTGTTTGTATATCTACATCTTTAAGCTATATTGAGCTAAATTTGGAATTTTATGGAGTTTGGAATTTTGGGTTATTCTATCACCAAAGAATACATCGAATTTGTCTTATCTATAAAACTGTATCAATAGACTATATGAAAGAAAATGATTTTATTTAGGATACATTTTTTTCCCCTTTTTTAACATGGCATATAGACGAAACTTCCTAACGTGAGAGAGTTTGAAAGTGTTTACAATTAAGAAAATTTCTTATTTTTTACAAGACGTCTTACTTTAAATAAAGTTACATCAAGATAGGTTAATATTTTTTTAAAAAAATGATTTACCCTGTTAGTCTCATTTTATTTGTATACTAAATTTCGTTTCTTTTTTTTTTTTTTTTGAAACTGTTTGAATACTAAAATGGTATGTTATAATCAAAGAAGATGATAACAGACTTAACAGTTCGGTGATTTCACCAAGTGAAAAGAAAGAAGACATAGTAAAAGTAAAAATGACTGCGAATGAAGACAATTCTTCTACTTTTTTTATTATTCTTTTGCAACCCCTTTCAGAATTATTTAAGCAGCAACTTATTTGTAAATAAATCTTCTATGAACGGCAAAAAAATTGACTTCATGAATTTGAAACCAATTGAATATAAAATTTGCTACGTCCAGGAGCCAAGTTGTTAGCCAAAAAACCAACTGCAACAACATTGTTAAAGCAACAAAATTATAAATATGAATAACCATTTTAACCTAATATCTTACACAGATAAAAGTCAAATAATAATATTTTAATAATCATGTAAATAATAATATTTTAATATTCAAGCATGATTGTCAAATCCATCAATGGTATTTAAAAGCGAAAACTCCCAGCCATTGGACTTCAATGCTTAAAGCTTTGAACTAGTAGATAAAAGTCCCCGACAACTCTATTTGAGCTCAAAAAAAATAAGATCACTACGACATTTACCAGAAAAGAGTTTTGTTTCACTCATTCATAAGTTAATAATTCCACTGTATGCTATAATATCATAGCCGGATTTTACTACAGCATAATTTGAAGCCTCGAAGTCACAGTCCGATGCATCCTTTTACAGTCGATACATGTAAACCAGGGTACATAAGGTGATCAAGGATACAATTATCTTGAAAATGAAAGTACTTAGATGTCCACTCTGGCATCACAATCCCATGGAACAGCTACACAATAACCATGGACATTAAGCGTTATGATCAAATTAGATTGCCAAGGTCGGTCGAAAGATCAGTCATCCCCAGTTCAGCACAGAGTGGGTTAAGGCAGGGTTCTTCCAGGAGGCTGAATGCTGTGTATCCGTAATAGGAATGGTACAGATCAGGATTCTCCCCTGGGTATTTACTGAAACCACCATACTGGTGCAGGAAAAATAAAAAAAAAAAAAGCAAAAAGATAAGTAAAAATTTCAACAGGAAGCTTAATCACAAAAATAAGATCTAAAGTTTTTATGGGCACAGTACTCTACATTTTCATTGAGGGTAACAATAAAAAAAATCCTTTTAACATTCAAAGATTATAGTTATATCTTTGTATTTATGTACATTGGTTTCAACTTCTTTTTGCCATGCCAATGCAGCAGCAATTTCTAAGATGTTCACCGAAAAATAAAATGTCTAACAATAAATTACACAAGACATTCCAGAAGTTAAAACATTAACTGTATCAATTTCCATAAATGTAAATGATGATATTTAGATCAAGTAGAAAAGATAAACGGCAGCACCTCAGACTGACAAGTTAGCAAAAATCTACGTAAAGCTTCCTTGTCAACAAATTTGTAGCCATTCAAGATCCTCAAAACCGCCCCAGTCCTACAGAAGAGATGACACTAGTCAGGATACAACATCCAACTTATTAAGGGAACTTTAAACATATTCTTACACTCACCAAAATGCATAACATGTGTCACTACGCTTGTTGGCTCTTCCTTGAAATCCACCATCAGCTGCTTGCCTCTATATAAAGGAAAATAAAAGAATAACAGAATTTATTTTATGAAGAAGAGATAAATTACTAAGATTACATATGAAAACAAAATGAGCAATACGAACAATGACGGTTTCATGGTTCAGAAATACTTGGATTGATAGATTTTGAGTTCTTAATGAACTTTATTATGTCCATTATATGTTCCTAATTCTAAATTCTAGCCAAAGCTTCTTAGCATGGTAAATAACAGAGTTTCCAGAGCAAATGACGAAAACAAACCTGCAAGCACCAATTCAGCAGCAATGGCACATCTATACTGGAAGATGACACTGTTTTAGACAGAATATCGTCTTCAATGAACCCCATTAATTGGAGAGATGCAACAGCACAGTAAGTACCACCCCCTGTGCCACTAAGATGAATACTGTTGGTAATTATCATCGAAAAGAATCCAATTCTTGATATCAAAGAATCCATACCAAAGACCAAATTTATCAAAAAATTTTATTTACTTTTCTTACTAGTAATACAAAGAAATGACAATACTCAAACAAATATCTACCAAATGGAGGGGATTAAGAGGAAAAACAAAACAATAAAAGCAAACAAAACTTAGATTACTGCCTGAGCAATTGTATATCAAGAACAATAGTTATAATAATATAGCACAATATTTTGGAGGGAATATGTCAATCATCATAAAAATGGTTTCAACTCACCATGTGATTCTAAACCAGGACTCAAACCAAACCCACCATCATATGACTGGAATAAAAGTATCATTTGAAAATGTCAGCATATAAATGAAAACTATTTGCAGAAACTGTAGATTGAATACAAAATATATGATAATTCAAGAATGATAACATGAAAAAAATGTACCCAACAATATTGACACCTGGCAATTTAGTATGTAATTCTTGGCTTTCTCCCTGTCCATGCCACTCCAATCCTCCAACATAAAACAGATGGCAGCTGATACATCAAATAGCTACACTGATATGTCATCACTGTGAATTTCAACCTGAACAGTTACATTTTAAATCCATGACCTTTTCGTTTCTTACCTGCACAATAGACGAACCGGAGATCCATCTCTGCTCCAGAATGGATGGGCATAAAGCTGAAAAATACAATAGTTACAGAACTATTTCAGCTTCATGTAACATTAATAAGTTTAATAATTCAAGCAATTAATAATTTGGAAACTATAAACAACTAAGTTAAAGAAGTCAAAACATTTTGGTCTAACAAAAAATCCTATGCACCATGAGCACATAACTTGTTTTCTTTTTAATCAAACTGATAAAAAGAATAGATAGAATGTGCTTCAAATTCAATAACTAGCTACATAAAAAAAACATCTAATTCACACAAATCATTATATGAATCATTTAGTTTAAATGGAAAGAAGACACAGAACGAACAGAAAACTTCCAGAAAGAGTAAAGCGAATTGTCTATATACCTCCCATCATGCTGCTGAAGATTTCTCATTGACGTCAATATTGATTCACGGTCAATGTTCGCAAAATTGTAGCCGACAGTCTTTAATATTGCTAGGGCACAATACGTACTTGCCAAGTGACTACCATTGAGAGTTGAAACCTACAAACATATTAAACAGAACAAATTCACTTACAGTCTCGTCACTTGCTAAAAATAAACATTAACTTAAAATGTATCATGTAGATAACAAACCCCGCATACCCGATTATCATCAGGAGGAAACTGGGAACTTCGCGACCCATGAAATCCATAAAATTCTCCTACAGCAAAACAACATTACTCATCAGACAAGAACCAAGGGCCTGTTTGGCATAGCATTTAAAAGCTGGTTTTTGGCTTTTGGAAAAAAAAAAAAAAAAAGCAACTTGTGGGAGTGTTTGTGTGTACTCCCAAAAATAGCTTCTGACTTTTGAAGACTCTCTTATCATAAGCTAAGTTTACTAGCTTTTTCAAGAAGAGCTTCCTACAAAACAAGAATAGCTGTTTTGTCATTTTAATAAATTTTTCATATCAACAATTTTATCATTTTCTCCACCAATAATAAATCCAAATTTTCAAAAGCTCTTTTACAACACATTATATGAACCAATCATAAAAACTTGGACTTTTACTTCTTTTCTTTTACAGACAAAAGCCAAACCTAAAAGTTATCTCATACGAGACCTAATAGAAGCCACAAACCGAGTAACAAGTCAGCATTACCACAAGCTAACCAATACAATCAAATAAAATCTTTAAAGTAATTAAGTGATCCATACCACTGTTCAAGTCAGCTTTACTTCCAGGGCGAGCTTGCAATGATAACACCCAATTCGAAACCGCTTCCTTGTCAACCTAATACACACACATATACATACATACATACATAACATGAGAAATTGATCTAATTCAGAGATTTGAAACTTATGAGACTAAAAATGATATAAAATAAGTCCAATTTTGCACTTATTATTAAAAGAAATTCTTTTTTTTCTTTTTTTTACATTTTCTCGGGAAACAAACAGGTAGAGGGATTTTTAAGAAGCGTGCGTACCCGATCCAAGGCGCGGAGGAGGTGGAGGCCGGAGATGGCGAAGTAAGCTAGAGTGAGGTGGTTGATCTCCTGAGACTGGTAGTAAGACGGCAACATCTGGTACATCATCTCCAGGTATGTCACGTGTCGGTCTCTCTCGAAGTACAACGACGACGGTGTGGTTTGTTGTTGTTCTTCTTCTTCTTCCGACGACGAGAGCCGGTCCGACTCTCTCTCCGACGCTGGGTCGGCCATTTGGAGAGAGAGGTTTTGGATGTGACCTGTTAATTTTCCTGCGATGGAGAGTAATTTAAAGGGGTAATTCCAATTTCCTCCCTATTGTTTAATATAATCGCTAATTTCCTCCAATCATTTGTAGAAATCTTATTGTATTCCTTTAATTAACTATGTTAGTTGAAAAAGATTCCAACCATAACAATATACAAAAAACCAAACTCCCTCTCAATTTAAAAAAAAAAATAGAAAAATTAATATTTTTTATAAAATAAAATTTATAAAATAAAAAAATGAAGATTTAATCTCCAAATTGGATTTCCAATGCATCATGTCTTATTCTTCTTCAATGAAGAACATCAAAATAGCACTTAAAAAAAAAATTAACACAATGCATACACAAATCCATCTTCAAAGACTTGGTCCCTTTTCACACATACAATGCACAAATTTTTTTAAAAAATATCAACAAAAACCCTATCGTCACCAAACCCCAACATTGTAACATCAAACATAAAAAAAATAAATAAATAAATCCAACACAGCATCAAACATCCAAGAATAACATATATTAATATCAGCAAACACTACATCAATGAATAATCTTATTCTTCATTTTTCATCAACAAACACCACATCAATAACAATAAACAACCATATTGCATTAAAAAAAATGAGAAAAAAAAAAAACTAAATTCACTATCCTTATTATCAAAAAATTAAGAAAAAATAAAATGAATTTTTTTTTTAAAAAAATGGAAACATTGGATCCCCTTTGTTGGGGTCTCCAACGAATGATCTCCATTATGTGGGGGGTCAGAATTGGTCTCTAAGCGATGGAGACCAGGTATTCTTCGTTGAAGACCTAATGTTCTCCATGCCAACGCCTGGTTTTCGATGAAGAAGAAGGAAGATGGAAGGAGATGGAAGGAGAAAAAGAAAAAAAAAAACATGGAAGAAGCAAATGAATATGGCCAATTAGAAGAAAATGGAATAAAAAGGTAAAAAAAGATTTTTTTATTTAAATAAAAAATTAATATTATTAATTAATTAATTTTTTCAAAAAATCTATTTTAATTTAATTAAAATAAATAAATAACTATTATTTTTATTTTTATTTTTATTTTACTTTGACAGTTTTACCATTTCACATAATATCAAACATTGTTTTTTAACGTTCAAATTGACAGCAGACGATTTTTTAAATATTTCAATAAATTACAGGAGTATTTTGGACATATCTGCAAACTATAAGGATATATGAGCTATTTTTTAAACCGACAAGGGATTTTGCTTATTTTATCAAATTATAAGGCAGAAAATTGAAATTATTCCTAATTTAAATAGAATTCTCAACTTTAGTTTGGAAGATTTTAGGAATGATGGGAACAAAAGAAATGATTCACAAGTAAAAAGTGATAAATTCATCGTAGTATACAGATTAAAACGAAAAATTTCTAAAGCACTTTTATCAGTTTATTTTATAAATCTATATATGTGTTATAAGTAGTCATAATTAATCGTCCTCAAGAAAAAAAAAAAGAAGTCATAATTAATCGAATAAAGCCAAAAAATAATTACTACATTTTTTTTTTTAATTACTGAAAATGACTTAGTATACAATCGAAACTTATCAAAATGAGACACTGATAGTGCGATTTAATGAACTGCTCTCATACAAAAGGAATCAACCCATACGAAATGAGGAGACTGTTCACACATATTGATAGAAGGCAAAGTTATCACCAGATATAAAATCATGTCTCTCATGGCGTGAGGTTATGGTGTTGATACCACCGAAGCCAAAAGTCAACTACAAAAATAATCACTACTTTTATAACAAGTTATAATCACTACTTATACAGTCGTTCAAGCTTTTTTTATTTTTTATTTTATTTTTTAAATAACATGGTTGTAATATCTATTTTATAATTGGAACACAACTACTAAAACATAAATTATCTAGTAAAACTTTTAAAATATGTGGGATTCAATGCACGACTCCCATTGTTTCTTTTTCATAGTAAAACTATAAGACTCCAATTTAAGTAGACTCATGAGATTAATAAAATCTAGTTTATTGTTATTAATTTTGTTCGACTTAAGTTTAGAAATAAATAGACACACGGATAAATATTCATTTGGTAGATATTTTTAAAAGAACTTAAGAAAATGAAGTGTAAAAAGAAAAAAAAAACATAATAAAATGTTAGATGCAAAATATAAATTTATAAGTGATAAATATGGTGGTTGTATCTATGAAAAAATAAAAATAAATAAAATAATAATAATAATAACAAACAAATGAGAGTGGGATAGTTGTGGAAGAAAATAGTGAATATTTTATTTTAATAAAAAGGAGAGAACAGGTATTGGCATGAGAGTAGGGTTTTTTTTTTTTTTTTATAAAGATATAACATATCAATAATTAAGGTGATATAGTACGTATATAAATATATATATATATCTTCAAATAGAAGCAAATCAATCATACAAAACCAAATCGCATAGCAAAACAAAAAGAGAAGAAAATAACAAGCCAAATAAAAAGAAGAAAAGAAAAGATAAAAAAAGTAGAAAGTAACTGAAGTTGATTTCTAAGTTCATTTGGTGTACAATAAATTCAATTTCAGATTTAATTTTCTGATATGTTTTCTTTTATATATTCTAAATAGGTTTTTGTGTTATTTTTAGATAGAAAATAACTCAAAGATAATTTGGATACTAGTGATTTCAAATAGAGTTTGACATCGAAATTGTGAGTGAATTATTTATTTAAATCAAATGAATTATTTACAATTACATATTTCAGATTTTATTTATTTTATTGTTATTAGAAAAAATTATTTAATTAGTTAATTGATTTATTAATTATGTATTATGATCTATTATTTGATTTTAAAATATAATTATCATTTTTATTTAAAGATCGAATATTATAAATTTGCATATAACATTTGTTTGAGTTAAGAAACGAATGAAATTCAATCTTAAAAACACCGGGACTATATCCTCCCCCTAACAGTCAAATAAGCTTCATATGTGTAAGCTTGAAAGAGTTGCGCAACACGTATATGACAGATGTTTGGGGAATCATTGAGTCATTCAACACATGTATAATAGAAATTATCTCTCCAACTACGTATATGTTGAGTATCTCCACCATGTATAACAGATTTATCTGTATACTAGTTAGTATAGATTTTCATATTACAAATTTAATATACTGAGTTGGATTAATGCAAATAAAGATTTACAGAAAATCAGATTTATATAAAGTTTTACAGATTATATTATTATGGAAATAATTTATATAAAAGTTACAATTTTATTATGATATAAAAATTATTTATTATTACCAGCAATATATTTAGTTTTAATATAAATATTTTATAAAAGTTATATCTACTCATTGGACATTAGCGCTTACTCTTTTATAAAACTCAATTTTTTTTTTTTCAGATATCCATTACAGATTTATACATATTAGTGCATATCGTGAGAAATGTCACATAGTGATGATCAAATGTATTCATATTATTTTTAAGTAGAATTATTTTATATCAATGTATATTAATTCTAATTAATTAGATTTTGTAAATGTATCTTGATAATAGTTTTGAAAATGAAATATCTTTCCATATATTTTATGAATATATTTTATATATCTAGTAATTGGTCCAAAATGAGAATTGTAAAGTTTTTTTTTTTTTTTTTTAATTTTTAATTTGTTCAATTTATATTTGTAAAGAAATTATAAAAGTTACTATGATTTTTCCAAACGATTTTCATTAAATTATAGATTTCAATCAGAAATACTCTAGTTTTCACGGGATCCTTCCAGATTTGAGAGAGAGATCGGGTCAGGTCTTTTAAAAAACAATATCTTAGTTATATTATTATAATTTTTGTTTTTTTGTTTTAATTCAAAAGTTCAATTATTTGGCATAAGCTTTGAGTGTCTCTAAAGCATCAGCAATTGCTTATACCAACTGATAGGTAAATTAAAAAATAATAATAATAAAATTAAAATATTCGAAACACTTTTCTATGTTTTCAAGAAAGCCGAATGATCAGCGTGTAATTAAAAAAATAAAAAATAAAAACAAATGACAAATGATCAAACTTTAACTTATTATAGCTTGGTGATAAAAAAAGACTCATTCAGCTTTATAATAATCTAAGTTTGGATCGTCCTAAATGTAGTTGGTATTTTGTAAAAAAAAAATAATAATGATCAGATAAGAAGAATGTAATTAAATGTGCCGATAAATTAAAATGAAAACAATGATAAGATTCTTCGTCTAACATAACAGTTTTGAGCAAAACGGAGTTTAGACTAAAAGTTTTGATTTTTGGTTAAAATATGAATTACAAGAATCTAAAATTATATAATTTATCCTCCTCAAATGGAGAGAATTACTTTCAACCTGTCTGAAACTTTAATATTTATAGACGCATATAATTTTTTGATTTATTTACAATGCCTTTCTCTAAACTAACGATTAATTAATTGTGACTGTTAACGGATATGTTTGATCGTGTAAAAAATATTGAAAAAAAAATTATCTCTAAATAAATTCATTTTTTATTTTTTTAAAATAAATTTTAAAAACTATAAATAAATTTAATAAGATATCCATCAAATGGATGGTGGAGATTAATTTGACAATTTTTTTTTTTAAAAAAAATCTAAAATGAAAAGATGAAGATTCATCTGCATCTTCAAATAAAAAAAAAAAAAATTGAAAAAAATTATGGGTTAAGAAAATTTAAAAAAAGGTCAAAATTAAAGATGAATCAAAACAAAACAATTTTTTTCTTTCTAAATGATAGATCTGAGTTGAATTAAAGTTTGAAGATCTAGGTTCAATCCAAATCTCTCATTTTTTTATTTTGTTTTGTTTCAACTTTAATTTTTTCTTTAATTTTGACTTTTTTTTTTTTTACAAATTTGTTCAACCCAGATTTTTTTTTTCTTTTTATTTTGTTTTGTTGAAGATGAAGATGAATCTTCATCTTTTACTTATAGATTTAAAAAGAAAATAATTCATATTCAAAGGTTGCAAATGGTGTAAAGTGAAAGAATATAGATGGAAATTCAATAGTTGTAAATGAACATAAAATAAAATAAAACGGACATTTGACGTAATATTTGTCTATCCAGAAGCATGTATTTTTATTTATACCCACAAATGACATCTAACTTCGAAATCACAATTCTAAGTTAATACTTATCAGTACTGTATTAATAAATTTTACCATAGTTTGAAGATAGAGAAAGTTAATGTTTCAAATTCAAGTCGGCACACATTTTAATAATGTTTATAATTAAAAAATAATAATTACACAAAACATAACTCTAGGTATTAATTTGAGAGGCCTTGAAAATACATATAATACTTAATACATTCCAGGAGTATCTTCTTTTATGTCTATACTAAATATATTAAAAATTTATCACGATCTATCGAGATTAAATATTATTTTTATAATCAATTATTTACTCTCATAAATAGCATAAAACTATCGCAATGAAAGGAAACAACTATTAACAAAGCTTTTAAAACATGTTTGCTCCAAATTTAATCCTCAACACTTTAATTTATGAAGAGGTGTTTAACGACACGTACTAAAAACTGATATGCACAAGTAATTTCCAATATAGTTAAAATTAAATACTCTATCATTACTTAAATATTTATCGTAATAGTGTACAAGTTATAAATCTTAAACAATATGACTAAAAACACAACAATTTTTAAGACTGGGCTTGCACTGGTCGCATAGTCATCTCTCACGTGAACAAACACACGCAAATATTTGGAAGAGTAATTTCATCGAACGGGTGGCGGGAGAGCCATGAGAGCCAACAAAGCAACTGTATTAACACTCGCTGAGAAATGCAAGGTCCTTCTCTTACTCTCTCTCTCTCAAAAGGGTACGTGGATTTTTCATGTTTTAACTTGAATTCTTGTTGTTTTTTGCAGAATGTACTGGCTGCGAATTGGCATGGTTACTTGAATACTGTCAAAGCTGACGCAAAAGGAAGGTGTTCATTTTTTGTTATTGAAAATTGGGTATTTTGTTGTTAAGTCTTGCTTGATTGAAAAAATTGTAGAAATAGAAGAACTTTTTTTAGATTTTTAGTCATAGAATTTATTAGTATTTGTGCTGCTTACAGTAAAATTTGGGACTTTATTGTGTTCATGCAAGAAAATTAATTGATTCGCATTGACCAAAACAACGTAAAGATATTGGATTTTATAGTATAATTTAAAACATTGATGAAATAATTAGAGAATAAATATTTGTGTTAGTCTATCTGTTGTCTTTATGACTGTGTTTTCATGTTTTAGCAAGGATGACATACATACTTCAAAAGTCAAGTATATACTAAAGAGAGGTAAACCGTACATCTGGGTACCTGAGAAGGAGCTGCATAATGTGGTAGGGTTCTCTTTCTGCTGTTGTTTTGTTGTGTATATTTGTTTTATAAGTTTGTGTTTGAATGTGTTCTTGATACATAAGCTTCATGTTTTCTTTAGTCATTTGGTGGTGAGGTGATTCAATTTTTAATAGAAACTGAAACAATGTGTTCCAGTTTATTACATGATATTATTGTGATGCTGAAGTTGGCGCTATCTTACGAAGACGTTCCTGTTGTCGTCCGATATGAATAAGATTGCAATTTGGATGTCAAATTGAAATTATTATGACTGCTTTTAGAAGTATATGCTCTTGGAAGTATAATTTGACTCAAATTTGCGTAGGATGTTGAATGCCTTGTATGTACACTACTATAAAATCAAATGCTCTAATAATGTTCCTTCAAGTTATTAAATATAATTTGCTGGATGAGAAATGGTCATGTGGTGATTTCTGATTTCCTTCTCATTTTTATTATGCAGAATACAATCCTAGATGAACGTGGTTCATTTTCTGTAGCCAGTCCTTTCCCAGGCCCTTTGGGTAATTTACTTAAATCAATAAAAAAGGTTGGTGTTGATCTAGACTTGCATTGCTTTCCTTTTGTTGTTTAGTTATATGGCATATGCTCCAAGCACATCAGTTCTTCCTATATTCAGGGTTGTAATTCTGCTCTTGCAAATTAATGAATTAATTTAAAAGCAGATCGTAAAACAGAGCGATAATCTTAAAAGTTTAACTTTTCACATGCTGCAGTTACCAACTCGGGTTGCTCTAAGTGGGGATGTTGTGCCTCTTAAAACTGAAAAGGTAATCTACACGACTTTCAATGTTTTGGAAATTGGTATGTGGCAATGAGGTGATATAGGATTTAACATCTAGACTGATATGTCATTTATGATGCGTGAGTCTATATAGGTGTTACTGTTTGATGCAAATCAAAATGCTACGTACTGCCTCTTTACTGATTTTACAGTTCTTTTGCACAAAATTATCAAATTTGTAAAATTATTCTTCATTATAGAATGTTCAAGGAATTCATATAATGAGGATTGTATTTATGATTATGTAATGTATAGTTTGGTTTATTTAGATACTATTGATTCTACAATGTGTACCACTTTTAATCATGTAAGAAAGTGGCACACAGGCTGATCGCATAAAAGTTGCATTTCCTTAATGATCACATAACAGTTGCTACGCTTCAGAGATATCTGCTATGCATAGATTGACAATGCTCTTATTAAAACTGGGAAAGGAACCTAGTCATGTACTTTTGTTAAAACCTTATGAAAAATCAATTGAGTGATGGCTTGACTCTAATTTTATCGGGTATTATGATTAGAAAGAATATCAATGTTGATGGTGTTTTTTCTTATTCTTATTGTAGGCTCGATTAATTTCGGAAAGTCTTAAAGAAATCATTCTGTCTGAAAAAAGAGTTAGCACAGAATCCAGTTATACAGTTTCAGGTGTATTAAGTTCTTCCAACTTTCTTACTACCTCTCGAAGTGAGAATCTTAAGGAGCTACTGGATGAGAGTGAAAAATACGTGATTTATAAGTTCAATTTAAGGTAAGATTGTTTCACTTGGATTAATTTCAGCTAGTACTCTCTATTTGAAGTCTGTTCTAAATGCTAAAATTTAATCATCGTTGATCATCTGTAAAAATTTGAACTGGCTTTCTCTAAAGAATTTAGAAAACATATAATTTGTTTGGATGAACTGGTTTCTATCAAGTTTGGTAAACGAATAAATGTTAGCAGGTGATTCCAGAATTGAATGTACTGTGTTCCTCCAGTTAAGGTCATCAAATGATGTCAACAGTACTAAAAATACGAAATTTACTATTATAACTTCATGGACTAGGTTGTGTGATATTTTGTATAGAAACCTGCATGGCTTACCTTTATGTAGACTTAAGCTCTTGTACTAATATAATATTATGCGATTTTAGGTGACCATCTTATAAGTGAAAAATACTTGAATACTGAATTGAGTAAACCAGTATGTTGACTCACATCTGATGTAATACCTTTATTGTTCAGTTCATGCATGTTTATTGATGGCTATGGATGCACTCATGAGATAGACTTGAAAGATATTGAAACGTCTAAAGCGGATCTCTTAGGTAAGACCCTCTCCTCATTATGTCTTAAATTTGTTTGATGTCTTAGCCTAATGGCATGGTCTTTGTTTCTTAAGTAGAATGGCATACATGTACAATTTCGTTAGTAATTACTTTTACCTTACTGAACTGATCAAGTTGCATCTGAAATATGCTTCTTTTGTAGCACCTCTTTCTGCAAGACTAATTGATGGCATTAACCAAAGTCAAGCAAGGCGCAGAACGCTGATGCTCTTTTGTTTTGTATACTCAAAAGCAAATGCAAGAGTAAGATACCCGTCTATGAACTGCTTTAAATTACACAAGCACACGTGAAAGCAGTTTTCATCTATCATATATGCAAACATCAATTATATTCTAATACATAATTAAAGTAGAAAGGATGTAACAGAAAATCATCTCTCTTCAGCATATCTCAAAGAATATATTTATGTCTACGGTTTTGATAGCAGCATATGGAAATCGGAATACATAATTACCAATGTATTGACTTTCACACCTGTGAAATAATTCCTTTCCTTGTGGTTTCATCATAGCCAGAATTTTAGCATATTCTAATTGTGAGAGCTCATTGGATATGGCATTAACGTTCCAGTGACTGAACTTTATTAAAGTTCAAAGTTGCTTCCTGCATGAGAGACTTGTGTTTTGCTTTTTCATGAATCCTGTTATTAAGATTTATCTGTGTTGTCTGTGGAGGATGCAATGATGCTCTCCATTGATCGCAAGGGATTCGATGTGCTGGGGATGGTTCCTAGTCCAGTGATAAAAGCCGACTCTGGAGGATTCCAGTGGAAGGAATTCAGGTTCACATTCAAGGAAGAAGCTACTGATGTTGAAAGCTTTTGCCGTCAACTTGTTGAAATGGAAGAAGAGGTTATCAAAAAGGTTTCAAGCTACAGCGGCCTCTCATAGAATCGACCTCCATCCAACGAACTTTCAAGTGCAAAGCATCTGCTTGCGATGTCAAATTTGTTTTAGTAATGTAATCACCACATTATAGATATTTTTCCTTGTTATGTTTAGATATCCTCTGTCCAAATCGTAGAGACATTAAATCAAATTTCTTTAATTCATATAATATTTCTTATGAGTCGTGACACTATCATTACATGTCCATGTTCAAGTGGCAGGGAATCTACGGTTGAGTAGTATTATAAAAATATTCAAATATTCCATAAAAAATAACTTGACAGCATAATAAAACACCGTAATTGAAACTGACGAAATATTTCATTACGATATTATAGAAAATCTCCGAAAAATAGAAAGGAAAATAAGGTACGCATATGTCTAGTAAAAATTCTTCATCATAGAAGTGACAAACCCGAATCAAAACCCACCCAAAAAAGACCACTTGCCCGAAAACCACCAGAAGCAGGAAGCTTAATCAACTTCTTCGATCTTGGGGCCTGCACCGCTGCCGCCAGCTGGTGGAGCATCATCATCCATGCCTCCTCCCATGTCAGCTCCAGCGCCTTGGTACATCTTGGCGATGATGGGATTGCAGATGCTCTCAAGCTCCTTCATCTTGTCTTCGAATTCATCAGCCTCGGCAAGCTGGTTGCCATCCAGCCATTGAATGGCCTGCTCAATGGCATCCTCAATCTTCTTCTTGTCGTCTGCGGCAAGCTTGGAGCCAATCTTCTCATCCTTGATAGTGTTCCTCATGTTGTAGGCGTAATTCTCCAAGGCGTTCTTGGCCTCGACCTTCTTCTTGTGGTCCTCGTCTTCAGCCTTGTACTTCTCCGCTTCCTGCACCATTTTCTCGATCTCGTCCTTGGACAACCTACCCTTGTCGTTGGTGATTGTGATCTTGTTCTTTTGACCAGTTGTCTTGTCCTCGGCTGAGACATTCAAGATACCGTTGGCGTCAATGTCGAAGCAGACATTGATCTGGGGAACACCTCTGGGAGCCGGAGGAATGCCAGAGAGCTCGAACTTGCCCAACAAGTTGTTGTCCCTGGTTCTTGTTCTCTCACCCTCATAAACCTGAATCAACACCCCAGGCTGGTTGTCTGAGTAGGTGGAGAAGACTTGCTCCTTCTTGGTGGGAATGGTGGTGTTTCTCGGGATCAAAACAGTCATGACACCACCTGCGGTTTCCAAACCGAGGGAAAGTGGGGTGACATCCAAGAGCAACAAGTCCTGGACCTTCTCATTGCCCTCACCGCTCAAGATGGCAGCCTGGACAGCAGCACCATAGGCAACAGCCTCATCCGGGTTGATGTTCTTGCAAAGCTCCTTCCCATTGAAAAAGTCCTGCAAAAGCTGCTGCACTTTAGGAATCCTAGTGGACCCACCAACAAGAACAACATCATGGACAGAGCTCTTGTCCATCTTAGCATCCCTCAAACACTTCTCAACAGGCTCCATACACTTCCTGAACAAATCCATGTTCAGCTCCTCGAATCTGGCACGAGTTATGGTCGAATAGAAATCAATACCCTCATACAAAGAATCAATCTCAATCGTAGTCTGGGCAGTAGAAGAGAGAGTCCTCTTTGCCCTCTCACACGCCGTCCTCAATCTTCTAAGAGCCCTGGGGTTTCCACTAATATCCTTCTTGTTCTTCCTCTTGAACTCCTGAACAAAGTGGTTCACCATCCTATTATCAAAATCCTCACCACCCAGATGGGTATCTCCAGCCGTGGCCTTCACTTCGAAAATACCCTCTTCAATTGTGAGCAAAGACACATCAAAAGTACCCCCACCAAGGTCAAAAATCAATACATTCTTCTCACCAACACTGGCGGCCTTCTTGTCAAGACCATAAGCAATGGCAGCAGCAGTAGGCTCATTAATGATACGCATAACATTAAGGCCAGCAATTACACCAGCATCCTTGGTGGCCTGACGCTGAGAGTCATTGAAATAAGCAGGCACAGTAACAACAGCATTCTTCACAGTAGAGCCAAGGTAAGCCTCAGCAATCTCACGCATCTTAATCAGAACCATCGAAGAGATCTCCTCTGCAGCAAACTGCTTATCTTCACCCTTGTAGTTAACAACAATCATCGGCTTATCACCAGCACCCGCAATCACCTTGAACGGCCATAGCTTTATATCACTCTGGACCGTTGCATCAGTGAATCTTCTACCAATCAACCTCTTTGCATCTACAACATCCAATAAAACAAATCCACGTCATCAACAGATAAATATAACAACCAAAACTTCAAAACCATAAACAAAACCACATATTGAAAATCATCAAACAATAACACGACATTCAAAATAACAGATCTATAAGATAAGGAAACTAAATCTACGATATCTGGCAGTACAAGACTCACCGAAGACGGTATTGATGGGGTTCATGGCGACTTGGTTCTTGGCGGCGTCGCCGATGAGACGCTCGGTGTCGGTGAACGCCACGTAGGACGGGGTGGTCCGGTTGCCTTGGTCATTGGCTATGATCTCGACTCTGTCGTGCTGCCAGACTCCGACGCACGAGTACGTCGTGCCGAGATCGATCCCAATCGCCGGTCCTTCTCCTTTTCCTGCCATTCTCTCGAACACTGAAGGATTTCGCTTTTTTTTGATATAAAAAAAGCGAAGAAAGATGAAATCTAGGGTTTGTCAACACGAACTGCGTGGTTCTTTCAGAGAGGTGTCTCGTTGCGTATATATAGATTCTGAAAATTTTCGGTTCTAGAATGTTCCGCCGTGCGGTTGAGGATATTGGAGCCGTTTGATTGGAAGGAAAATGGACGGTGGAGATTCGGTTGGAATTTTTAATTAATTTCTTTTTTGCTTTTTGACGAGGTCGGCTGCCTACGCGCTCCTGGTCTTCGCGTTCGTTTAGGGTTCTTCGAATTTGAGACACCAAATTGGTCAAGTAAACACGCGTGGGCGCCGGGATTGATCCAATAGCATTCGAAGAAATTTCTGTCGGCCCTGTTTTGTTGGGCCCATCACTTAGATCATGGCCCATTTAGAAAAAGTTATGGGTAAATTGCAGCTACTTCCGTAATTATATGTATAATTACACTAATACACGAAAAACGAAAAATCTATTTATACGTTCCTAATTAGTTTTTCAATTGGTCACTAATTGTTGAAGTAATTTCATCGAATTAATTAAAATTTGAAAATAATATGTCATAATAAAACTCATTAACTGTTGAAGAGTAATTTGATTTTTTTGTAATATTATTTAATAAGTAATACCAATGTTATAAAAATCGTTGGTCATTAACGAAAAATCATCGATGAATAGCTGATTAGCACCCTATTGGTCCAATAACTCCAAATCGAGGGTCCTACTCACCGGTGGTGAGTAATCTAACGGTTGGCCTAATAATTTGTTCAACTTAGTAAAAATAGACCGTAATCGATTGTAAAACACCAAAACACCACTAAAAAATCCAACCACCACCATAAATATAAAGAAACAAGAAGGGAAGAAGAAGGGAAAAACAAGAAACAATAGAGATAGAATAGAAGAAGGGAACACAACTACTAATGCAAAAAATCACCACCATAAACACCATTAAAAAATGGTAGTTCATCCGTGTCTCCGCCATTTATCATTGTCTCCATCAACAAGAAGGGAAGAAGAATAAAGGAAAAACAAGAAAGGAAGAAGAAGAAGAAAAGCCGACGTTAGAGAGAAAGAGTGGAGGTGGCTGCTGATTTGAAAGAATAGAGTTTGGTAGTTACATATATCATGGTAAATTACACAAATATCCTAAGCTTTGATAAAATTATACTAATATCTAATTTTGGCACTTAAAATTAAAAAAAAAAAAATAGTTTATAACCTAAAATTTCAAAATATAATAATTTTATTCCAAAATAGTACTTGTCAATTAATTATCAATTACTCATTGAATAACTAATTAATTAATAGCCTAATCGCTACCTCGCCAATCGATTACTGATTAACGATTTTTGCAACTTTGAAGAATACTAGGTTTTCCAAAATTTTTATCTGAAATTAGGCTAAAATAATATGTCATAAAAAATATCACGTAAATTATGAAATGATGTGATAATTAATGTGATGTTGATAATTTACATTTTAAGTTATTTGGGCATAAGTTTAATAAAAAATTTTAGAAAATCTAACATTGCCCTTTTTATAATAGTATAATGTTACACTATAAAAAAATTTCATCCAAATTGATTGCCCAAATAATATAACAATTTTATTTATAACTATCACATTATCAATTTATTATCTTACAATTAAAGTGATTGTTTTAAATCATCTTATCAGCTTATGTAGGCAAAAAATTTGGGTAAAGTTTTTTAAAAGTGTAACATTATTCTAATGAGACCCTCTGTAGATCAGTGCGGGTCAAAAAATGGTCAACCACAACCTAATTTAGGAAATTGATTTAATTTAGGATTTTGGTTTAATACGTTTAATTAGGATTTGACTTCCTAAGTTAATTAGGATTTATTTTTTATTAATTTATAATTATTTCCTTTTATGATTTGATATTATTTTCTTTTAGGGTTTAATATTATTTTCTTTTAGGATTTAATATTATTTGCTTTTAGATTTAGATTTGATTTCCTTTTAGGTTTCTTTCAATTAATTAATACTATTTCCTTTATAGTTTGATATTATTTCCTTTTAGTTATTATTTATTTTTAGAAATGTCTTGTTTCTCAGTGAATTGTGAGATTATAAATAACTATGAGACTTTAAAGTTTATAAATGTGTTTAGCTTTGGAGAATTAATAAAATCCAACGGTTTTGCAAGGTAATTTAATTTTTTTTTTTTTGGCTTTTTCAGATGGATTTATTTAGGATTGGTTGGGCTAGACTTCAAGACATTCTATAATTTGATTCTAGATTATTTCGGCTCTTGTGAGTATTCTTATTTGGATTTACTTGGGCTAGAGTTAGGTTAATTCGTTAGCTTGATTTTTGAGAATCAATTTATTCATTCCGATGGGATGATTGATTCATTATCTATATTGTTTGTGTTGTGATTTTTGGATTGAGATAGCTTTGTTATTAAATCTAGAGTTAGGTCCTCAACATATTCTTTATAATATTATTTAATTGGGTTACCAATCAGTTATCGCCATATCAGCTTTAAAACTTTTACTAATTAAAAAAAAAAAAAAAATTCATGGTTATGGAAAAAATTTAAATAAAATATTCACTGCACATGATAAGGCATGTGTACAAAGAGACACCTGAAGCAAAGCAAAAGGATAAAAAAAAATTTAAAAAATAAAAATAAAAATGGCATATGAGAAATGCGATTAGAGAAGCTTAATATATCATTAGAGGTGATGAATGAAATTATTATATAGGGAAAAGAGAAGAGAACTTATAAAAATGATGCTGTTAAGAGATATGCCTTAAAGCATGATTTTCTCTTGTAATATTTTGATATCAATGAAGTCCTTTTTGCTTAATATTTAAATTATGTAACATTATAATGAAAGATTATTGATGCATTTATTTACACATAATTAGAATGACTTTGAATCAAAATGATCTGAAATTGGATTGATTTATAATCGAATTCATGTATCGGAATCAAAATAAATTATTTACTTCAATTATAGAAATCAACAATATTCTTTCTAAGATGTTTATTCAGAGATCAACAATATTCTTTTTGAGATATTTATTTTAACTTGGAATTGGAATTGATTGTTTATAAGTTGCAAGAATATCATTGATTAAAAATATGTATTTCTTTAGCATTTTTGAAAGAAAATTATGGTTTTTTTTTATCCTTTTTGTCATAAAAAAAAAAATATTTTATATAATAATGTTATGATTAGTAAGCTTGTTTTTTTTAATAAATTCTAAAAATTATTATTTATTGTAATATCATATCATGAATTATTTTAACTTATTGATATATTCAAATGGATTTTGATTCTCAAAATTGAATAATATAAAAAAGTTTATTTATTATTAAACGAACTTGTCAAAAACAATTTTTTTTTTTCAATTTTATCTTTTTTTTTTTAGTTTTTTAATAAAGGTAAAACCCACTTTTTAAATTGTAAAAGTTAATAGGAATGGAAATCCCAAGTTGGGTGGAGGGAATAACAATCCTATTTCACAGACTTAAATTTGTGTGAAACTCACAATTTTATTCTCATTACGAATTAATTTAGAGCAAGTAAACATTAATAATCATTTTCATTTCTCATTCTCATTCCACAATCCCTCAAATAAATGCACCATATATGTATATTAAAAGCAAACATTCTAATATCCAAAACTAAAAGTGACTAATAAATTATTGACATAAAATTGTTATATATGATGGACATGATTCTTTATCTAGTCTAAAACTATTCACAGCTTAAGATAGAGGTAGGGCATCCTATCTTAGTAAAGTTGTCAGATCCTTTTGTTTCAATTGAGAGTTATGAGTCTAAATTTACTAAAATAGAGATTTTGAATAAAAGGACTTGGTACATAAGATGTATTAAATATGGATCAAGTAACTATGTTGAAGACCTAACTAGATATATCAATAGGCTCTAACCGCTTTGACTTGTGCCACACGAAGGGTTAAAAAAACAAACCAATCAACCCATAAAATGAATAAATTAATTCTCAAGAATTAGATCATAGAACTGACCAAAGCCTAGTCTAAGCAAATCTAAGCCAGATTATCTAGAAAAGTCGAAACAAAGTACAAAGAACCTTACCTCACAAACTACAAAATTTTATTAATATTCTCCAAATTGAGAATCCTCAATAGAATAATACAACCCTAAAGTTAAACTCCTATTTATAGCGAAACAATTCTAATTTTTTTAGGAAACATGACTTCTTTAAATAATAATCCTAAAAGGAAATAAATCAAATATCTTAAGAGAATATATTAACTAATAAAAGAAATAATATTTAAATCCTAAATAAAAAATAATAATATAATAAAAGTCTATAAATCTCAGAATCAGCCAACCTGCACCAAACTCTCATTCTGTAACTTGCATCACTGGTTGCAACTTACAGTGTAAGTCGCAGTCAATCTCTAGATTAATTTCCCTGCATACGTCGTGATTGTTCTTTGAAATAATTATGTAGGTTGCAGCACTGATTGCACTTCACAATATAAGATACTCATCATTCCCCTGTTCTTTAAGATTACTCTTGTCCTCGAGGGTAAGATCTAGAAATCTCTTCAACATGACAACATAATTTTCTCAAGATGCTTCCTCCTTAGACCATCGAACTCGTACTAGCCAAAACATGATTTTTCCATGACCTTTCTAGAAGCTTTTATATTGAAAGGCTTTATTTGATTGCAACAACATCATACCTTCCTCAGATAAGTGACTAATTAGTACAAAAATAGAGAACCCAATATTTCATTCATAAAACATAGTGGTTCTTTGCATCAAACTTAAGCTCTACTGTTGAGAATTTCATATTCTCTATTGTTGAGAATTTCATATTTGAAGGATTTTGTTCTAGTGGTGGACCTAAATGAAGCACACACTTAAAAAAGAGATCTCCACCCTCTAAATGTTGATTGTTCGCAACTTCCACTATCTTTATGTACACATGTTCTTTCCTCATTCAGAATATCAAGCTCCTTAGATACTATATACAGTTCATGCTTCAGTGAATTTATTTCATTCTTATGTGATACAATATTTCCTTGAGAAATTCAATTTCGGCATCAATGTGAGATTTTTTAACTATCTCTTATGTTGTCATATTCGTCTTATATTTAGGAGTTTTGGCTCTTAATTCTTCTCTATGAGTTTGTCTAATATCTCTTTCCTTTCTACCTTCGGTAAGTTTCCTATCTATTCTCTCTAGCCTTTTCTTGGTTGTTCTCTTTATCTCTTCCATTGATTGGTTCATGGGTATTGTTAATTGCACTATGGACGTAGCCACTTTATCCATCATCTTAAAAATTCTAGATTGACTCTCTTTTAGAGCTTCCAACCTTTCGGCCTCCATGTCTTTAACAAAATTATCACTGAAACACTTTTAATGACTCCCAACATCTCTCAACAAAAACACTAATTTGTTGAATACCTAACTATAGATTTAACAATAAGCACTAGTCGTCTTAACTACATAATATGTTAGGGTAAATAATGAACTAACCAACTCACATAATAGATAGATTGATTTTCTAGAATTAGATTATAGAATTGACCTAACCCTAGCCTAAGTAATTTTAAATAAGAATACCTAGAAAAGCTAAACAAATCGCAAAGAGCATTGCTTCACAAACTGCAAGATTTTATTTATACTTTCCAAACTAATAGTCCTGGATAGAATAATGCAATTCTAAATTTCCTATTTATAGTAAAACAATTTTCTAGGAAAAATAACTTCTTTAGAAAATAGAATCCGAAACGCAAATAAATCAAATAACTTAAGGAAATAATATTAACTAATAAAAGAAGTAATATCTAAATCCTAAATAAGAAAAGAATATAATAAAAATCCATAAATCTCATAATTAGCCTGCTCGCACTAGACCCTCATTCCGTGACTTGTGACGGGACCCTCCCAAACTCCTATATTGAGTCTGAAAAGATGCTGCGATATGTTGAAAACTTGTATGTGATTCTAAACTTTCTTATAAAAATCACTTGAAAATTTAATAATACATAAGATGGTTTCATAAAATTTCGGTAATATAACTGCTATTAAACTAATAATTCCACCCTATAATAATTAAAATAAACACCTCTAAAATATTTCAAATATGAGTAATATCATATAAAACATATAAAACAAACTTGTTTTTATATGGAAACATGACAATAAAGTAAGTTGATATCATTTTCAAATCGAGAAGTCAAAACATAAGCAACAATGATGAGAGAGGAAATATTATACAATATTAAGGTGATAAGTATATATACGCAAAATTAGATATTATGTAATATACAAAAAATACATATATATATATATAAATATATGTGCAATATTTAAATGGGAATTTAGCAAAATTGCCCTAAAAATACACCAAAATTACGTAATTACCCTTTCAAGCAAATAAATTACAAAATTACCCCTAATTTATTAAAATGCCTTATCTACTAGCCCTTTTCATTCTCTCAATAAAATAAAATCACAAAATCACCCTAAATTACACAAAAAATCTCTAATAAATTATAACAAATTCATTAATTCAAAAAATTAATTATTTACCTACCTAATTAAATTAAGACAATAAAACAAAACACACCATCAAATAAAACATTAACCCATTACTTCATCCTCCATCACATTTTTCTCCAACAATAAATCACTTTTTTTTTTTTTAAAAAAAAAAAAAAAAAAAAACTTTAGTCTTGAGTAGAAGATAATGTAAAGAAAAGTTGAAGAAAATTGGGTATTCATAAAGATTAGTATTTATATTTGAGTTTTATTTGATTATGTTTGCAGGAAAAAAAAAAAAAAAAAAAAAACAAGGTGAGAATAGTTCGGGGTAGCAGGTGACCCGAATTCGGGTTGACCCAAATTCAGATTGCCTAAGGGTGGCAATATGGGCCATGACACGACGGGTTAACACGAATTCGTAAAAAATAAATGGATATGAGTTTGAATTAAACAAATTCGTGTCGTAATCGTGTCAACCAGTTTAATCCGTTTATTAAACGAATCGAATTGGGTTTGCTTAAATGAATCGCGGGTTGACACGATTAAATTAGAGATCACAATATAATATTAACATATTATAAGGATTTGTGTGTAATTATGTATTTCTATATATAAACACTTAACCAAACCCTTTCAAAGCCATTTTCATTTTTTCCAGCTCCTCACTTGCTCGGTAGCTTCTTCCACACCCACACCGCTCTACCGAATCAACCTAAACTCTCACGGTCATTGTTTCTTCCTCGTCGCCATCTCCTCTCCCCCTCTCCCCCACGTCGTCGTCCTCTCTTCCTCTCTCTCCCACATTGTCGCCCCCTCTCCCCGACGTCATCGTCCCTTCTCTCCTTTCTCATACTAACGACGTCCCTTCTCATTCTCTCCCCCACGGTCGCCGTCCCCTCTCCCCCTATCCCCTACGTCGCCGTCCCCTCTCCCTCACGTCACCGTCCCCTCTTCCCCTCTCCCCCAAGGTTACCGTCCCTTCTTTCCCTCCCCTTCCCCTTCCCCATCGGTGTCCCCTTTCCCATTTTCCCATTCTCCTCTTCCCCTCACAATCGCTGCTCCCTCATTTGAAAGTTTTGATTTTTTTTACATTTTTAGAATTATATAACTGCACTTTTGTTTAATTGTGTTTGATTTGTTCATGGTTGTTGTGATTGAGAAATAAATGATTGATTTGGATAAAGTCTTATTTGATATGTATGACAATTAATGTGAAAGTTTTGTTTTTCTTTTTTTTTTTTGGTTTGTGGGATGTTGAAATGTGTCTAGATTAATTGAAACAAATTAAACGGGTTACGGATTAAACGAATTAAACGGGTTAAACGAATTAAATAGATGAAATGGGTTAAACGAATTAACGGGTTAATGGATTCGGATTCTTTATGATCCAAATAATAAACGAATAATCGTATCGTGTCAATTCGTTTATAAATGAATTCATATCGAATCCAAACATATTGACATGTTTCTTAAACAAATTAGTGTCGAATTAATCGAATTCATAAACGAATCGAATCGAATTCGGCTTGACCTGACACGTCAACCCATTTTTCCACCCCTAGGATTACCCTCTGACTTGAAGAGATAATTGTCACCTAATTTCTTCAGGGCAGAGCGTGACCCATAACCCGAAGAGATGATTCTCAACTTACCTCTTCGGGTCAAAGGGTAACCCAAAATTGGGTTGACCCAAATTTAGGTCGCCCTTTGCCCCGAAAAGGTAATTCTAACCTAATGAGGTCAAAATTATCTCTTCGAGGGGCGACTCGAATTCTAGTTGCCCTTTGACCCGAACTTGAAATTGATTCGGGTCAGAATCTGAGCTAATAACTGGTCAACTTCCAACTTAATGGTGAAATAACCTGAAATCAGATCAGTTTGTGACCCGAAGTTTAAGCTTTGGATCAGAAACTAACCCGTTTCTGATCCGAAAACTTAATTGTCGACCTGAATCGAGTCAATTAGTAAGTTTAGGGGTCAATTGCTGATTATTTATTATCGAATTACTATTTAAGCCATTTAATAGTAACAATTATGTGCTATTAAATTTTTAGGGTTGAAGATGTTTATTGTGTAATTGGTTTTCAATTGGGGTGGACATTGGAAGAGTGATCATGGGGTTTACTGGTATGAAAGTCAAAGAGTAAAGGCTTTTAAATTTTCACGGAATACAATTTTTGAGCAACTATTGGATAAAGTATACCGCGTCACAGGTATTGATAAAAACCATTATTGAGCTATATTAATTACTGTTGCTGAAACCATTTGTCCAAGCATGCCTATTAAGATCACTGATGATGATGATGTTGAATTATTGTTTGGTCATGAGAATGCTGATCCTCTAGTTTTTATAATTGTAAAGAAGGTTGAGCGTGATTCAACAGATGTGAATGATACTTGTCAACTGAAAACTTCTTGTCAACCAAACCATACATTTGAATTTGACTTCGATTTCAATTTGAAAACAATGAATGTGAATGACATTTAAACGTGCAACACTAATCTAACATATCAACTAAACTCAGACGTCCATTTGGATGATATTAGAGAAGAATATACACCATGTGACAATGATAATATTTGTTCCCCTCTTCATTATGGATTTGAGGCTAGCTTGAGAATGGAGCATATTTATGAGGTTTCGATTGATCACCATACAACGGATTGTGATGAACAAGAACAATATACCTATCTCACTAGTTATGGTGAAACAATATTGGATGGAGTTTCGAATCAATATGACCAGCAATTTGAGCATGTTTAAAGGCTTGTTCAACCACCATGTGTATTATGCTAAGTTAATTCCAATGAAGTTGCTCTTAGACGTAATCCAATACGTATTCAAATCGGTGAATTGTTTGACAACAAAAAATAATTGCAACTTGAGCTAGGTAGATATGCCTTGGCAAATCGATTTCAAACAAGAGTTATGAAATCGAACACAATAAGATATCAAGTTTAGTGCATTGTTACAAATTGCAAGTGACGCTTACGTGCAGTTAGAGATGAAAATTCATATTATTTTGAGATTAGAAGATTTGATAATGAACGCACATGCTTTATGGAACCGTTTCTACATAAAAAAACAAACAAGTGCTCGTGTTATAGGGGAACACATCAATGAAAAATTTTAAAGACCACCATGTATCTAAGGAAATCATAAGAGATATACAAAATAAGTTTGGCATCTCATGTAACTACTACAAGGGATATCGAGCTGGACATATTGCATTAGATAAGGCTCGAGAAACTCTTACTGAATCATACGTGATTTTATCTTCATACTTATACATGCTAAAGCAAGCCAATCCTGGAAGTATTACTGGCTTTCAGACTAATTCTGATGATAGGTTCATGTACATGTTCTTTTGCTTGAAAGTTTGCATAGATGAGTTTTTATCTTTTATTAGACCAATCATTATTATTGATGAAACATTTTTAAAAGGTCCTCATAATGAGGTTTTATTTGTGACTGTGTATATGAATGATAATGATCAAATTTTCTCTTTAGCCTTTGGTTTAGGTGATTCTGAAACTAATGATGCATGGAAGTAGTTTTGTACAAAGTTACGTCATGCCATTGGTGAAGTTAAGGATTTGGTTATAGTGGAAAAAATGTTCCTAAATTCTTTCCATACGGCCTATTCAGTGCATTTAGAATGAAATATGGTTGCAAAATATGAAAAAAGTAAGACATTAAAAGATGTTTACTAAAAAGCAGTTAAGGTGTATTGGGTGAATTAATTCACCCATTCGATAGAACAATTAGCAAACTTGAATTCAGAAGTTGTTACATTCATCACTATAGTAAGTATTGATCGTTGGTCATGTGAGCATTGTCTAAGAAAAAGGTATAAGATAATGTCAACAAATATTACAGAGTCGATGAATAATGCAATTAGTGATTGTTAAGAGTTACCAATCACTAGAGTTGTTGAATTTTTAGAGGGGTTCTCCAGTATTGGTTTCATGATTGTGGCGCGGAAGTACTTAAAGTGACAACTCAACTGACAACCATGGCAGATGTAGCAATTTCTCGCAATGATAATTTAGCTCGGACATACACAGTTCATCCAATTAATTTTTATATATTTTTGGTTAGAGATGGAGATTTAAATCAACATGTCGATTTAAAAACAAAGACTTACAGTTGTCAAGAATTCAACCTAAACCAATATCCATATGCGCATGCTTTAGCTTGCATTAGGCTTAGAGGATTTTCATATTCAGCCTACTGCTTTCTTATTACTCTTTTAGGTCTCTTGTAGCATCATATGGTAGAGAAATAAACCCACCCGGACAACTATCTGATTGGTTGGTTCTAGAAGATGTTACGGCTAAAGTTGTTCTCCCTCCAATCAGGACGTCGTTTAGGAAGATAAAAAAAGAATCACATTCTATTAGTTGGGGAAGAAGTTCATAGAAGGAGTTGTACTAATTGCAATCGTCAGGGTCACAATAGTCACACTTGCACCTATTCGAAATCTACAAGAGTACTAAGTAACATCGAGAGTATAGGACAATCAAATGGTAATAATAATGTTGTAAAATGATTAAACTTAGATTGTTTTATGTCAACTAATATTGTTTGTATATTTGTTTTGGATTTTTGTGTTTCTATCTAACTCCTTTTAAATGTTGACATACAATTGAATTTTTGTGACCTATATTGTCTTTTGTACTATTAAATGTTTCTAGATAGGAATCTGTAGCTTATAAACATTCCACACAAAGTATTACTATATTCCAAGCACTTGGACTTGCGAGATTAAAAGAAAAAAAAAATTTGACACAATTTTGCTTATACGTACAATATTTTCAATTAGCATAACATACCTGTTTAAAAAGTATTAAATAATCATTTTTATTTTCCATATATCAAACTAAAATTTTTTAAGCAAGTAAAACTGCACCGCAAATTGAAACCACACAACACATTTCATTTGTTTACTGTATGTTTGATACATCATTAATTAAACATCAATAGTATCTTTTGTAGGTATAAGTTTTATAGGAATAAATTTACAATTTTGAAAAATTCCCATGACGATTTGTTCTCTGAGTCATGAATTATCTTTTGGTTCAAATTCAAATGGTTGTCCAACCTATAGACATTCTAAGTATTTAAGTGTGAAAATTCTATAATCCCACCTATGTAATGACATATGATAAAAATAGAATGTCAAAATTCATAACATCATCAATAATTATTATTGTAAAAAAGTTGAGAAATAAGATTTATTTGTACCATTTATCTTGTTATGGAACATTGAGTCGCTGCATTTGAAATGGAGTAGTATCAGAATAAGTGTTCGGTAATGTCCGAACCAACAACGAAGGCAACATCTTTTGAAGACATGTTGCCCAAGTAATAAGATGCTCAATAGCCATGACATCCGACTTTGAATCATATATGTTAATCATACGCTTCGTCAAGTTTACTTCAATGGCAACCCAATGTACATTGTTGATGTTTATTGGAAACAGTAGCTAGAAACTGACATAAATACAACTTATTAGCAGGACATGCAAAAAGCAAAAGAGAAAATGAATCAAACATGAAACTTTGAATTAGTTGTTCACAACATTGACTTTACTCCAATCCTGCAATGCTTGAGTCGGCGTCTTTCCATGTACATAATCTAACATATCATGCTTATACTGTTTCTTACTCTTATTCAACACTAATCACCTCCCTTGAATTTTCATCTGCATAATTGTCAAAATGAGGTTCACATAAAAAGTTAACGAAATAAGTTTGCCTATGATTAATAGCAATTATTATCATAAAACTATAGTCCAGTAAAGTTTTATCACGATTATATCTATTAGGATAATGAAATGCATGACGACACATGAGACGATAATATGTCTCTATATGCTGCATGATACGTATAATATTAATACACTAATTTTCTAATGGGAAGTATAAGTTATGAACAATTATAGTTAATCATTTACATCACCCTCCAACCACTCAGTTGAAGATAATATTTTCTTAAACCATACAACATCAGTCGTAAGTAACCTTGTGTCCAAACTATATTAGCATAAATTTAAACATCAATATATATTGGAATATTGTTGATGATAAGTATAGTGACAATGCATATTCATACCTCTTGTTACGAGTGTAAGATATCTATTCATCAAATGAACGTAAAAAATCTTGATCTACTTAGCTTTGAAGTCCAAATTATGGCATTTTGGGTTTTTTATTGTGGGATCGATATACGGGCTCATCACAAACGCCGATCATTTGCAGTTTCGATTCAACTTAATAGTAAGCTTGGGTGGTCCTGATAGTTGTACGACATCCGGTGAATCAACGGGCATAGAAGGAGATGATACATCATGTACTAATGATGTAACTAAATCATGGATATTATTGTCACTCGAATTTAATACCATCATATCATTAGCAATCACACTGTTAGATTTATCATTGGCATGTAAGGGAGTTTGTTCACATGTTCACGCTCAAATTTAAGTAGTTAATACATGCACATGTAAAATAATAAATATCAAAATTAACTAAAGTATAAACCATTATAGATTTTACCTTATCAAGAGTATTAGAAGCATTAGACACCATAGACTTACAAATAAACTTCGTTAGTTGAATAAACCCCTTACATATTTCATCATTTACCTTCTTAAAATATTCATCTTGTCATGCATTAAGAGTTTTAAGTTGAACTTCAAGATTATCCTCTACTTTCTTGAAATGTTCATCTTATAGTGCATTGAGAGCTTTAAGCTGAGCTTTAAGTTTATCCAACCTATCACTTGAATACTTTCTGTTTTCTTGACTGTAGTCTTTTTTTTGTCTTTGTACAAGAACCACCCTTTTATGTCTCATAACCCCCCTCGAAATGAGTATAATGATCTCCATGGATATTATCTCTACCTCTTTGAACATCATCATCATTACCATTATACATGTTATCATCATGTATGTATTCATCCTGAATATCATTTAAAACAATCCACTACTACTCCCAAACTTGACATCGTTTAAAACAAATTCAAACTCTCCCAATATGGCTTCTTTGCTTCATCATCAAAGGGGTTTAGAACTTTGTAAATGGTGAGCTATATCAAATAAAATGGAACAATTTACATGTGTAACACTTGGGAATTTGATAATAATAAAATTAAATGACATAAAATAGCTAATACTTACATCCATTTTGTGAAATAAACTTTTCTGTAAAGAATTATAATCGGGGATCCCTATACATATCTAATTAAGGATTCGAGGGGCAAAATTGTTAACCTTTGTTGTATGTCCAAGCGTCAACCACATTGATGTTACTTCAATTGCCCACATCTCAAGAAAGAAACAATTAACAAATATTAATATATAGAAAAATAATAAGGTTCAAGATTTTAATATACTTGAAAAATTGTAATATATTAAAATGTTGTCGCAAAGTCATATAAATTTATTTTACTCGTTTTGCCTTTTCCTTTCGCGGAAAAATCAAATACATTATTCAAATAATTAGATAGATACTTATATAACCTATGATGTATGTATGACCCCCAAGGAAACTTATTGAAAACATCTAAGTCATCTAGCAATTGCAAAGCTCAGTACTGAATGACATTATGCTTATCCGTTCCATATAAAGTCATTTCCAAAAAAAGCACTAAAGATAACTTCATCATATCCATGTCGTTGATATTTTTATTAACCAAAAGCTTCGTTTTAAGCCAATAAACCACCATTGTAATTGATACTTTATTCAGACTAAAGTACTTATGTCGTGGCATTTGATTTTTCAAATAAGATTCTTCCATTTCAAACTTGGAGTAATCTCTAAATTGAAGTACAGTCACCAAACAAAACTCTATTAGGCTATACCTTATCAAGTCATTTCTAATATGAAACCACATACTATCTGTTAACTGATTTTTATGTTGGATATGACACTCCCTCAAAAGAATGTGGTGACAAAAATGTCCTGAAAACACCATTTCATTAACATTAAGAAAATGACCAAAATAAGTACACTTAAAAAGTTCGAGCTGATCAGTAGTAAGAGAAGATTTTATTAATTGTATGTTTTCTCTATTACTATAGCCACTTACTTGCCTTGATTTTCGAGTTGTTTTCTTTATTTTTAGTAATTTGTCAAACTTTGTTTCAACCATTTATACATACAAAAACAATTATTTCCAAATCTTCGTGAACTAGAATCCAAATCTAAAATATATAAATTGGTTTCCAAATGCCAAACTGAAAATATAAATTAACCGAAACCAAATACGATGTGTGACTGGATTTGAAATTGAACTCAATCTCACCATTAAAACAAACAAAATCAAGTGAATTAACAAAATCAATTAAACTAGCAAATGGTTTTAAAAAACTAAATACCATGTTGTATCCATAAAACAACAAATTGTTTGAAAAATGTATCAGTGATTATAATGTCACATATACTAAGCATGCAACATACACCCATTGTCATTTGTCCATACAAACAATCATAAATGCAAATGTGGTTCAATTTTCCCTCTTACTAATTTATATTCAAAATACACCAATACTTACAATCAAAATCTATCCAAAAAACAAAATAATCAATCGAAATCCACCAATAATTACAATCAAAATCCACTCAAAAGACAAACTATCAAAATCCATCAACACTTACAATGAAAATCCACCCAAAAAATAAACATTAAAAATCCATCAATACTTACAATCAAAATCCACCCAAAAAACAAAATAAACAATCAAAATCCACTCAAAAAACAAACAATCAAAATCCACTCAAAAAACAAACAATCAAAATCCACTAATACTTTATGTCCACACAAACAATCAAAAACCAACATAAACAATCAAAACTCATCCCAAAAAATAAATAATTAAAACCCACCAATACTAACATTAAATAGAAACAATCAAAAACCAATATAAACAATCAAAACCTATCTTAAAACACAAACAATCCAAACCCAAAAATACTTAAAATCCAAATGAAAAACCAACACAAATAATCAAAACTCATTCCAAAAAACAAACAATCAAAACTAGCCAATACTAACACAAAATAAAAACAATAAAAAACCAACACAAACAATCAAAACCCATCCTAAAAAACAAACAATCAAAACCTAAAAAATCATACACAAACAATCAAAACACACTATAAATCATTCAACAAATACCTAAAACACTTAAAATCTAAATCAAAAACCAACACAAATAATCAAAACTTATCCCAAAAAACAAACAATCAAAACCAACCAATACTAACATTAAATAGAAACAATTAAAAACCAACACAAACAATCAAATCCATCCCAAAAAAGAAACAATCAAAACCTAAAAAACCCAACACAAACAATCAAAACACATCATAAATCACTCAACAACTACCCAAAATACTTAACAAATGAAAAACCAACATAAACAATCAAAACTCATCCCTAAAAAATAAATAATCTAAACCCACCAATACTAACATTAAATAGAAATAATCAAAAACTAACATAAACAATCAAAACTCATCCCAAAAAACAAATAATCAAAACCTAAAAAACCTAACACAAACAATCAAAACACACAATAAATCATTCAACAAATACCTTAAACACTTAAAATCTAAATGAAAATGAGTGAGTTTGGGCGAAATATACCTTCGAATAGGTTAGATTTATAAAATTGTTGGGTCGAAACTCTTGTCGAACACTTGGTGGGTGTGCTTGGTCGGCTTGAGCTTCTATGGTCGATTGTGGTTAAGCTTTGATAGATGGTTGCAGTTAAGCTTGGGTCGCCGTTTGGCTTTGAGTTCGGTGGAGGTTGGTTGAGCTTAGGAGAGTTCGAGTGGAAATGGTTCGCTTCGGTCGGCAGTTGGAGTTTGGGCGAGTTTAGGTGAAGCTTCTATGGCAGTTGCTGGCGGTTTCTGTCCGTGGGTAGAGCTCGGTTCACTTGGGTGCAGATTGGTTGAGTTCGGTGCACCTTGGAATGGTATTGGACTACTCTGAAGGGGGAGAATCGGGCTGGCTACTGTGTTGTTGTCTGGTGGTATGAATGAATGAGGTGGAAATGCTTAAGAAAATTTTAGTAAATTAGGGGTAATTTTATAATTTATTTGTTTGAAAGGGTAACTTTGTGATTCTGGTGTGTTTTTAGGGTAATTTTGCTAAATTTCCTATTAAAATATCATTTTTTAGTATCATGTGATCTAGTGACCCACTTCTTCCTATCTGGATATTTCTTTTAAAACTGACAGTTACCTGAGAAATGATTTTAAAAATATAAAATAGTAAGCACTAACACCTAATAAGTGGATATACTTTTGAAAACTAAATAAACCATTTTCGATAATAGTTAACATAAAGCTAGTAAGAAAAATAAAGTATTAATAATCCATATTCAAACATATTTGAAAACAATACTGAAATGACATATGTATCTTTTTGTTTCACAACAAACTAAAAGCATCCGTATGAATTATTTCTACACATTTATAAAATCTCAATCTACACCAATTTAGTACCCAGGAAAAAATCTATTATACGTAGTAGAGATACTCAACACACACGCAAAGTGAGAGATAACATCTATCATACATATACTGGATAACTCAATGACTTTAAACATTTATCATACACGTGCTGTGTGACTTTTTAGGACTTACACACGTGAAGCCTGCTGACCGTTAGAGGGAATGGTACAAACCTGGTGTTCTAAAAATCTCATTTCATTCATTTCATAGCTTAAATAATTTTCATATATAATTTTGTATAATTCTATTTCAAATATAAATATAATTTTCAATAGATTCTTTTCTCATAATATAAATAAATATTCTAATATCAAATCCTAATTCATAATTCATAATCCATAATCAATAAAATCGATGGACTAACAAAATCATTTATTTCTAATAACAATTAAATAAATAAAAGCTGAAATTTAAATAATTTAAAACAAATCCATTCAATTGAAATAAACAATCCTAGAATTTAATTAACTAACGAATAATTCATTTGTAATAATCAATGTTTTAAAAGGCGAAAAGTGAGGCGATAGCCTCAAGACGATCAAACTATAGCCTCAACTCCAAATGAAAAAAAAAAAATCAAAAAATTAAAAAAAAAAAAAAACCTAATATATAAAATCATTAAGAACATTTTAAAATATAGTGAAAAGCAATATTAGGATTACAAATATCAAACAAAATAAAAGAAATGCAACATATAGGATCATCCATATCATCCTAACACACAAAATCATCCATATAAAATCTTAACATACAAAATATCAAATGATTAATGACCAGTAGTGGTATTAAATAAAGAGACATTTGAATCTAGTCACCTAAAATTTGGATCAAAATATGGAGGTATGGTTGAATCTGAAGGTAAAGTTTCATCTCCATCATCCTCATCATTAAATCTAATCTTTTGTCACCCTCCACATCACTAGTCTCATCCTCCTCGAACTCAGATTCTTCAACCTCTTATTATATATTCTTCCCTTTGACTAACAAATAATATTTTAATGACTATATCATTAACTTTAATAGAATTTACTACATTTAATTAGAGAATAACTTACCTCCATTTCTTTTTCTATTATAGGTTAGTTGTCTACTACCACTCGGTTGACTCATGTTAACTCCTAAGAATTCATCATTCATCCATTCATCATCAGAAGACATATCATCACTAATAACCAAAGGATTCTCATCATCTTCAAGGATCTATGTTAAAGTTTTCTATTGTACATGATGTACACCAAATCATTCAATCTCTTGGTTTCCAATCAATTTCTCTTCTTTGTATGAATCTATACAAATGTTTAAGAAACATGATTATCAAAGAAAAATTAAATTAATATATATTGTATTGAGAATTCTAAGTTATATCATATTAAATGCACTCTAGTTCCTCTCACAGGCGTAAGACGAACAAATGAGACTTAAAATCCTTACAGCAAAGATTTAAGTTCAGGGGTGTCAGCTCCAAATGCAAGCCACCAATTAGCTAGAAATAATCATTTGAAAATTAGGAGAATACTACAAATTTCATAAATAAATTAATAATGATGAATGATAACTTCATATACCAGGGCTACGTTTATACATGGTATTCTTCGCCAATGTATATTCAAACATTCCTCTTTTCTACTTGTAGTCATCCATTTAACAGTGAGCTCTAACTTTATCCATCTAATTGGTAAAAAGTTTCTCTACACATATAATGACCCCCCCATTCAATCTCTGGATGCTTGGAAGTATTTTCGCTATAATGAAATCTAGGATTCAAGAAGTAGGCAGTTGCATACAAATGACGATGTAACTAAAAATCCCATTTGTTATCAATAATGTTTCATTTCTCCTTGTAAGCTCCTAAATCATTTCCAAAGGTTTTGACTATTTCCTCCTTAGCTTTATCAATGACATCATAAATGAATTCCATTGGAGGAATCTTTTCATAATCCACCCTCTTCAACACATTCACAATGGGCTTAGTTGTCTTCAATGCATAAGACATACTATGCCAGAAGTTCCCATTCGTTAATATGATTTTTAAATTACTTTTCCCCTCCGATTTTTTAGCCCAACTACACTTCCACCACTCTTGTGAAATGAAAATTTGCTGAAATTGTGCTTTCAGACTGTACGTACTTTGTAAAGTTAAGTATATAGTTGCAAATCTCGTAGGAACAAGATGAATAAAATCTTTCTTTATATGGATCCTCATTAAGACCAACACCCACCCATGATTGTAGATGAAGTTACTCACTTATTATAGAACAATAATAAAAATATTAACAATTAGAAAATAATTATAGTAAAATAAATATTAACAAAATAATTGATAATTACTTTGCTTTTAGTAACACATTTTTATGTTGAGGAAGTTCTCTCATTTTTCCAAGCATTAAATCAATGCAATAAGCAGTAACAGACGGTGTCCGCCATAGGCATTTTCTCTTCTCCATCAACATTTCTCCAACTTTTTTGTAGTTGGACACATTATCTGTCACTACTTGAACAACAAGACCTTCACCAACTTCTTCATCTACATCATCTAGTAGCTTAAACAATAACTTTGCATCTTTCACCGTATCACTTACATCAATTGATTTAAAAATACTGTACCATGCGGATTGTTCATAAGGAAGTTCACTAATTGCCTTCCTTTCATATACTTCAACCCATCTGACATTATTGACACTCCTGTCTCTAGTCATGTCTTCTTTATGTCATCAACAACAGCTACTGTGTTGGCTACTTTGTCGTTCAAAAAGTTAATGTGAATCTCATATGGTGTAGGAGTTTTTAAACCACACCCATAATTGCCAATTGATTGGTGCATATTAATGAATAAAGGACTCTGTGTAACATTAAATGCATTCTCATTCTTAATGAAGAATCTACCAATGTCCCAACATGTTTGATAGCATGCTTTCTTCTCACTTCCAATAAATGGTCTCTTTCGCTTCACCTGAACAACATCCTCATTAACATTTATAAAAAAACCTAATAATTAGCCCTTTAATTCCTTTCTGGGAACTGGAGCTAAGGTTAAACCTCATGTAAATGGAGGAGTGCTGAAATTAATAGAGCTATAAAGTCTTTCTTCCAATGCTAGTTGAGCTAGCTTTTAGGCATCTTCAGTTTTAGCCATGTACCTCTTTATTTCATCTCGAACTTCTGGGGTATCCCTCTCACATGGGGCAGCATTCCCATGAGTAATTGCAAGATGCTCTTTTAACCTAAATACACCCCTCCTTTTGATTATTTGTCATAAAAAAATTAGCCGACATACTTGCATGCCTTCCGTTCACCAAATTCAACCTTAATCCTATACTTTCAAGTCGGATCTTTCCGGTTCGACATCCCACATGAAATATACAGCAATGTCATGAATAAACACTTATTATACTTAAAATAAAAACTAAGATTGAAACTAATGAATGCTTGCAACAATACATACAACCACAAACGATACCAAAGCAGTTTGCTAAAACTCTACAACCAAAACTGAAACCCACTGTTTAACAAGTTAACAGCTAAAACAATTGAAAAACTTACATAAGAGAGCCGAAATTCAGTCTTTAACGAGCTATAGATGGAGGAGACAAACTATGAATATTGATTTCAAAGACTTGAGTGATGGAGAGTATTTAAGGGACTTGAGTGATAGAGAGGATTTGAGCGATTTTAAGAGAAAATAGGAGAAAAATGAGAAAGAGCGTGAAAAATGAGATAGTAAGTTGAATAAGGAGACTTTTATGCATCTCATTGAGGTTTTTCCAAAAAAGAAAACTAAAATGCCACTTTTGCACTTCTCGGTCCGCCTCACCTGGAGGCGACCTAAGACAATTGCCTCAGCCTCCAAAGGCAGGGTTTTTCTATTGATCTACCTTATATGTGCACTTGAAGTGCTTTAGCTACCAAGGTGATGAGGTGCAACCTCGCCTCCTCTTTTAATACCATGGTAATAATTCATAATTAATAAAAATCTAAAATATGGATAACTATAAACAATTAATTCAATTTAAACAAAACAATTCACTCACAAATTAAATTTCAAGCTTTATTTCGAATCAATAGTGCTCATGTTATCTTTGATTTCTCCCCCACCTAAAAATACTATAAGAATCTATTTAGAATTTATAAAAACTAGACTAGAAAATCAAATGTGAAACTAAATTTATTACATAAAAAATCAATCTAAAAGTCCACTCTAATTAATTCTCCTTTCTTTTCTTGGCTTCAACTTAGTGGCGTCTTGTTTTTTCTTCTTGGTATTCTGTTTTGGTTTTGGGTGTGATTTGCTTCTAGCTGTCACAATTCTTATATATACTCTTTTAAATATGGCTTATCCAAATTGTATGAATGCCACTTGCCCATTTGTTTAAAACAACAATCCCACCAATTTAGGCCACCAACCTTAACTTGTTTTTCTCTACTTCCTTGTTTTGTTTAAATCTCAATTCTCTCTTTCTTATGCAAAGAAAATAAATCATGCAAAGCATGATTACACCTACCCCTTATTTTATTGTTGTTGTTATTTTAAATTGAAATGGTTAATGACCAACAGCTCTTGTCTTTAAAAAAAATTGCTACCATTTTCAACCAACCTAACTTGTCATCTCTCTCTCTCTCTTTTTAATTAAAAAAATACTTTTGGTTTCTCTTTCTTTATAAAGAAATGACCCACTAATTCCAATATAATTTATATCTCATGTCTCTCTCATCTATCAACTATCATTTTAGCTTTCTAATTTGACTAACATCATGCTTTTTTGCCTTTTTGCCTTTTTACATTTTACTCCATATTTTCTTGAGGTTTTTTAAAAATATCCACAAAGAGGATATTTGTCCATATACCTTTTTTTAAAATTTAGGTAGAGCCAAATTAATAATAATAATATAGATTTCAATTATTCTTTTGGATCCACTTGGATTGGGACCTTACAAATTATCACTCCTAATAAAATTTTATGCTCGAAATTTACATACCTATTTAAAATAGCTCAGGATATTGAATTCGTATTTGATCTTCATGTGCCAAAGTTGCCTCCTTTGTTGTATAATTCTTCCACAAAACCTTCATTAAAGAAGTAACTTTTGTACGTAACACTTGTTTACTTCTATCTAGAATTTGAACTGGTTCTTCCTCATACGTCAAATTTTCCTTTAGCTCAAACGGTTGCTTTGTTAAAATGTGTGAAAGATCATGTATGCATTTATGAAGCATAGAAACATGAAATACATCGTGAATCTTAGAAATTTTTAAAAGTAAAGCTAAGTGATACGCCACCATCCTAGGGGTGGCAATATGGGTCACGACACGAATTCGTAAAAAATAAATGGGTATGGGTTTGAGTTAAACGAATTCGTGTCGTAATCGTGTCAACCCGTTTAACCCGTTTATTAAACGAATCGAATTGGGTTAGCTTAAACGAATCGGGGGTTGACACGATTAAATTAGGGGTCACAATATAATATTAATATATTATAAGGGTTTGTGTGTAATTATGCATTTCTATATAATACTTAACCAAACCTTAAAGCATTTTATTTTTTCCATCCCCTCCACCATTGCCGTCTCCCCCACCATTGTCGTCTCACGTCGCCGTCCCTTCTCCCCCACGTCGCTGTCCTCTCTCCCCCATGCCCCCACGTCGCCGTCCCCTCTCTCCCTCTCCTTCACGGTCGTCGTCTCCTCTTCCCCTCTCCCTCACCTCGCCGTCCCCTCTCCCCCACGATCGTCGTCTCCTCTCCCCCTCTCCCCCACGTCACCGAACCTTCTCCCCTTCCCCTCACGGTCGCTGCTCCCTCATTTGAAAGTTTTGATTTTTTTTTTTATTTTTTGAGAATTATATAACTGCATATTTGTTTTAACTTATGTTTGATTTGTTCATGGATGCTGTGGGTTTGATTTGTTCATGTTGTTGTGATTGAGAAATAAAGGATTGATTTTGATAAAGTTTTATTTGATATGTTTGACAATTTATGTGAAAGTTTTGTTTTTATTTTTTTGGTTTGCAGGATGTTGAAATATATTTAGATGAATTTAAACTAATTAAATGGGTTATGAATTAAACGAATTAAATGGGTTAAACGAATTAAACGGTTTAAACGAATTAAACGAATGAAACGAGTTAAACGAATTAACGGGTTAATGGATTCATATTCTTTATGATCCAAATAATAAATGAATAATCGTGTCGTGTCGTGTCAATTCATTTATAAACGAATTCGTGTCGAATCTAAAAATGTTGACAAGTTTTTTAAACGAATTCGTGTCTAATTAATCAAATTCATAAACGAATCGAATCGAATTTGGTTCAACCCGACACGTCAACCTGTTTTGCCACCCCTACACCATCCCTACTTTATTGATAATCTCATATAGACTGATAAATCATAGATTCAACTTCCCACGCCTTCCAAACCGAAATACTCCTTTCCATGGTGAAATTCGTGGAAACACCCAATTACTAACTTGAAATTCGAGATCTCTCATACATTTATCTACATAGTTCTTTTGCCTATCGCGATTTATCTTCAATTTATCTTTGATGGTTTTGATATTTTCAATGGTGACCTGTACAATCTCCGGACCCAACAATCTCTTTCTACTCATCTCATCCCAACATATCGATGTTCTACATTTTATTCCATAAAGAGTTTCATATGGTGTCATCCCGATGCTGGCCTATAACTATTATTATAGGTAAAGTCAATCAACGGTAAGTAAGTGTCCCAGCTTCCTTTGAACTCCATTATACAGGCTTGAAGCATGCCTTCTAAAGTTTGGATATGAATCGAGGATCTCTATCTAAAACAATAGAAATCGATGCTCCATGAAGATGAATATCTCATTTACATAAATCTTAGCTAATTTATTTAAAAGATAATTATTGTGAAAAGGCAGAAAATGTGTTGATTTCATAAGTTGATCTACAATCACTCATATACTATCATAACCACTTTGACTACGAGGAAGCCCAGCCACAAAATCCATAGTGACATATTCCCATTGCCATTCAGGAATCGGAAGTGGCTAAAAAAGTCCTGTAAGCTTTTGATGCTCTGTTTTGACTTGCTGTTATACTAAACATTTGAAGACAAACTCTACTATCTCTTTTTTTATACCTTACCACCAATAATATTCTTTTAACATACAATACCGTTTAGTGCTTTCTGGATGCATTGAATAATCCGATGAGTGAGCTTCTTCAAAGATTTCCTTCTCCAGTTCCTTGATATTCAGTACATAGAATCTATGCTCTATAACTAATGCACTGTCATCTCTTAAGGAAAAATTCTTAAGTTGTTTGGTCTCCACTTCTTCCTTCAATTTAACTAAATAATGATCTTGGGCTTGCAATTCTCGAATGTGATTACTAAGAACTGGTCAAACTTGGAATATAGATAGCAATGCTCCTGAATCTGTCACTGTCAAGTTAACTTTTAAAAACTTCAACTCAACAAACAACAGAAGGTACATTGTCTTCAAATGTGCTATGGAACTCATGGATCTTCGACTAAAGGCAACTACTACCATGTTCACTTTACTAGGATGATACTCTATCATACAATCATAATCTTTAATGAGTTTGATCCATGTTTTTCGCCTTATATTTAACTCCTTCTAAGTGAAAAGATATCGTAAACTCTTGTAGTCAGTGAAAATCTAACAAGTGACCCCATATAAATAATGTCTCCATATCTTCAATATAAATATAACTACAATAAGCTCGAAATCATGTGTTGGGTAATTCAATCCATGCTTCTTCAATTGCTTAGAAATGTAAGCTATCACCTTTCCGTGTTGCATCAATACACATCCTAAGCTCTACCTAGAGGCATCACTTAAAACCACAAACCCATCAGTACCTGATGGAAATGCAAGTATTGGAGCATAAGTTAACTTCTTCTTCAATTCTTTAAAACTCTGTTGGCAACCTCCTAACCAAACAAATTTTACATCCTTTTGCATTAACCTCGTCAGTGGTGCAACTATTTCGGAAAATCCCTTAACGAATCTCTGATAATATCTAGTTAAACCCAAAAAAAATTCTGATTTCTATCACATTAGTGGGTTGTTTCCAATTCACTATAGCTTCAATTTTTTGAGGATCCATATAAATACCTTCAACTGAAATCACATGTCCTAAAAATGTAACTCTATCTAGTCAAAATTGATATTACTGAACTTAGCATAGAGTTAATTATCTCTCAGGATTTGTAAAATAATTTTAAGGTGTTCTACATGCTTCTCCTTACTACTAGAATATATTAAAATATAATCAATAAACATAATAAAAAATCTATCTAAATAGGGATGAAAAATCCTATTTATCAGATCCATAAAAGCTGTCGGGACATTAGTTAACCCAAAAGGCATAACCAAGAACACATAATGCCTATAATGAGTTTTGAAAACAGTTTTGGGTTTATCACAATCCCTGATCTTAAGCTGATGGTAACCTGAACGTAGATCTATTTTTGAAAACACCTTCGCACCTTGAAGTTGATCAAATAAGTCATTAACACGTAGAAGTAGATATTTGTTACACACAGTCACCTTATTCAATTGCCAATAATCTATCCATCTTTCTTCTTACTGAATAAAACTGGTGCTCCCCACGATGATACACGAGGCTTGATAAAACCCTTGTTCACTAATTCCTCTAGTTGAACTTTCAATTCCTTCAATTCTATGTGAGTCATCCTATAAGATATAATAGAAATCAAAGTTGTACCTGGAGGCAAGTCTATCTTAAACTCAATCTCCTTATTAGATGGTAACCCATGAAGATTATCAAGAAACAACTCTGAAAATTCTCTCACCATGAGAATATCTTTTAACTTCATTTCGCTTATTATAGTACTAACCATATAAGCCAAATAAGTCAAATATTATTTCTTAACCAATCGTCTAGCTATAATGGTTGATATAACACAAGAAGGAAGAATTCTTCGTTCCCCATAGAAAACTACATCAAACTCACCTTGTTTTCTAAATCTTAATTCCTTTCAAAAACAATCTACTGTGACATAATGTATAGTAAGCTAATTCATTTCCAAGATAACATTAAAGTTATTTATATCTAATGGAATCAAGTCAATATGCAATTCATATTCACTCAACATAATTTTTCTATTCCTATACACACCCTCCGCTAACAAAGATTCTCCTGTTATCACCATTCTACGGTTTAAAGGTTTTAACTCCTTATCCGCATTCATCACAAATGATTGAGAAACAAAAGAATGGGTAGATCCAGAATCTATTAAAATATGAGCATCACAACCAAAAATGATTAAAGTACTTGTAACCATATTTGGTATGGCTTTTGCGTCCTGTTGGGTTATAATGAATACTCTAACCTGAGTACGTGGTCTACCTGACTGTTCTTTCAATTGGTTTCCCCTGGCCGCAACCCTACTAGCTTAACTTTGAGCTATTGAACTTTTCGCCCGTGGTCCTCTCTTTTCTTGAAATTGTCTACTACCACTTTGCATCAAAGCATCCAATCTCTACTTCATAATACCCTCTGAAACTAATTGAGGAAAATTTCTTCTAAAATGTACGACTTATTCACAATGGTAGCAACATAATATACCTCAATAGCATTCCTTATCATGATGTCTACCAATATTTGACATTGAGACTGTTTACCCATACTTGTACTAGTACTCTGCTAATCTATTGGTGACTTAATAGATCTCTAACATCTGTCCAATATAGCTACCACCCATCTTAGGTACCTTGCTACTGGAGCCTTAACTGGCTAACTCTGATTGCCGTGCTTCTGTTTTTGTGTTCAAATTTACGGCTTTCCTTAATAAGTTTCTCTACTCACAATGTAAACTCCACTAATTTTTCATAATTGGTATGTTCAGCATGAGAGACATAGATCTTGATTTCATGTCGAATGCCCTCTTCAAACTTCCTACCCTTATTTTCTTTATTCTCTACTACAAACGAAGCAACCTCGGAAAATTCTGCAAATTTCTTCTCATAAGCTTCAACTGATAAGGGACTAGCTTCAACTAATAAGGGACTATACACCTGCTTAAAAAATTGATTCATCTTCGCAATCTGGTAGAACCTCGAATAATAATAAACATTGAATTGCCTTTTGAACTCATCCCAAGATGTCACTCCAGTGTTTTACCGTTGAATTGATTCCTACCAGTCATAAGCTTTATCCTTAAATAAGAATGTGCCGAAAGCAAATTTTTGTTCATTTAAGCATCCCATAACCTTAAACACATACTCCAAATTATTCAACCGTGATATAGCATTATTAGGATCACTGGAACCATCAACAACTATAGTTCCAATGCTATGTGTATGCTTTATAGTGTTTTATGAGGCACATGGTTACTAGACTAAAATGGTCAAAAGTTAAGATATTCTATCATTAGACACCTCCTTAGGTTATGTCACTTCAAACTGAGGCACGAGGGAGTTAGGATGAGAGTTCATCTCCATCTCATTCACTAATTCATCACCTCGTTCAGGTGCTACATTCTCATCTGGGCTTGCCATCGATCTTTGCTTACATGGACTACCAACTCGACGCATGATGCCGTAACAAAATGTAATTAGTAATCAATGTATGAAACTAGATGCAAGCAACTATGTAATAGTCTAAAATTATAAACTTGATGCTCTGATACCAACTCGACAGGCCCCTCCCAGACTTCTCTTTTAAGTCTTAAAAGATCTTGTGATATGCTAAAAACTTGTATGCGATGACTAAACATTCTTATAGAAATCATTTGAAAATTTTAATAATACATAAGGTGGTTTATAAAATTTTGGTAATATAACTGCTATTCAACCAATAATTTCATCTTATAATAATTGAAATAAACACTTCTAAAATATTTCAAATATGAATAATATTATATAAAACATATGAAACAAACTTGTTTTCATATGAGAAGATAACTATAAAGTAGGTCGATATCATTTGTAAATTAGAAAGTCAAAACAAAAGCAACACTGACAAAAGATTAAATATTTTACAACATTAAAATTATAAGTATACACATGCAAACCTAAATGTTATATAATATACAAAATATATATATACAATATTAAAATATCATTTCTTAGTGTCATGTGATCGAATAGCCCACTTTTTCCTATTTGGAGATTTCTTTTGAGACCTAACGATTACCTAAGAAATGGTTTTAAAAATATAAAAGAGTGAGCACTAACATCCAGTGAGTGGATATACTTTCAAAAACTAAATAAATCATTTCGATAATAGTTTACATAACATAAAGCTAGTAAGAAAAATAAAGTCTCAATTATCCATATTCAAACATATATGAAAACAATATTGAAATCATATCTGTATCATTTTGTTTCATAATAAACTGAAAGTATCTGTATGGATCATTTTTACATATTTATAAAATCTTAATCTACATTAATCTAGTACTCAGAGTATCATACATAGTGGAGATATTCAACACATATGTAGAGTAAGGAAAAACATCTGTCATACACGTGTTGGGCGACTCAATGACTCTAAAAATCTATCATACATGTACTGAGCGACTCTCTAGAACTTACATATATAAAGTCTACTGACCGTTAGAAGGAAGGGTATAATCTTGGTATTCTAAAAAACTCATTTCATTCATTTCATAACTCAAATAATTTTCATATACAATTTTGTATAATTCTATTTCGAATATAAATATAATTCTCAATAAATTCTTTTCTAATAATATAAATAAACATTCTAATATCAAATCGTAATTCATAATCTGTAATCCATAATCAATAAAATCGATAGACTAATAAAATCATTTTTTTCTAATAACAATTAAATATATAAAAACTGAAATTTAAATAATTTAAAACAAATCCATTCAATTGGAAAAAACAATCCTAGAATTTAATTAATTAATGAATAATTCATTTGTAATAATCCATAATTAATAAAAAAAAAAAACTAAAATATGGATAACTATAAACAATTAATTCAATTTAAATAAAACAATCTACTCATAGATTAAATTTTAAGCTTTATTTCGAATCATGAGCATCCCATGTTATCATTGATTTCTTTCCCACCTAAAATTACCAATAAAACCTATTTAGAATTTATAAAAATTAAACTTGAAAATCAAACCTGAAATTGAATTTATTGCACACTAAATCAATCCAAAACTCCACTCCAATTAATTCTCCTTTCTTTTCTTAACTTCGGCTCACTGATCTCTTGTTTTTTTCTTCTTTTTCTTCTTGGTATTCTGTTTCAATTCTTGATGTTATTTGCTTCTAGTTCTCCCAGTTTCAACATGTACTTTTTTAAGTGTGGCTTATCCAAATTGTATTAATGCCACCTGCCCATTTTTTAACAAAATTGCCACCGATTTAGGCTACCAATTCTTGACTTATTTTTCTCACTTATCAGATTCCTTCTTTTGTTCTAATCTCGATTCTTTTTTTCGTACGCAAAGAAAATAAATCATGCAAAACATGATTAAGCCTGTCCCTTATTATTATTATTATTATCATCATTATTATTAATTTAAGTTCAAATGGTCAGTGGCCAACAACTATTTTCTTTTAAAAAATTGCTACTATGTTCAATCACCCCAACTCGTTATTTCTCTCTCTTTTTTTTTTTTTTTTTTTTTTTTTTTTTTTAAATGTCTTTTTCTTTATAAAAAAGTGACCCACTACTTCTAATATAATATATATCTCATACCTCCCTCATCTATTAGCTACTCGCATTTTAGCTTTCTAATTTGACTAACATCATGCCTTTTTGCTTGTTTACATTTTACTCTCCATTTTTTTGAGTTCTTTTAAACATATCCACAAAGAAGATATCTATACATATACCCTTTTATTTCTAAAATCTGGACATGGTCAAATTAATAATAATAAACTAGATATTAATTATTCTTTTGGATCCACTTGGATTGGGGCTTTACAACTTACATCGCCAATTGCAACTCACGGTCACTCTCTAAGTTAACTCTACTAGATACGCCGGTGGTTATAACTCACGAGATAAATCACAGTTGCTCTCTAAAATAATTCTACAAGTTGCACCGTTGATTGGGCCTTACGATGTGAGGTTCTCATCAAAATAGTATAATTCTACTAACCGTTTATATAATATTACATTCACATTATAACAATGGGAATATCTATCTCAACCTTGAAATAAATAGTGTAACTAATGATTCTAGCTTATAATGTTTGAACTATTAATGAGCTATATAAAAGGTTATTCTGATAGTTTGGTATTATTAATTTATTAATCACAGAGAACATATATTTATGGATATGGACATCATGGCTCTTATTATAAATAAGAGCGAATACCTTTTTATTGGTCTTTTGGGGGATTAGATAATTGATTTTATTACTGAATATCCGATAAGAGTTATTAAATCATAATTTCTATGCAAATCCAATTATCTAATAAACATAAAGATGCTGCTAAGAAACAAAATAATGATGGTCCTAGCGTATCAAAATTTTTATTATTTTTCATGCGGATACATATTCCATAAAATTGCTAAGGGCTTTATATATGTTAATTAATAAAATATTTATTTATTTATTTTCTAGAATACAATGTAGTTTGTTATTGGAGGAAACTAAAATTAATAGATTGAGTTTAATTAATTAAGAGTTAATTAGATTTTGACGGAGTCTATTGAAACTTGAAATAACATGGCTATCCTAATCCGTGGTCAACACAAAGTTGCATGTGGCATCTATTTTCAATTAATTTGGGCCTAAGAGTTGGGTTAGTGAGAGGCAAATAGTCAAAAGACTCTTGAATTAAACAAATGGGATCGACCACGTGAGAGTTGGGTGGGCCGAACCCACCAAAGGTTAGAGTGGTTGTAATCTCTTCCTCTCCAAGTTTTTTTCAAATAAATATTTCCAATGAGATTAGAAATCTTCAAGAAAAAGGAATAAGATTCATTTACGAAATAAGTTACAATCAATAAAGTTTTAATCCAAATAGAATTACGATAGTCAAAATTTAATTAGGAAATTACTTATTCAATTTTAATGTGATTAAAATTATGTTCATTGTTAGACTATGGTTAAATTAAAAGTAATGTTAGATTTTTCTAAGTTTTTTTTTTTTAAATCTATGATCAAATAATGTGTCATGTGTATTGTCAATATCTTATAAATCATAAAATGATATGATAACTAATATGATATTGATAACTCATATGTCATGTTAATTAGACAAAAAATTTAGACAAAAAATTTGAGAAATCTAATATTGCTCTTAAATTAATATGTAATTTGACTCTTTTTCTTAAATGCTATAAATACGTGATTTTGACAAGGAAAAGTTTATACTTTAGAGCTTGGAAGCTCGAAATTAATTTATTTTTCTTGTTTGGAATCGATTATTTTCTTGAGTACTTGTAGGTGGAAAAACAAATACATCATTGATTCAGGAAACTCCAAAGTAATTCAGATTTGCAATGGTGTGAAAGATTAAGTGGTAAATACATGCAGAGGTTGATTAGTTGATCTTCACGTCCATATAAAATATAAAATCTATTAAATTTAATGTTTGATCTTTTATTAAATTCAATCCTTGCTTTGAGAAAATTTTTTAAACCCTTTTGTTTTAATTTCACATGAAAATTGGTTTGTGAAAAATATTTTCTCGCCCTTCAGAAGACTTAACATATTGTATTAGAATCCTATAATGAGAAGGTACCTTGTACCAAATCATTTGTTTAATACAATTTTATTTTTTACAATTAGGTAGGTAATTTTTATTTTTAAAATTAGCTCTAAATTTAATTTTTGTGTTCTACACAAGGAATACAGTTTGATGTTTTCAAGATTGAAAACGGAATTTATTTAAAACTATTTTCTAAATAAAAATAATAAATAATTTAATAGATTAAGAAGAAGTGCTAAAACCTTATATTATATTTGGATATAGTTAAAAGGAACTTATATTTACATGAATTAAATAAATGATATTTTTATAAATCTAGCAATGAAAATTAAAAACATTAGTATGGGATTGGATAATTTTCAATCCAATATCTTGTTTGTTGGTGTATGAGAATGGATTTCACTAGTCCTATGCAACTATTTTATCCCATGTGGGTGGGATATATTTAACCCACCAAATGGTGGGCTAAATTTATCCCATCAATATGGAACCCATTTTACCTTTTTACTCTCTTCTTTCTTTCTTATATTAATTATATAAAACATTAAATTTCTTTTTAATATTATTTACATGCTTTATTAAAAAATTAAAAAGTGTATATATTTCAATAATAAAAAAATTAAAAAATTAATTTTAAAGAGTTAGATTTTACTTTTCAAAATAACATTAAAATATTTTTAATTTTATTTTATAAAAATAATATAATATATAATTATTTTTTGTCCAATCTCATAATAGACCAAACAATGGACAATACTATTTTTAATCAAACATCATACGGTGTCAAACACATTATAACATTAATTTATTCAATCTAATCATATCTTATATAATCTATTTCATGTACCATGCAAGGTTTAAAAGTGGAGACTATTTCAAAAAACAAAACGAAAATAAAAGTGGATATTGGAGAGAAGACAATTTTAGTTCAGGCGGACATATTTGGGCTGGTATTATAAAAACCGGGGCTCAGGGTTAAGCAGCCTCACCCGTACTAGACCTTTCATTCATGCAGACTTGCGTCAGTGAAGTTAGGCCAATTGATTGAGCAGTGGCGATACTTGCACCCCTAAAATATTGTATGTGCACCCCATTTTGTGTATTCACCCATAAAAGTGTTTATTGTTTCTTGCAAGAGCAACCCACCTAACATCAGATATGCTCTTTATTTTAATTATTAAAAAATTATTATAAATTATAAAATAAATAAAATAAAAGTTAAAAAAAATCTACTATCAGAATTCTGGACACCCAATTAAAACCACTTTTCCAAAAAAAAAAAAAAAAAATTTCCCAATGGAATAAAAAAGTATCTTTGTAGTGTCCTCCGTTGTCTCCCATGTCATTTTATTTTCAATAGATCTCCTACTTCTCCTTAGAGAAGCTTGTGTTGGAAGTGGTTGTAGGAATTTTTATAAATTCAAAGCGTCCTCAGAGAAGCTTTTGTCAGAATTTTTATTTTCCAATTCAGAGGCAGCAACTTCACCTCAGTGACTGCCGCTCCTCCATTGTCTTCCATGTAATGTAATATGGAGGAGAGAAGTTGTTGTCTCCCTATCCTTATTTATTTATTTTTTTCACAAAGCAAAGGAAAGTCAACAACCTTCATTCTTTTCCTTGGCTGAAGAGGCAGTAGCCTTCAAAAGAAAAATATTTCCATTTTTTTTTCTTGGCTGAGACCCACTCCAATAAATACACCAAAATGGTGTAATACAACATTTTAGTGCATTTTCATGCTCCAATGTGAGCACCATTTGTATTCTTTCAAGGCAAATTTTGGTGTTAATGAACAGTGCAACACCAAATTTGGTGTTGCACTGTTCATGACACCAAATTTGGTGTGGATCTAAAAATTAATTTAATTAAAAATATATATTAATTTATTATAAAAAAATATATCATCTAAAATAATTTGTTAATACCTTTAAAATGAATATAATATTGAATATATTTTAATATATTTTTAAATTTTTAATATACATTAATTAAAGATATATATATAGAATATTCCTTGAAGATACTATTTACACAAATTTGGTGTAGAGTACATTGGAGTATAGGAAAATTTGATGTAAAAAAATTTGTTGTAAACACCAAAATGGTGTGAAATTTGGTATTCACACATTGAAGATGACCTGAAGGTGCAGTAGCCTAGCCTTCATTCTCAATAAAAACAATTTTTTATTTTTTTCCTTGGCTAAAGAGGCAGTGACCTCTATTTTAGTTCAGTTCTTTTAAGGGTAATGTTGGAAATTTGAAAATAAGTAAATTCTGGGGTGTGTATACAATTTTAAAGGGGTGGAATAATTGTCACTCTTGTACACCAAATGAATAGCACACGCAGCTGAAGTCTAACGGACAGCTTACCGGTTTGAGAAGGAAAGCCCTTAACTGTGACCCACTGTAGGTTTGGATGATTGACGGAACCAGGAAACCATTTTGGGTCCACAAAAGCCTGATATGAATTGAACCCACTTTTAATTATATATATATGTATTTTAAATAGAACCCACTTTTATCTTGTGGTAAAATAAAAAGCAAGAAGCAGTGAAGAGGCACAAAGAACGAGAGACAGAAAGAGGAATGGACCACCACGAGCCAGACACCTGTCCCATCAATTTGATGTCCAAAGATCTTCAAGTAAAAATTAGATTTAATTATAGCAAAAAAAATGGATTTAATTAAGGGATAATCCCACTCCCTCTTATAGATTGATAAAATCATTAATTACCTCATATGATTTCGAAAAATTTTATTTTATTTTTTATTATTATTATCGTTATTCAAATGATTGAGATGATTAATTACTCTTGTGGTATTATTATTTTATATTAATAGTTAAATTTTGGTTTTGATTTTTTTTAGATATTTATATAAATTATAGGGATGTTGATATTATTTTATAAATCAATAAGAAGGTATTAACGATTTTAAAAAATAAGGAAAGATTTTGACATTTTATCTGACTAAAAAGAAAAAAATAGGGTTATCTCTTTAATTAATTAAAACTCATTAGTATTAGTGGCACGTTGAACACTCTCTTAAACAAATAATTTGGAATCTCTATTGGAAGAATCTTCACGAGATTTGCACGTGCCAACGATTTCGAGAGAGACCTGTCAGCTTGTTAAGTCTCAACCAGTCCCGCACGTGACCTACCAAAAAGAGAGAGGTGTGGGGAGTGAAGGCGACAGCTATAGAACAAAATAATGGGTGGCAAAAGCTGAAAAAAATTTTGCAGACTCTTCTTTTACACAAGTATTGTATATGTCATATCTATTTACTATTCTCTATAATACACAAACACAGACAAGACGTGTTTGCTTTTTCTTGCTTGAAAATGAACTAAAGTTTTGTTGCTCTGTTCTGGCAGAGATTGATTAGATGGCCTAGAGGAATTAGATTCCGACACCACCAAGATCTACAAAGTTTCATGTGTTATGTGTAAACTACATGTTGTTGATGCATTAAAAAAATTGATCAGATTTATTTTTAATAACTTAGGTCTGAAATCGAATAATTGCATGCACGATCTCTCGAGACGTGAACAACACTTCTCATTTTTCCCTTTTTTAGTGTTTGGCAAATGCTAGGAGTGCCAATATTCATCAAGGTTTCAAACTTGGAATCAGTTAAATCCTCTATTGATTAAGCTACTTTTTAGATTTTAACGATCATATACATTTAACATACTAATAGACTATCGTTATGTTTTCTGCTCCAATTAAATTCTTGATCGACTTTGTAGTAAATCCAGTGTATTTTATTGTTTGGCCTTTTGCATTAATAGAAAAGCCACCATGGCTGCATAGCTGGAGCTGGAACAGCTTTTCTATCGCTGGATTCTAATTTTATAGCTAGCCAGGCTTTGTTGTTGTTGTTTAATTAGGCCAGATAGCATATTCCATCGGATCTTTCATTTTGATTTGGTACTTTTTATGGTGTTAAAAGCCACCAAATTATGTATCGATAAAAAAAAAAAGCCACCAAATTAAATAGTTCTGTATTATAGCGAAGTTTCAATAGTTTATGCCAAATATAATGCACTTTTCATGGCTTTTCTCTGGGTGTTATATATGGCCACGTTTTCACTTCACAGACCAGGAATGATACACCCTAGACCAGAATGTTTTTCAAAATACAGTTGAGGATTAGACCCTTGATAGTGTAACTCCAACTACTGCGATTAGAAATAATAGCCACTCAGCGAAAACTAAAAACAAAAACTTCTACACACATATGTAATGAATATCTAGAAATGGTTTTTATTGATTTCATTATCAATTAGAATTAGGAGGTAGGTTTATTTTTTAGACTTTTTTAGTAAGAAAATCAAAAGTTTATTTTGTCAGTTTGCAAGTAAACTCTCTTATATTTATGATTTAAGTATGGGAAAAAAAACTACTTGTAAGGGACACTGCTCTATATATATATATATGTTTTGACAATGAAGTTTAGTCTGAAGGAATTTATAAAATTAATGTAGCCTTAAGAATTAAGAAAACAAAGCAATAAAATATTGCAAGCGCTACATCAGCTTCCTGTCATATATTAAACAGTGTTTCTAAATATCTTGATATATAACACCGAGGAGAATGAGTATTTACTAATTGATTCATTGATAACAGCTTTTATAATTATATAAGAGAGAACGGCGGATCTAGAGCAAGCCCAGGTGGGGTAATTTTTGTAAAAATTTAAAAATTTCAAATATTTTAATATTATATTATCTTTCTTTCTTTCTTTATTATTAGAACTAGTCCAGGGTGTTTGTTATGACTAGTTATCATATGACCCTAAAGTGTGATCCGAAGATTAACTTTCAGAAAACGAAAGAAAGTAATCCACATATATGAGAAAAATTGCCTATATAAGTGAGACTTTTACAAGTAAAATTATAACCTCTGAAAACAATGTGGGTGAGCAGTGATTTATTATCACACCACAATCGTTTTCAATTTTATATCATTTATTATTCTTTATTCTTTTTCAACTTTTATTTTTAATTAATATTTTCTATCTTAATTCCTATTATTCTTTTGAATATTTTTGTATTAAATTTTCAACTGAATTTATTGTATTAAAATTGTGCATGTATAATATGAATTTGTCGCATCAAACCTCAAGGTATATGTTGTACACTATTAGTTGAGTTATTTAATACTATCAGGTATATATATACAACTTCGAGAACTAAATCATCATTTTTCAAAAGCAAAATATATTGTGGGACTTTCATAACTTTGTGTGGCATCTCTTAATTAGCTAATCAATTTTCTTCTTTATATAAATATAAATAATCTCAACTAGATAACGAAAAAGTAGATTAATGAATGAATGTAGCTATACCCATATTTAGAAAATTATTTTTAATAAACTTAATAGAAATAGTTATTAAATGATTTTAATAAAAATAAAAGTATTTCGACTAGACATTTATTTCTTTTATAGTACAAAATTCTTTAGGTGATAAAATTCATAAATAAAATGTCAAATCAACTTTAAATGTAGTTATGTTAAACTTTTAAAAGTGTTCCTCTTATGGATCAACCAAATGAGATTTGGTCTTACACATATCATGTAGGTTTCGGGGTTTGATTTAACATGTAATTATTCAAACTATTTACATAAAAGAAAAAACACATAAAATTGTGGGGTTTTTTTTTTTTAAATCTTTTTTACAAATTAACTAGGCTATATAACTTATAATTTAATGTTAATAGATTAATGTAATGAGAATATCAAATTTTGATGTTTTCGGATTTTTTTTTTTTGAGAAAATAGATGTTTTCGGATTCCGATGAATACAAAATTAAATATCCAAGTAATTAGACAAAAGTTATTTTATTTGCAATGATCATTGCATGTAAAATCCCAATCGAGATAATTTGTCAAATTATGGTTAACTTAGAGTTAAACGACTCTTTTTTTTTTAAATGGAGGACTAGACTCTTCTTTGTAATAATATTGGTCATTTGGTTGGTAAATATCATTTTACATTTAATCAAAGTTGACTACTTAAACGGTTTAACTTTGGCTGTTGTTAATGATAAGCATTAATTAATATCCGAATTGATACTTCTTGTATATCATAGTGGATTGTTTGTGAAGCTGGTTTGCTGGTGTAACAAATTGAATCGAATGCTTTGAATACTATCGGAGCTATCCAAGATTGTAATTCTTTCTCTTCTGATTTTTTGATTGTTTATGATAATAGGAGTTTGTTATTATCTATTGGGAATGGTTTTTATCATCGTGTGTCCTATTTAGGAAACATGATAACCCATTCTGATACCCTTAACTGTTGTTACTTTTCATGTTGATCAGATTTAAGTTGTGTTATGGGTAATTCAACGATCAAATCGATTGGGCCAGAGGAGATCTACAGTACAGGCCCAATGGCCCAAAGACTCAACAATCTATCTTTCTTTCTGACCACCTTCCTGACAAAGGACATGTTCATTAGACCTATTCTCTATTTTCATTCATATCCCAAGTCCCCCTGCTGATCGTCAATCTACTCGCAAATGGTATAGGTAGCCTGGTCAGTGATCTGTTCGTTATCCTGCATACGACTGCAGTCAGTACCGGTTCTTAAGGCTGATCGTTGTATTTGTTCGCTTAGGCTGATTGTTGTATCTGTTCACCTAGGTTGATAGTTGTATCTGTTCGCCTAGGCTGATCGCTGTATCTGTTCGCCTAGACTGATCGCTATATCTGTTCGCTTAGGCTGTTCGTCGAAGGGTGATCGACAGATCTATTTCCCCCGGACTTGTTCGTTCAGGATTGTTCGCTTGGTTGTTCGGTGATTTCTGAGCATACTCGTATGTCTGCTCGTTTGTGAGACTTTTCACCTAATATTATGACTGGTCGTGGAAGAATTAACTCATGATCTATCCCTCTAACTCTCAAAGTGCCCAGTCCATCGGAAGCTCATCTGTTCGCCAGCTCAACTGAATATTCTGTCCGCTGAAGAATCCATCTCCTTCATGTCCCCCAAACCGCAAGTTAGCAGAAGCCGAAGACGCCATGCAAGATGCAGCTCAAAGCGTACCATACATGCCACCTCTGCCAGAGATTACATCCAAGATTACGGTGGCCTCACCTGACCCGTACAGATGAGCCGCCTGAAATCACGCTAGGGTAGAGCTCAGAAGTGATAGTTTCAGCAGTATTTAATGTAATTTCGGTGGCATTAAATACACTGTCAGCAGCATTAAATGAAATCCCGGTGCATTAAATGCGGTTCATCATTGTAATTTCAGCTTACTGTATGTTTTTGTCTTATTCTGTTTTACTGTAGCACCTCATCTTTCTCCATAAATAGAGGAGGATTTTCATTGTAAAGAGAGGACGATCTTTTGAGTGTCGTTACTCTGCTGAAATAGTGAGAGAGTGAACAGTGGACGTAAACATCTTTTTGGGCTGAACCACTCTAAAATCTCTTGGTGTTTTTCTCTCCTTACCTTTGACCTCTTCTCATTCGCTTCTTTACCTTGCATATTCGATATCCATTACCCGAAGCTGCAGTTTGGGTCCAAAACGAATCTCGTTGACTAGGATCCAAATTCGGACGTCAACATTTTTAGCGCTAGAAAGAGGGGCTCCATCTTCAGTTTCGCCACCTTTTTTCTTCCAAGCTTATATAGCTCGTTTTTATTCGTCATGGTCAGAGGGAGGATTCCTAAGAACTTTAACGTGACGGATAACCGCCCAGAAGCTTCAGACCAACAACATACTATGTCAACGGAGGGTTACCCGATGTTGGTGTAGGGACATCCAATGCGCCCATGGCGAGGGATGCTCAAGGTATGCCTCCTCTTCCTACTTGCCAGTCCGTGTCTAATGCTGTAGGAGGAGATGCTATACAGGTGTTGCACTACGGTGGCACAGTTGGTCGGCGAAGTCAGGACGCTGATTCTGACCCAAGTCCAACCTCCTCAAAGACTCCCCTAGGCCACTCAGGGGAGGGATGCTCCCCGAGGACGGCGTGTTGAAGACCCTGGCGCGAATGGGAGAGATGCTAGGTACTCAGTATGAGAAGAGTCAGTTCATTCTTCTAGTGTGCATTCCAGCGCTCGGCTTCCTCGGGCTCACGATGAACATCGGTTGGAACAAGTTGGTCGCGGCCATGATCAAATCTCAGCCCGCAGAGATAGGGTAGGGCCGAGGCCCAATGATGGGGGACTGGGGGCTCGAGACCATCGATCCCCGAGCAGATAGGATAGACAATCCGCTATCAAGAGAGTCGAAGTACAATGTCCATTAGTTGAAGAGCTCCTTCAGAGGGTCCGACAGCTTGAAGCGTGATAAAAAATACAGGAACAAAGGGGCCGGATCGAGAAGAGGACCCCTTTTGCTTCAGAAGTTGAGTTGGAACCGCTTCCTCCAAGGTTTAAGGTTCCCAATATCCCTCAATATAAAGAGAACTTGACCCTTATGACCACCTGGATGCCTTTAACATTCAGATGGATCTCCAGACGACCAGCCTACTCATAAAATGTTGCGTATTCCCAACTACACTCAGGGATATCCCGGGAACATGGTTCAGGAACCTTCCTCCCCGCAACATCAATAATTGGGAAAAGTGTCAACAGAAATTTTTGAATCAATATAAGGCCTTGAAAAGGAAGCTCGCACCACCATGCCATCTTGCTACCATTTGCCAACGTCCCGGTGAGTTGTTAAGGGACTATATCAGCAGGTTTAGGCGTGAGGTGATAAATGTAGAGAACCCAACGGATGAGGGTGTACTAACAGCTATCTCGTCGGGCTTGAGAAAAGACGGGAAGCTGTATGAAAGCATCTACAAATCCCCAGTAAAGGATTTAGGGGAATTTTACGAGCGGACAGAAAAAGAAATTCGGTGGGAAGAAGCAACCAACCCTAGAAAAGCCAGTTCCTAGAGGGATGAAGCTGGTAGTTCTAGTCAGGGAAGGAAGAAGAGCAACAGGGAAAACAACTTTGGAGGACGAAGAGACAGCAATCAGATTACCAAAAAGGCTAGGAATTGGCCCAGACCAGGGAGTAACCGAGGGCGGGAGCGACCTCGGTATCAAGGCCGTTACAACACATATAATGCCTTGTCTGATACCCAAGACAGAATCTTCACGATCGAAAGGAACAGAGAGAATTTCGGGCCACCAGCCCCCATTCAGACTCCTGAAGGACGAAAAGACAGGAGCAAGTTTTGTGCTTATCACAATGAAGTAGGGCACAATACCTCAGACTGTTGGGCACTCAAGGACGCTATCGAAGAGATGATCAGAAATGGTCGTCTGAGGGATTATGTTGTGAGACCCTCAGGACAACCTTTCCAACAGCAGCGTCCCCACCAACGCCAACAGGAGCCGCCGATCCAAACTCAGCAAGAGTCTGACCCTACCCAAGGACCTTCTGTCAGAACAATTCATACCATCGGTGGGGGTCCCACGAGGGTGAGGGAGTCTAATAGATCACAAGAACGGTTTGTGCGTGAAGCAAGATGTGTTCAACCTGCAGGTCAAAGAGAGTTAGGGGGGCCTGCGAAGAAGGCCAGAAAGGCATTTGAGTACATTATGTTCACAGAGGAAGATGTCCGGGATGTTCGCTTCCCCTATAACGACGCATTGGTGATCCGAAAGCGTATTGGTAACTCGGTAGTCAAGAGGATAATGATTGACACGAAGAGTTTAGTAAATGTGATGTATAAGGAATGCTATGACCAAATGGGGATCGGTGACGAGCAGCTCAGGCCATCCCCTGACCCTCTATATGGGTTCACCAGAAACTCGATCATTCCTGCAGGACAGATAAGATTACCCCTGACCTTTGAAGACGCCACTCATCAGTCCACAGTGCTCGCAGAATTCCTCATCATTAATTCTCCCTCTGCATATAATGTAGTATTGGGAAGACCTGCCATGAACGACCTCGACATGGTCACTTCCACCAGGGCTCTTACGATAAAATTCCCAACTCCCAATGGGGTAGAATGTGTACGGGGCGAGCAGTCTCTGGCTCGTCGCTGCTATATGGACTCGATAAGAAGAGGAGTTCGGGGAAAGAAGGTGGATATGGCTCCAAGGCGTGAACTACAGGCGATCACATCATCAGGGATCAGCCACGATCTAGATCCCAGGGAATTTGATACATATCAAAGTACATGCCCAGTGGAAGAGCTTGAAGACATCTAGGTCAGTGAAGTGGATGCTACAAGATATCTTAAGCTAGGCAAAAACTTGATCTCGAAGATAAAGACCCAACTGACAGGCTGCCTCAAAGCAAATCTAGATATGTTCGCTTGGAACCATGGGGATATGGTGGGGATCGATATGAATGTAATGACCCATAAGCTGAACGTCAATCCTCACCATAAGCCGGTCTGTCAGAAAAGGAGGCAGATAAACCGAGAACGTTACGAAGCCCTAAAGGAAGAGGTAAACAAACTTCTAGCAAACAAGTTCATCCGAGAAGTCCAGTACCCAGCCTGGATAGCTAACTCCGTATTAGTGAAAAATAAGAACGAAAAATGGAGAACCTGTATAGATTTCACGGATCTAAATAAAGCTTGTCCGAAAGACAGCTTCCCACTGCCCCGAATCGATCAGTTGATGGATACAACGGCTGGGCACGAGCTCCTTAGCTTCATGGACGCTTACTCAGGTTACAACCAGATCCCTATAAATCCTGAAGATGAGGTGCGTACATCGTTCATTACAGACCGGGGATTATACTACTATAAGGTAATGCCCTTCGGACTAAAAAATATAGGGGCAACTTATCAGAGGCTGGTGAACAAGATGTTCGAAGATTTAATTGGGAAGACAATGGAGGTGTACGTGGATGACATGCTCGTGAAATCCGAGTGGGCTACTAACCATGTCCAAGATCTCGAGAGAATGTTTCAAATCCTAAGGAGATACCAGATGAAACTCAACCCTCTCAAATGTGCTTTTGGAGTCTCATCAGGTAAATTTCTGGGCTTCATAGTGAATAACCGGGAGATTGACGCCAACCTAGAGAAGATGCAGACCCTGCTGGACATGAGATCACCGACCAGCATGGAGGAGATACAGAGCTTGAACGGTCAGATAGCCGCCTTGAGCAGATTTGTGTCCAAAGCTTCCGATAAATGTGCTCCATTATTTGAGGTGCTGAAAAGGGCTAAGAACTTCAAGTGGACAGAAGAATGTGAGGCCGCGTTTCTGCAACTAAAATAATATATGGGGCGAGCCCCACTGCTGACTAAACCAAAGGAAGGAAAAGTACTGACAGTCTACCTAGGGGTATCCCAACATGCTTTGAGTGTGACTTTGATAAGGGAAGAAGGAAATGGAGCTCAGGTCCCTGTCTACTATGTTAGCAAAAAGTTGGTAGAGGCCAAAACGAGGTACACCTTGATGGAATTGCTCGCGTACTACCTGGTGATGGCGTCCAGGAAGTTGAGCCTTTATTTCCAGGGCACAAAATCGAAGTCCTGATGAAATATCCATTAAAGCAAATCCTCTAGAAACCAGAAACTTCTGGCTGACTCATCAAATGGGCCATCGAGATCGCCTTATTCGACATTGAGTTCAAATCAAGGTCAGCAATTAAGGGGCAAACACTGGCGGACTTTATTGTTGAGTTCACCAGACATATGGACGACGAGGCTGAACCTTCTGAAGGTCCATTTTGAGAACTATTCGTGGACGGATTCTCCTATGAAAGGAGCGTAGGGGCTGAAATTCTACTAATTAGTCTAGACAGGAGTAACTTCCTCTGTGCACTCAAGTTTGGTTTCAGAGCAACTAACAATGAGGTAGAATACGAAGCTCTGTTAGCAGGGCTTCGCTTGGCCAGGAGAATGTAGGTCAATCGACTTAGAATGTTCAGTGATTCTCAACTGGTGGTCTGTCAAATAAAGGGTGAGTACCAAGCCAGAGGGTAAAAAATGACAGTCTATCTGTAGAATGTTCAGGAGCTGTTGGGAGTTTTTGAAGAATTCGAGTTGAATCAAATTTCGCGTGCCCAGAACTCCCACACAGATGCATTGGCCCGCTTAGCAACGACTCAGGACACATATTTTACTGGAAATGCACCCGTAGAATTCTTGCCAAAGCCAAGTACCAAGCTCGGCACAGAAGTAATGACCCTGACAGTGGCAGCAGATTCGTGGATGAACCCACTGGTCAGTTATCTGCAAAAGGAAAAGCTGCTAGAAGATAAGATGGAGGCCCGCCGCCTGCGAATAAGGGCAGCAAGGTACTATATATATGGTGATGTTCTCTATAAAAAGGGCCTCTCGACCCCCTTACTCAGGTGTATCGATGACTCTGATTGCACCACATTACTGAAAGACATTCATGAGAGATATTGCGGTAACCATGCTGGGGGACTCTCCCTAGCCCAGAAGACGCTCAGACAAGGATTTTACTGGCCAATCATGAAGCAGGATGTCATCGACTTGGTGAGGAAATGCGATAAATGCCAAAAATTCTCCAAAGTTCCCCGAGCACCACCAGCCTATCTCCAACAAATTATCAGCCCATGGCCCTTCACTATTTGGGGCATGGACCTGATCGGGCCTCTCCCAGTAGGCCAAGCACGATGCAAGTACGCCGTTGTAGCAGTTGATTATTTCACAAAATGGGCGAAAACAAAAGAACTGGTTGGGATTTCCACGATAAAGATCGAAAAGTTCGTGTGGGACAACATTATTTGTAGATTTGGTATCCCCCAGCAGCTCGTGACAGATAATGGAACCCAATTCACGAGCGAGCAGTTCCTGGAGTTTTACCGCAACCTTAACATTACTAAGAGCTTCTTGACAGTAGACTATTCGCAGGCTAATGGCCAGGTGGAAGTAGTCAACAAGATCATTAAGCAGATTCTGAAGACCAAAATTGAAACTAGAAAAGAAGCATGGGTAGATGAATTGCAGAAGGTGCTGTGGGCCTACAGAACAACTGTTCGCAGCACCACAAGAGAAATCCCTTTCTCGATGGTTTATGGATCCGTGGCCATGATTCCTGTAGAGTTTGAAGTTTTCAGTTAGTAAAGAGCGAGTTTTAATTCCAAAGAAAACGACCAGCTCCTGGCCGCTAGCTCAGACTTGCTTGAAGAATCTAGGGAAACTACTTGTCTCAGAGTAGCCATTTGCCAACAGAGGATGGCGAAGCACTACAACAAGAAGGTACATGTGCGTCAATTCAAACCAAGTGACCTTGTACTACGAGAAGTCCTATCCGGCGCTCGTAAAATTAGTGAAGGTGTACTAGGTCCCAATTGGGAAGGACCTTATATGATCCACGATGATTTAAAGAATGGAGCCTACCACCTTGCGGACATGAGTGGAGCAATGCTCCCGAGGGTATGGAATGCTACTCACTTGAGACCTTATTATACATAATCATTGTAGTTTTATTGCTATTTTGTTATTTCTGTAAAACTAATCATGTACAGATGCAATAAAACCTCCTTATTGATTATTGTGAATTATCACTAACGCAAATGCTCATGTGTGTTCTTATGTGTGAGGTACATAACCATGAAAGGTAGAAAGCCGGTTTAAAGCTAAAACACTTGCTAGACTTGTAGGGATAAGGGGCTGAATATCGGTGGATACCGACCCCATACCTACCTTACGAGGATAAGGGGCTGAATGTTGGTGGATACCAACCCCACACCTGCCCTACAAGGTAAGAGGGGCTAAAACGGTCATGAGCCTGCGCACCTAATCGCCGCTCGTAGATTGGCCTCCCCTTCTATAAGTTGTTTTACATACCCCATAACCTGAGCCGTCGTACACGAACAGAACAAGAGCTCATTCATTGAGCGCTCAACCCTAAATATGCTGTAAATGCTCAAGTTACGATCTTGTGAGCGCAGCTAAGGTTCCGTCCTCCGTAACTCTCACTGTAAATGCTCAGGCTCCGATCTTGTGAGTGCAGCTTGAGAGGTTCAACAGGCTGTATAGCTCAGGTATCAACCCTGTGAGCACAGTCCGCTGTAAATGCTTAGGTTTAACCTTGTGAGCGCAGCCGGCTGTATATGCTTGAGTCCCTACCTTTCGAGCACAGCCTTTACCAGTTTTGATCATAAAAAAAAAAAAAAAAAAAATCTGCGAGCAGCGTCACATATTTATCATCCGGTTTCTTCTCGACTCATATTACTTTGTCGATATTATCTAATATTGTATACGCTACAGCTGCACGACAGTACAAGCTGATTTATTCGTTATTATTTAATGCTTACAATCGAGCCAACAGATCTACTATTTATGATGAGATGCTATTTATTTAGCAGGTGGAATTAAGTTATTGATTCACCTGCTAGAGTTCTTTCCCGCTCTCTAAGCAACGATTTATACTAAAGGCTACCTATCGAGAAATCTAAAGGTACATTCGCAACCTGAAAAATTATTTTTTAGCTTTGTACCTTGGAAGGTATTTATACGAGCGGTCAGACTCATTGTTTATCCAATTCATCGTCCATTCTATTATGTGTTTCTGCTCGTGATCTATTATGACGATGCATATGAGGATCAGAAAATAACAAAACAAATTAGCAGGAATCTCATGTTGATTAGAAACAGGAGTAAAGCATTATGAAATTAAATGAAAATAATATCAATAGCATCAATGTTCAAAAATGAGCCCTATCAGTAGGGAGGATAGATGCTGTATTTAGCTACTCTAAGGGGCCTTGGAAGAACTGGCGGGGGTACTCTTCGAATCCTTTTCACTGGGGGCTCCTTGTGAAGATGATCCCTATTCCCCATCCAGTACCAACTCCTGAGGACCTGAAGAGGAACCAACCTGGGCCTGAGTGATGCCTACTTGAGCAATTAAAGGCGCAGAGCTCTTCTTAGGGGCTGTAGGAATAATCCCCTTCTGGACAGGCTTCACGGTCTTTACTTGAGCTTTTTTGGCAGTGAGAGCCACATACCTTTTCACCTCTTTCGCTATCTCTTCCACGTAAAAGGAGACGTCCAACTTAGGATGGTTTTTCCATAATGTATACAGGAACTTGTTGCTCATCTTCTCGATTGTCTCATTCCGAGCCTGTACGACCCGGGCCTCAAACTGACTGAGTAATTCTCTGGTACGAGCAAGATTACCCCTTACTGTGTTCAAGTCCTGCATCACCAAGTCGGCCTTCTTATCAGTATCTACGACCCGTCGTTTCTGTGAGATGGCCTCTTACGTGACCCTGTCTACGTCCTCGGTAGCCTGTTTGAGCAAGAAGGCAGTGATGTCTCGAAGCTTCCTCTCGTGAGCCAAGGACTTTTCAGTACCTTCGAGTTGCTGTTTAAGCTCGCGAACAGCTTTCTTGGCAGCTTCAGTTTCTTCTCTAATCTTCTTGTTTTCTACTTCCAGCCTCCTATTCGTCTCCTCAAGTGAAACTTTCTCTCCCGTCAGGTCGGGAAAGTCCCTGCGCATCTTCATCAATGCTAATGAAGTCTGAAATGAAGATGTATCAGCAGTGGGTATGAAGATAATACAAGTTACAAAGTTAAGGATGGAGTCTACCAACACATTATAGCGTGCGGCGTAAGCGATCAACTGGTCACCGCAAACATGTTTTTGATAGATGTCTGGTTTGTTAGGTCCCAACAGTCCTGGCAGTTGATCCAATAGGTCATCAAAGTATTCCCTCGCATCGACCTCCTGAGCCTGCTCCTCGTCAACCCCTCCTGTAATAGGTGCTTTGCCTTTAAACTTCTGACGTTTAGCAGGAGGCTCATTGACCCCCTTTCCTTTGTCCTCGGCCCCTGAGGGCCTTGCTAACTCATCTCCAAGAATTGGGATTTCCTTGCCAGCTGAATCCTTTGGTGGGTGTATATACTTCACGGTTTACTTCCCCACAGTCTTGTATTTCACCCCCTGCTTTTTAGTGGATGTGGTGGCCCCTGGGTGAGATGGCTCTGTTGTCTGGATTGAGGGCCCCTTAGTACCAGTTATTTCTACTTCGGGCTCTTCCGTCCTAGCTATCGATGGGGGTGGATGAGAGTCCATCTGGAGATGCACCATGGTTTTAGGCTTTTCTGAAATTGAGGTAGAAGTGCCTTTGTCAAGTCCTGTAAAGACAGAGAGAACCTTTTGGCTCTTTCGCACTCCGACATCCAATGCTAGACTGAGGGGCTTGGTTCAAATCTCAGGCGCAAGCCCGTAATCCCTCAAAAAATAATTCGCCAGAAAGTAATAGTCTGAAGGCTCCTTGACCTCAGAAAATTTGCACTCGAAAGGTCAATTGAGCTCTTGTTAACAGCTGTGCATAAAGGTAGAAAAATCAGTAACAAAAAAAAAAAAAAACGATGACACATGCATGTATGTAGGAGTAGCGAGTAGAAATATGCTCACCAAGATTGAGGGTGAAGTAAAAATTGGCAAGTTTCAACAGGGACAGACAAGACACGTAGAACCAATGGGACTTATAATCCCCTACATTTGACATGCCCACCTTTTTTGACAGGAACGCATTGTAGGGCGAGTTATGAGCGACCATGTAATAGATACCGTCCCGTTTCTTGGCCTTAGGGCTGGTAGTGGATTTGAAGAAGAAGAGGCTTTGGAATATGTTCGGGGTCGATGGCGAAAGGCCGTTCTTAAGAAAGATATAAACTAAAGTGGTCACTTGGGCATAGAAGTTTGGCGTGAGTTGGAAATGGGCTATTTCTAGATCGTTCAACAGGTCGATCAGGTATTGAGGAACTAGAAACCTAAACCCTAGGTCTACATGTTGACGACTGATCGTTGTAAACCCCTTAGGAGGGTGCGCCGTATGATCGTAATGAGCAGGAACCATGATACGACACCTAGAAGGGAAACTGACGTTCTGGCTATGGTCTCGAGCTCCTCACGAGTAACAGAAGAGTCGTGTTGATAAAAGGACTCACGAGCAAGAGCTTCTTCTCGCCCAGAGAAACTCGACACATCCCCACTGCCCTTGGTAGTTGCGCTTGGAGAATCTTTGCTCTGTTGAGAAGAAACCTCCTCAGAGCCCTCTTCGCTGGACATGACTCGTTGATATTGACATCCACGACTTGACATCTACAAAAGAAGAAGCTAATTAGGCCGCTGACAGCCAATCAAACCCGAGAGACAAAGAGAACCTAAGTCTACTGTCCCTAAGCGTCAAGTCGTGCGCTTGGAAAGCCAGTAAAGGGCAAGAGGGGCCTCATTTAACAAATCCCTCCAAGCTAAAAAAGATAGGGAAGGGAGGAAAAGGGGGCAAAGAAAGAAGCAAAGTATGTAGAACTGTTTTGCAGGTATTTCAGGATCAAGCGGGCCGGAAGCAGTACAAAAATGCTCCACCAACATGGACGGAAGTCACTCATCCAGGCTCCGGGGAGATATAAAAAAAATAAAAAATAAATAAAAAAGAGGAAAAGGAAAGAAAGAGAAAAAGAGAGGAAGAAGAAACCTTACCTTGAATGTGACGACGACCGGTGGCTTCGATTGAAGGTCGGTGAACGACGATAAGAAATCGGAAAGAAGACAAGCAACGATGGAGTTTCTGAGTTTTGAAAATACCAGAAGAGAAGGAAATGGAGTGTCCCCTTCCTTAAAAAATAGCTAAGCCTCAACCGTTAAATCAAGACAACTGTGTAACCGCCCCTAATCTGACGGTACAGCGCAATTCTCGGGATTTTGCTATCATGCAGCATGTCAGTTGAGAGACGTGCATTGAATGCCTAAGGCGCGTGGTGTGATTCGTAACCGCTGCCTGAGGCAACTCCACGTGGCCTAGTAATAAAGCGAAATTTAAAAAGTGGCATAACTGTTCCCGCCATGTTTGCTCGCTTATGGATTTGTAGCTCCTGGTCCTCAATAAGGCACCAAGAGCTAGGGAGCTTATGTTATGGGTAATTCAGCGATCAAATCGATTGGACCAGAGGAGATCTACAGTACAGGTCCAATGGCCCAAAGGCTCAACAATTTGTCTTTCTTTCTGACCACCTTCTTGACAAAGGACCTGTTCATTAGACCTACTTTCTATTTTCATTCATATATGAAGTCCCCCTGCTGATCGTCAATCTACTCGCAAATGGTATTGGTAGCCTGGTCAGTGATCTGTTCGTTGTCCTGTATACGATTGTAGTCAGTACCGATCTTTAAGGCTGATCGCTGTATCTGTTCGCCTAGGCTGATCGTTATATCTGTTCTCTTAGGTTGTTCGCCGAAGGGTGATCGACAGATCTATTTCCCCTGGACTTGTTCGTTCAGGATTGTTCGCCTGGTTATTCGATGATTTCTGAGCATACTCGTATGCCTGCTCGTTTGTGAGACTTTTCGCCTAATATTATGACTGGTCGTGGAAGAACTAACTCATTATCTATCCCCCTGACTCTCAAAGTGCCCGGTCCATCGAGAGCTCAGTTCGCCAGCTTAACTGAATATTCTGTCCGTTAAAGAATCCATCTCCATCATGCCCCTCAAACCGTAAGTCAGTAGAAGCCGAAAAACGCCATGCAAGATGCAGCTCAAAGCGTGCCATACATGCCACCTCTGCCAGAGACTACATCCAAGATTACGATGGTCTCATCTGACCCGTACAGATTAGTCACCTGAAATCACGCTCAGGCAGAGCTTAAAAGTGATAGTTTCAGCCGTATTTAATATAATTTCGATCGCATTAAATGCACTGTCAGCCGTATTAAATGAAATCCCAGCGCATTAAATGCGGTTCATCATTGTAATTTCAGCTTACTGTATGCTTTTGTCTTATTCTGTTTTACTGTAGCATCTTCAATTTCTCGATAAATAGGGGAGAATTTTTATTGTAAAGAGAGGACAATCTTTTGAGTGTTGTTACTCTGTTGAAATAGTGAGAGAGTGAACAGTAGATGTAGATATATTTTTGGGCAAAACCATTTTAAAATCTCCTAGTGTTTTTCTCTTCTTGCCTTTGACCTATATCTCCTTCGCTTCTTTACCTTGCATATTTGATATCCATTATCTGAAACTGCAGTTTGGGCCCAAAACGAACTTCGTTGACTAGGATCTAAATCCGGACGTCAACAAGTTGATTGTTTGCCTTCTATTTTTTTCTAATGATGCAATAGCTGATCTATTATTATAAGATTTTCGTTTTCCTTTATTTATAGAGGTTATATTGTCAAGTTGAGTGAGTATTGTCCCACTAATTACTTTTTAAATGGTGATATGTTCAAACATGGTTGAATACTAAATGTTGAAATTGCAATTAAAAGAATTAAACTGATTTAGTAACAAGTTAACAGTTTAACTTTGGCTGTTGTTAATGATAAACATTAATTAATATCCAAAAATTTAATATTTTTTAAATACCACACAATTCCATTATAGATTATATTGTCAGGTTAACTTAATATTGTCTCACCAATTACTTTAAATGGTAAGATATATATATATATATATATTCAAACATTGTTGAATATTAAATATTAAAATTGCAATTAAAAAAGTTAAACTAATTTAGTGACAAGTTATCCATATACATTTATGGGTAGTTTGTTTTTCCACTTAAAATTTAATAGTACCGAATTGCACATAAGTTATTTTCATTTGTTTTTTTAAGTAGTTAAACCACTTAAAACTATCAAAAAATAACTAAAAAAATTAATTAAGAATTTGTAATTTTTCACTTAATTATAAATTACTTAATGACATTTAAAAGTTTTTATTCCAAATCAATTTTCCTAAAAATAATATAATTTCAAATTTATCTTAATTTTATATAACTCAAATTCTATTTTTTTTTTGATACTTATAAAAAATATATTTGAAAAGTAAAATCTAAATACATCTCGTTTGAAATTGTCTTGGAATTGAACTAATATATTTTAATTTATAATTTAAACATTCATTTTTTTAATTATTTTTTAAATTTAATATATTTAAATATATAAATATGGTTAATGCTACTATATTTTTTAATCATATTTTAATTATGAATAAAATATTTTAAATATATACATAAAAAATGTTTTAGAATTTATTTAATTATTTATTTTTAGATGCTTGTATTAAATTAATTAAAATTACATAACAATAAATAGTACAAATTATATAAATATAAATTTATTAGTTTTCAGATAATTTTAAATTTAAAAAATAAATAAGTTTATAATATATTCAAAGGTAAGGGGAAAAAAATCAATATGTTATTCAGATTTTAGTTACTATTCGGTTTTCAGTCTTCAGTAATATTATTCAGTCTTCAGGTAAAAAAACAAATGACTCCTTAAATATAATTTTGACTTTGAATCATAATTTTTTGTCCCAACTCTTAAATTTGTAATAATTTCTTTTTGAAGGATCAGTTTGTCTTTGTATAATTGCAAGAACAGAAAAGGCATATTAATATATAAAGTAGAAATCAAATTAAAGTTGGAGATGTGAGGACCATTGTGGGCCAAAACGTGAGACTGACCTCAGCTGATAATTTGACAGAATAGAATCTGCCCCGTCATGGCAAGGCAAGAATTGACATCCACAATGCATTAAATTAGGTAATGGGTATATGACTACTTTAGTTCATAAGATCTATGTAACTATGTAACAGGTCTTTCCATTGAATCTCATCCAAATGATCAAAAACAAAGGCTAATAAATTTATGTCGAGTATGATTGGTAGATGATTAAATTGATCATAAACCAAAAATTAGCAGTATAAAACTATGTAAAAGAACTTCAAAAAAAAAAAAAAAGAAGTCATTAATATAAAAGTTAGGCAATCCCAAACTCACCTTAAAGCTGATGGTCATTATATGACCAGAGAATTCATGGCTCCACGGCCAGTATTGAAACAGTGAAAAAGCAAAGCATATATAGTACATTATCCAATGCTTTCACTTTTTCAGAGCACATGTACATGACTAATAATATGTATATCAATTATTTCAAAATAATAATAATAATAATATGTATATCAGCTGGTAGAAGCCTGAAAACCAAAAGATTCTGTTTCTTATTATATAAATTAATTAACTAAATAAGATAAAATTGTTAGTCAAAAATTGAAATTGATTATATATATATGTGTGTAGTTTATATAAAATTAATATTTACTATATATCTAGCCAACATATATTTATCTGGGTAAGAAGTGACTCTTAATTAATTTGATGATGGTAATTCGTAATGAAAGGGAGAAAGACCCATAATTGTGGTGTTTGACCACAGTTTCTCTTGTGCCAATAGAACAACATATACTGGAAAAACATTTTTTTTCTTATTCAAGATCATGAGTGACACTCACTATGTTATACCGTTTGAGTAATGCTAGATAATAAAAAAAACTTCATCAAAATTCATATTCAATTTATACGACATGTGAATTAAATTGACACATCACTCATGATATCATTTAATGTTTTACATGATATTGATAATTTACATGATACATCATTTCGACAGATATTTTAGATTATTTAGCAATACTCATAGCATTTATATATTCACAAAGGTCAATATATTTATTTTGTTCTTTTGCCCAGTAAGACATCTACTTAGATGACTTTAAACTTTAAAGTACTTGATTTTAACTTTCCCATGCCTCAATGTTTTCCGGAAAGGATACTTTAATGTTTCTAACTTGTGTAATGAATTTTTTGTTGTATAAAATAAAGTTGACATGAATTTCATTAGTGAAAATTCAATAGAATAACATAAAATATGAGTTTTTAAACTAGCTAACACAAAAAATAAATGAATTTTGTGGCACCAGCAATGTTCACAAATTATAGCTCGATAATAAATGTAATAGTTTACGAAGGACGTGAATTATAATTTTTTTGTGGTCCTTAATTTGTTAATTTGTGAATTTATGCTTTTGTTAGTTTGTAAATATATATATTTATATATATTTTTTGATATAATTTTGTTGGTCAAAGTCAACGTATAATTAAAAAAAATACAAAAAATATAAAAAAGGATAAGGCAAATGCCAAAATAGAATAAAGAACAATCTCTAAACTAAAGATTACAAAATAGGTTATGGGAAGGGAAAGATAACAGAAATTGATCAGCCAAAACCAAACCTTTGCAAATCAAACCTTATAGTAGACCTCATTAAAAACTTGATTAAAAAAATCTAATGGGAAAAACCCAATTAAAAAAAAAAAAAAAAAAAAACATTCATCTCCCAAAATCAAAACTAACTAAACTAATAATGGTTTTTGCTGAGAAAATCATTAGAGAAAAATGTGACATAAAAAAGTTGAACTATTCAGCTCCCAGTGGAGCAAACAAAAAAAGGAGAACGAGAAGTCAATTTGTATTAAAACTCACAAAGTTGTACAATGTTTGAGTTTTTTGGGAAGTGATCAATACACGAAAATTTTTGTTGTCTCCTATTTATTTTCTGTTTTTTCTAATTTTTAATTATGTCTCTATTGAATGCTAGTTTCTAGGTCAAAACTCCACGACTGCCTCACATACCCACAACTTTATGTTCCTAGATCTACTGGACCATTGTGCATGGTTAGGAAACCAAATCTGATGATGAAGTAGACATGACAAAAACATTATTGATGTGCAAACTCTAATACATGCATGTATGTAGTCCATGTGCAGATGTGCTTTAGTTGATCAAAATTTACAATACAGCCTTTACAGGTAAAATTTCTTGTCCTACGAATTTTCATTTTCAAACCTGTTATTTTTCATCTTACTTCACCGTTTATCCAACATTCATAGTTGATCATTTAACTATTAATAATGTTAAAAATTCATATTTGTGTAAGAAATAATGTGCTGTACACTAAATTATTGTAGAATTTTCATTTTTATACATGTAAGAAGAGTGGAAGGTAAAGTTCTTTTTTTTAAAAAAAAAAAAATATATAAACGACTTAATTATAAATTATTGCCAGATTAAATAAACGATCTTTAATTACCAACTGATCATGTTGAGTACTGATAAAAATTAAATAATTAATATATAAATAAAGAATTGGTGTGTGCATTTTCAGTGACAAATATTAGACCTAGATATTTGATTGTATAGACAAACAGGTAAGTATTGTTAGGCAACAATTTAATAGAAGAGAGAAAGAGTATACTATCAATTATCATGGAGTCCCCATCGGACCATCAATCTCTACTAAATTGATTCGATCGAGGTCACTTCCTACAATGCAATACACGTTGCCCCCTTATCAATTTCAATCTTCATTAATGAAATTAAGTTCAGGTCACTCTTTCTGTCAATTAAATCCTACCATGCATTTAATTTTCCTATATTATTTGTACGTATTAGGGTTACTAATTTATTCTTCTGACCGGAATTGATACCTAGACTACTTCCTCATACTGTCGGGATTCGTAAAATAGAAAAAAGAAAAAATTCATATAGATTGAGCCTTGTAATTTTCAGTTGATCTCATGCTTTAGTTATATTTTAGCTATTAAATTGGGAGCTGCATAACTTGGTCTTATTGGATATGAGTTCTATATTATTGCTATTAGTATAAGTTTTAAAATGAGTATCAAAAAATGAAAATGATTTTCTTTTTTACTGTCAAATTGTTTTCATGTGAATTAATGGGTACTGAATAAAAAATAGTATTTAATAACTTTTTTTTTTTTTTTACAATTTGATATTAATTTTCAAACTCATTAATTTTATTTTTTTGTTGAATATATATATATATATATATATATAATCTCATTCATCTGGGTCGGCGAAAAAAGTTGGTCTAGTTTATGGAAAGTAGAAACGACATCGCAAGGTCCCCTCATCAAACATGAGGCCGAGATCTTCGTTTGAAGCTTTATCATGGCCCATGGGACTAAAAATATATGGATCATGCAATGTTTTATCAGATCATATTGGCTGCTGGCGACTGACAATGAAATTTCTGCCGTTTGATTTATATTGCCCACACTTTTTGGAGAAAGCTATCTAGCTAGATGATCAGCAAGCTAGCTAGATGTCTTGCTTGTGGGAGTGTAAAACCTGAATCAGTATGATGGCGTTACGTAGATACATTGGGTTCGAACAATCCACAGAGCTCGTAGAGGTCGAGCTCCCAACAGAGCTCCCCTCGAGCTTGTGGCGGTTTCAAGGGGAAACGCCCCTGGAAGAAAAATTTTGTTCAAGCCACTAATGTGTGAAGCGACCTAGTCTCCGTAACCTGAGGTCGTGCTATAGGTTGCGTGCACACCACCAGTATGTGGCACTTCCAAGCTTCACAATCTATGGTTGTGCGTGTAGCAACAAAGAGAGCAGCGCAACTTGCACCGTGACTTGAGGTCGCGCCACAAGTCAGGGGCATGTGACCAGTGTGTGGCGCGACCTGGTGTCACGATTTCAGGTGGTGCCACACCTTGTGTGACTCAAACCCTGTTCAGAGAAAAAAAACAATTACCCAAATTGGAATACCTATGTATTCCTGAAACTATAAATGCCCAAGCGTGTTTCGTTATGTATGAAGGAAAATATTAGAATCAGGGAGATATTTTGAGAGAGTGTTGGGAGCAGTTGTTGCAAGTGAAAGGGAGAGACAAATTTATCGTTTGTATATATTGATTTATAATCAAAAGAGTGTCGGTGTGATTCATGGACATAGGGAATTTCCCAAACCACTTAAAAATTTTGTGTCTCTATACTCGTTGCAATGTGTGCTTGATTTGTGCTTTGGAATCACCCATATTTCCTTACATTTCTTACATGTATATATATCTTGAAACTGAGGCAAATATGTGCCATATCATGATAGGAATCTTTGAATTCTTTTATATATATATTTTAAATTTCTTTAAAAAATGAATTTTGGATTAAAAGTAAGATGAGAAAAAGGTTTTTGATTGGTTGAATTATGGAACACGAAATGGGTCCTTGTACTCGCTTTTTTATGCGTCATGCATAGTTTCTAAAATTGCCAATCATGCATGAGCTATGCGCCAATAGAATCAAATATATGCTAGATAACATCAATCGTGCATACATAACTCATTAGAATTGTATCCAATACGTTCACGAAAGAATTTCAGCAATTATATATATAAAATATTTTTCAAATTTGATATCTTGAATTTAATTAGTTGTACTCGAAACAACAGTTCTGACCTATTATTTACATATACATATAAATCATTAGAATTATATCCAATAAATTCATGCAAAAAATTTCATCAATTATTTAAATAAAATATTTTTCAAATTTGAGATCTTGAATTAAATTAGTTATATTCGAAATAAGAGTTTTGACCTATTTTTTAATATTCAGACATATATTAACAAATTATTGTTCAAATATGAGAAAATTTTTATATATAGAGAAAGAAAACAGAGAGACACACATAGCCAATTGACATATTATTCTAGGGTTTGGCCAAACCAAAGACAAGAACCGTACAAAGTGTGGTGGTGGCACCCAATTAAGTCCCACGTGGCTCGTGGAAAAGTGAAAATCTCCCGAGCATGAGCATCTGATGATCGATATAACTGGTCTCTCCACCCCACATGCGGCGGCTTGGCCACCACCACCACTGACCGGACTTGATTTCTTTCCTGAACAAAATTCGTTTCGGTAATAAAAAGTAAATCAGGGTTTAAACTGGTCAAGATGCTTGATATAAATTTAATGCCGGTAACATCTGGAATATAATGTATATATGTTCGCAGAATATAATATGATTGTGTATATCAGGGATTTTTCACAATCTTACAAACTGCAAGATTGAGATTCCTCGTTTGGTTTATTCTAATCCTACAAAAGTAAGATTTAGATTCCTCTTGAGGAAACCAAAAAAAAGAAAAAGGTATATGATATGTTCAAAATTTGATAGTTATTTTTGCTTGGAGTGCCGCCTTAATTAGTGGAAGAATTATAAAAGCAAAAATCACTTTGGAATATTCGTCTCCATCATCGGCAGCTTAATTAAAATTGGGTGACATTGACAGACTAATTGTGACAAATTTGCCCAATTTAACACAAACAGAGGCGCACAAATAGACAATTATAGATCAAAAGTGAGACTAGACCCTGACATATATATATATATAGTGATGGACCCAAAAGTTTAGGTGAAGAGTGACACTTTTATATAATAATTATAACATCAAAAAACTGAATTATATGAATTTTTTTTTTTTTTGTAATATTGTTTCATTTAATTACTAGAAGAATGTTATATTAAATATAAATAGTTAAAATATATAACAAATAAGACTTATATAATTTTATTTTTTACAATCTTGTAAACGAAATTGAGAAAAAATATATGTTTTGATAGAGAAAAATATTGAACCATGGTAGATAGAAGAAAGAAAAATAAGATCCATGTCATTAAAAAAAAAAATGAAATAGAGAAATGATTATGAGAGAATAAAAAAAAAAAACACATTTCCCGTGATAGATAGAAGAAAGAAAAACATGATTAATACAAATAATAAGAATAATAATAATAATAAGGGATAATAGGGAATTGAACCGGGGCTTACAGTAGAGGGACAAGGACTTGAACCCTGGTGGCATTGGAAGAATAGAACACATCACAACCTTCAGTGTTGTCGTGCTCTTTTAGAAACAATGTGACATTGTATTTCTGCATTTAAAACATAAGTAAACTTAATTAATTTTTAAAAAATTTCAGGGTGGGCATGTCCCCTTTGACCCAACAGTGGGTCCTCTGTGTGTATATATATATATATATGAATGTATAGTAGCTAACACAGCACAGCTGGGAGAATTAATTAAAGTAGACCAAGTATACTTGCATAAAATGTATGCGTGAAGCCAAGCTTCTATACAAGTATTGTAGTTATTCAACTGTTTTATATCTCTAATAATTGGGACGAATTGATTTTATTATTATATAATAATGATAATAATATAAAAACTTCTTGAAATTTATATTTCGAAGTCATTAAATATAATCACTTATTTGTAGTAAGTCTCACAATTGTATGGAAACCCAATAAAAATAAGTGATTTTAGTTAGTTTTGGGACACCCGCGCAAGTAGAATAATCCACTTTATTGCTCACTGACATGACAACTTTAGTTTTAGTTTCTCAATTTTCAATTGTTAGATTAATTTACTTTTATTTGCTTAACTTGATCAACATCCATTTACATTTAATTAATAATCCATAAAGCAAGCTTATAAGTATGTCGTACAATCAATACAAACACAAATGACAAAATTTCAATAAAATATGAATTTATTACTCAATTGTGTCTATAAAAAATATTATTGTCTATCTTTTGACAAATTTATAAGTACGTTGTATAATTAATACAAAATAACACTATTAAAATTATAACAAAAATAAAAAATAAACAAATTGCACTTTGAAGAACAAGTAAAAAAAGATGTCAAGCTCTAAAATAAAGTAAACTAATTAAATTATACAAAAGACAAAAAAAAAAAAAAAAAGTCATTATACAAATATGGCGAGAAAGCAAAATAGAGCGAAAAGTTAATAAAAAATGATGATTTCAAGTGATGATTTTTCAAATTAGAAGCAACTACAGTTCAAACATTTTCTGGTTGCTAAACTATTTTAAACACGAGTTTGAAGTTTGGGAGGAAAGACAAAATATGCAATATATAATTTAGGAAGTAAAGTTTATAGTTGATTTAATATTTTTCGGATGAAAGTAAAGTGAAAATTTTAACTTTTTTAATTCGGTGATTGCAGGATACTTGAATTATTTTATTGCTTAAAAGAGCAAACAAAACAATTGAATGGACTACATTAAGTACCATTAGGGTAGGATTGGATAATTTTCGATACAAACCCATAAAGCATGAGATTGGTTTTACAATCTCATGCTTTTAAGTTCATACCTCTGGTGGGTTAAATCAAACCAACTGCGGCTGGTGGGTTAACCAAGGGTCCCTTGCTTTACAACTTTTTATTTCTACATAAATTGTTTCTCTGTTTTTTTAACATAATATTAAATTTAATTATTTATTTTAAAAATTAAGTTAATAAATTTATCAAATATTCCAAACAAGTAATATTCGTTTAAATTAATTATAAAATAAATATTATTTTATTTAAAATTGATTTTATATAGTTATATTTATTTATAGAATATAATTTTATATCTTCTAATATTTTTGAAATTAATTTAAATATTCTGACTATATAATATATTTATTTTATTTAAAATTATTTTAATATATTTATGAATAAATATCTTTTTAACCTAATTTAATTTAATTTAATTTATTAAAAATAATTTTATTATATTAAATTTAATTTATTATCATTCTATCTTTTAAAAATTTAATGTATTTCATATTATATTAATAAATCTGATACTTTATGTATATCATTCTTTAATAGAAGTGATTGAACATTTCCCTTTATCATAAGAGATCAAGAGTTTAAGTCACACCTTTATGTTAAAACACAATAAATTAAAAATTTTCTCTTAATTTAATCACTCTCTCCCAGCATAAAAAATAAATAAATAAATTCGATACACTATTGAACATAACATACATAAATGCATATATATATATGTATAATTTAATTTTATCCAATTCAATCCAATCCTTTTAAAATAATTTAATTCAATCTCGTATACCAAATTAGGCCTTAAATGTTAAATAAAAAAATTAAATAATCCTGATGATTTTATAATTTTAGTAGACCCTATGTTACATATAATTTATATAAGCTGTGGTAAATACGTAATTTTCCTTACTATTTACTCATTAAAATGGCTCATAATTTCGCCGTGTAAACAATACTACAAGTATGATACATCAAAATCATTGAAATGAAAGTAATGAGCCCCATCCACATTAACCATTCTATTAAATGGACACCCGAGCTGATTGAGAAATTAACATACTCATTTCTTACAATAAATATATCATTTTTGTTTAAGATGAGAATAATGCAACACTCCCCAAAAATTTTTCCCAATTTTTTTTGTCAAAATGATGTGATAAAATGATTTTTAATAACAATTATAATTATAACGTATTGATGATATAGTAATTATAAAGTATAATGGTAGACTTTCCAAATTTTTTACCTAAATTTATGTCAAAATAATGTGACATATGAATTGTCAAGATTCTATTAATTATCATATCATCTCATGATTTATAGAATCTTGATAATTCATATGTTGTATCATTTTGGTATGAATTTAAATAAAATATTTGAAAAACCTACCATTACTCTTATAAATAGGTTTGTCACATTATTTGGATAAAATTTTTAGGTAATATAGCATTACTCTTAAGATAAATTAAGGACCGTTGCCCAATATAGTTTTATGGCAGAGATGACTCCTTTAGCTTGGTAATATTATATGTTCGAATTGTCTTTATTGCACGTATGTAGTATCTTTTAAAAGAAAAAAATAATACGATAGAGAAAAGAGTAAAATTTTATATAATATATATACTTAATAAAGAAAAAAACGCTCTTCTCAAATAAACATTTGAAAGTATTTTCTAAAAATGATCTATCAAATATACTTTAGAAATAAATTCCAATTGTATTTTCGTGATCCTTAATTCCTCAAAAATACTTTTGTATTGTCATCAGACGTTACAGATAGAAAGAAAAGGCTTTAATTTATATATATTTGAAAACGTTTTATATAATGTTAAAAAAATGCATTCTTAACACCATAAAATAAAGATTATATAGTCCTTTTGATAAAGTTAATCATTAGTTGGAATAAAGACAATATATATTCTCAATTTGTTTTATCCCGCCAGTCTAGCTAGTTATAACAAAAGATAAAAACAAAAGAAAAAGTGAAAAAGGAGTAGTGCTCAAAAGTATGAATATCTTAAGTGAATCACAAACTAGAGTTTCTTTAATTAAAAAATTATTTTTGATAACATTTTACTCTCTTCAAAATCAATTCCGAATACATTTTGGGTTTACATAAACTCATTTCCTCCTTGACATCAATTTAGTTTTCTAATAATTATAATTTTAAAAAAATTGATAACCTCATTAATATAGACCTTCCAAATTTTCTATTTAGCCACCCTAACTTCCATCCTTTTAATATTAGTAAAATTTTTTCACTCTTTATGTGTTCTCTTGCTGGCTAATTGGTAAATTACAATAAATAAAGGGCATATTAATACTTAACTCTAGGTTGATAATCTATCTATAAAAAAAAATCAAATTTAATTACTTTTCATGCATGCAATTAGAGGTAAAAAAAAAAAAAAAAAAAACTCTATATAGAACACCAAGAAACAAAGGTACAATCGATTGTGACATGTCCACCAAAGGCCACCCCACCAAGAACAATTGCCTTTTTCTTTCTTAATCTTCTTACATGTAATTATTAATTATTTCATTAAACATATAATAATTCTCATTAAAAATTGACTTGACTCTCTTTTCTCTCTCTACTTGCATGGCCACCAATAATTTTTTTCGATCACTGTAATTAAACAGTATAGTGCCAAAACAACAAAACAATCTTACATGTTAAGACACACTCTTGTTGGTTTCTCCTCAAAACCCTAGAAATTAAATAAAACAAAAAGAGAGAAAAGAGAGTTTGGGGATGGATAGATAGAGAATAACAAAGAACAAATAAATAAACCCACTGTGTATTACCTCCTTTATCTTTCCCATCTCTCCATTCTCTTTCTCTTTCTCTCTGCAACTTCTCTCTTTGCTTTGATGTGATTCTCCACCATATCTACAACCTCGCAGAAAAAAACCCCATCAACCTTTACAAAAGAGAGAGATCTTAAAAACCACTACTATGGTTTTCCCTTCGGTTCCACTCTATCTAGATCCACCCAACTGGCAACAGGTATTGTTCTTTTTTTTTTTTTAATCTTATTTTTTTCATCTCTTATCTCTAATTTTCTTGTTAGCTTCTTCTCCAAAAAAGCAAATTTATATATTAAAAAAAAAAGATAAATAATATTCCTTAATCCTACCCTTTTCTAATCTACTCTTGAATATACCACAAACATGCACATAAAATAATTAAATTTGATTATTCTCTTTTGCTTTGTTACTATATATATATTTTTTGTTGATCTTACAGCAACAAAATCAGCAACCGGGAGGAGTAACCACAGAGAGTGGTTCCCACCAGCTTCCGCCACCGCCGCCACAGCTGCCGAGTACAGGTGGTGGCGGTGGCGGCGGATCAATCAGGCCGGGTTCGATGGCAGAGAGAGCTCGACTAGCCAAGGTGCCTCAACCTGAATCAGCCCTAAAATGTCCAAGATGTGAGTCCACAAACACCAAATTTTGCTACTTCAACAACTACAACCTCTCTCAGCCGCGCCACTTTTGCAAGACCTGTCGGCGGTACTGGACCAGAGGAGGTGCACTGAGGAACGTCCCCGTCGGTGGTGGCTGTAGAAGAAACAAAAGAAGCAAAGCAAATAATAATAGTAATAATACTACTAGTGCTAGATCAAAATCTCTTGTTGTAACTGAGAACAACCAATTAGCCAACTCCACTACAACCGATAGTATATTCCACGCGCCACCTCCACCACCACAATTACCGATCCTGCCCCCTTTACATCATATCACTGACTTCAACTCCGGTTTGAGTTTCGCGGGGATTCAGACCCCGGAGGAGGCTGGTGGTGGTGGTGGTGGTGGTGGTGGTGGTGGGTCATTATTGTCAAGTGGGCTTGTTGAGCAGTGGAGATCATTGCAGCAATTTCCCTTCTTAAGTGGTGGTTTGGATTCAGCTACTGGTTTGTATTCACTCGAGAGTGATGGTGTAGAGACAACTGGCTATATTGGTCAGCTTCGGTCTTCAAAGCCATTATTGGATAATTCTGGGGTTGCCAATCAATATTCAAGTGTGAAAATGGAAGAAAATAGTCATAATCAAGGGTTGAATTTGTCAAGAAACTTTTTGGGTATTGCAGGAAATGATCATCAATATTGGAGTACTGCTAGCAATAACAATGCATGGACTGATCATATTCTCTCTGGATTCACACCTTCTTCCACCAGCCATCTCTTATGATGATGATGGTCAAAGATGGTCATTATTGATTTATTTTTCCTTTGAATTATTACAGGTTAGTGTTAATTTCACAGATGAGAGATCGTCATCAACTTGAAGAATTTCAATCAACGGTCCTAATTAATTTGCAAGTTGAACCCCCTACAAGAGTCAAGAAGGTGATATTTGTGAAGGATCAAGGAATGATATCTTTAAACTTGTCTCTTCATGCAGGATGATCATCATCATCATCAGCTAAAAAAAGAAATTTAGGGAGTGGTAGGCTTTATTTAGTCTTGAATTTTGTTATGTTGTTGTTCATTTTCCTTTTCTTTCTTTTGTATTCAGTATTGGGGTATGTTTACAGGTCTAGGTCTATGTGTTCCTGGAGTTTGCTATCTGACATGAAGACTAATTAAACCGTTATAATTGATCAAATGCATTGTATTATATATGTTATCATTTCCTTTCAAATATGATTATATATATATATATATTATATATGTGAGAATTCGTCCATCATTTCTTTTTGCTTCTTTTTCTTTCTTTTCTTTTCTTTTCTTCTTTTTCTTTCCACTCATCATTTCTGTTACAATGTGCTAATTATGTAAAATTATTACTATAACATAAATAGAATAAATTTTTTTTGACAAAATCATTATCCATTTATGTTCAAGAGAAAAAGGAGAAAAAAAAAACAGAAAGAGCTATGATACATATGGATCTCAAATGGTTGAAGAGTTTCTCTTGTGTATGTGTAGTACTGATCATCATGATCCCTCTTCAAAGTAGACAGCGAAGAGTACTCAGGCTCCATGCTTGGTAAGTGAGGTAGCTAAAAGTACTAAATATAATACACATTTCTTCTCCAGTCAGCACGTTTTGATGTTAATTTTATATGGATCTGAAATCTTGTTGTTGAAATTGCATTGTTTTAATTTTTAGTAACGTGCAGAAGGTACTCACCTTTGAACTTGTAAGTGTTAAATGACCACTACTGGCTTCATGAAATCAATGGAAGAGTACTCTTTCCCATATCCTGCAACTCTCTCTTTCTCTCTCTTTCTCCGGAATACACGTAGAAGTTGAACTATGCAGATGAACCTAACCAATATAGGCCAGTCACGCCTTAGCTTTTTTAGGCCAAGACAGTGAGGAGGTTCCTTTTCTGGTGGGTTTTAATAGCTCAGTGATTTTTCAGTTTTAATTAAACACGCTTTGTGTCATCACGATCTAGCTCTTCATGATCATGACCATCAACAGGATGGTCGAGTCATTGCTGGTTGCTGCTAGTACACTGATCATCAGTTTCTTGATCATCTCTTTTGCAACTTTCAAATTCCAATGTGTCTCTTGGTCTCTTATTATTTTAGGAACTTTTATCTGAGGTTAGTTAATTTTTCACCCTCCCAAGAAAAAATCTTGGAAGAAGCATCTAAGTTTGTGCCCATGCTTGCCTGTATGTAGCTAGGTACTTTCACTCAAAAAGAGACAAAAGAATGGTCTAATAGATGATTTTCTAATTATGTGTTATAAAGAACATCAGTTTATAAGCCCAAGTTACTCCAAAACAAAAAAACAACGTATAAGCCAATGACAAGTACTTCTTTGTTGCTTTGTGCCTATGATGAACTAAAAATGAGAAGTGCCACTGTATGAAAATATTTGACTATATCCCAAGTATTTATTATTTGTTATTATTATTATTATTATTATTTTGCAGTGTACAAAATTAGTTTTGAATTGAGATAATTGACAGGAAGAAGCAAACTAAAAGTCCAAGGAAACGCCAAAATCACACTCAAAACCATGCAAAAGACAAACACCCATGTAGGATTCTCTTCTCCCATACATTTTCTTCGCAAACTCTAACGTAAGACCAAAACACCCAAAAGAGTCAAAAGAATACCATAACAAAGAAGAACAAATTTCTCGGAGACTTTCTTGACCTTTTGTTAAATTTAGACTCCCTCAATATTATAGTATATTATATTATATATATATATATATAATATCATTGCATCCCTCATGTATATCTCTTCTTACGAAAAATTACTTGATACAGTCATTTGCACGATTTTAAATGCAAATCAATGGTATATAATACTACTACTACTGCATCCCTCATGCATATCTCTTCCTACGAAAAATTACTTGATACAGTAATTTGCAGGATTTTAAATGGTAATTTAATGTATAGAGTAGATGTTGAACATGAAAACTATACAGATATCAATATCAGATAAATAAAATATTATTATCACATATAAAATTATATCGACTTGTGATGTCACTGTAACAATTGTCTTTTTTAGTTAATTGAAATTTATATTTGTATAAGAGAAGGGAATCTGGGCTTTGGATCTGCTTTTGCAATAACCAAGGCTGCTTGCTAACAAGGAATAAAGCTATCAATAAACTGTGTCAAAAAAAGTAACACCCTCTCTCTCTCTCTCAAGTTTCAAAGAGTGCAACAGTCATGGATACGGTTTTTTGTCGGTTGGTTGTCAAGTTTTGATGAGATAGAGATCGCAAAATTGTCGATAAAAATAGGGCATCATTGAAGGAAAAAAAAAAGCATGAAAAAGAAAGAAGAAGAAGTAGAAGAAGATATCAACTAGGGCTCGGAATTCCAAGCAATTATTTTCCAGTAGCCAGTGTATAATTCTAATGTTGTTGATGCCCACATGTCTATGTGTAGGCGTGAGAAGTTCTATCTGTTTCCATGGCAGCTTTCACTTTATGAGACGTCTCTCTCTCCCTCTTATTCTCTCTATTGAGATTCCAATCTATGCTATTTTGTGTGTTTTGTGCGTTCCTTCCCTTCTCTCATGACTCTAATTTCTTTCTTCACGTTCTTCCACATGTGCTAGCTCAATCATACGTATGTTTAGATTCTTCTGCCATTATATTCTAGAAACCTTGATTGCCAAAATATGTGAACTTGTACGAAAAGAAATCAAGATTTTGTTATCATGGTACTTCCGTTAACTATTTATTTACATCTATTACTGTGAAAGATCACGCAATTATAAGATGGTTTGGTTTAAATTAACCTCAAATGATCACCTTTAGAAAATGGTGCCCCAAATTCCTGAACGACCACTAATATATATATATATATATATATATATATATTATTTTTTTCAATTAAATTTCAGTATGCATTACCTAAATTAACTATTAAAATCTTTTATATATATATGCATATGTATAAAAGAATTTTGTCGTCGTAAGAATATTTTAGATTTAAGTTTAGTTACAACTTGGATGAGAAGTAATTTTGATTATTTATTGCAACTAAAAATGTTGTTTAAAACATATCACTTTTTAATATTAATGGTTGCGCACATTTCCATTCACTAGGTTATGGAGGTTTGATTCCCACAAAATATATTTTCTAAGTTTTCTAATTTGATTATCATAAAGTACATCTTATAAGTTGTATTATTATAGTTGTCTCCCAAACATAGTAATTGATCTTTTAAGTCCTGATAGAACTTTGATATGAGTTTATAAGATTTGTGGAAGTAGTTTTCTTCCAATTATGAGAATATATGTTCCAGTTATGCAAGTAATTTTTAAATTGCTGTGATTTTCTAAGTCAGCATCTAACTCCGAAATTGAATTTTTTTCACACCAACATAGTTTATAAATAAGGGCAATAATTCACATGGGAACCAAGTCACTTTGTTTACAAACCATTTGATATTAAAAATAACTTTTTTTTAACCAGCATTTAACTATAAAAATGTTTTTTCTGTAGCACCAATATAGTTGACGAATAAAGGAAATAACTCACACTAGAACCAAATTGCTTTGTTTACAAATTACTTAGTTCACTAAAAAAACTAATTTTAATAGTTAGCTGCAAACTAGTTTTAAGTAGTTTCACGCTAATTTTAGTGCTCCAACAAAAAACATCTTATACATAATCATAACCTACTCGTACTCCGTACAATTACTTAGGTACATGTATATGTTTTAATTATTATGATTTTTCTATGTTTAGGTCCTCTACAAATAAAGAGTACCAATTCAAAAAAAAAAATAAATAAAAGCGTATCCAGCTAAGCCATTATTTATTTGACTAGATAATGAAAATGAAAGACATAAATATCTTAATTCCAAATTTCTTCATTTTTTTTTAATTAAATTCACAATTAATCACATTAACTCGGTGCCAAAATAATGTTTCATTCAAGCACTCCATTTTCACCTGAATGTTATATTCAGGGCACAAGAATTGTGTCACATGAATGGCATATAAAGTGTCATGGTCCTTCTTCCATTATCTATCACTGTCTCCTCTTTTCTACTTGGGGTCCATACATACTTACTTTGGATTAATTTTAATTTTTCTTGACCACAATTTTATTGAAAATCAATTTGTTCCTTATGTACAACCAGTCCCTACATTTAAATTTACTATAACACTTAATTATGTTTAAATTTCTCAGAAAATATATTCACTTAAAGGACGAATGTACCAATAGGATAAGTGTGCTATATTGTGTACACCATTCAATAGCATCATGTATTAGATATATACATGATATTTTTTTTTTATAATATTATTGTAGAAGTGATATTTTATCTACTTAAATTTAACATATCTGAATAAATATTAAAATATTATTATCTAAATTTATAAATGACGACGTGTTACTAAAATTTGTCCCACTGAAGCTTTCACTGCAGCCTACACAACCTAAATTTCCACATGTTAATAAAAACTTAATTCTCAAGTAATATTGTATTGTCATGTCATTACACCAAAACAAATTGCTAGTTGAGAATGAGAAGTGATGTAGACCTCAGTGCGAACTTGTGTAGAGAGTCTAGAGACTCATTCATGATGATATATGAAGCAAACACTTTATAAATTACAATATGTAAGTTTTATACAATAATAATTTACAGTAGGAGTTATGGTTTTATTCTCCTTTGACCTTTGACCAGGAAGATAAAGGACACTGGACACCCAATGGAACACAAATTTTGTGGCTTCAATTCCTGTCATGTCCCAAAGTGGAATTAATTTGATGATTGCTGCGAAATTGTAGAGACATTTGAGGTTCATGCAGATTCCATTATATAATTCATGATCAGTACAGTTTTATTTGTAATAGTAAATTATGTGTTATTCATAGTGATTAGGGTCCTAATTAATGTAATTATTTGAAGGTCTCTTTATAATTAGTGTCTTGTCTCACTTTCACTTTAAAGTTGATTGGAATATGTCACCGAAATTTATGTTAAGATACGATAACAATATATATATAATATATATATTTTTGACATAGATAATAATACCTTTTTATCTTATCAAAATTTTATTGATTGATTGATTACCTGAACAGTGAATAATAATAATAATAATAATAAAAAGGGCTGATACAGTTTAAGCACCATCCAAGCATGGCCGTAGTTAGGAATTATTAGAATGGTGGGGGCTAGAACTCTTATAAAATTTCAGTAGAGTTTTCACTGTTTTTATAGCTAACAGAAATTCAATTAACAACATTTAAATATATAAATAATATTCATGACAAATAGAGACTTTATCTCTCTACAAAATGATTATATATTATTTCAAATATCACATATATAATTTAATTAATTATTTATAAATTAATTAGATGAACAAGATTAAATTAAATAGTTTATTCCTAAATTTTTTATAATTAAAAATTATAGTTATGCTAAAATTTTAATCAATATAATCAAATTATAAACTATTCAAATTGATAACAAAATAAACTAGTAATAACAATATCTAAATTTTCTCAATTAAAATTATAATAACCCTAAATTTTTAAACAAAATAACTATTAAGATTTATAAATTTCATAAAATAACATACCTAATATAGAGATCATTTGTCTATATAGACAAAACGACAAGACCAATTGTTGATGTTGACATAAAAATGAAATGGAACTAAGTCTAATAATATAAGTTAATAGATCAAAATTAGTATAAATTTTAATATTAAATAAAATAATTAAATGTGTAAAACTTAGGGGCAAAAATAAGAAGCCGAATGAATCAAAGACAAAAGCATGGGGCCTACGAGAAAGAGAAGAAAAGTAAGAGCTGGGGGCAAAAGGAAGAAGCATAAAATCATGATTTTATATTAGTTTATTTTATTATTATTATTATTTTAAATGGGATATGGTAGGCTTCCAACCACCCTCCGTCCCTACGTCAAAGAGAAAGTCATTGTAGTCTTTTACATGTTGGATCATTTATTACTAAACCATAATTTCTTTCTCTTCTTTTACAATTTGTTTTGTTTAATATCAAGATCGGGAATTGGTTATTATAGACATTATCATGTACGTTAGTATTAATTATTTCACTCAGGAAATTTGTTCTGAAAGTTCAGATTTAAGTAAGCAATTTTAAACCATCACTTGCATCTAATGACTAAAATTAATCGAATTTTAGAATCAAGTTATCTTGATCAGATGAAGACAATTGACTATTAAAAATTTAAAACAAGATTTTTTTTTCTTCCTTTTGTTAGCACTAAAAGAGGGCGACTTTTACAACTAGTGTAAATAAAAATACTGAATTTCTTTAGGATCAGTTAGTTCTTGAACAGAAGTATAGTTTGCCAGCGAATTATAGTGTTAAAAATAAATTATTTATTTGTTTATTTTTGTTAGTTTCAAAGTTCATATTTTCTTTTAGTTCTATTTGTTGGGATTCTTAATTACTTTAAACTTAAAAGCCAAATTCAAGGTATCTGAGGACTCATATATATTTCCTAATTCACCTATATAAGATCGTAACTGCCAAGTACCACTGCAACAAAACAAGACATATAGATGACTTACTTTATCTATATATATGTAAAGCTTCCGTGTTAATAAACATAATTTTTCTGTTTCTCCTATTCTCATTTCTCTCTCCACTTTATTGCTTTTGTTATTGTTTCTTTCGTCTCTCTCACACAGCTATCACATTATTTTATTCAAAATTCATATCAAGTCCCTGGTAAACTTCTCTTTAACCCCTTGATTTTATTTATTTATTTTAATTTTATAACACGTTATCAGCACGATCTTGAACCTGAAGTTCTTGATATTCTGACTCAATCAATGTACGGCTCTGCCGACTCAATATATGTACGACTCTGCCGACTCAATCAATGTACGGCTCTGCCGACTCAATATATGTACGGCTCTGCCGACTCAAACAATGTACGGCTCTGCCGACTCACTTATTATTATCATGCATTACAGATCTAACTATTTAATTTTATTTATTTACTTATTGTTATATACTATATGTACAATCTTACCTCTATTATTTACTGGTTTTATTGCATATCCCATGCACGGCTATGCCGGCTCAATATAGCATTTATATTAACTAATTGCTTAGTTATTTCTTTTATATTTTATGTTTTTCTATTCTCTTTAATTTATAATGTACTAGAACCTGAAGTTCTGGATCTGAATCAATAGAACATGAAGTTCTAAATATATATTGTTAAAACCTGAAGTTATTATTTTTGACCTGAAGTTCTAAAAATATAAATGAAATTTTTGGCAACCTGAAGTTTCAAATATATCATTTTGATTATGTCACTAATTGTGATATTTTATGTGTATAGTCATGTCAAATATCGCAAAACCAGAATTTGCTCTACTGGATATCTCAGGAAATAATTATCTTTCATGGATCCTTGATGTAGAGCTGTATCTGCAGTCCAAAGGCTTAGCTGATACAATTAGAGATAATAATGAAACATCTCTACAGGATAAAACAACTGCAATGATCTTTATCCGCCGTCATTTACATGAGAGCCTGAAGACTCAATACCTCACAATTAGAGATCCACTGACTTTGTGGACAAATCTAAAAGATAGGTATGACCATCAGAAAACTGTCGTCCTCCCCAGAGCCCGGCATGAGTGGAGTAATTTAAAACTCCAAGATTTCAAATCAGTCGCTGATTATAATTCTGCCCTGTTTAAGATAACCTCACAGCTGAACTTGTGTGGTGAAATACTGACTGATGCAGATCTGTTGGAAAAGACATATACTACTTTCCATGCATCTAATGTGCTCCTGCAGCAGCAATATAGAGAACGCAGGTTTACAAAATACTCTGAGTTAATCTCATGTCTCTTAGTGGCAGAACAAAATAATGAGCTTCTGATGAAAAATCATGAACTTCGCCCTGCTGGCGCAGTTGCACTTCCAGAAGCAAATGCTAGTACAAGTAAAGGCCGTGGACGTGGACGTGGACGCGGACGTAGTAATCATGGTCGTGGGGGGTATAAATTTTCATGTAATCGAAACCAGAAAAACATCTCTCAAAAGTGGAATGTTTATAATGCTAAACATAACAAGGGCAAAAATGTAGAGAAACATACCCCTAAAAATTATGAAGATGTTTGTTTCAGATGTGGTATGTCTGGACACTGGTCTCGTACCTGTTGTACGACTAAGCATTTGGTTGATCTGTATCAAGCCTCTGTAAAGGGGAAAGAAAAGAAAATTGATACAAATTTTGCAGATCAAGGTGATGATCCTGAAGATATCACAAGCCTGGAATTATCAGATTTTCTTGATAATGCGGATGAAAAAGTGGATTACTCAATTGGTGATGGAGATATCCATACCAATTAGAAAGTTGCCTAGTTAATATAGTCATATTTACTTTTATTATATTAGTACATATTTTTGTAATCTTCCAGAAGTAAGATAACTTATTTTGCTTTATATTTTGTTATCAATGATGTACTAACATATGGTTTATATGATGAAAGACGGATATGGATGAATTATCTATTCTCAAAAAGGAAGGTGCAGATATATGTATTGTCGACAGTGCAACAACACATACTATTCTTCAGAATAAGAAATATTTCTCAAATTTGACAGTAGCCAAAGCCAAGGTAAATACTATATCAGGTCCTGCAGATCTGGTTGAAGGTTCTGGAAGAGCCATAATCTTATTGAGAAATGGTACTAAATTATATATAAATGATGCATTATACTCTAGTAGATCTAGAAGAAATCTACTCAGTTTCAAAGATATACGTAGTAACGGATATCATATTGAAACTACAAATGAGAAGAATGTTGAATATTTATGCATTACTAAAATTATCTCAGGCCAGAAGCTAATTGTAGAAAAACATTGTGATATCACATTATTTATTGTGATAATGTGATAATAATATAATATTATAATGATATATTATTTAAGTCGGTTATAACCGACTCACTTTATCTATATATATGTAAAGCTTCCATGTTAATAAACATAATTTTTCTGTTTCTCCTATTCTCATTTCTCTCTCCACTTTATTGCTTTTGTTATTGTTTCTTTCGTCTCTCTCACACAGCTATCACATTATTTTATTCAAAATTCATATCAAGTCCCTGGTAAACTTCTCTTTAACCCCCTTGATTTTATTTATTTATTTTAATTTTATAACACGTTATCAGCACGATCTTGAACCTGAAGTTCTTGATATTCTGACTCAATAAATGTACGGCTCTGCCGACTCAATATATGTACGGCTCTGCCGACTCAATCAATGTACGACTCTGCCGACTCAATCAATGTACGGCTCTGCCGACTCAATATATGTACGGCTCTGCCGACTCAATATATGTACGGCTCTGCCGACTCAAACAATGTACGGCTCTGCCGACTCACTTATTATTATCATGCATTACAGATCTAACTATTTAATTTTATTTATTTACTGATTATTACACACTATATGTGCAGCTCTGTTATTATTATTTACTATTTTTATTATATATTTCATGCACGGCTATGCCGGCTCAATATATTATTTATATTAATTAATTGATTTGTTATCTCTGTTATATCTTTATATTTTATATATTTTATTCTCTTAAATTTATAATGTACTAGAACCTGAAGTTCTGGATCTGAATCAATAGAACATGAAGTTCTAAATATATATTGTTAAAACCTGAAGTTATTATTTTTGACCTGAAGTTCTAAAAATATAAATGAAATTTTTGGCAACCTGAAGTTTCAAATATATCATTTTGATTATGTCACTAATTGTGATATTTTATGTGTATAGTCATGTCAAATATCGCAAAACCAGAATTTGCTCTACTGGATATCTCAGGAAATAATTATCTTTCATGGATCCTTGATGTAGAGCTGTATCTGCAGTCCAAAGGCTTAGCTGATACAATTAGAGATAATAATGAAACATCTCTACAGGATAAAACAACTGCAATGATCTTTATCCGCCGTCATTTACATGAGAGCCTGAAGACTCAATACCTCACAATTAGAGATCCACTGACTCTGTGGACAAATCTAAAAGATAGGTATGACCATCAGAAAACCGTCGTCCTCCCCAGAGCCCGGCATGAGTGGAGTAATTTAAAACTCCAAGATTTCAAATCAGTCGCTGATTATAATTCTGCCCTGTTTAAGATAACCTCACAGCTGAACTTGTGTGGTGAAATACTGACTGATGCAGATCTGTTGGAAAAGACATATACTACTTTCCATGCATCTAATGTGCTCCTGCAGCAGCAATATAGAGAACGCAGGTTTACAAAATACTCTGAGTTAATCTCATGTCTCTTAGTGGCAGAACAAAATAATGAGCTTCTGATGAAAAATCATGAACTTCGCCCTGCTGGCGCAGTTGCACTTCCAGAAGCAAATGCTAGTACAAGTAAAGGCCGTGGACGTGGACGTGGACGCGGACGTAGTAATCATGGTCGTGGGGGGTATAAATTTTCATGTAATCGAAACCAGAAAAACATCTCTCAAAAGTGGAATGTTTATAATGCTAAACATAACAAGGGCAAAAATGTAGAGAAACATACCCCTAAAAATTATGAAGATGTTTGTTTCAGATGTGGTATGTCTGGACACTGGTCTCGTACCTGTTGTACGACTAAGCATTTGGTTGATCTGTATCAAGCCTCTGTAAAGGGGAAAGAAAAGAAAATTGATACAAATTTTGCAGATCAAGGTGATGATCCTGAAGATATCACAAGCCTGGAATTATCAGATTTTCTTGATAATGCGGATGAAAAAGTGGATTACTCAATTGGTGATGGAGATATCCATACCAATTAGAAAGTTGCCTAGTTAATATAGTCATATTTACTTTTATTATATTAGTACATATTTTTGTAATCTTCCAGAAGTAAGATAACTTATTTTGCTTTATATTTTGTTATCAATGATGTACTAACATATGGTTTATATGATGAAAGACGGATATGGATGAATTATCTATTCTCAAAAAGGAAGGTGCAGATATATGTATTGTCGACAGTGCAACAACACATACTATTCTTCAGAATAAGAAATATTTCTCAAATTTGACAGTAGCCAAAGCCAAGGTAAATACTATATCAGGTCCTGCAGATCTGGTTGAAGGTTCTGGAAGAGCCATAATCTTATTGAGAAATGGTACTAAATTATATATAAATGATGCATTATACTCTAGTAGATCTAGAAGAAATCTACTCAGTTTCAAAGATATACGTAGTAACGGATATCATATTGAAACTACAAATGAGAAGAATGTTGAATATTTATGCATTACTAAAATTATCTCAGGCCAGAAGCTAATTGTAGAAAAACATTGTGATATCACATTATTTATTGTGATAATGTGATAATAATATAATATTATAATGATATATTATTTAAGTCGGTTATAACCGACTCACTTTATCTATATATATGTAAAGCTTCCATGTTAATAAACATAATTTTTCTGTTTCTCCTATTCTCATTTCTCTCTCCACTTTATTGCTTTTGTTATTGTTTCTTTCGTCTCTCTCACACAGCTATCACATTATTTTATTCAAAATTCATATCAAGTCCCTGGTAAACTTCTCTTTAACCCCCTTGATTTTATTTATTTATTTTAATTTTATAACACGTTATCAGCACGATCTTGAACCTGAAGTTCTTGATATTCTGACTCAGTAAATGTACGGCTCTGCCGACTCAATATATGTACGGCTCTGCCGACTCAATCAATGTACGACTCTGCCGACTCAATCAATGTACGGCTCTGCCGACTCAATATATGTACGGCTCTGCCGACTCAATATATGTACGGCTCTGCCGACTCAAACAATGTACGGCTCTGCCGACTCACTTATTATTATCATGCATTACAGATCTAACTATTTAATTTTATTTATTTACTGATTATTACACACTATATGTGCAGCTCTGTTATTATTATTTACTATTTTTATTATATATTTCATGCACGGCTATGCCGGCTCAATATATTATTTATATTAATTAATTGATTTGTTATCTCTGTTATATCTTTATATTTTATATATTTTATTCTCTTAAATTTATAATGTACTAGAACCTGAAGTTCTGGATCTGAATCAATAGAACATGAAGTTCTAAATATATATTGTTAAAACCTGAAGTTATTATTTTTGACCTGAAGTTCTAAAAATATAAATGAAATTTTTGGCAACCTGAAGTTTCAAATATATCATTTTGATTATGTCACTAATTGTGATATTTTATGTGTATAGTCATGTCAAATATCGCAAAACCAGAATTTGCTCTACTGGATATCTCAGGAAATAATTATCTTTCATGGATCCTTGATGTAGAGCTGTATCTGCAGTCCAAAGGCTTAGCTGATACAATTAGAGATAATAATGAAACATCTCTACAGGATAAAACAACTGCAATGATCTTTATCCGCCGTCATTTACATGAGAGCCTGAAGACTCAATACCTCACAATTAGAGATCCACTGACTTTGTGGACAAATCTAAAAGATAGGTATGACCATCAGAAAACCGTCGTCCTCCCCAGAGCCCGGCATGAGTGGAGTAATTTAAAACTCCAAGATTTCAAATCAGTCGCTGATTATAATTCTGCCCTGTTTAAGATAACCTCACAGCTGAACTTGTGTGGTGAAATACTGACTGATGCAGATCTGTTGGAAAAGACATATACTACTTTCCATGCATCTAATGTGCTCCTGCAGCAGCAATATAGAGAACGCAGGTTTACAAAATACTCTGAGTTAATCTCATGTCTCTTAGTGGCAGAACAAAATAATGAGCTTCTGATGAAAAATCATGAACTTCGCCCTGCTGGCGCAGTTGCACTTCCAGAAGCAAATGCTAGTACAAGTAAAGGCCGTGGACGTGGACGTGGACGCGGACGTAGTAATCATGGTCGTGGGGGGTATAAATTTTCATGTAATCGAAACCAGAAAAACATCTCTCAAAAGTGGAATGTTTATAATGCTAAACATAACAAGGGCAAAAATGTAGAGAAACATACCCCTAAAAATTATGAAGATGTTTGTTTCAGATGTGGTATGTCTGGACACTGGTCTCGTACCTGTTGTACGACTAAGCATTTGGTTGATCTGTATCAAGCCTCTGTAAAGGGGAAAGAAAAGAAAATTGATACAAATTTTGCAGATCAAGGTGATGATCCTGAAGATATCACAAGCCTGGAATTATCAGATTTTCTTGATAATGCGGATGAAAAAGTGGATTACTCAATTGGTGATGGAGATATCCATACCAATTAGAAAGTTGCCTAGTTAATATAGTCATATTTACTTTTATTATATTAGTACATATTTTTGTAATCTTCCAGAAGTAAGATAACTTATTTTGCTTTATATTTTGTTATCAATGATGTACTAACATATGGTTTATATGATGAAAGACGGATATGGATGAATTATCTATTCTCAAAAAGGAAGGTGCAGATATATGTATTGTCGACAGTGCAACAACACATACTATTCTTCAGAATAAGAAATATTTCTCAAATTTGACAGTAGCCAAAGCCAAGGTAAATACTATATCAGGTCCTGCAGATCTGGTTGAAGGTTCTGGAAGAGCCATAATCTTATTGAGAAATGGTACTAAATTATATATAAATGATGCATTATACTCTAGTAGATCTAGAAGAAATCTACTCAGTTTCAAAGATATACGTAGTAACGGATATCATATTGAAACTACAAATGAGAAGAATGTTGAATATTTATGCATTACTAAAATTATCTCAGGCCAGAAGCTAATTGTAGAAAAACATTGTGATATCACATTATTTATTGTGATAATGTGATAATAATATAATATTATAATGATATATTATTTAAGTCGGTTATAACCGACTCACTTTATCTATATATATGTAAAGCTTCCATGTTAATAAACATAATTTTTCTGTTTCTCCTATTCTCATTTCTCTCTCCACTTTATTGCTTTTGTTATTGTTTCTTTCGTCTCTCTCACACAGCTATCACATTATTTTATTCAAAATTCATATCAAGTCCCTGGTAAACTTCTCTTTAACCCCCTTGATTTTATTTATTTATTTTAATTTTATAACACGTTATCAGCACGATCTTGAACCTGAAGTTCTTGATATTCTGACTCAATAAATGTACGGCTCTGCCGACTCAATATATGTACGGCTCTGCCGACTCAATCAATGTACGACTCTGCCGACTCAATCAATGTACGGCTCTGCCGACTCAATATATGTACGGCTCTGCCGACTCAATATATGTACGGCTCTGCCGACTCAAACAATGTACGGCTCTGCCGACTCACTTATTATTATCATGCATTACAGATCTAACTATTTAATTTTATTTATTTACTGATTATTACACACTATATGTGCAGCTCTGTTATTATTATTTACTATTTTTATTATATATTTCATGCACGGCTATGCCGGCTCAATATATTATTTATATTAATTAATTGATTTGTTATCTCTGTTATATCTTTATATTTTATATATTTTATTCTCTTAAATTTATAATGTACTAGAACCTGAAGTTCTGGATCTGAATCAATAGAACATGAAGTTCTAAATATATATTGTTAAAACCTGAAGTTATTATTTTTGACCTGAAGTTCTAAAAATATAAATGAAATTTTTGGCAACCTGAAGTTTCAAATATATCATTTTGATTATGTCACTAATTGTGATATTTTATGTGTATAGTCATGTCAAATATCGCAAAACCAGAATTTGCTCTACTGGATATCTCAGGAAATAATTATCTTTCATGGATCCTTGATGTAGAGCTGTATCTGCAGTCCAAAGGCTTAGCTGATACAATTAGAGATAATAATGAAACATCTCTACAGGATAAAACAACTGCAATGATCTTTATCCGCCGTCATTTACATGAGAGCCTGAAGACTCAATACCTCACAATTAGAGATCCACTGACTCTGTGGACAAATCTAAAAGATAGGTATGACCATCAGAAAACCGTCGTCCTCCCCAGAGCCCGGCATGAGTGGAGTAATTTAAAACTCCAAGATTTCAAATCAGTCGCTGATTATAATTCTGCCCTGTTTAAGATAACCTCACAGCTGAACTTGTATGGTGAAATACTGACTGATGCAGATCTGTTGGAAAAGACATATACTACTTTCCATGCATCTAATGTGCTCCTGCAGCAGCAATATAGAGAACGCAGGTTTACAAAATACTCTGAGTTAATCTCATGTCTCTTAGTGGCAGAACAAAATAATGAGCTTCTGATGAAAAATCATGAACTTCGCCCTGCTGGCGCAGTTGCACTTCCAGAAGCAAATGCTAGTACAAGTAAAGGCCGTGGACGTGGACGTGGACGCGGACGTAGTAATCATGGTCGTGGGGGGTATAAATTTTCATGTAATCGAAACCAGAAAAACATCTCTCAAAAGTGGAATGTTTATAATGCTAAACATAACAAGGGCAAAAATGTAGAGAAACATACCCCTAAAAATTATGAAGATGTTTGTTTCAGATGTGGTATGTCTGGACACTGGTCTCGTACCTGTTGTACGACTAAGCATTTGGTTGATCTGTATCAAGCCTCTGTAAAGGGGAAAGAAAAGAAAATTGATACAAATTTTGCAGATCAAGGTGATGATCCTGAAGATATCACAAGCCTGGAATTATCAGATTTTCTTGATAATGCGGATGAAAAAGTGGATTACTCAATTGGTGATGGAGATATCCATACCAATTAGAAAGTTGCCTAGTTAATATAGTCATATTTACTTTTATTATATTAGTACATATTTTTGTAATCTTCCAGAAGTAAGATAACTTATTTTGCTTTATATTTTGTTATCAATGATGTACTAACATATGGTTTATATGATGAAAGACGGATATGGATGAATTATCTATTCTCAAAAAGGAAGGTGCAGATATATGTATTGTCGACAGTGCAACAACACATACTATTCTTCAGAATAAGAAATATTTCTCAAATTTGACAGTAGCCAAAGCCAAGGTAAATACTATATCAGGTCCTGCAGATCTGGTTGAAGGTTCTGGAAGAGCCATAATCTTATTGAGAAATGGTACTAAATTATATATAAATGATGCATTATACTCTAGTAGATCTAGAAGAAATCTACTCAGTTTCAAAGATATACGTAGTAACGGATATCATATTGAAACTACAAATGAGAAGAATGTTGAATATTTATGCATTACTAAAATTATCTCAGGCCAGAAGCTAATTGTAGAAAAACATTGTGATATCACATTATTTATTGTGATAATGTGATAATAATATAATATTATAATGATATATTATTTAAGTCGGTTATAACCGACTCACTTTATCTATATATATGTAAAGCTTCCATGTTAATAAACATAATTTTTCTGTTTCTCCTATTCTCATTTCTCTCTCCACTTTATTGCTTTTGTTATTGTTTCTTTCGTCTCTCTCACACAGCTATCACATTATTTTATTCAAAATTCATATCAAGTCCCTGGTAAACTTCTCTTTAACCCCCTTGATTTTATTTATTTATTTTAATTTTATAACACGTTATCAGCACGATCTTGAACCTGAAGTTCTTGATATTCTGACTCAATAAATGTACGGCTCTGCCGACTCAATATATGTACGGCTCTGCCGACTCAATCAATGTACGACTCTGCCGACTCAATCAATGTACGGCTCTGCCGACTCAATATATGTACGGCTCTGCCGACTCAATATATGTACGGCTCTGCCGACTCAAACAATGTACGGCTCTGCCGACTCACTTATTATTATCATGCATTACAGATCTAACTATTTAATTTTATTTATTTACTGATTATTACACACTATATGTGCAGCTCTGTTATTATTATTTACTATTTTTATTATATATTTCATGCACGGCTATGCCGGCTCAATATATTATTTATATTAATTAATTGATTTGTTATCTCTGTTATATCTTTATATTTTATATATTTTATTCTCTTAAATTTATAATGTACTAGAACCTGAAGTTCTGGATCTGAATCAATAGAACATGAAGTTCTAAATATATATTGTTAAAACCTGAAGTTATTATTTTTGACCTGAAGTTCTAAAAATATAAATGAAATTTTTGGCAACCTGAAGTTTCAAATATATCATTTTGATTATGTCACTAATTGTGATATTTTATGTGTATAGTCATGTCAAATATCGCAAAACCAGAATTTGCTCTACTGGATATCTCAGGAAATAATTATCTTTCATGGATCCTTGATGTAGAGCTGTATCTGCAGTCCAAAGGCTTAGCTGATACAATTAGAGATAATAATGAAACATCTCTACAGGATAAAACAACTGCAATGATCTTTATCCGCCGTCATTTACATGAGAGCCTGAAGACTCAATACCTCACAATTAGAGATCCACTGACTCTGTGGACAAATCTAAAAGATAGGTATGACCATCAGAAAACCGTCGTCCTCCCCAGAGCCCGGCATGAGTGGAGTAATTTAAAACTCCAAGATTTCAAATCAGTCGCTGATTATAATTCTGCCCTGTTTAAGATAACCTCACAGCTGAACTTGTGTGGTGAAATACTGACTGATGCAGATCTGTTGGAAAAGACATATACTACTTTCCATGCATCTAATGTGCTCCTGCAGCAGCAATATAGAGAACGCAGGTTTACAAAATACTCTGAGTTAATCTCATGTCTCTTAGTGGCAGAACAAAATAATGAGCTTCTGATGAAAAATCATGAACTTCGCCCTGCTGGCGCAGTTGCACTTCCAGAAGCAAATGCTAGTACAAGTAAAGGTCATGGACGTGGACGTGGACGTGGACGTGGACGTGGACGTAGTAATCATGATCGTGGGGGGTATAAATTTTCAAGTAATCGAAACCAGAAAAACATCTCTCAAAAGTGGAATGTTTATAATGCTAAACATAACAAGGGCAAAAATGTAGAGAAACATACCCCTAAAAATTATGAACATGTTTGTTTCAGATGTGGTATGTCTGGACACTGGTCTCGTACCTGTCGTACGACTAAGCATTTGGTTGATCTGTATCAAGCCTCTGTAAAGGGGAAAGAAAAGAAAATTGATACAAATTTTGCAGATCAAGGTGATGATCCTGAAGATATCACAAGCCTGGAATTATCAGATTTTCTTGATAATGCGGATGAAAAAGTGGATTACTCAATTGGTGATGGAGATATCCATACCAATTAGAAAGTTGCCTAGTTAATATAGTCATATTTACTTTTATTATATTAGTACATATTTTTGTAATCTTCCAGAAGTAAGATAACTTATTTTGCTTTATATTTTGTTATCAATGATGTACTAACATATGGTTTATATGATGAAAGACGGATATGGATGAATTATCTATTCTCAAAAAGGAAGGTGCAGATATATGTATTGTCGACAGTGCAACAACACATACTATTCTTCAGAATAAGAAATATTTCTCAAATTTGACAGTAGCCAAAGCCAAGGTAAATACTATATCAGGTCCTGCAGATCTGGTTGAAGGTTCTGGAAGAGCCATAATCTTATTGAGAAATGGTACTAAATTATATATAAATGATGCATTATACTCTAGTAGATCTAGAAGAAATCTACTCAGTTTCAAAGATATACGTAGTAACGGATATCATATTGAAACTACAAATGAGAAGAATGTTGAATATTTATGCATTACTAAAATTATCTCAGGCCAGAAGCTAATTGTAGAAAAACTCAGGGCTTTCTCATCTGGGTTGTATTATACAATTATGAGATCAATTGAAACTTATGTAGTTTCAAGCCAGAAGCTGTTTAAACCAATAATATTTCGACTTTGGCATGAACGTCTTGGTCATCCAGGATCTACGATGATGCGTAGAATCATTGAAAATTCTCATGGGCACCCATTAAAGAACCTGAAGATTCTATTATCCAATGACAATATATGCACTGTCTGTTCACAAGGAAAATTGGTAATTAAACCATCTATTTCTAAGGTTGGTTTTGAATCTCCATCTTTTCTACAAAGAATACAAGGAGATATATGTGGACCTATTCATCCGTCCAGCGGACCATTCCGTTATTTTATGGTATTAATTGATGCATCAGCAAGGTGGTCACATGTATGTTTATTGTCCAGTCGTAACATTGTTTTTGCTAGATTGCTTGCTCAAATCATTAGACTCCGAGCACAATTTCCAGATTATCCAATCAAGAGTATACGACTAGATAATGATGGTGAGTTTACATCAAAAACATTTGATGATTATTGCACATCAATCGGAATTGATGTTGAACATCCAGTCCCACATGTACATACCCAGAATGGTCTAGCAGAATCATGCATCAAACGTATCCAGGTGATTGCTAGAACTTTATTGTTACAAACCAAATTACCGGTTTCTGCTTGGGGACATGCTGTTTCACATGCAGCAACATTGATTCGACTTAGGCCTGCAGCTTATCACCAGTACTCTTCATTACAACTTGTACTTGGGCACCAACCTGATATTTCTCATTTACGTATTTTTGGTTGTGCCATACAGGTCCCTATTGCTCCTCCTCAAAGAATCAAAATGGGACCCCAACGTCGTTTGGGAATATATGTTGGTTTTAATTCACCTTCAATTATCAGATATTTTGAACCATTGACAGGTGATCTTTTTACTGCCCGTTTTGCAGATTGTCATTTCGACGAGACAATTTTCCCACCATTAGGGGGAGGAAAATTTTCTCCTGAAGAGAAGCACAAGAAAAATGTCACTATTAGAGAGAAAAATGAGCTATCATGGAATGTGACAACAATATCTCATTTGGATCCTCGTACTACCCAATGTGAAAGTGAGGTACGAAGAATAGTTAATCTTCAGATGATTGCGAATCAGTTGCCAGATGCATTTACTGATGCTGCTAAAGTGACAAAATCACACATACCAGCTGCCAATACACCAGCTAGAATAATTGTTCCTGTAGAACAATGTAATCAGAACGCAGCAAACGAATCATCTACTGCACGCCAGAAGCGTGGTAGACCAATGGGCTCAAAAGATAGTATTCCCCGGAAACGAAGAATGAAAAATTCTGATTATTTTGAAAATAATACTCAAACTACGATATCCATTCTATCTGAAAAATCAACTCTCGAAGAGTTGTCAATCCCTGAAGAGACTGAAACCCCCAAAGAGGCACAAACAATTGATGAGCCACGAAATTCTGAAAATCAAGAAATTTCAATCAATTGTGCCGAAGGTATGTGGAATCGTAATGAAATAATCATCGATGATATATTTTCATATACAGTAGTTTTGAAAGTTATGAACGATGATTATGAACCACATACTGTTAATGAATGTAGACAAAGACACGATTGGCCTGAATGGAAAAATGCAATTCAAGCAGAATTAAGTTCCTTAGCCAAACGTAAAGTCTTTGGACCTGTAGTCCAAACGCCTGAAAATGTCAAACCTGTTGGATACAAATGGGTATTTGTACGGAAACGTAATGAAAAGAATGAAATTGTAAGACATAAAGCAAGGCTTGTTGCACAAGGTTTCTCGCAGAGACCAGGGATTGATTATGATGAGACGTATTCACCAGTGATGGATACAATTACTTTTAGATTCTTAATCAGTTTAGCAGTCTCAGAAGGGCTCGAAATGCGGCTTATGGACGTAGTGACAGCATATTATATGGATCACTTGATACTGATATCTATATGAAAATTCCTGAAGGATTTAAAATGCCTGAAGCATACAAATCAAAAGCCAAAAATGTTTATTCGATTAAATTGCAACGATCCTTGTATGGATTAAAACAATCTGGGCGAATGTGGTATAATCGTCTTAGCAAATACCTGACAAATGAAGGATATATTAATAATCCTATATGCCCATGTGTTTTCATAAAGAAAACAGAATCTGGATTTGCTATTGTTGCAGTTTATGTTGATGATATGAATTTAATCGGAACACCTGAAGAGCTCCGAAAAACTGCTGACTATTTAAAAAGAGAATTTGAGATGAAAGATTTGGGACAAACGAAATATTGTCTCGGCTTGGAAATCGAGCATAAATCATACGGAGTACTTATCCATCAATCAGCATATATTGAAAAAAATCCTAAAACGGTTCAATATGGATAAGGCTCACTCTTTGATTACCCCTATGGTTGTTCGATCTCTTGATCCTAAAAAGGATCCATTTCGACCTAAAGAAGATGATGAACAAATACTTGGTCCAGAAGTACCATATCTAAGTACAATTGGTGCTTTATTATATTTAGCACAATGTACTAGGCCTGATATTTCTTTTTCAGTGAATTTGTTGGCCAGGTTCAGTTCTGAACCAACACGGCGTCATTGGAATGGTATCAAACATATTTTTCGTTATCTTCGTGGAACAACAGATTTGGGGTTATTCTATTCAAAATCTAATAGTGGTGCAGGTTTGATTGGTTATGCTGATGCTGGATATCTTTCAGATCCTCATAAGGCTCGTTCACAAACCGGGTATGTTTTTACTTATAATGATACAGCAATTTCATGGCGCTCAACAAAACAGACTTTGGTTGCCACATCCTCCAACCATTCTGAAATTCTTGCACTTCATGAAACAAGCCGAGAATGTATATGGTTGAGATCTGTTATTCACCATATCCAGAGTACATGCGAACTATCTACTGCTTCAAGTTCTCCCACAATCATATATGAAGATAATGCTGCATGTATTGCTCAAATCAGAGGAGGATACATCAAAGGAGATAGAACCAAACATATCTCACCAAAGTTCTTTTATACTCATGAGCTTCAACAAACCCAGCAGATTGATGTTAAGCAAGTCCGCTCCCCAGATAATCTCGCAGATTTATTCACCAAAACATTACCAACATCAACATTCGAGAAATTGATTTATTGCATTGGGATGCGTCGAGTATGTAAATTACATAATTAATTCTGAAGTATTTTTCAGGGGGAGAATATTAAATCAATGTGGATATATGTGCACTGCACTCTTTTTTCCTTCGATCAGGTTTTATCCCACTGGGTTTTCTTGACAAGGTTTTTAATGAGGCAGTCATTTTAAGCACATCCAAATATTATTAAATCCAGAAGATTATAACATTTTGATCCAGCAGATCATAAAATATTTTTTTTTGAGCTTTTACTGGTAGGAATTTTAAATATATTATAATATAATATAATCATCAAAGGGGGAGTATTGTGAAACTTTTGATAATAATATAATATTATAATGATATATTATTTAAGTCGGTTATAACCGACTCACTTTATCTATATATATGTAAAGCTTCCGTGTTAATAAACATAATTTTTCTGTTTCTCCTATTCTCATTTCTCTCTCCACTTTATTGCTTTTGTTATTGTTTCTTTCGTCTCTCTCACACAGCTATCACATTATTTTATTCAAAATTCATATCAAGTCCCTGGTAAACTTCTCTTTAACCCCTTGATTTTATTTATTTATTTTAATTTTATAACAAGCTGATATTAATAAAATCTATTTATATTTATATAATTTGAAGTCTCCGTACATCGAAATATGTCATGATATAATTAGTAAACAAAATCCTAAAATATAATGTATTTCATTGGTCAAATAATAAATAAGTCTAATGCATCTTCCAAACTTTCAAGCTCACCGGTAGACCGAAACAAAGGAACCATGTTCGTCATTATTTTCTGTATACAAGCCTGAGAGCAATGTCGACCAAGGATGATGTTATGAACTAACGCTTGTGGATCCGTATAGTCAACTTTTGCTTCCATTACCACTTCTCCAGTACCAATGCGATGCATTAATTTATACTTTTTTTCATTCTTACTTGAACCATCGATTTGACCTATAGAAACCTGAGTTAATGATTATATATATACAAAAATTTAAATAATCAAAATTAAATTTCCAATTAAGTGCCAATAATAATAATATCAATTTCATGAATATTTACCTTTGGAGAAAATTCAATAAATTTGACACTTTTGTTATCTCTCACCAAATTTTAGCCACTTGAATATTGTGTCTACAAAATTAACATAAAAAACATAAAGGTTCTCAACAAACATGAATACAAAAAAAAATTATTAAGTATTGAAATATGAAAATAAATGAATTTTAAAGGACATAAAACACTTGATTATTAATCACACAAAAATACAGAGAAGGCCACAAACATGTTCACTGTTATGTGATAATTCTTTTTTCCTTATTCCGAACCGTAAAGAAAGGGAAGCTAATTTGAGTTATTCCCAGCCCTGTCTCACTTTCTTTCATCAAATAACCATAAAACATAAATGTATACACAGAAACATATCAGCAAAAAAACTCAACTTCATCAATTTTAGAAAAAAAATCATATGAACAGACAAAATACGAAAGTCATTTATGCATGATTGCAGTATAACCAAATTGTCACAACATATTCAATAACAGAAGAGAATTATATACAATTGTTTCGACAGTAAAACAAGCGGCAGCTAACATAACAAAGTGTTTTCTTACTTGAATTATCATCAAAACAATAAGACAAAGAACACGACGAAAATGCATGCATGCCTACACTCGTACAACCAATCGAACAATCTTAATAGAGATCCAAACAGGATAAGAGAACAAGATAGACACAGGCGGGCACACAAAATGTGTATGTTGTATTGTATATATATATATATCCTCTCTATTATCGAAAACAGAGAAGTGTTAAAAGTAATATGCAGAACAAATGCAAAATCTAGCTAAAATATGATGTAATCTTGGTCAGACTAGTCAAAAATGGACAAATGTGGCGAGCAAACTAACCAAAACACAATCCCGATAAAAGAAAACAAAACATATTATAAATGGAAAAAAGGGTCCCGAAAAGGGCTTGTAATGGATAACCTGAAATAGACACCCGGTTTTCTTCTAGCAGCAAGAGTGGAAGTGGGATTCAATTTCTCAAGCCCATTTGCTAATTTCGTAAGTTTTGCTGAAAAGTTTGGAACCATATGGGAGATGAGTTGACAAACATTTAGCCAGCTAGCTAATATTCCACAGAGAAAAATTATATCCCAAAGAAAAAATAAAACCAAATACTATATGAAGACAAATGAAAATTTTACTCAGAATTCCTTTATATGATTTATATATAGGATTCAAAACATTTGCTATAGTTAATTAGTTACACTATTGGAAGACTATTTGCTCAAGAGCATGTAAGGTGAGGTCCATCCATTGGAAAATTGAATTATTAATTAAAAATATCAGACGGGTCATAATAAAATAAATAGATTGACCAATATAATATCTCATAATTATTTTATACAAATTTTGTCTATCTTTCCCTCCTGTTTCAACAAAATTAACCCTAAAATTAATCTTTGATAAAGTTGATGATTTAAGCATGATCCATTAGATTATCAATGCATTTAATCAATTGTTTATTTCCCAATAGGCCACAACTGTCAATGAGGCAATGAATCCAGCACGTATACGTACCAAAAATTTGATCCAGCCTTAGTTTTAGAGTAGACTTTTGAGGAGATAGACTTGTGCTCGATGACCTTGTCAATCAGCAAAGGCTGAAGTAAACGATCAAACATCCTCCAACTTGCCTGTAAATTGCACTGAAACTGCAAAAGAATTTGCACTACTATTACAATCTAAGAAAGCAACTTTGCTTGGTTAAGGGAAAAAAAAAAAAACAAACAAACAAACAAATGGCACGACTTACCACCCTCCCTGGCTTTGAAAACTACAATTTTTTTTTGTTGAAACTCTTCATTTTAATGTGCTGTTCGTTTGGCATTGCTTGTCATCCTTAGTACCTACTCTGCGTAGAGTTCGATTCCAAGTTCACTTCGAGAATGTTTATGCGTACAGGTAATTTGATATTAGCTTTATTTTCTTGTGCAGTTGAGGTTCTGAAATATAAAAAAGTCGAATAATTTCCCGACCATTGAAGTTGAAGATTACCTTATTAGAATGTATACAACCTTTTTGTCATATATGGTGGTGACAAATAAACTAACGTTACACATTATTAACTTAATTATCTAGTAATGCAATCTTGTTAAATAATATATATCAACTTAAATTTAAACCATATATATATCTGTTTAATTATTTTTATTTTTTGAGAATTTTATTTTTAGTTATTCAGATAAACCTAAAGACAAACAATTCCTATATATGAGTTTGGATAAAAAAATAATTAATCCTTAAATTCACAGAATTACATCACCTCCCCTTTAAGGTTCTGCGTTTCTCACTTTTAATTATCTACAAATGTTATAGAACATATATTAACATGACTACATGATCTCAGATAACCTGATTGTTGACCAAACCTTTAAACATAATTGAGGTTTAAAGGGAAAAATAAAAATCTTAATTATTTATTTGAAGAAATGTAAAACGAGCCAGACTGGACCAGCTTGAATTCCATTCAATTTACTCAGTTCCACCTGGTGATTCAAGATTTATTCTATATTTGGCCCAGCCCGTTAGTCTTGCAGGATGACGCAGGCAGACTAGCCCCACCCAGTATGGGTTATACAAATGGCCTAAATTTGGTCCACCCCGATCACTGTTTTTTATAGAGTGACTATGTTTCCACCGTTCACCCTTTTTTATACACACGACCAATTAATGGTTATGCACACGCTCAATTAATGGTTGTTTTTAATTGTACTAATACTCTTCAAGTATCTCAAAATTGCACTACATGGAAACTTTAACATTTATTGTACTAACATATCTTAAAAAATGTTGATCACCATTAAAATAAACTATTGATGAATCAAATATTATGAAAAGTCAAAACTACCCCTAGTATATATTTTATTATTGTATTTTTAATTATTATATTTTTTTGAAAAAAATTGTTATATATATTTATATAATAAAAATTAAGAAAAAAATCATATCATAATTATAATTATTTGCTCCTAAATTATAATTATGATTGATTTTCTATTAATTTTTATTATATAAATATATATAAATTTTTCAAAAAAAATAATAATTAAAAATAAAATAATAAAATATATACTAAGGGAATTTTTGACTTTCACAATAAATGGTTAATCAATAGTTAGTTTTAATGGTAGTCAACATTTTTTAGGGTATGTTAGTCCAATAAATGTTAAAGTTACTATTGAATACAATTTTGAGATACTTGAGGAATATTAATGTAATTAATCCTATAATTAAAAATCATTTAAAATAACCATTAATTGGGTGTAGGTATAACCATTAATTGAATGTGTATAAAAAGGGGTGTACATACAATATTTAAGGGGTTCGAACATTGACACTCTTTTTTATATCATAAATCGGAGGACGAATTCTGTGTCGTTGTACGCTTATCTAATCAAACACACAACAAAATATTGCTTTATAAATTTTTTTTATTGATCTCAAATATGTCATTGCATTAATTTTTTTTTTTTTTTGTAAGTAGTGAACCGAGAAATGATAAGTGTACATGCGGGTGTACCACTTTATACTTAATTCAACATTTTGGACAATTTTGTAATTGGTGATCAGGTTGTGTCATATTTGTAATTAGCCACTGGTGCCGCTGCGGCATTTGGAGCAACCAATGATTTGAAGGTAGTTATTGAAGCATTAGGCGACATTGAGGACAAGTTCTTCGATAAGGCATATGCATGTGCTAGTCTCGTCCTCATCCGGTTTGTTTGCACTGTAGTGTTATCAGTTCACTCATCCTATGCACTGCCTAGGAGAGTTTAAATGCATTTTCTTCTCCTGAGAGCACAAGTTCGTCGATTGTTTATTGTTTGAAGCATGTCTAAATCGTTTACTTCTTTTATTTTTTTTGCTTTGTCGAAGCAATTTTTGATTAAACGTGGGTTATTTTTGTTTGAATTGATTGATTGTCTACGTCATTCTTTGAGTGGAAGAGACATAAAAGCGTTTGATACCAACAATTTATTTTTGAGTATGAAAAGTATCGAAATTTGTTTTCTATTTAAGTATTTCGTTTTGTTTTTTTAGTATTGATACAGCTCGGCAGATAGCTGAGATCAAGCAGGATCAAACTCTAGTGGCACAGTCTGAAAAATAGTTGGGATCAAGTAAAATCAAACTCTGATTGTACAGTCCGAGAAATAGCTTTCAACAAGAGAAGGGGGTGGGAGGAGACCCACATATAGTGCAGGAGAGAGATGTAAAACCTATGAGAAAGTCATGTATGAGCAGTAGACCCACATGTAGTGGGGGAGAGAGGTATAAAACCTATGAAAAGGTCATGGATGAGCAGTGTTCTACGCTACTGCTCCAATCTATTTAAGTATTTATTTCGAAGTAATGTTGACATGACTGAAATAATTGGTTTTGGTAGTTATTTTTATTTTTATAGGCATTTACATGTTACACTTACAAAAGTGGGTGTCTAATAAGCATTCAAAAAATGCTCAAAGGTCCAAGTGAATAAGAAATCTGAGATATACAACTCACCCATTTTTCTAAGTTCACTCATTTTTGCATAGCAAAAGGTTGAATACTAAAATAACAATAATAATAATGATGTATAATGGCTCACACCTCTTATTTAGTTCAAACGCTATCCTAATATAGGAGAAATCTCCATATGTCATGATTTAAATGATTAAGACGTATATTTCAGTTACATTGAAAACCTTTTGGTTTTAAGACAATGGAGAAAGAAGGTACAAAATTAACAAAACAATTTTTTAGGGGTCTTTCATGTATAGGACATACAAGCATCCATGCAATTAGACAATGTCATATATATAAAAATTGATAAAATTTAAAAAACTAAAACATGGAGCATTAATATTCTAATGGATAAATGTATAGAAATTTAATCTATTCAGATCAAAAATCGATAATGATAAATTAATAGAATATGATTATCACAACAATATCTCATCTTACTTGGCATTATGTTTTATTTATTTTGAAAGAACATAGAGTGGGTTTTTTTTTTTTTTTTTTAAGTTAATTAATTAAGTTTTTATCAGCTTGTGTAAGTTTTATCTCTTCCCTCATGCCAAAGACTTAGAACTAATTAATCCATTGAGGTAAGACATTATATATGCGTTTTTGTATTCAATATATAATGTATAGATGCAATACAACACCATTTTTCTTAGAGAGATATTACTTAATCTCTATATTTTGTTCAAAATTTATTCTAAATAATATGATGATGAGGATGCAGAGATTGGGAGTTAGGAAAGGGAATAAAAAAAGACTAAGATGAGAGAAATAGAACAGAGAATTTGAGAGATAAGGAAATGGATAAAAATAACGAAATGAGAGACATCACAATCTACCTTTCTTCCTTCTCTTTAATTGCTTTTATATGTTATGCTCTTCAAAATACAAGAGACTCACAACTATAAACTAACTAATAGAATTCAGTTACAAATTCAGCTATAGCTTCAGTTATAACCAAAATTCCTCTAAACAACAATTGCTAATTAGCATATATACTAGGTTTCTTTATTTCCCTTCTTCCCATGCCTTGAACCAATGAAGTCTTCTCACATTCTTCTGCATACCTATCTCCAGCTCATGCCTCTAACATATCAATACCTCCCTATTCCAACCAATGAAGTCTTCTCACATTCTTCTGCATACCTATCTCCAGCTCATGCCTCTAACATATCAATACCTCCCTATTCCACCTCAGCCTTGTCCTCAAGGTTGAAATCAGAATAACTTGTCTTGAAAAAGCTCAAATCCTCCTATCTAGCTAAAATAGTAGGAATATCCTTCCACTTAATCAAAAGTTGTTCCACATTTTGGTCTCATCATTGCACAACTCGCCTTAATAAACCATCTTAGGCTTCAAATTAAATTGGATGAATAGCAATCATATCACACAACAAAAGCAACAGCTCTACTGTAGCATCACCATGGAATTTTTTTTAACAAAGAAACATAGAAAACATCGTAAATTCTAATGTTATTTGGCAACTCCAGCTTGTACGCTACCTATCCAATACATTTGAGAACCTTGTATGGACCAAAATAATGTTTGGCTAGCTTCTCGAATGATTTCCCAACCACAGTTATTTGTGTATATAGCTACAACATTATCAACACCAAATCTCCCACATTAAACTGAATCTCCCTTTTATGCTTGCCTTTTTTTTTTTTTTTAATCATTGTAGCTTGAGCTTTGAGTGAATTTGTCTTAAGCTGTAATAACAAATCTTGTTTGTCAATTAGCATCTAATTCACTACTTCCACCTTAGCTGTAGTTAGTATATAATCCAAAAGTGATAGTGGATCTCTCCATAAACTACTTTGAATAACGTCATTCTATTGTGTTGTATGAAAACTCAGCCTAATGTTAGAATTATAAAGCCTGAAAGAATTTGGATTTCTGATAGAATTTGGATTCAAAATGGAGTCAAATTTTGTTTGATGCATAAGTAGGTCAAACGAAGTTTATTTTACTCAAACAAGGTATCGTTGGAAAACTTATTTCGATATAAATCCAACGCTTCAAAAATTGCAGCAAATAGAGCTCTCACATGCCCTAATAAGGTTCGGTGGTCAGTTTTATACAGATTTATCGAATTCATTTTCTTTTAAGTTTTTCGAGTCCGAACTAGTTATAGATTGTTCCTATACTATAAATACACATATAAAATATTTCATAATAGAGATGTATGATGTATTAAGGGGTCTCTAAGGGTTTTAGATTTAGATTGACAAGTTTAAGAATGTAAGAGAGATTCGTAATTCAGAGCGAAAGAGACAGAGACTTGAGTTTGTAATCATCAATTTGATAGTGGAATAAGTGCTGACGTACTTTGTAGACGTAGAAAATTTTTTGAACCATATAAAACTTTTATGTCTATTTTATTTTCTATTTTTTGTGGTGTGCGCTTGATTGTGCTTTGCCACTTTTTGTTTTTTTTCTTCTTTCTTTCTGGGTTTATCTCCTAACAACTGGTATCAATGACAAGCTTGTTAGTGGTTGGTTTTGTCAGTTTAGGTGGAAGATCATAGGCTCAGATAAGGATCATTACAAGGTTGAGAAGTTTAATCGGTTGAATTTCAGTTTCTAAAAGATGTAGATAAATGATTACCTATATCAAAAAGACTTATACTTGCCACTCAAAGAAAAGTCGGTAGACGTGAAAGATGAAGATTGGAAAGTGTTAGATCACAAAGCCCTAGGTGCGATTCGATTGAGTCTATCAAGATTAGTAACCTTTAATGTGAAAAATCAAGACACGACGGCGTCTCTCATGAAAGCCTTAGCAAATCTCTATGAACAACCTTCTGGGGCAAACGAGGTACATCTAATAAAGAAACTCTTTTCTCTTTGAATGTAAAAAAACGAAAACTTCAAGGAGCATTTGAATACGTTTAATAAGATTATGAATTAGCCAACGTCCGTAAAGATCGAGTTTGATGATGAAGTACAAGCCTTACTCATTCTCGATCAAATACCTGAAAGTTGGAAGGATACAGTCCAGTTAATCAGCAGTGCATTTGGGACAGAAAAATTGAGGTTTTCAAAAGTTGTGGATATGATCATGATTAAAGAGATTCATAGGCATGAAGATGAGTTCTATAATTGAAATTTAACCTTAAATATAGACAAGAGAGGAAGAAGAAACACTAAAGGTGTGCAGCGTGGTAGGTCTAAATCTAAGAATCGTCAGAACAATCCATAAGGTGGTAAAAAAGACATATTGTGTAGGAATTACCATAAGACGGGGCATTACTGATCAGAATGTAAAGCTTTAAAGAAAGAAAGTGATGGTCAGACTAGTGCTTATTATGTTTCAAAATTTTCAGATGATGCTTTAATTTGCTCTTTAAAGGAAAATACTGAATCATGGATATTGGACTCAAGAGCATCATTTCATGCTATCTGTAGGAAGGAATTATTTGAAGAATATGTAGCAAGCAAACTAGGTAAGATTTATCTTGGTGATGAAAATGCATGTGACATTATGGGTAAAGGAAAGGTGAAGATCAACCTGAATGGATATGTTTGGAAATTGGATAATGTGAGACATGTACCAAATTTAAAGAAAAATCTTATTGTAATTGAATAGTTGGATACAGATGGTTATGTTACAATATTTTCAGGAGATGCCTAAAAGATTTCGGAGGGAGTTATAACTATCGCTAGAGAAAAGAAGATTGGAACTCTTTACATAACCATAGATGGACGTGATTTATTTGCTGCAGTTGAAAGTAGAGATGATCTCAACCTATGACATTAGAGGCTTGGGCATATGAGTGCTAAGGCACTGCAAGTCACACATTCGAATGATAAGTTGCCAAATTTGAAATCGATTGACCTAGACATGTGTGAAAGTTACATTTTTGGAAAGTATGGTGAGCTATAAGAAAACCAAGAGAACTCTAAAGGCAATGAAATTGGAGTTAGTTTACGTAGATTTTTATGGACTTACATCAGTTTCTTCAGTTGGTGAAAAATATTATTTCATCATTTTCATAGTTAATCATTTAAGAAAGGTTTGAGTTTAGTTTTTGAGGCAGAAATCTAAGGTATTTAATGCCTTCAAGAAGTGGAAGGCAATAATTGAGAGCGAAATTAGTTTGAAGATCAAGAAGTTGTGATCAAATAATGGTGGTGAATATGAAGATTCTGAGTTCAAGAAGTTTTGCTTCAAGAATAGGATTCGTCTCGAGAGGATCGTGCATGGTACTCCACATCAGAATAGTGTTGCAGAATGTAAAAACTGAACATTGACTGAGAGAGCCAAAAGCATGAGACTACACACTGGTTTGCCAAAGCAGTTTTAGGCAAAAGTAGTCAATACAGCAGTTTTTTTGATCAATTGTGGTCCATCGATACCCTTAGATTTTAAACTATCCGAAGAAATTTGGAGTGATCAGGAGATAAAACTTTCTCATACTAGAGTTTTTAGTTGTGTAGCATATGTCTATGTTAGTGATAATGCTAGAAACAAACTTGACCCAAAATCTATTAAATATATTTTTATTGGCTATGAGGATGATGAATTTGGGTACAAGTTTTGGGATAAAAATAGCAGAAAGATGATTAGAAGCAGGGATGTCATCTTTAACGAGAAAGTTATGTATAAAGATTTGATAAGAAATCTATAGAGTCTTCTAATGGGAGGATATCTGAACCTAAATATTTTAATCATTATGATGTGCCTGTTTACAAGAATCATATGTTAGACACAAAATCAGAAGTCAAGGAGACTATAAAAAAAGAACCAATCATTACGTTAAATTCAACGTCTGGAGGTGTAGACTCAAAACCACCAGAAAATAGAGTTGCAGATTTATACTCTGATGAGTCAAAAGATCCAACAAATGCACTGCAAAGGTCTAAGAGTTGTCAAATACCAAACAAGAAGTATAACTTGAACTATCTACTACTGATTGATGATAGGGAGCCTGAATGCTATGTTGAGGTATGTCAAGTAGATGATTCTAGCAAGTGGGAGATAGCAATGAAGGATGAGATAAAGTCTTTGAATTCAAACCATACATGGGAGTTGATAGAGCTACCAAAGGGTAAGAAAGCACTCTAGAATAAATAGATCTTCAGAATTAAGAAAGAACATGATGACTCTAAGAGGTATAAGGTTAGATTGGTGGTTAAGGGTTTTCAACAAAAAGAAGACATTGACTATATAGAGATATTTTTCCCTATTGTGAAATTGAACACAATTCAGTCAGTTTTGAATATTGTGACGGCAGAAGATTTATATCTAGAGCAATTAAATATAAAGACCACTTTTCTACATGGTGATCTAGAGGAGGAGATATACATGATGCAATCAAAAGGTTTCATGGAAAAAGGAAAAGAAAATTTGGTATGTAGATTGACTAAAAGCTTGTATGGCCTCAAACAAGCTCCTCGTCAATGACACAAGAAATTTGATAGCTTTATGCAAAAGAAAGGATACTTGAGATGCATTGCTGATCATTGTTGTTACTTCAAGAAGGTTGGTATCAGTTACATTATCTTATTACTCTATGCTGATGACATGTTAGTAGTTGGAGCAGATTTGGAAGAAATAAAAAAGTTGAAGAAAAAATTGTCTAGTAAGTTTAAGATGAAGGATTTGGGGGCAGCAAAGCAGATTCTTAGAATGAGAATTAATAGAGATTAGAAAAGAAGTACATTGCAATTGTCTCAGGTAGAGTACATTTGCAAGATTTTTCAGCGTTTTAGCATAAATGATGCTAAACCAGTCAAAATTCTCATAGCCAGTCACTTTAAACTTCCAAGGATTAGTGTCCAGATATAGATGAAGAAAATGTGTATATGGATAAAGTTCTATATACATCTGCAGTTGGAAGCTTAATGTATGCTATTGTTTGCATGAGGCCAGATATTGCTCATGCAGTGGGAGTAGTTAGTAGATTTATGTCTAATCCAGGTAAGCAGCATTCGAAGGCAGTTAAATAGATTTCGAGGTATCTACAAGGTACAACAAAAAAATGTTTATATTTCAAAATGGGTGATTTGAAGCTAAAAGGACATGTTGATGCTGACTTTCCTGGAGAGGTGGATCATAGGAGCAGCATTAGAGGTTATGTTTTTACTTGAGGTGCCACAACCATTAGTTGAGTTTCTCAGTTACAGAAGATTGTGACTTTGTCTACGATTAAGATAGAGTATATAGCTGTTACAGAATAAAGCAAAGAACTGATTTGGTTACAAGGTTTGTTAGCAAAATTAGGGTTTAAACAAGTATTGAACGTGTTGTACAGTGATAGTCAAAGTGCAATACACTTAGCTAAGAATTCAACATTTCATTCAAGAACCATGCATATAGGTTTGAGATATCACTTTATTCATACTTTGTTGGATGAAGGTGTATTGACACTTCTGAACATTCTTAGGATTAAGAATCCAGCTGACATGTTGACTAAGCTAGTGACTATCGAGAAACTGGAGCTGTGTTCAGCTTCAGTTAGTCTTCAAGGTTAAAGCAAAGGAAGTAGAGTGCACCATTTTCACTAATCGAAAGAGTTGATGACTGAATGTGTTTCAATCTTCAAGTGAGAGATTGTTATAATTATGAAGCCTAAAAAAATTTGGATTCCTAAAAGAATTTGGATTCAAAATTGAGTCAAATTTTGTTTGATGTGTAAGTAGGTCAAACGAAATCTATTACTTAAATAAGGTATCGTTGGAAAGCTTATTTTACAAATCCAACGCTTCAAAAATTGTAGCAAACGGAGCTCTTACACACCCTCACAAGCCCTAACAAGGTTCGGTAGTTAGTTTTACACAGATTTTTCGAATCCGTTTTCTTTTAAGTTTTTAGAGTCCGAACCAGTTATGGATTATTCCTATACTATAAATACACATGTAAAACATTTCATAGTAGAGATGTATGATGTATTAAGGGGTCTTTAAGAGTTTTAGACTTAAATTGACAAGTTTAGAAAGATGAAAGAGATTTGTGAAAGTGAGAGTAAGAGTGAGATTCGTGATTAAGAGTGAGAGAGATAGAGGCTTGAGTTTGTAATCATCAATTTGATAGTGGAAAAAGTACTGGTGTATCTGTGGACATAAGGAATTTCTTGAACCACATAAAACTCTTGTGTCTCTTTTATTTTTTGTTTTTTGTGGTGTATGGTTGATTGTGCTTTGCACCTTTTTCTTTTTCTTCTTTCTGGGTTTATCTCTTGACACCCAATACAAGATTTTTGACTAACTCCTTGGTCACTGTACCACAAAGCACCTTAGGTATTATTCTAAAACTCTATTGGCCACTTCAAATGGGCCATCAGTCTGTGGATGGTATGTAGTACTCCATTTTAATAACGTTCCACTCAAAGTAAACAACTCACATAAGAACCTGCTCATGAACACAACATCACAATTTGACACAATCGAACGTGTCATACCATGCAACTTATATACCATTTGAGCAAAAAATTCAACAACCTTAGACGCTGAATAAGTCTTTGATAAAAGGCCAAAATGTGCTTGTTTATATAACCTAGACCATCAAACACTACTACAAAATTGATTAAAGACATCAATAGCAATATATTGGTTTTGCCAAAACCGATATAAAAAATAAAAATAAAAACATCGGTTAGTTTAAAACCGATGTCTGAAATCATCATGATTTTAGCATATTGGTTAATTAATAAAATCAATGTATTGCATTTTTGTTTTCTACATCTACTTAATAAAACTGATGTCTTTATATTAATATTACTTTTTTAAATATTAATAATTTAATGACAAAATAATTTCTTTTATAATGTATATATGTATAAGACTTATTTCTAAAATCTCTTTAAAAAAATAAAATTATATAATCAATTACTCAACACATCAATAGAATGTTATACATACACACACACACACACACATATAGAAAGTGGTAAAATGCTTGCTACATTAAAATGTCTTTCTATTAGTTAAAGTAATCTAAATTAATTACCTTATTAAAGTTGATTAGTAGAGTTAATTCAATTTGTTAGGATAAACTTTTTTTTTATTTTAATAAAAATTAAAATACTTTTTAGATATTATCAACTAAATTTTAATTTAACAATTAGAGATATATTAATAATTGTTTAAGATAAAAAAAAAAAAATTATGTTGAAAAAGTAAATTATTATTATTATTATTATTTTTTACTTTGAAAAAGTAAATTAATTTACTAGTAACTAACGTGTAATACAAAATTATGGAAAAATATTTAAAGAAAAAAAAATGGAGTGAAATGAGCAAATTGAAATCGCCAAAAAAGTGGCAGTTGCAGCTCTTAATAGTTTCAACTTATCCAAATGAGGGTAGAAGTGAAAATAGGTGACATTTTAAGCTTGGCAAATAATAGGTCACTGCTTTTTTCATTTTCGCACCTCCACAGAACACTGAGTTACTGCTTATTTCATTTGCACACCTTCACAAAATGTCAGTACTTATTATCAAACAAGCATTTATCAAGCCCATAGAGGAAACAAACATTTGTAGTTTGTCACTGCTTTGTGTCAGCTTGAAAAAAGGTTAGTTTGTCATTACTTTCTCCCCTTTTAAGTTTGGACTCATTTACTATTGTGATTGTTGGTGGAGACCAAATATTCTATTGAAATATTAAAGTAGTATTGTTTACACTAATTGTCTGAAAATTTTATGCAATTTCTTTAAAGTTATTGAATTGTTGTACAGGTCTTTGACTGAGATGTGTTTGATATTTGTTAAAACAAATTCCTTAGCATATGCTAAACTGAATACTTTTCATATTTTAACTTGTTGAAATAAATCATTCTAGAGTATGATCTTTGTTAAGATAATGAGAAAATTTAGAAATGTTTGTTTGCTAATAGCTTTAAGTTTTGCAATAAGTATGGTCTCTGTTTAAGTTAATATGTTGTTAGATTCTTAGACTTCACATTTTGTTATTGTACTTTTAGGATGGATAAATCTTGGATGTCTAAAGATAGATTATCATAAGATTATGTGCATGGTGTTGAAAACTTCTTGAAGTTTGCAACATCTCATTATTATAATGCAAATGTCTTTCGTTGTCCATACTTAAAGTGTGGGAATTTAAACACTAATACTATTAGAGATATAAGAGACCACTTGTTTTTAAATGGCATTGGTCAAAGCTATTATAAATGGATTTGGCATGGGGAACCATTGAAACCTATAGTAAATTCACCTGACATTCAATCATCACAAGTTGAAACATGTGATGATGATGATATCATTGGCAATGTTATGGAGATGGTACATGCTGATGAAAAATATGGTTCTAATGATTCTCAATATTTTAAAAAATTATTAGAGGATGCAGAAAAACCATTGTATCTTAGTTGTACCAAATTTACAAAGTTATCTGACTTGGTCAAATTTTACAACTTGAAGGCAAAATATAGGTATTATGACAAAAGTTTCTCATAATTTTTTAGTATGATTTCAGATATGTTACCAATAGGGAATGAATAACCATCGTCTATATATGAGGCAAAGAAGATGTTAAATGCTTTGGGTATGGAATATGAAAAAATTCATGCATGTCCTCAAGACTGCATTTTATATCGAAAGCAATATCAAGATGCAATAAGATATCCAAAATGCAAACTCTTGAGATGGAAAGTTAATAAAAATTCATCTCAAATTTAGAATGGGTTGCTTGCAAAAGTTTTGTGGCATTTTTCATCTATCCCGAGGTTCAAAAGAATGTTTCAGAATGAAAATATTACAAAAGCTTTGACATGGCATGCCAATGAGAGAGACAGATGGAATGATGTGTCACCCCTCATAGTCTTCTTTATGGAAGTTAATTGACCACACATGGTTGGAATTTGCTGGTGACCTACGAAACCTTAGACTAACACTTGTCGCCGATGGTATTAATCCGTATAAAACTCTCAACAGTAGGTATAGTTGCTAGCCTTTCATGATGGTAACTTATAACCTACTTGGTTGTGTATGAAGAGAAAACTTATAATGCTAACGTTACTTATTTTCAAACCCAAACAACCGGGTAATGATATTGATATATATGTAGAGCCATTCATTAATGATTTGAAGATCTTATAGGAGGATGGTGTTGAAGCATATGATGCATACAAAAAGAAGAATTTTAACTTGAAAGGTGTATTATTATGGATCATAAATGACTTTCCTGCTTATAGTAATTTATCTGGTCAATATGTGAAGGGATATTATGCTTGTCCAATATGTAGTGAAAATATGAATTCCTGTTGGTTGAAGCATGGGAAGAAAATGGCCTTTATGGGTTACAGAAGATTTTTACCACAACATCATTAATTTCAAAAGCAGAAAAAGTCATTTAATGGAAAAGAAAATTATTCAAAACCTAAGCCACTCATTGGTGAAGAAATCTTAAAAAAAAAAAGGTTGAGAGATTAAGCTTTTTTATAGGAAAGGAAAAAAAAAAGAAAAAAATCTGAAACTTCTGAATTCACTTCAAAAGTCAGTTGGAAAAAAAAAATCATTTTTTTTTTCTTTAGCTTGAATATTGGAAATCCTTGTACGTCAGACATGTATTAGATGTTATGCATATAGAAAAAAATATTTGTGACAGTATAATTAGCACATTGCTAAACATTTCAAGTAAAACAAAGAATGGGTTGGCAGCTCGTTTAGATCTGAAAGAGTTAGGTTTGAGGGATGATTTGGTACCTAATATGAGATGACAACGGACATATTTACCTTCAGCTTATTATTCATTGTCCGAAATTGAAAAACAAAGATTTTGTAAGACATTGTTTGATCTCAAGACTCCAGAAGGTTACTTATCAAATTTCCGAAATATTGTTTTGATGCAAGAAAGTAAACTTCTTGGTCTTAAATCCCATGATTGTCATATATTGATGCAACAATTGTTGCCATTGGCCATTAAATCTATGTTGCCTTAGCAAGTGAGGCACGCAATTACAAGAATTTTTTTTTTCAATGCTCTATGCAAGAAAGTTATTGATGTTACAAAATTGGATGATATCCAATTCGATCTTGTATATTTTGAAAAATACTTTCATCCTTCATTTTTGATATGATGATATATCTAACATTTCATCTTATTTGAGAGGTTTGATAGTGCGGGCCTGTTTATTTACATTGGATGTATCCATTTGAACATTTCGTGAAAGTTTTAAAAAGTTATGTTCGAAATTGTAACCATTCAGAGGGGTGTATTATAGAGTGCTGTATAGCTGAAGAAGCTATCGAGTTTTGTACGGAGTATTTATCAGATGTTGATTTAATTGGAATCCCATCTTATAGAAATTATGGTGCAAAAAATATTGGTAAGCCATTACCTAGTGGGTGGGTAGAAAAAATAGACCATAAGTAATGGGAGCAAGCCTATCGTTATGTTCTAGAGAACATGCTTGAAGTCCAACCTATATCAAGTAAGCATAACAGCTCTAATCTATAAACTTTTCTTTTTAATTGTTTACCTATAATAGACCACAACTTAATTAGTAGTTACATAATCTAAATTTTCTTTTGTTAGTGAGCATATAAAACAGTTGAAATTGGAAAATCCAAGTAAAGCAAGAAGACAAAAATGGTTGCAAGATGAACATAATTGTATATTTATTTATTGGCTTCATGAAAGAGTAAGTTCTAATCACTTCTCTAATTCTTTTGAAAAAAAAAAGAAAAGAAAAGAAAATTCATTAGTTTAAGTGATTTTCTTTGTCTTTAAAAATCTTTTACAAATATCATTATTATTATTTCTTAATATATTCATTTCTACATGAACTCAAACACCCGAATAATGAAGTCTCAGAGAATTTGAGATGGATAGCTTATGGATCAAGTCTTGAAGTAATGAAATATTCTGATTATGACATCAACAATCAATGCTATTGCACAAAAAATTGGAGATATGTTTAAAGTACACAACAATAGTGGGGTGATGTTAGTTGCTAAAACAATGCAACTTGCAAGTTATCGGAACAACCACCCAATGATTACTGATTTGTGCATTTATGGGATTATCCAAGAGATATGAGATTTAGATTACAATAAGTTTAGGATTCCAATATTTTTGTGTCGTTGGGTTGATAGTAATGGTGGTGTGAAGGTGGATGACTTGGGTTATACCTTAGTTGATCTTAAAAGAATTGGTCACCAATCTGATTCTTTTATTTTGACTTCCTAAGCAAAATAGATTTTTTTTCATAGAAGACCAATTTGATTGTCGATGGTCAGTGGTTCAAACAAGATCCACTAGGGATGATGGTTCTAATGATGATTTACTTTGTGATGTCATGGAACATGACAATTTCAATAATTCAATGCCAGATTTTGTGGTTGATGTTATGGGTAAGGATGAACTAACCTATATTCACTCTGATTGTGATGGAATTTGGATTGAAAACTCATTATGATTGCAAGTTGTATGATTTAACTTATGCATGTGTTTTATTAAATTATCATGCTATTAAATATGTGTATTGACTTATATAAATTTAATGTATTTGATAAAATCTTACTATTTTTTTTAAGTCTTACTAACATTGTTCTTCTCTTTCTTAGTAGGGTCATGGATTCTCCACATGCTTTTGATCAGGATGATGTAAGCCAATTGTTATTACATCCTCTTATAAGAAAATGTAAAGGAATGAAAAAAAATACTACAAAAATTGATCACCAAGAACAAGCAGGTTCTTCACAAATAGATCCTCCTAACAAAAAAAGCAAAGTAGTGCCAATGAATTCTTCAACTGTTGATGATCAAGAATATGCACAACAATCACAATTGCATTCTCCTAAAAAGAAACACAATGAAGAGGTCATACAATATTGAAAAAAGTAACAAAAGCAAGAAGTAATGGATAAAAGATAGTTTGTCCAGTTCAACAAGAAAGGGGTACCATATAAGCAAAATAGAAAGACATTTATGAGTTATATTAGTGTTTTGGCTAGGTCAATGGTCCCAATTGACATTAAAAGTTGATATAAAGTGCCAAAAGATTTGAAAAACAATAGTTGGGAATGTATTTTCGTATGTTTACAACTATACTTGAGTTCTTAAATAATATTTTGATTATGTAAAGTTACTTAAGTCATCATTATTTTTTTGTTTTCATTCCTTTATTTTACAGGAGGTTTTTGAAATTGATGGATGCCACAAGAAAAAAAAGTTATTATCTGCATCAACAAGATGGAGAGGTTTCAAGACCTTTCTCACAAAAAAATATATCATTATTCACATTGGATGTCTAGAAAACCTTAAGGATTCGTCGGAGGCATGCAACTTCATCGAGTTATCTCATTGGGATACATTTGTCAAGCATAGAGTGTTAAAAGAATTTTTAGTAAGTTTGTATATAATATGACAGTATGATATACTTTAGTTATTTGCCAACATGTTACTAATTGTTTTTGCCTATTTCCTATAGAAATTAAGGAATGATCAAATGGATAGGCAGTCGCATAATAAGTATTCTCATCGACTATCATGTAGCGGATATGTAGACTTAGAGGAAGAATTAGTAAGTATTCTTTTTCAATGTTGTTATTATATTTAAATAATTTGATTCAATATTATCTTTATATATTTTCTTTTATTGTTATAGAAACAAGATTATGGAACAAGTGAAGACTTTGATCAGCGTATGTTATGGATGGCTGCACGTGAGAATGCAAATGGAGAATATGAAGAAGAAAAGTTGTTGTCTTTTGTAAACAAAATCGTAAGTAAGAAAGTAATATTGATAATTTATTATCATATAAACATTAACCCAATATTTTATATTGTTATTATTATCATAAAAAGAAATAAGAAAAAAGGTTAAAATGGGTAAAATTTCTATTGATGATGACAAAGACATTTTATCTATAGCCTTTGGGACACCTGAACATTATGTACGTGTTAGGGGGGTTGGCCAATTTATCACACTATGTAGGTATTTCAATCTACCAAGACGTTAGCATCATAAAGAAAGACAAGATGAAAGGGTTCAAGAATTAGAAAACTTGGTGTTGCAACAAAACCAACTGTTTCAAGAACAAAATAAATTGTTTCAGCAGCAAATTGAGAAATTACAAAGTGAAATAATGACAATGAAAGCCAACCCCACAACACTGAATTCCGATCATGGTAGCTGTAGTGTAGATATGAAGGTGCGTTATTGTTTTAAGATATCTATTTATTTTAATGATTCATAATTAAATCTAATATGTATTTAAATTATAACATATAGTTGAAGGGCAAATATTATTTGTAAGCTTGTGATTGGATCAAAAATCACTGTGGTAGCACTTAGCATAATTATGCGAATAGATGATTCAAATGCTACGTTACATGATATGCCTTTGAATGAAATGTACGAGTGTCTATCAATGTAGCTATTAATTAAAGGATCAACTCTTCTACCATTTCCTATTCATGATGAACTCTTAACAGTTACCCAAGCTATTAGATCATTTGTCGCTTAGCCAAGAGAGTTTATTATTTTTTTCTATTGATGAGGTTAGTATCTATATTCTTATTACCATAATTTTTTTATTTTATTATTTAGTTTTATCTAGTGCAACATGGATCTTTCAATCATTTTTTATTTTACTTTGATTCATGGTAACTATAATTTATATATATTGATAGGTTAATTTAATAGAATTACTTGAATGTTAGGGATCTCCTAAGAAAGTGAGTAAGGACAACAAGTTGAAGCAATCAGTAGCATAAGTTGAAGTCAATCACTCATAGCATCAATACCAAACTTGTATCGATGACCTACATAGATATGCAATTAGGGCTATGTTGCCCAATGTTCCAATTGAAATACCAATTGAGAATGAGTTATTTGGACATGACTTCACTGTTTATCTTTTTCAAGATGATTTGATACAATTTTGCACAATGAAAATGATATCAATACAATGCATTGTGTTTTATATGAGATGAGATTAGATTAACTTCATATGTATTATATATAATTGAATGTTATGTATGGTATAACAAATATTATTTTCATTTTCATATGTTCTATATGAAGGGAAAAAAACAACAATTATTTTTGTTATAAATAAGAATTTGCGGAACACTAAGTTTTAAATTTTTTTTAAAAACTCAAGAACCCTAGGTCTATAAAAAAATGAAATAAAATAATGTAAAGAAATAAAATCATATTTTTATCTTATATATTGATATCTATGGATTGCTTACCATCTAGCTTTTCTTGATATATCTCTACACCAAGAAACAAGTGAGTGGGCACAATTATATAGAATTGTGCTCACTTTCTATTGATTTCTTTTCTAAAAAAAATGAACAATATTTGTAAGAGGTGAGTAATGATTTTCGTTATACAGAGAAGAAAGATATAGATTCTTATTCTCTGTATTATGTTGTAGAAAATATATTTTTGTTTTGTTTTAAATAACGTACAACAAAACTAAAAATAACTTCTATTTCAAAAAGAATACTATTTCTTTTCTATTTATAGACAACCACTTAGAGTTTAAATTAATCAAAATTAATATTAAACCTCATGTTTATTAAAATTAAACTTTTACCCAATATAACATAATTAATTCAAAATTAATTCATGTTATATTTTGAAATTAAACTTGTGACCTCTAATTAATTTATAATTAATTTATACGCGGTCAGTATTGAGAATTGAATTCAAAATCTCTTCTAAATTAATTAAATAATTATTAATTATTAATTAAATAATTTGAATAATCAATATTATTCAAATACCAACTGAACATAAATTTTGCTACTTACATAACAATTATAATTGGACTGTCCTATTGCAATATTCTATATACACGTTTCTTATAGTGAAATGAGATATTAAGGGGACCCAATGGACCTATAGTTTTGAGCTCCAATAATATTGAAATTATTAATTAAACTCTTTAATTAATAATTCACTATTATTAATCTTAGAGTTATTCCACTAAAAACCTAAGATTGCGCTCTCAAAACTATATATGTTTTTATACAATCTGAAATTTTCAGTATCCATTGATTTAATCACTATATATGATTTGACCATCCATAAATAGTTCATAATTAGAGTTAGATCAAAATATCCGTTTTATTCCTCTAATTATTTTTTGATCCTTAAGTATCATTGATTCTCTAATGAACAATATATCTATAATAACTTATGAATTTATCTTTCCATTTATATATGAATGGAAAGTTTAGTGCTCTTATTATTCAAAACTTGAATCAGCTCTTATGGTTCTCTACTTCTTGCAAGAAAGAGTGGATTCCAATATTGTGTAAAATGTTCTCAGCTACTTACTAAATCATATCTCCAAAGTATGAAGTTATTAACCAGACATCTACACCGATCTCACTCATGTAAATTAAAGAATATAACTCAACAAGTAGAAGTCCATAATATATTCAGGATTAAGATCAATTCATATATAATTATCTAATTGATAAATATAAATCTCTAAGTTTAACGGATATTAATAAGAGACTTATATTTATTGTGGTCCAGTCCTATATAATCTTTATTATATAAGGTACCTCCATTTTCATGTCACTATATGAATAGTCTCAGATAAAACTATTGTACCGAATACAAAATTGACCGTAACTGTAGATTTACCACAAATAAAGTATCCCACTTTGTTTGCTTTCTACGGACTCTTTAGATTACTTATCTCAAACTAAATCCACTTGCATATAACATTTATATATTTAGTTTGAAATTACATCAATAATCAAGAATGTTTCTAATGATATATACAATTTTTGTAAAATATATAAATTGAATAAAATGAATACTTTATTATTTATAAAACCGTTTACATTATTACAAACTCTTATGACACAAAACCCAACACTATATATATGAATGTAGGTACCTTTATCAGATGATGAAAGATCGAAAGTTGATTGACCTATATGTTTTTGTTGATCCAAATGTTATTGCTTCAAACATTAGCACTATTGATGATAGAGTGTGTAAGTTGGCTAAAAGATTGGAGAATGCAATACCAGGTCAAATTTTTTTGGCTCCTTTAATATGTAGTTCAATGCATCTTTATTGTTATTTTTATCATTTTTAGTAATATAAGTAACAAGATTACTCTCTTGAATTGATCTAGAGCTTATTGGATGTTAGTTATTTTCGATCCACATAATAATATTGTGCCTTTTTGGATTCGTTACAAAAAGGCATCCCTCCGGATCTTAAGAATATAAATATTGTGTAAGTAATTACCTTTTGTTTTTATTTTTTATATATTTGGTCTGTTACTTGCTAAACTTATACGTATTTGAATTTTTTTTCTCCTTTTTTGTTTATAAAGTGCTTTTAGAATGTTTGTTGCTCATTCGAAAAAGGTTGTTCGGAGTTCTTCTTATTTTAAGATTTTAAAGGTAACCATATAATTAAATTATCTAATTTATTATTGTTATGCACATCAAATTTTATTTGAAGATTTACAAATTGTCTTATAAATGTGATTATATATTTTATTTATAGTGTCCTCAACAATTCGGGAATTCTGAATATGGCTACTATATTATGAATTATATGTGAGATATCATCATTGATACTTACAAATCTATTCCAATGAAGGTGCGAATATATAAACGTAATTTTGTATGTATTCACATTTTTCTATCATGATATTAATAATTCTTATAAATGCTTTCTATATAGATAGCAGAGAAGAAGGAATACAATCAAGAGGACATAGATTTTGTGTGGAGTGAATGGGTTCAGTCCATTGATGAACTTTTATAAATTTATGTACGTAGTTAATTTTATGTTAATTTTGATTAGAAGTATACTTTGAAATACTTGTATTAGAAATTGCTCATTTTTAGAAGTATACTTTTGGGTACTTGCTTGGCATATGACTTTTGAATGTACAAGTACATATATATTTGTATATGCTCGGAATTATATATTACTAATTTTGTTGTTGGACACTTATTATTGATCTATTGAAGAAAAACCATATATATTGTTATTAAATTACTTTAAATTTTGGAATGTTTGTGATTATTGCGTGATATATATTTAGGTACATGAAGAACCAAGCTCTGATATATAAAAATTTACAAATTAAAAAATTAAAAAATTAAAAAAATAATAATAAAAAATGAAGAAACAAATCGGTTTTAGTAAGAAACTGTTTATTTATTTTTTTCTTAAATACATCGGTTTTTTTATTAAAAGCGATGTCTATTAACTAATAAAAAATATCTGTTTTACATTTAACTGATGTGGTATTTTTCGTATATACATTGGTTAATAACCGATGTTGTATTAAATTTTTTCAACATCACTCAAATAGACAATAGTTTTGAAATTAATGAAAATCGATGTTAAGCATGTAAAAAAACCGATTTCTTTAATTAAACTGTTTTGTAGTAGTGAAAATAGATGAGTACCCATATGATGTAGGTAAGCCAGTTATAAAGTCCATAGTCTTGTCTTTTCATACTTTTTCAGGTACTGGTAATGGCTGCAACAACCATCTAGGAGACTGAGTATGGTACTTAGTTTGCTGATAGATTACACAACGCTGCACATACTGTTTCATACCTTTCCATACAAAGGCAGTCGAAACTCTTGTTGTTGTCCTCTGGATTCCACCACCATGTCCTCTAGCCAAATAAATGTGTGTCTCGTTCAAGATCTATTGTACCAACGGAGAGGAAGAATCCAACAACAACTTTCCTTTAAAAAAAAAAAGAATCCCATCGCGTACCTCATAGTCAGAAAACTTTGTTAGATCACTACTCATAGCTACATATACGTTCTAAAAAATTTCAGAATTGATATTTTCCTCCCGTAGATGGTCCAAGAGTTGAAACTAAATCTGAGATAAAGCCAAAAATTGCATCATCAGGTTGTCTAGATAAAACATCTGCAACTCTATTATCTTTTTCAAGCTTGTAGATAATCGTATATTGATATCCCAACAATCTAGCTAGGCAATGTTGCTGCTCTGATATCCTAATCACTTGATCCAACAAAGCTCGAAGACTCTTCTGATCAATCAAATAATGAACCAACGACCCAACAAATATTGTCGCCACTTCTTAACTGCTTCAGTTATAACATATAGCTCCCTCACATTAGCTTGTGTCTTCTGCATGCGAAAAGATATTTTCTTAATAAAATAAGAAACTGGATGCTTTTATTGAAGCAAAATTGCTCCTATTCCTATGTCTGACGTATTTGTTTCCAACATAAAATCTTCTTCAAAATTAGGTAACACCAATACAGGTGCCAAGACGACCTTCTTTAAAGCTTCCAATGATACTTGTGTCACTGTACTCCACTAAAAAAGTATTTCTTTAAAAGATCGGTCAAAAAAGCTACAATCGAAGTATATCGTTTTACAAATTTCCTATAATAGTCTGTTAATCCTAAAAAACCTCTCAACTCTTTTGGGTTTTGGGGCACAGGCCAATCCAACATAGCCTTGACGTTTTCTCAATCCATAATAACACCTTCACATGATACAATATGGCCAAGATACTCCACCAAATTCTTCCCAAAAGAACATTTACTTCTTTTTACAAAAACTTATTCTTTCTTAGTGTTTGAAAAACTAACCTTTAATGCAACAAATGCTCATCAAAGTTACGTCTACGTTCTAAAATATCATTGAAAAATACAACCATAAATTTTCTTAAAAATGGCTTCAAAATCAAATTCATCACTACCTAAAAGGTAGAAGGAGCATTAGTTAAGTAAAATGGCAAAAAATAAGAACTCATAATGCCCTTGACGAGTTCTAAAAGTAGTCTTATGGAGATCCAATGGTTTGACTCTTATTTGGTGATAACCAGCCCTTAGATCAAGCTTAAAAAAAAAAAAAATTGAGAGCCCCTCAATTCATCCATAAGTTCATCAGCTGTAGGTATAGGAAATCTATCCTTAACCATTATGTTGTTAAGAGCCCTATAGTCTTCACAAAACCTGTAAGTTCTGTTTTGTGTTTTAACAAACACTATTGGAGAAGAAAAAAGCCTAGTGCTATCCCATATAATACCTATATGAAGCATTTCTAATACTAACTTTTTAGTTTCACCTTTCGAAAGATGGGAATATCTGTAGGGTTTGACATTCATCGGGGTTGCATTTGGGCACAAATGTAGTTCGTGATCCATTTGCCTGTGAGGGGGTAGTGCTTTAGGCTCTCAAAAAATATCATCAAAGTCATGTAAAAGAGTATTGATTTCTGCCTCTGCACCTTCCTCTTGTTCTCCAACATTTGTAGGCATTAAAGTAATCTGAAACATTGATGACACTGATCCATTCGTTTACAACCGTCGAAACTGATTTAATGTCGTGGCCTGATCCGTCCATTGCTTCTTGCCCTGCAGCTGGATTTTTATACCTTCCCAATAAAATTCCATATAAGTTTTGGTAGTCAAATAAAATAGGACCAAGCAGCTACATCCATTGAACACAAGTACCAAATTAGCTCCTTAGAGTGATTGAATAGATCAAAAAAATGTGTTTCTGAATCTGCACTAGGCATTGTTGGACATAGTCCTTCAAACTTTAACGTGTCTCCATTTCCCACCATCACACCAAACTACTTATCCTTTGAGATTAGTAAGTTTAGCATTGACATAACTGGAGATTGTAAGATGTTTGTGTGTACTGACTCCATCTACTAATATTTGCACTTCAGATTTTCCAATGAACCCTTTAAATCTCAGGGTCTGAGGCATAACAAAGCCTGACATAGCGTGAAGACTAATCTGTATATGCTCCTTTGGTAACTCCTCAGCCACTATTACCATTGTCTCTAAGATCTGATTTTGACTTTCTTCTAGAGGCACCTCCTTTGAGTCTGGAACAATCAACACATGAATTGATGCTCTACAATTATGGCCAAAAGTGTATTTTTCATCACAATAAAAGCATCAACTTTTTTCACGTCGGGCTTGTATTTGGCTCTGAGATAGTTTTTTGAATGTTGGATTTTGGTTGGTATTATGGGATATATGTATTGGTATTAGTATTGGTTTTGTTCAAGTTTGGGTAAATGGTAGTCTTTAATGGTTAATTTGCTGTATTGATTATGTTGATATTGGTTTTGTTTTGTGGTATGGGTAAAATAGGTGGTAATAGAGAGAAAAGTTTGGGTGGGTTATTTTTGTGTTGTAATTTCAGCTCCTGGATTCTAGCCAACACCATCGCCTTGGCTAAAGTAGTAGGTTGAAATGCAGTAACCTCATGTTGATTCATCGGCTTCAATCCAGACACAAAGCAACTCAAAAGTAAGGATTCACGGCTTCATGTGAAAGGATGCAGCAACCTCATGTTGAATGTTTTTTGATATTCAACCACGGATCCTGTTTGCATTAACTTAGATTGTTGCCCTTGAGAATCTTCCAATTTGGATGGCCCAAACCAAACTTGTACAGACTCCAAAAACTCTTTTCAAGAAACAATGGTAGTACTCTTAATAAATCGTTTGTTATGGGTATTTTTAAGATCACACACTTGGGCTGGTAAAAGCCCAATAAACTGACCCAATGACCAACCTAGTGGACAAAAGCCCGGTTTGCTAAGTTCCAGATCACAGAAGCAAAACACTTGATGAATAGCTCACATACAAAAGCCCATTATGATGACCTCCAACTCGCAAGAGGAAGCTCTCGTATCATTCTGGATCTAGCTCACGGACACGAGCCTTCAATGTCTCAAATACTCAGCTAACCAAGTATGACCTCAGCTCGTATAGATAAGTTCTCGGGTCATTGGTCAAAATTAAAGCTGCTCAACACGAGCTGTAGGTCGCCCAGAGCAAAACCAGCTCGTGGCGTGGCATGACGTGCACGTTAAATCTTTTCCAGAATGGTAGCAGCATGATTTAAGGAACACACAACTATCAAATTAAGATCCTAATTTTACGGGATTTGACCCTACATTAATGGGTATCAGTATTGAAAAATGTAATTAATTATTTTTTTATTGTATAAACTATAGCACATCCCCCTCTCTATAAATAGGGGGCTGAAATTTTCTTGTAAGATGACTCTCGACACATAAGCAATACATATATTGTGACTCTACTGAAAACAAACCAAAGCACAACAATGGACATAGGCACATTATGGCTGAACCACATAAAAACCCTCTTGCATTTTCTGTTCTTCATCTTGTCTTTCTTCTCTATTTGCTTTGGTATTGTGTTCATTGCAGTTATGGGCTTCAAGAATTTAAGTTGACCAAATCAAAACGTCAACATTTTGACGCTAAAAGAAGGGCCAAAACTGTAACATCTTTCCAGTCATTCATCGACCATGGCAAGAGGAAGAGCCACCAAAAGCTCTGAAACAATAGCCGCTGATCGGCCAACTGAACAGATAGACGCCCCTACAAACGACGCTACTGCAGGTATGCCTTCACCAGCCCCTCGCCAGCTGGCACCGGCCATCTCTATGATTGGGGGGCTACCGAAATAGCACCAACGGCAAGAGGCGCTGGAAAACGCAATGCAACAGCTTGTGGATACAGTCAGCTCGTTGGCACAAGCCCAGACACAAAATACACTTAGACCTAAGGTTACTGCTTCTAGAATTTACCAACAATCACGAGAATAAATATCAGCTCATGAAGGACATATCAAAGAGGTCATGAGACCTACTGACTCAGATCGTCCCCCCAATTCACTTGTAAGAGCTGATGATCGTCGAGCTTAAGAAGGGGAAGTAGGTTATCAGCGACGATCAGAGTCACACCAAGCCAGAAGCTCAGGTCGCAAGCACAAGAGAGCGCACATGCCTCAGGATCAAATGTTAGAAGAACTCCTTTAGAGGATCCAACAACTCGAGGTGCGCCCTAGTACCTCAAACCGGTAGGGTTAGTATAGGGGAAGAACCCCTTTTACCAGGAAAATTGAAACACAACTTCTTCCCCCCAGATTTGAGGTCCCCAACATACCACAGTACAACGGGAACACTGATCCTTATGATTATCTGGACGCATTTAATATTTAGATGAATCTACAGACCACCAGCCCGCTGGTCAGATGTCGCGTCTTCCTAATAATACTTTGGGACATTTCGTGGACTTGGTTCAAGAATCTCCTAGCTCGCAATATAGATAGTTGGGAGAAATGCCAACAAAAATTTACCAGCCAGTGCAAGACTTTCAAGAGGTAGCTCATGCTACCTTACTATCTCATCATAGTCTTCCAAAGGCGAAACAAACCCCTGAAAAACTAATTTATCAGGTTCAGAGGTGAAATCAACAATGTGGAGAGCCCATCAGATGAGAGCGTCCTAACTACGATCTCAGCTGGGCTTCGCAAAGAAGGGAAGCTGTATAAAAGCATTTACAAATTTCCAATGAAGAACCTGGGTGAGTTCTATGAGTGAGCTGCAAAAGAAATCAGATCGGAGGAAGCCTTTGGCTTAAAATAGCCCAACATAAAGGAGGAAACCAGCATCTGCAACCAATTAAAGAAAAGAGATAATAATAGGAGCGAAAATGAAAGTCAAAGTAATGGCTCGAATTATCAGACCGCTAAGAAGTTCAGAAAAGAGCCCAGGTATGAGCAGTCTTAGCGTCAAGGTCGCTATGGTAGCTACAGCTCCGTATCAAATTCACAAAACAAAATCTTTACAATAGAAAATGACAAGGAAGACTTTGAGAAGCCCAACCTAATAAAAACTCTCATTCTCTTCAGAAGTAAGAGCAAACTCTGTGCCTATCACAATGAGATTGGGTATAACACTTTAGATTGTAGGGATTTGAGGGACGCCATCGAAGACCTCATCAAACAAGGTCGCTTGAATGACTACGTTGTGCGATCAGCCAACTAGCGACCTCAACAACCTCAATAGTCAGCATAGCAGCAGTCTCAACGAGCTCCTAAACGAGAACGTGAACCCACTGTAAGAATCATCTTCACCATATATAGTGGATCTCACCTCGCGGGTACATCTCCATACTAGACAATTTTATGAGCATATATTAAGCTCGATTATTAAATGTCAAGAAAGTTACAAAAAAAAAACACAAAATTATATTGTTATGTTATAAAGAATTTGTTTATTAATCTCTCTATTGAATGTTAAGAGTCAAGTGGACTTTCTGCTAAACGATAAAGAATTAATACCTTAGCTGAGGTCCATCTATGTTAACTTATGAGCTATTCTGTGCGACCTACCTGGACGTATATTTTGGCCAATGAATGCCTTCCCGCCAGAAACAATGTTGTTAGTTGAGGACCATCCATGTTGGCCTAAGCACCATCTGTGTGACCTACCTGGATAGTCTAGCAAAGCTTATGTTGTATCAGCTCAGGTCCCGACCCTTTGAGTACAGCTTGCTGTATCAGCTCAAGTTCTGACCTTTTGAGCACAGTCTGCTGTATCAGCTCAAGTTTTGACCATTTAAGCACAACCAAGATTCCAACCTCCATAACTTTCGCTATGCGATCCGGGTTTCGACCTTCTAGGTATAGCTCGAAAAGTTTATCTTGCTGATAGCTGAGGTCCATTTATGTTGGTCTAAGTGTCATCTGTGTGGCCTACCTGGACAGCCTTATCAGACTCATGCAATACCAAAAGGCTCTGACCTAAAAAAGTCTCACCTTCCGAGCTCACGAAGCTCGCATTAGGTATTATTACCACGAAACGTTATGCAATCCATGCATAACCTTACTTTTCAGTCCATAGGAAACTCAAGGATATGGTGGGATTAAAGCACAAAACAAACACTGAAGTAAAGCAAGCAAATGCCAAACAAACCTCACAATGAGGTAAATCAAGCAATATGCTCTCAATACTTGTCCACCCCACAGTCCTCACAAGAGCAACCTCCGATCAAAGCTTGTTACACGACCTTCTCCATCTCACTCCCTACTCTAATTCAGTTCTTCTTCACTCTTAAAGAACTCAAGCTTGAAGCCTGACCTAGCTGTTGCATAAATGCTTTCCTCATAAGATAAAGTGATGCAGAGAGTTTGAAAGGGTCGCGCAATAAGTCTAGACGCATTAGCTTTTACCAGCAGGCTCAAGCTCCGAGTTCACAGAATGCACTGAGAGTTGGAGGGCTAATATTATGGGTGTTTTTGGGACCACACACCTGCACTAATAAAAGCCCAATGGACCAGTCCAACGAATAAAAGCTCGGCTTGCCAAGTTCCAGATCGTAGAAGCAAGAACACTTGATGAACGGCTCACATACAAAAACCCTTTATGACGACCTCTAGCTCGCAGGAGGAAACTCTCATATCATCCTGCATCTAGCTCACGGACACGAGTTTTCAGTGTATCAAATATTCAGCTCGCCAAGCATGACCTCAGCTGGCACAGACAAGCTTTCAGGTCGCTGATCATAATCAAAACTACTCAACATAAGTTCCAGGTCACCCAGAGCAGAGCCAGCTCGTGGCGTGGCGTAACGTGCATGTTGAATCTTTTCCAGAATGATAGTACCACGATTTAAAGAACACGTAATTACCAAATCAAGACCCTGATTTTACGGGATTTGACCATATATTAATAGGTGTCAGTATTGGAAAGTGTAATTAATAATTTTCTTATTGTACAAACTGTAGCACCTCCCCCTCTCTATAAATAGGGGGCTGAACTTTTCTTGTAAGGGGACTCTCAACACACAAGCAATACATATACTGTGACTCTGCTGAAAACAAACCAGAGCACAACCGTGGATGTAGGCATATTCTGGCCGAACCACGTAACAACCCTCTTGCACTTTTTGTTCTTCCTCTTGCCTTGCTCCTCTATTTGCTTTGTTATTGTGTTCATTGCAATTTTGGGTTTCAAAAACCTGAGTTAACCAAATCAAAACGTCAACACCACTGATACCATGCTAATGTCTTTCCATCAAAGTAAAATGGAGCTAACTGCAATCCTTCCTCCTCTATCACCTTATAGTGGTAAAAAAATTGTTGGATTTTAAAGATCCACCCTTGCAAGCAATGGCGGACCGAGATATTCATTTTGGGGTCACCTTATAACAAAGTAAAATAAAATAAAAATTAAAGATAAAAACAATTATAGTTCGTATGAATTTTTTTTGCTTGTAAAGTTTATCATATAAAATAGTTTATGTAGGGAAAAATAATTTACGGTATTTTTTTTTAATCCTCTTTATTGTGTTTTGAACCTATATACGATGTATTTTTTGAAAAAAATATTATTATTACAGTGGGGGATCAAACCATACATGTTGCATATTTTTTGGAAAAGAAAAAAAGAGGAAAAAAATGTGTTATGATAAATTTAAAAAAAAAAATAATAATAATCTATTATAATGTGGAATTGAACCATGATGATACATAAAAAGGAAGATCAAACCTTATGGAGCCCAAACCTTTTATATTTATTATCTAATTTACTTTAAAAATTATATATATAATAAATGGTGCATTTTTGTAGAAAAAAAAATTGAGAAAAGAAGTTTTGTTGTGCTAGGGGTATCGAACACTTTATCAAGTACTAAAGAATGTGGGTCTCAAACCCACTGCACCATCTTCTATCAATGAGTGTCTACTCCAAATATTAACATAACATGGTACTTGTTTTTTAAAAGAGATTGAGAAAAATATTTATGTTGTGGTGGGGGATCGAACCCAGTAGCAAAGAATTGAGAAAACATGCCTCAAGCCAACAACACTCTTTTGGTTATTTTGCCTTTCTCTACTTCAAATTATATATGTTATATATTTAAATATTTAACAACTAATATTATTAACTTAATTAATTTTCAAAAAATTTCAGGGAGCACTTGCCCCATCTGGCCTTAATATAGGTCCGTCCTTGCTTGCAGGTCACCACTATCAAATCTTGGAACATTAATTCGTAGTGGATACACCTAAAATCCAAAAATTCCTCTTGATAATTGCGAACTACCATGATTCTTGCGAAACAGTGACATTATCGAAGACAAAGGATTTTGACGTTATTATTCTAGGTTTGCATTTGTCACTGTAATCTTGTATGTTAATTGATCCAGTCGCTCAAAAACTCCAGCTATCGTCATACCCATTTCCGATCGAATTTGCGAAACTTCTTCTTGTGCCACTTGAAGTGAGTGATCATGCCTATCGTAACCGTCCTCCACAGATTTGGTTTGAGTGTTGGTCACCATGGACGAGAGATGAAAGCACCAATTGATGAGGATGCAAAGATTGAAAGTTAAGAAAGAAAGAAAGAAAAAAGACAAAGATGAGAGAAATAGAACAGAGAGTTTGAGAGATGAGGAAATGAATGCAAAGAATGAATGAAAGACATAATAATATGTCTTCTTCCTTCTCCTTGATTCCTTTTATTCATGATGTCATTCAAAGTACAAGAGACTCACAACTACAAACTAGCTAATAGAATTCAATTACAACTTCAGTTATAACCACAATTTCTCTAAACAACAATTCCTAATTAGCATAGCTACTGGGTTTTTATACTTCCCTTCTTGCCCTGCCTTGAGCCAATGAAATCTCCTCGCATTCTTCTGCATACTTGTCTCAAGCTCCTCCCTCCAACATATCATATGACTCTTAAATTTGAACTAAAAATGTAATCCTTAACCTTGTTCTCTCATTTCTTTAACTTATTATAATAATATTTAATAGTAATTAATAATGATAATAATTATTGTGTCATAAGACGATTCAGATCTCAAATTTTGAATGAATTGAAATGTAAAAGTTCTCGTTATACCTACTTTCATTTCATAATCCGAATTAAGATATCCTATCAATGTTAATAGTTATGAATTATTTTTTGAAATTTCTTGAGATTGAACTTTACATATGTAGTCTAAAATTTTATTTTTCATAATATCAGAAGATATCTATTTCCATAAAATGGGAGAAAAACATAACTACATATACTGTTAAATATAAATAATTTTTTGTTCTCTTAGTTCTTGTATAATTTCTAGGATATAAATAGATGAACCATTAATTAATTGGCTTCTATTAAGACTAGCTCATTTTTATTTATGACAACTAATGATAACTAATCAAACTGAGATAAGAATGTTGAAGTCTTAATCAAGCCGTATTTAGTGGGATTCCATTAGTCAATTAACGCTAATTGATAAATTAATTTATTAATTGTTGTTAAAATGTTTGCGACTATGGAATTTGCATTGCCATTGAGTTGACAAACATTCAAGCCAGCTAGTAATCATTCCTATAAAATTCTTAGGTTTTTTATTAAGAAATTTTAAAATGTTTCATCAACATAGAATTCCAACAAAAAAATAAATTAACCTAGTGATTGATGTGCCAAGAATAAATGATACATAAGATTTGATATAATAAAGAAAATAGTAATTCTGTAATCATATCATGTGATATGAATATCTATCTAATTAGTAATTTTTCATATCATATGACATAATTTGAGTGAATTATGTTATACCATATATTTATATTTGTGGAAACTATTTTAATTTATATGATATTACACCATTTAAATGGGCTATATATATATAAATGAGTGATTTTAACATCAATACCTCCTAATTTTAAAAAGTTAGGACGAATTAATGAAATTCATTCACTATATTCTTTTTCCTAAAATAAATTATTTTTCCTATTTAATTAAAATACAATTGATTAATTTAGCTTGGTTAATCATAATATTTTAAAGTTAGAAAGCATTGATAGTAAAATTAATATATATAATGTCAATCTAATTATAAATATAAAATATGGGTCGTCAAAAAATGTTACAATAGACATTAAGTAAGATAACTCAAAATTGATCTAAGGTTTCGTAGCATCGTATATAGCAAGTCAACATAAGAAAATAAAAATACACAAATTATATCATTCCAGCAGGTTATAGGGCCATAATTTTATAGAAGCAAACGCTCCTGGAGGACTATAGTCGGAGTGGTGGTTGATGCAGTTGGCAAATTACGCAGAAGTAAACGTATGACTATTTAAAAATCCTCTAACATGCCCATAAATTGCATGAAACTCTCGCACTACAGATTGCAGTAGTACTAAAGGCTATCTATGGTAGGCAATCTACCGCAAACTTTGTACCTTTTAGATTAAAATAAAATAAAAATAAAAAATAAAAAATAAAAAAAGGAAAGGCAGGGAAAATATGGCGCCGCCACAACAATCGATGGCTTTGAAAACATAGCCTCGTGTGTTTTGAGGCTTGTTGCATTAGCTACTCTTGTGGGAGCTTTGGTACTCCTAATTACCAACTCCGCCAATTTAGAAGTCGATAGTGCTGAATTCAAAGTTCACTTTAAGGATGTCTACTCCGACAGGTAAATTAATTGCACGCTTCATTTAAATTTGAATAGTCTTTCAACATTTGTTTTGGCAAATTAATTTTAAATGTGGTCTTTTTTTTTTTAATCGAAATGCTATTAAAACTACGTCATTTATTTTACTCGGGCCGTCGAGCATCGAGAAAAGATAAAACATCATATGGCGATAAATCTATAGACTGTTTTTAAGACCAGCGTTGTTTTTATTATTAGCCTAGAGATACAAGCCAATAAAACATCATTAAGTACGTACTTTCAAACGAAGCATCATTGAACAAAACTGCCACTTGAAAATTACTCCTAAACAGGATCACATTTAAATAAACTTGCCAAGCTTATCATTAACAACCCCAGAAGGAAAACAATTCTTGTCGTTTTCAATTACATATTAATTCTTCTTTTCCTTTTAAAAAAACAAAAATTAAATACCTCAGAATCATTTATATAATTAGTTGTTTGTTGGAATTCATAATTTCATATGCACTGCAGATACATGCTTGTTACAATTGTCATTGGAATTGTCTATAGCATCGTTCAACTTGTTTTCTCTCTACACAATATGTGCACCGGGAATCGCATAACCAACGGAGACGGTGCTTCAAGTTGACTTCTACGGTGACAAGGTACAGTACCTCCACTGCTTTCTGAATTTCATCACACTATACTATATACTCATTCATATTCACTGTAGCTGATTTATTATGCAGTCCATCCAAACCATTCCATAAATGAGAGCAAATGCAATTTACTAAGCATGCCCTTAGCATAATTTGAACGAAAAATATACCATGCAGGACAAATTTTTCTCCACTATTTTAATTCTAAAATGCACCAATGTCAACATTCATTGTGAAATGTATGATGTGATCATATTTCTTCGATTCTCCTTGTTCTCAAATTTTGATTTAATCATATACACATTTTGCATCTGTAACACTCTAGGCCAGTCTCTAGCTGGACACAGGGCAAGGAGCCTCAACTTCATTCTATATATATAGGCTTAGACAAAACCCATATTTTACTAAATTTGGCCAATATAGATCAACTTGACCCAAGAAAAAGGGATTGACCCAAGTGGAAAGGTCATGTCCAATTATTATATACCTTCAAGTTGTGGGTTCAACTCATTCGTCTCACTATTGTGTAAGTAATATATTTTTCGACCTTTGTGTGAGTAGCTCTCTTACGTTTTATGAGAGTAGAAATCCGAACTATATTTTAAAGTCTTATCTCTAACAATAATCTGAATAAATATCAGAGTAAAAAAAAAATGATCGACTTGACCCTTTTAACCTATTTATTTGGGACGAACCAGTTTTACATATGCTTCTGACATTTCTGTTTCTGTCAGTTTGTATCTCTTGTATTGGCCACCGGAGCTGGTGCAGGGTTTGGAGCTAAAAAAGATATGAAGGCAATCTTTGGAGCAGTGGGAGGTGCAAACAAGTTTTTCACGAAGGGGTTTGCATCTACTGGTCTCCTTCTTATCGCCCTCATTTGCATCGGAAAGTTATCAGTTTTACTCATCCTTTGCACTCCCAAAGAAAACTTAGATTTGCTTTTTGTTTTGTTTTTTTTTTTTTTATTCGTTAATTATTATTCTTTGTCCATGAGAAGGACATAAATTCATCGTTGTTTATTGCATTATGTGTAATTTTAAATTGTTAATTTCTTGTATCTTTGGGTTTCTTCATGGGGCATTTCGTTTGAGGTAATTTTATTGTTTTAATAAATGTATTATGTGCTAAAAGAAATATTAAAGTGTTTTGCTTCAACACTATTCTCATGTTGAGTTTTATTTTGTAGCTATCGACATGCAAACAAACTAGTTTGGGTGGAAGAGAAAAAACATTCGATAGCATACTTCTATCTGGTGCAGTACAACCATTTCTGAGTTCACTCATTCTTGTATATCAATTTATATATGTACTCATCCGAAGGCTTTTAAAATTTGACTCATAAGATATTGTTTATCAAGTTCTAGTCTTTTCAGAATGAACTAATTTTATTAATATCAAATTTGTATTTGTGGAAAGATTGGCCTGGACCTTTGTGGGAGGGGCTATTGCATTATAAAAATATAGAGATAGCCCATTATTTTGCATTATAAAAGTATAGAGATAATTATAAAAAAAAAAAATCCCAATTTTAAATTGATATACGCCAAGCTTTTGTACATTGTTTTGTGTTTTCAATTAAAGTGACTAGATTTGAATGATACATTTAGTTTATTATTTATTTATAGAGTGGTGATATTACCACTCCTCAAAAGTTGCATGTCCACCCTTTGTTTGTACACCTACACCCCATTAATTTTTTTATCAAAAATCCGTTTTTGTAAGCACACCCCACTCAATACCAAATATGCCCTTTTATTAATTTAAAAAATTATATATTATATATTATAAATAAGGAAAAATTTCACGTTAACCGCTAAATATTCCAATTATCATACCAAATTAAATCATGTTAATGTGTTGTTTTTTATTTAAAAATGTTTGAATATTTTTAAAAAATTTGGAAAATCTGAAAAAATATTCAACCTAATTCTAGATCTTCATCTACTTCAACCAAGCTACCACATCAACCTTCAGTCACAAAATCAACCCTCCTTGAATTCTACAGCTTGAACACCAAACAAGTTGTTATCTACTTCAAAGAATGGTTCAATTTCCACAACTCTATACTCTTCCATTGCAACCTTATTTAATTTTTTTATGATAATTGGAATATTTATAAGGCCTAGTCTTACTCTACCCATGAGACCTGTCCAAAGTAGGCATCCTTGTAAAGGTGGCAATGCACCAACTTTCAACTTAGAAGTTGTTTGTTTTTTTGTTTGAAAATTGAATAGTATTACTGAAAACTGAAAATTGAATAGTGATTAAAATCTGAAATCTGAATAATATATTTAGTTTTTTCTCCCTTGCCTTTGAATATAATATAAACTTGTTTGTTTTTTAAATTTAAAATTGATTGAAAACTAATAAGTTGACATTTATACCCTTTTTACTATTTGTTGTTATGTGATTTTTATTAATTTAATATAAACATTTGAAAATAAATGATTTAATAAATTCTAAAACATTTTTTATGTACATATTAATAATATTTTATTCATAATTAAAATATGATTAAAAATTATAGTAATATTAACCATATTTACGTTTAAATATATTAATATATTTAAGATAACAACATAAAAAAAATGAATGTTTAAATTGTAAATTAAACTACATTAGTTTAATTTCAAGACAATTTGAGAGGGATGTATTTAAGTTTTACTTTTCAAATATATTTTTTGTAAGTATAAAAAAAAAAAAAAATTAAGCAAAATAGAATTAGGATAAATTTGAAATTATATTATTTTGGAAATGATAGATTTGGAATAAAAACTTTTAAATGTCATTAAGTGATTTACAATTAAGTGAAAAATTAAAAATTCTTACTTAATTTTTTCAGTTGTTTTTCGATACTTTTAAGTGGTTTGACCACTTTAAAAAAAAAAAAAACAAACAAAAATAACTTAATAGTTGTAATTCAGCACTATTAAATCTTAAGTAAAAAAACAAATGACTCTTTAGGGGTCGTTTATTTTTTGTCTGAAGACTGAACAATACTGTTAAATACTAAAAACTGAATAATGATTGAAATATAAAATCTGAATAATGATTGAAATGTAAAATCTGAATAATGATTGAAATATAAAATCTGATAGACATGTTTGTTTTTTCTTTTCTTGACTCTGAATGTATAATAATTTTGTTTATTTTTTAAAATTAAAATTATCTAATCACTCGTAATTTGATATTTATATCTTTTACTATTAGTTGTTGTGTAACTTTATTTAATATGATATAAATAATTACAATAAATTATTTAACAAATATTAAAACACTTATATATATAATATTTTTATTCATAATTAAAATAAGATTAATTATCATAGTAGAGTCAATTAAGTTTATATATTCAAATAAAAATAAATTGAATGATCTTAAATTGAATTACTATTACAACAAAAGTTGAAATTGTAACTTATATATATAATATTTTTATTCATAATTAAAATAAGATTAATTATAATAGTAGAGTTAATTAAATTTATATATTCAAATAAAAATAAATAAATTGATTTTAAATTAAATTACTATTACAACAAAAGTTAGAATTGTAAAATAATATATATTCTCTACTATAATTAAACAAAAATAATCAAATATTTAAACAAATTGATTTGCAATTTGGTCTATGTGTTATTGCATAAACACTTAATCAATAAATATTTTTATCAAAATTTATTTGAAAAAATATAATAATCCAACTATAAGAAAATTTGATGTTGAGATGTTTAGAGTTTTTATTTTTCAATATTATTTGTTAAAGTATTAAAAGAAATTTGTATAATATAAAATAAAGACAAACTTAAATATATTATTTTAGGAAAGATAAATTTAAAATAATATATTTATAAAATCTTTAAGTGATTTTATATTAAGTGAAAAGTTAAAAAATGTTACAGTGATTTTTGAGTTATTTTAAGTGATTTATTAATTTAAAAAAACCAATAAAAATCACTAAATTGACGTAATTCAGCGTAAGTATGGCAAAATGTGGGTCTGGACCAGTACCAGGCCCAGACCCGCATTGGACCCTCAAATTTATTTGAGGGTCCATGTCCTACCCAGACCCGACCCACATATTTTGCGGGTATATTACATACCCGCATCAGATCCTATTTCACCGGGTTAGACCCAGATTGATCGGGTCAGATCCGATGTTGACCGGGTCAGACCCGATGTTGACCGGGTCAATCCGATAAAAATTCGGGTTGACCCGAATTTTTTTTTAGAAAAAAAAAATTCCAAAAGTTTTCAAAATTTTTTACAAGCCTATCAAAACAAATGGATCTAAGATTTCAATTTGATTTTTTTTAAAATTAATTTTTTCTCTTAAAACGGACTAAACTAGTTTAACTTCACATAATTCATTATATAATCATTCTTGTCAAATTTTACAAAAAAAATGACACAATTAAAATTAAACAAAAAATAACATTAAAAGTTTAAATTTATCTTTAATTTACATCCCAAAATAACAAAAAAAATTATGAATATAAATATAAAAAATAAAATCAAGATGATGATGGCTCTTCTTCATCTTACTTATGATATATTTCTTCTTCCGGAATGCCACCTAATAGAACAAATCAAGTAAAAAATTAAAGATTAAGAATAATATGCATAATGTAATTAAATTTATAACCATTTTTATACCTCGAAATGAAGCCCATATCCAATTTTGCACACACATCAATGCTTTCAACGTGTCCGGATGCAATCTCCTACGATGTGGACTCAAAAATCTACCCCCAATACTAAATGCGGACTCAGAAGCCACCGTAGATACGAGAATTGCTATGATGTCTTTGGCAATTCTAACCAAAATCGGATATTTCCCTTTATTTCCTTTCCACCATGCCAAAATATCAAAATCAGGAGAATTTCCCACAAAAATTACATTTAGCCATCATAACATCATCAATTTCAACTTTAGACATGTGTGTCCAAACGAATGATGTTTCTCGCTTTCGTTTGGCTACTCTCGGAACATTAGACTCAACATTCTCAACATCATTATCTCCAGTTGAAGTATTCATCTGACTTTCTCCACAACTAGTCATATTGTTTGGCTACCTAATATATTTAAACAAATTAATTAAATCAGATTTAATTAAAACAAAAAACAAAAAAAGGCATCAAGTAAATTTACATCAAGTGATAATAGTTGTACGATATCCTCAGCATCCATAATATAAATGTTCTACCTCATGTTGGATCGCTTGGGCATAAATTTTTGTCACATGCAAGCACTTAACTGATATTCATTACTTCAACAGTAGTAAAAGTAGTAAAGCAACATGATGGAGGATCATTCAATCATCACAAATGAAAAAGCAAAGTATTGACAAGCCATACCCATATAAGCCATAAGATGGACGGTAAAGGCTATGTCTAGATTACAGTAGACATTACTTTATCTTTATTATTATTATTATTATTTTTAAATTTTTTGAGAAGATAAATGATATCATTGAACAAAGAAAGGCACTTGTATATAACCATTATGCATTATGAGTAAATATATCTCTACAAGCGCACTTTAGCTGCAAAGGTAAAACTTAAATGGATAAGGTCAAAGTAGCTTTGAGGATAAACATAGAGGTAAGAACTAAGAAAATGCAGCATGTGGCTCAGGTTTAGATTGCCCTTGGGTTAACAATCAAACGCAGAGGAAGGTTGTAATTCACTGAGACCAACAAACAACATACTCATAACAACCCACCTATATCAACATAAGAACTGAAGGGTATTCAAGCAGCTTCCGGACTTGGAAAAGAATCCTAATATCACTTGGACTAAGTTGTCCAAGTGAAACCGAAACAAACATCACAAAAATCACTAGAGCAGCAGCCACCTTGAATTTCTCCATAGTTGAGTAATGAAAACAAGCTCATCAACAAGAGTGCAACTTGTGTAATGGCCTAGTGCAGAGGATGACTTGTATCAATAGATACAACTTGAAATCATTGTCTTGGGAAAGAACCTCAGTTGAGGAGAGAATCAGAGATCTCAGCGAAAGTGGAATTTGATAGGACAACAACAACACAACACAAGACGACAACCCAAAAGAGCCAACACAAAAACAAACATCGGACATTTAACACAACAACAACATGCAAACAACTCTCTTCTGTAGACCAAAATCATAAAATATTAAACAATCATCATTTTCAAATACCCAGAAACAATCGAAGCATACCACAAACAATCAAATATAAATAAAAACAAAATATCCAGAAACAAAATCACAACTAAACTTGAGAGTTGATGTTGGCGTACCTGAGCAACCCCAGATCAAGAAAAAAAACTTAGATGCTCTGGTGGAGAGAGAGATGAAGATGTTCTGGAACCCAGATCCAAAAAAATAAAAATAAAAATCAAAGCAAAACAGAGAAATGGGAAATAAAAAAACCTAGAAAAATAAATGAAAGAGAGAAAGATGACCGTGGCGATACCAGAACAATCATGGAGAGAGACGATGGCGATGGAGAGAGACGGAGATGTTAAAGATAGAGAGACGACGGTGGCGATACCAGAACAAAGATGGAGTGACACGACGGCGATGGAGAGAGATGGAGATGTTCTGGTGGTCGCACAGCAGACGACACAGCGGCGATGGAGGGAAAGAGGTGTGGTCGAGCAGAGGAACGGCGGCAGAGATTGCAGAGTTGAGAGTTTCTTAATTTTGTTAGGGTTTTTTTTTTAAAAGGAACCGAGTATGGTGAATATAAATAACGGGTATTTTATGGTTCTGATGGAGACCCGTGGACAGACCCATATCCTACCCGCAATTATCCGAGTTTTTTAGACCCGATTCTTTTAAGGGTATTTTGAAAAATGGTGAGGTCTATACCCGAACCTTATCATTGTGGGTATGGACAGGGTCTACAGACCCTGTCCATTTTGCCAAGCTCAGCGCCGTTGAATGTTAAATGCAAATAAACCCTTAGTTTTTCATTGAATCTCAACGTCTTAAATACCCATAGTCATGGCTACTTATCCTCTATTGTCTGCCACTCTCTTTCCTTTCCTTCCACTCACCGCTAAAAACCTCTCCTCCTTTGACAACAACAACAACAACATCGCTCCTCTCTGGTGATGTCCTACAACCACTTCCTTCTACGAACTCCGATGACTGATCACCATTCGATCCAACTAAATGACGAGTCTAGTTGCCACCAAATCGTCTCTTCTGATGATCGCATCTCCATCTCAGTGTTCAAGTTCGGGTCACGATTTAAGCCCTCTCTCGATTCTTTGCCCACTGATGCTCGATATCATGCTTTTCAAAGACGAAACCAAGTTCTCCTTCACGCAGTCTGCCGTTGACAGAGCTCGATTCACATCTATTCCTCGAAGAAATGATCTTGTCTCTAAGTTTCGATCTGTACATACACATTTACACATGTTTAAAAGGAAAGAAAAAAAAAAAAGGCTTTTGTGGGAAAGGCTTTGAAAGGTTGTGAACTGGTGTGTGGCAGCTAGGGTTTAATCTCTGGTGAAAAGTGAGGTTGTTGGTGGAGAACAATTTGTGGAAACTAATGAGATTAAGATCTGGGTTCATACTATAAAGATCGTCTTTTTCTTATTTTTGTTTCTTTTTTTTTTTTTGGCAACTTTAATTTTTTACTGCTTTTGTTTTTGAATTTTGAATTTTTTGAACTTTAATTTTGCGTGTGGAAGAGCAAACTTGAGGTAGCATTGTGTAATTTACTTGTTAGTGTTATTATGCTGTTAACAATTTGATTTAAGGGCAACATTGGAATTTTAAAATATATATAAATTTGGGGTGTACTTACGATTTTAAAGGGGTGGAAACACCGTTACTCTTATTTATGTTTCCATCAGCACATTTGAGCTATACATAAATCATAAATGGCTTGGAGAAAATAGGGCCTAGCCTATGTGAATAGTGTGAAAGGCCCAACAGGAATAAAAACCAGCTTAATTCTAATATCACTCACAAATTGTGCATTCGAAAAAGTAGACCCATGAACCAAATTGATATATTTCAAAAGAGAAATTGTGTATATACAACACCTCTGAGACCTTGCGATCCTATGAAGTTTTTCAAAGAAAGTGGTACAAATGGAGTCTATTGAGAGAGCAAGTGAGAAACCACTAGAAAATTTAGCACAAAAAGAATTCAATGTGGCAGATGGCACCGAAAAATGAGGTGGGATGTGTAGGTACACACCCCAAGAAGGCGACATGGTCAGTTTTAAGCAAAAAGAAAGGAAAGTTGAGGGCTTTCTTATACTGATGGTTTTCTAATTGCTCTGGGAGCATTTCCTAAAGGGTTTTGCATTACTTTGTGATTAAATAAATTCATGTTATATATAAATAGGGGGCTTACTCTTAGTTTAAAAAGCACACCAAGATGCAGTAAGATGCCTAGAACGATAGAACGATAAGCTTAGTTGTGAGCTATGAGGGCTCAACATGCTCAGTAATGGGTTTAGAGCTTGGTTGTAAATGAAGTTTTGTCAGAGAGAGCATTAAGTATGTAATTATAAGTTTATAACAATTTCCCACATAGTCATGTTATTTTTCTCTTCTTATCCAAGCAGTTGTGATTTTTCACTGATTTGGGTTTTCAACATAATTTTTTGTGTTGTGTGGCTAGATTTATCTTATTTTTCTGTTTTATAAATTATTTGTTTTGTGGTGATATTAGGTACGTTTTTGCATCTATTTCCCAAGTAAGTGGCGGGGGAATGTGCAATATTTAAAAAATAAAATAAATGGATGTTAGGAGTTCTCTGAGTTATTTCTAGTAAAACTTGACTCTTAAAAGTCGTAAAAGGGTGTTAGGTATAATCCTATTCGCACTGGTTTATTTATTTATTTATTTTAACTCCATTTATTTTAAGTTTTGACACCGTTGCTCTCATATTAAATCTACTTCATTAAAGAACCTTGTAAGTAACTTTAAAAATATATGCTTATTATTATTATTATTATTATTATTATTATTATTATTCTTTTATATATAAAAAACTATTAAAACCTTCCGAGATCGATCATTAATAATATGATTCAAATGATTACTTCTATAAAAAGAGATTCACATATATATTTAGATATTGTATTTTAATAGAATAAGAGTGAATTCAACCCTTTGATTTTTTAAGTTCAAAGGAGATACTTAGTTACTCTAATTAAGGGATAGTGTGTATATATATATTTATTTTTGATCTAATAACTTCTAAAATATAATAAAATTTTAAGAACTCACGCATCCCAATTTCAAAAGTTACTTTTGGGATTATTTGTAACATATATTTAATGAATTGTATAAATCATCTGACATATATATGGAACTTCTATTTAAATACAACTAATCAGTACACGGATTTAGTTTTTGTTTTCTTGTTCGATTTGATGGTTCAGAAAATTTATGGAAACTTAATGGAAGTGTTACCTGACTGCAACTGCTGAAATATATAATAATAATAATAATAAATATCAATTTTTTTTTTAAATAGAAAATATCTATAATTAAGGGAGCTTCTGTGTACTTCCATTTGAAAGCAACCAATCTAATAAACAAAGTGAAGGGTTGATTTTTGTTCACCGAAAGCCCCCTGGATTGTCTTTTTGCTGTTGGACTCAATTACCTAGCGGGATGCCTCATCTCTATTATTACCAGACGCGGCAAGAAGTACCTCGCAAGCAGTTGAATGTTAGTTGACGCTTGAGGCGTAGACGTTCAAAATGTAATGGGTCTACTGGGCGGGCCCATCACTGAATCGGGGGAACACGTGCCTCCTAAAATTTTTTAAAAATTAATTAAGTTTATTGTATTAATCATTGAGTGTTTAAATAAATAAATATAATGCCTTAATATTACGCGAACAAGAAGTGGTGTTGCGTTTTTCTCCCTTTGCCACCAGAATTCGATCCCTTACAGCATCTAAATAGCAATTCTATTATTTTCTTAAAACTTGTTATGTTTTCTCAATTTCTTTTCCAATTACATTTCAATTTATTTTCCTATCAAAACATGTTTTTTTTTTTTGAATTTCCTATTATTTAAAATTGATCATCAAATTTAAAACATTTTAACTTCACAAATTATTATACTTATTTTAAATTATTTTTTTTGGTCGCAAACTATATCATATTTACACGAACTAAAAAATAAAATATATAATGTTGTTTAATCTTAATAAGTTTTGGTTTACTCATGATTATTAGTATAATTTTTTTTTTTTTACATAAACTATTTTATATGATAAAATTCATAAATAAAAGAATTTATATGAATTATAATTTGTTTTTATCATTTATTTTTATTTTTATTTATTTTGTTATAAATCACATGCTTTTATTAGATAAAAAATTACAAATGATGCATAATTAGTAACTTTAATAATAAATATATGTAGTTTGATTACATACAATTATTTTCAATCTAAATAGCAATTCTCATTTTAAAGGAGATATATCCTTAAAATAAGTTTTTATCTATTCCTTTTCTTTTTTCAATAATATGAAATTTGAAATTTTCTCTCTAAGAGAAAGAGAGTTAGTGCATAATCAATTAACAATTAATATGTTTTTGCTTTTATATTTGTATTAAGAATGTTATTTTAAAAAATTTTATTTACAATCTTGTAAATGGTAAAACTACATATCTCCTACTGACTATATATTTTAACTATTTTTATTTTATATAATGTTATTCTAGCAATTGAATGAAATACTATAAAGAAATTTTCATATATCTTAATTTTTTGATGTTATAATTATTATATAAAAGTGTTCTTTTTTATATAGATTTCTAAATCCGTCATTGTTGGTCTATAAGTCTATAATATGAACGTCAACAATGAATATTTATTGATCAAATTAATTTGATCAGCATAATCAAGTATCTAATGCAAAGTTATCTTTTAACTATTATCGGTCAGCTGAAAATTTTGAAAAATAATATAACTATGGTTAGTCTAGTCAATAGTTTGGCGGAGTGAAGAAGTACTGTAAGATTTTCAGGAAATGGCTCTCAATAATCTGCCGTGTGGGTTGGGCCCAGAATTATTATTTAGGACAATTTATATTATAAGTTTACAGGAAACTACCTCGGAAGCTTTCCTGCAATGTTTCTATATATCAAGTTTCTATCCTAATGAATGCATGTAACATCTCTCCATATAAACTGTTCCTGGTAGCTTCCCGTAATATGAGTGCAAAAGCATTTGTGTGTGACACAAAAATAAAAACTGATTTTTTTTTTTTTATCAACATCAAATCATAGCAATTCATAATTTTTATCAACATCAAATCATAGCAAATGTATTTGTGTGTGAAGAAACTGTAAGACGATTTCTAGGAAATGGCTCTCAATAATCTGCCGTGTGGGTTGGTCTCAGAATTAATATTTATCACAATTTATAATAAAAGTTTACAGGAAACTGCCTCGGAAGCTTTCCTACAATGTTTCTACATATATATAATTTTTACCCTAATGAATGCAGTACATATTCGGTGCATGTATCTTTCCATATAAAATGTTTATTCTAACTCCCCGTAACATGAGTGCAGATGTATTTGTGTGTGACAGAAAAATAAAAATGGATTATATTTTAGAGAAAAATCTAAAAACCCCTTAAATTGAAAAATAACCTCATTTTACACCAAATTTTCAAAATATTAGCCAAAAAATCTCTTGCCGTCAATCCAAAAGCAATTTAATCCAAAGGTTGAGTGGTTTTGTGATAAAACCATTAAAAGATAAAAATGTCCTTACTATATTGAAAAATTAAAAACGAAAAAAATTCAATTACCATACCACACATTCCATCACTAAAATTAAAAAATATATATATACAAAAAATAAAAATTTTAAAATTAAATTTGTAGAAAATAAAATAAATATATTACTATTTTAAATAATTAAAATAATAATTGTGTTATTTATTTTAAAAAATTATTATTATTATGATTATTATTATTATTAAAAAAAACCATAAAAATATAGTAATAATTATTATTATATTTAAACCAAATCCTAACAATTAAAATAATAATAATACTTTTATAAAAAAAATAATAATAATTAATCATAACAAATAAATATAATAAATTTAAAAAATTGAAAAAAAAAAAAAACAATTTCGACCCAACTCTAAAAGATCTAGGTTAAAGATCCAAGTTGGATTTCAATTTAGATGAAGAATCTTGATTGTCAACATAACTTAGATGAACAAGAACAAATTAAACAATAAATAATACAAAGAAATGTCATCGTTGCTAAAATCTATTTCTTCCTCCACACCTGTATCCATCACCACCTAGAAACGCCTCTTCACGGCCGCCATCGTTGCAACCATCCTTGACCTTACCTTCTTCATCAGTTTGATCTAGCAGCACTCATCCACAACTCAACCATTGAATCACCCAACTCGATCGAAAATCAAACTGTAACAATAGCCATTGAGTCATAACATAACTGTTTCTATAACCACAAAATTAAAAAATAAACACCACCAACAACAAAATCAAACCCATCAAAACAACACACTCAGAAGAAAAAAAAAATTCCACAAACAAAAGTGTTAAAAAAAAAAAAATCAACTAAAAAAATTGGTGGAGCGATGGAGAGCCAAACCATGTCGCCTCCATCTTTTCTGGTTTCATATTGGATGCCTCATAGTGCATCATCGAGAACACCATTAAGTCCGGTGACTAATTCTTTTTCGCTTTGAAAGACAATGCTCTCTTGAATAGAGGTTTCTTCGATTATACTTCTATCAACTGTTTGTTGGGCCTTAATGATGACCTTGTTACTATTAACGCCAACGGAGCTGCAGCTGTGACTGGTAGAAAGAAGAGAAATATGGAGAATGAGAGAATGACAGTAGAGAGAGAAGTAGTGGAGTTAGGATTTTGTATATTTAAAGCTCCAACACATTTACCCATTTATCCTTAGTTATTAACGGAGTCGTCATTTTTAACCCCAAATCACCATCTAATTTTAGATTACTAATGGTAGGGTTGTTTGGGTATTATTTTTGAAACCAATAGTGGTTTAACAATATTTTTCATTTTAGAGAGTAGAATGATAATAACCCTATTTTTTATCGACATCAAATCATGGCAATTTATAATTTTAATTTAGTTTTATGACTTCGGTATTCAATACATAGTTTATTCTTAATACAATAGTTAGAAAATTTAGATAGATTAGGTGCATGTAAATGAATAATTAGATGTTAAAGATGTAAATTTGAATCATAATATTAAATTAGGGGGAATTTTAAGTTAGTCCCTAACGTTTGATAAAATATTATTTTTTTACTAATATTTGTATTTCGAATTCCCGTCATCCTTAACGTTTTGAAAATGTATCAATTTCATCATTCTGTTAGTCAAATGTTAGTAAACCTTAATAAGGAGAGTGTTAGTTTGATCATTTTAACTTGAATATATTTATATATTTGTAATATATATTTAATAAGCATATATTTTTATATTTTTAATTTAATATGTAAAAATATTTTTAAATTTAAAAAAAAAAAAATAGATCTCTATAGGAGACCAGAAAACTAGTCTCCCATAGAGATCATTCTTCTTTCGGCGAAAAAACTGGTCTCTATGAGCGAAATAGAGATCAGGTCGGAGACTAAGTTCTAGGCTAGAGACCAGAACTTGGTCTCCGACCTGTTAGGTCTCTAGCGATAGAGACTAGTTGGTCTCTATCGCTGGAGAGCTGGTCTCTAGTGTCTCTCCAATTTGAGACTAGGTCTCCATTGTTGGAAACCAGATCTGGTCTTTGGCGATGGAGACTAGAGGGTTTCCACCATAGAGATCGATTGGAAATGGTTACCATCTTCAATTTTTTTTTTAAAAAAAAAAAAATTACATAAATATTTCTTTTATTTGCATAAGCATTTTTTTTTTCTTTTAAAGATTTGGAAGATGCTTGATTTGATATTGATATTTAATTTAGGTAATGTTGGTTTGATAAAAATGATGGAGATAATGATTTTGATGAATATAGTAGATGAAATTGGAGATGAGGGAGATGATAAGAGGTAGAAGATAAAAAAGATTTTTTTTTTTAATTTTATATTAAAAATATTATTTTTAATTAAAATATTTATTAACAATAAATTGAATTAAAAAAATGATTAAATGATACGTCACAATTTAATTAGGATGTGATCAATGATAATTTTATAATAATAGAGATGATTATTTTACAATATATTATCACTTTTTAAAAGGGTAATTATGTCATTTTATTTATTTTAAATTATATCAACAGTAAATCCTTTTTTTTGTCACGTCTATCACGTTTGACTGTTATTTTTTTGGTTAGAGAGACTAAATTGATACGTTTCCGAAACATTAAGGATGACGGGAATTTGAAATATATATATTAGTAAAAAGTAATATTTTACTAAACGTTAAAAACTAAATTAAAATTTTTCCTTTAAATTAAAAATCTCCAAACTTTTGTATTTGAAAAATTATGTATTTTCATTTAAAGAAGATTGGATTTGGTTGATACACTTTGGTTCATTAGATAACACATTGACACATTTGATCAACAAGGATGTAGGTCCTATATGCCTCCTCTTCGCAGTGGTACATGAAATCTCTCACGAGTTTCCCACAACCGTCACAGTATCTTTCGTGGTGGCCGGATGGCTGCAAAGAGAAATTGAAGGCGTAGTTTGGGAAGAAGTCGTGGTGGGTGGTGGATTTGTAAAACATGCAGTGTTTGTGAAGATCATAGTCAGTCCTCGCATCTGTGTCGCGACCTGATCCCTTGCTTCTTGAAACTAACAACAAATTCTAGAAAAAATATGGGTATTCATTTTGATATATACTCCATAGTATGAAATGTTTTGGATTGTGAAGATCATTAACTCCATTATCATGATCCATGGTACTAGGATGAAATTGTTTGGTTCCGGGTTTCCCATTATTACATAACAAAATATCATGTGTCGTACTCCATTTTTGTCAACATCACAAGAACTTGCACTGCTATTTGTCCTCTTCTCACTAATCAAACAATTAAAAAAATGGTTATTATCAATTTACCTTTGAAATTGAAAATAATATCAAACCACCACTGGTTTTGAAAATATTAACTGAAAAAACCTAATCATCAATTGGAATAGTAGAATAATAAAGCTTGTGACGGTTCCGTGAATTTGAGAGGGTAAAATTATCATTGGGTCTTGATAATAGTGATGGATACAACTGTAAAATCATTTGTAATTTTTTAATTAAAAAGAAAGAAAAGAAAAATAAAAACCACTTAAAAACCAAATTAAAAGAAAAAAACAAATACAAAATAAATTAAAAAACAAAAACAAAAGCTCTCAATCACTTTCTCTCTCTCTCTCTCTCTCTCTCTGTCACTATTTCTCTTCCCTACTTTAGCCTTCCCCTTCACTCTCTCTGTCACTCACTCTTTCTATTTTTCTCTCTGTTTCATCCATTTCTTTCACTCCTTTGTCAATTGCAATGAAATTTATAGGGTTCTACGATTGATGACCATGAGGTTGTAAGATCTTGTTAGGAGTCTGATCGGGGACCCAATCAACGACCATAAGGTTCTCGCAGATCTGGAGGATAGATTCTCTGACGACGAAGAGGTGGTTAGGCTGCTTAAAGGAGGTGTCGAAGTTGATTTTGGAGTTGTAATGGTTGTGGAGCATGTGAGTGAAGGTGATGATGGAAGATCTAGTTATAGGTTATGATGGGTATGTTTAGGTGGTATGGGTATGGGTGTGTGGTGGTGACAATGTTCTTTGTGTATGTGTTTGGTTGTGATTCCCACTCTATCTTATTTGCTTAATCTTCGTAGGTTTCGTTTGTGGATTCTGGCATTGCTATTGATGCTATTCCGTCGTCGTTGAAGCTGTCTAGAAATCGAGTGGTGCTGGGGTGTCAGTAAAAGTGGAGATAGAACAGAGGTGTTGGATGTTCTGAAACCACACCAAATAGGTAAACTCTTCTTTGTCGCCCTTGGTTCCTGTTCTTCTCTATTGATGTTCGGTTTTTGAAAAGTGAAGTCATTGGAGTGTTTGATGTTCCAGACCGATTCCAAAACCACATCGGATAGGGAAACTCGTCTTCACCGCCTCTGGTTCCTGTTCTCCTCCTCTGACATTCTATTTTGGAAAAGATAGTGCCATTGGAGTGTTTGATGTTTGATTTGCTACTAATGCTTGGATAAAAGAATGTATTTTTCTTGACTTGGTATTGAGTATTATACTGATGAAAATCTTTGTAGTTGTGTTTGAACATGAGCTACATTAGATCCTTCTTTGTCGCAAATGGTTGAGAGAGGATTAGATATTCAATAAACTCAGATATCCGGGTTCTTCGACAAACCTAGATGCTTGGGTTTGTTTTTTTAATTTTTTTTTAATTTATCATTTTTTTTTATTTTTTATTTTTTATTTCGATTCGGGATGAGAAGTTGGCTGAATATACAAAACCTTGATGATTGATTATATATTTATTTTTAATTTTTATTTAATAATAATTATTATTTTAATTTTTAAAAATTATAATATATTTATTTACTTTTATATAAATTTAATTGTGAATTCTCAAAATTTTTATTTTTATTTATTTTTTAATTTTGGTTATGAAAGGGTAGTTCGGTAATTGATCAAGTTTTTATTTGTTTTTTTTTAATTTTTCAATATGGTAAGGGTATTTTGGTCTTTTATTGTTTTTGCTATAAAACCATTAAAAGTTTAGATGGAAACCGTTCTTGGCAAACGGTAGGGGAGTTTTTTAGTTAACATTTTTAAAATTGAGATTATTTTCGTTTTCAGTGCGTTTTTTTAGGATTATCCCTTAAAAAAATAGAGTGATCATATAATGTAAAATAAGAACCAAAGCTACATTGATCATCATCACCATTTATGCGTGAAACTTTACAAGCACACACATACACAGGCAAGCCTTCAAATTTAAACAAGCTGAAAATCAGAATTTCTACAGACTCAAACTTGTAAACAAAACGATAACCAAATAAAAAGCTAGCAATACAACATCGATCATCGAGGCATCCATCATCTCGTGATCAACTCCGCGACGAGAAGAGTAAGAGCTATGGTTGGATCACACAGAAGAATACCCACAAAAGCCTTGAAAAACATCTTCACAATCCTTATAAATTTGTTACGACTCCCACCATTACGCAACCGACCTTGTAGAGGCAGCTCCAAATTTTCCAAAGCCAAAGCCAAGCCATCATGATCATTATTATGGGTACAATTACTACCAGTGTTACTGTTTGATTCATTTTGCAATCCCTCAAGCATCATCTCAGTGGCACAATACACATGAAAATGATACTTGTCACACTTGGACACATAGGACCAACCCCTGATCCCAGAAACACTACCTTCAAGCCTCCTTCTCTTGCACCAAATGCACTTTTCCAACACCTTACTTTGGAGCCCAAAATTAACATCATCAACTTTTAGCTTATATGGCAGGTTCATGCAACAAGGATGTAGATCCCATCCCTCCTGTTCGCAGTGGTACACGAAACCTCTCACGGGATTCCCACAACCGTCACAGCATCTTTCGCCTTGGTGGTTGGGTGGCTGCAAAAGGAACTTGAAGGTGCAGTTTGGGAAGAAGTCGTGGTGGGTGGTGGATTTGTAAAACCTGCAGTGTTTGTGAAGCTCGTAGCCACAGCCCTCGCATCTGTATCGTGACCCGATGCCTTGCTCCTTGCACCCGTCGCATGTGTACTGTTTTTTGTAGCTTTTTAGCTCGAGCTTGTGGTCCGGGTGGCCAGCGTGGTACTCTCCCATGATCAATTTGTAGATAATAGTAACCTGCTACAAGGAATGATATTTTTAGTAAGATAACAAATTATTTGTTATAAGAATCCAGGGAACATAATATTACTATATGCAAATATGGAGATTGAAGATTGAAGTATTAAAGTGGACAAATGATGTACCTTAAAATTTGGAGGAAAGCAGAAGTATGAAAAGATGCTACTTGTTGGAGGAAGATAGATATGTGTGTGTCTGTGACAAGCAATTGTAGAATTTATAGACATAGAAAATATAGATTCTAAGTAAGCTTCTGTGTAGTTTCTACAAATTAAAGAAAAAAAATGTTAAAAAAAAATGTTCATAGTACGTACGTAGCTTTGCTTGTAGGGCTCACACGTAAAATGCTAAAAGGGCAATGACAAGGTAATTATAATGCATATGCCGACGTGGTCACTGTTAAATTAGAAATGACTATCGATCAAGTCAATTCACACGTATATTTTTATTAGGATGTTGGAAACTATCAGGTGCTTTCTGGCGGCTTACATTTTGCAACCACCCGCACCACTATTACATTACTAAATATTTGGTTACACCATTTGGGTAATATTCAAATTAAATTTGAATAGTTGAAAATTTCATAAAATAATGTTAAGAGAAGCACGATTAGAAATAAGTTTTTTTTTTAACACCATCATATACAGTGATTCAAAAACAAAGAATGAGAACTATGATCTTTTATTCGCAAACCATCATGAATAATGATGGTGTTAAAAAAACTCATTTATTTTTTCCATGGTAGTTCAAACTTACATATTTTGTGTTGTCAAAAAAAAAAAAAAAACAATTTGAATAATTGTTTTGTTGACTTAAATAATGATTCAACCTGTTATTGTAAAAATAAAGGTATTCACATATGACAATGACCAGTAAGATCATCATCATTGATAATCATAATTTGTATTCTCTGTGTAGTTATTTTTCCCACATATGGTATAATTTGAATTTAAAATATTATTAAACCAAATAAGCGTTACTTATCATCATATCATGGAGAATATTATTAAACCAATAGTTATATTCTATCACGATTTTGATAAACTAAAATTGTGGAATATTATAATATAACAGTATTGGGGCGGTCCGTCTGGTCTGGTAAGTAAACGAGTGAAGAAGACTGACTTATAACGTGGAACAAACGTCCTGCTGTTACCATCTTCTCACTTTCTCAGAAAGCCACCTTGCATCTTGCAAGATTTGCCTGCATTTTTTTCCAACTCAATTTTCCAAAACAAATGATGTTGCTTGATAGCTTGAATACGACTGGCCAATTCTCTGACCTGTTATACTTTTCGATTAAATTCATTTGATATTAATTGATCATATCAATCATATCATATGGCCCTTTAATTAGGATCCTACTCTTACAATTCACAGAAATTTACATGATGTGAATGCCCAATCTGTTTAATATATATATATATATATACACACACATATATATATGGGGCCGATCCTGAACATGTGTGGGAAGTGGACTGCCCCAAATCCTTGAATTTTACAAATGTACAAATTTTTTTCTATAATTAATTTGTAAAGTAAATATAGAATTAATGTCTCAAATAATAACAAATTAAGTTTCAAAATAGCTTGCGTGGTAAAAACGGGCTGTTTGCTTTTCTCCCACCAAGTTTGACCCTAACAATCACATTTCCAGTTTTTCTTGCTAGTTTGAAAAAAAAAAGGGAAGGGAGGCGGGGGTGGGGAGGGAAGGGGAGGAGGTGGGGGTGAGGAGGAAGGAATGGGACAAAGCGTGATACTCATCTTTATTGCTCAAATTTATTTCAAAAAATATTTATATGATTTAAAGAAGTTAAATTCTTTAGATGACAATAAATTAAAAGAATGTTGTGTCAATCTAGAAACACATTTGAAATATGATATAGCTTTTTCGATATTGTCTCCAATGATTTATCTTCTTAATTGAAAGTATTATAAATAATCTTACCTACAGAAACAAAGTGATCAACCATTGACATACTTGAGTTTATAATAGTTTTGGATTATTATCTAAATGCATCAATTACTTGTAGAATACTTGTGACTGTGGCATGCGCAGAAAGTAGTTTTTCTAAATTAAAAATGTAAAAATTTTATTTGTGGTCCACTATGTCACAATAAAGTTTAAATGGATTAACAACTTTATGCATTAAAAATTATTGCTGGAAAAGATTGAATTTATAAATATTATTGATGAATTTGCTTCTCAAACTGCTAGAAGAAGACATTTTAAATGATGTTTTATAAGTTTTTTGGTATATATAAATAAATTTTATTTATAGGTTCTGATGAATTTTTGGTCATTATATGAATGCATATATCTTATATGAATATATTTATCCTATGATATCATTTTTTTTCTCATTTTTTCATTAATGAAATTATTATGTACACAAAAAAATAATAATAATGATAAAATAAATTATATATATAGGACCTTTATAATCAGGATGATTTAACTTTAAAAGTAAAGACTAACCAATCAAATTCATCCATTCCATTTGAAGTAAATAAGAGAGATAATTTATTTTTGGAGAGAGAATACAATTAGTAAATTTAATTGATTGATTTTTATTTTTTAAAGTTAAGACGTTCTAATTATAAAAACAATACTATATATATTTATTGCAGAATAGTACATATCGTTATTAAAGTACAATTTTCTTTTGAAAAAACTCCCGTTAAAAGTTATGATCATACTCTATGAATAAGCAATTATACATGTGATCTATTCATAACTTTTATTAGTAGAGTATGATCATCACTTTTACCAGAAATTTTTTCAATATAAAATTGCAACAAGATTCATCTTGATTACCAAATTACATCGTTGTATTATACAACGATGTAATTTGGTAATCAAGATGAATCTTGTTGCAAAAATGTTTTCGTATTCGAAACGCCAACTAAACCGACCCTCTATGTTTATACATCTTTCTTTGTGGCCAAGAAACTGTAATTGCAAAAAGGGAAATTGCTCATTGATTCAGTCGTCTTCTTAGCTACTAAGATTAGTTTAAGTTGTCGATTGACGAACAAGCATGGTCAAATGACAGGTACCAAATTAATTGTTTAGTCTTTGATTCTCTCAGCATTTGTTATTATATTTGATCTTAATCTAACTATCTAATTAAATATGCAATGATCAGATTTTTTTTCTTTTTTGAAAAGAATAATCAAATATTTTTTTCTGTTTTTGAAAAGAATAATCAAATAATTAAATTTTTGTTAGAGAGACACAAGTCATGGTTGTTTATGTCAAGTCCTTTCAATGAATAAAATATGGTTATAATGATTTGATTGAGTCTATTCTTTAAAAGAGAAATTTCCATTCCATCCCTATATTTTTTAGAAACTTCACTTTTTTAAATATGAATTGATTTATTTCCCCTTTATCTCTAAATTATCGAAAGGATCATCAATTGAGTCCTTAACATTAGTCAACTATTAATCAAATTTAATGTTCATCAATTTAGACATCTATACGCCATGTATCAACGTCAAAAAAAAAAGAGAAATTAAAAATGTATAATTATTTTATTGATTGAGATTAAAATAACTAATTATTAAATTATAATAGTAAGCAAATATTTAAAAATATAAAGGACAAAAATGAATGAAAAAACAAATTTATAGGTTATTATAGGAAAAAATTGGTGGATCTCCACTATCAATGAATATTTTAATTGAGATTAAAATATCTAATTATAAAATGTGTAAAAATTACATTATAATAGTAAACAAATATTTAAAAACATAAAGAATAAAAATGAATAAAAAACAAATTTTATAACTTATTATAAGAAAAAAAAATTGGTGAATATCCACTGATGATAAAAATGATGGATTTTTTTAAATCAAAATGAAGTAAAAAAAAAAAAAAAAAAAGCAAAAGCTAAAAATAAAAAATAAAAAAAGGGACCCTAACCCCAATTCATCATTTTCAACCCAACTACGGTTCAACTTCATCTTTCTTCGAAAATAAAGCCACAAAAAGTATCCCAAATTTAGGGGAAAAAAATTAAAATCAACACAAAATTGATGAATAAATTGGAAATTGAACAGATTAAAGGTGTCTTTGCTTGAGAGCTTGGAGGTGTTTGACAATGCCGTTGAAGACTAAACATAAAAAATTGTAGAAAGGAAAACGACATTTCTTCAAGCTGAAATAGGAGTCATTATCATCATTAGAGATGATGCAGTCAACATGAGTGAGGACAAAGGAATCAAAAGAGCATGGCTGATGGTCTTGATGTTGATGATTTTGTTGAAGATGATAAGTATGAGGGAGCCAATTAGGCAATTGAAGTCGTTAGATTTGGCTTGAAGAGAGAGACCCACGTGATCTACGAAACGTTGTCGTGCGTCATTAAGAACCTCTTAGCCTCTTTCGAGATCAGAGCATTATTATGGAATAAGAGTTGTTGAAGTCCATTGGGCAAATGACATTATCATCTTTGTTTGAAAATCAATAGTCAAGATCATTTAGAGAGAGAGAGAGAAATATTGAGGAGGAGAGAAGGGTATCATTTGTGGAAATCAGATTTTTTTTTTTTCTATTCTTTAAGTTTTTTTTTATTTCCTTTTATTTTATTTTATTATTTTTAACTTAATTAATAATCATATATTTTTAATTTATAAATGAAATGTGTTGCATTTCATCTGGTTGTAACTTATTTGATTTTTTAATTTAAATTAGTGTGAAATATGTTAAAATCTTATTGAAAGGCGAAATTGTTAAATTTTAAATTATGAGAGGGCTAAATGGTACTTTTAAGATGTTAAAACTGAGGGCAAAATAGACCTTTTATCATTTTTGTGTCTGCTGACCATTAAATTTCTAGTTAAAAGAACATGGTTGATGAATTTTTTAAAAATTTAGAGATGATGGGTTAACAAACCAATTTATATATTAAAAAATGAAGTTTTCTCAAGATATATGGATAACATTGAAAATTTCCCTTCTTTTAACTGTTTTAAGTTTAGATAAAAAAAGGGCTCATTTTCCTTATTTGAAATTATTAATCGGCCAGTTCTAATGATTTGGCAACCTTTGGGGCGTATTAAGTTATTTTAATTTCTGATTATAACTGTTCAAATGGGCCTGAGACTGCATTGGACATGTCTCATGGGCCAGGCATATAAGTCAATATGGACACTCATTAACAAAACTGCTGAAGCATTGAATAAAGAATAGTGAAAAAATGAACAAAAAGTTTGGAGGAACCAACCAGCCCACCGGAACTCCATCGCTGGCTTGGTCCTGCGTCGTCGTCGTCGTATCGCTTCTAGCCGGCGCTTCCGTCGTCCACAAAATTTATCGACCCGACCTCGTAAATCTTTTCACACTCCTATGTCTCTACATTTTTTGCACACGTTTTAGACGCACGCCACTTGTTTGATAAAATGCCTGAGTGGTTGAGTCGCCTCTAGTTGTTGCAATCCTTCGTTGCATGCACACACACAAGGTGTTTTGATGAAATGTGTCTCTAACCAAACATCTTGTTTCAAAAAGTATTTGCACATTAAAACCCTTATACTTTTCAAGTTGTTTACACTACTACTTCACACTCACTATTGAAATTGCATTTTTTTTTTTTTGGTATGCAGACGTTGCCTCCTGTGGAAAAAACTGATGGGGATGACCTGAAACAATTGCCTCAGAAATCATGAATCTTTTGCTTCAACGGGGTCTTGAATTGCATGCCAGTGAAATGACAAGAGGCAATCAACGTTAATTTTAATGGTAGAACATATTGTAACGTTAACGTGTGTTTGTTTGAATTTAAACATTTTTATTTAAATCAAACACTACTAAGGTGAGTGGAGACTTATCTTAGAAGTAGAATATAGAGATTTATCGTGCTAATAAATAAGTATGGTAGAACTTAATTCTTCGTTACAAATATCGAACAAAAGGTATATGATTAATTTAGAGTGAATATAATTGTCGGTTTGCATATTAAGAACCAAATTATTTGGAATGAATGTTAAATTTTCAACGTACGGGAATTAAAGAGCCTGCTTTTCTTTTTGTCTTTGGTCAATTTACAATGTGCTTTTATTTAGAAGGAAAAAAATTTACACTCTGCTAATTTAATTGTGATATTATTCAAAGTTTTTCATATTAAATTCATTTGCTATATAACTATATTATTAAATAACCCAAATTGCAAATGGAAATATGTGTTTTTTTTTTTTAGTTTGTTAAACATTCTAAAATGAAAGTAGATCATCAGTTTCATCAAAATATATATATATATATATATATTATCTAAAAAAAAAAAAATTGTAATTTGCTCATTATTATTATTGATTCCAGCTTAAAATGGCTATATAGGATTTGAACACTTAAATTGCTGTCCTAATCTATTAATGAGAAGATTTAGTTTAGCCTAACCTAATAAATAAAGGGCATATTGCATAAACCTTGTTTGAGGTTTGATGAAGTTATACAAAAATGACGATGTTTAGGTAACTTGCACTGATCTCCCTTGAGGTTTTAAAAACTGAGCACAAATCTCTCCTACTGTTATCAATCATTAGTCAACCTCTGTTAAGTCAAAATTATTAATTGTAAAATAATCAATACACAACTTATAATTATTTTAATTTAATTAAAAAACAAAAAAATTAATAAAAAATAATTTTTTTTAAAAAAATGAGACCAGGAAACTTTGGTCTTTAGTACTAGGTCTTTAGCTTGAGGCTTTGGGTTCGATTCGAACATTTAGGTTTGAATCAAAATCAGATTTCACGTGGGATCATTATTGAACCTAGATGAAAAATATGGGTTCGATGATAAGACATCTGGGTTCATTTCTAGGTTCATCATCAAACCCAGATTCTTGGTTCGATAATGAACCCAGTTTATTTGGGTTCATCCAAACCCAGATGAACCGAGGATGAACCTATAACATCTGGGTTCATTCGAACCTAGATGAACCCAGTGAACTCGATTGGGTTTATCATTGAACCCAGATGATGATAGCTAGTGGGAGAAGAAGAAAAGAAGAAGAAAAAGATGAAAAGAGAGAGAGAGAGAGAGAGTGAGAGAGAATGGTGGGTGGTGGGAGAAGAACCCACAATTTATATTTTAATTTTTTTAATTAAATTAATAAAATATATTACATTAATTTTAAATTTATAAAAAATAAAATTTTAATTTTAATTTTGACTTGAAGGCTATTTTAATCTTTTGTTATCTTTGACAGTTGATCTTAGGAATTTAACTGCAATTGATTAACAGTAAGAAAGGTTTATACTGAGTTTTTGAAACCTTTAAGGAAGTTAGTATGAATTATCCAAATATTATCATTTTGTGCAATTTCATCAAAACTTGGGAGGTTTGTGCAATTTGCTTATAAATAAACGGAAAAACTTTTTCGCTAATAGTTATTGACAAGGATTAGAGATTTTGTTGCCCCCTTGTAGCGAGAAATGGTGATTTTTCAGCCCGCAATAAATGACTAGCCCCCGAACCCACTTACCTACTTTTTGTTGTCCACTTGGATGTTGCTGTCAACTGAACCTTCGAAACCTCATAAAGTATTGGGGGACCCAGTGCATTAGAAGGGGGACACGTGCCCCTTCTGAATTTTTTAAAATTTTCAATAATTTTTTTTATTATTTTTTGCTCAAGTTTTTTTTATATATAATCCTATTTATCTTAATTACAAAAACAAACCATAAATTTATCATTTTATTAATTTTTATTTTTTCAATCCTTACCTTTATTATTATTCAATTTCTAACATTTTCTTTAATTTATCTATATGTGCTATTTATTATATGTATATTATAATAATAATAATATATCATAAAAAATAAATATAAATGTATTTATAATATTTATGAAAACATTAGTATCTTATTACATATTACAAATATTGATATCTCTAACTTAATTTGAAAATCAAATTAATAAATCCTAAAATTATAAATTTTAATTTATTACATACAATTTCTTAATATACAATATTGATTTAATTTTTATTTTTTTTTTCATTTGTTCTTTTTCGACTAAAGAGATATGTTATGTTATATTTGTTAAGTTTAATTTCTAGTAAAAAATTAACTTCTAATTTCAATATGATATTTACATAATTTGATTGTCAATGGTTATACTTTAATTACAAATCAATAATTAAGTTCTTTTTCTTTTATATGGATTATCAATTGGTACAAATGTTTTTCATTATTTTCTTATACTTTAAAATTTGAAAATTTTAAATTGTAAGATTATATATGTATTTAATTAAATTGTTTATTTTCATTTTTAGTTATTCTAAGATTGTTGCAGACAACTAGAAATTAAACAAAATGAAAATTTCATATTTTGTTACTATAATTTTAACATTATTATTAATTTATTAAAGTATCCCATCTAATATAAATTTTTGGGTCTACTGTACACCTTAGAAGCATACATTCAACCACTACAACTATATTCATATAATGTAAGTCGATATTCACGTCTCCTAACCTAATATTATTAAATTTGGTGTTACACAACTAGTTGAAACATTTATCCTTCGAAAAATTTGGAATAATCTTCCACACTCAGATTTCCACAATTAGATTAACATACAAGAAAACAAAGCTATGAAGATTCAAAACACTTCCAGAATAATTTGGGTTTGATAACTTAAAAAATTATGCTGAGTAGTTCCAATGAATTACAATGTCTAAGCACAGGGTAAAGCCTATTAAGAAACAGGTGAACTTAAGTCCTCTAATTCATGTTGGAAGTCAGTTACAGATTACAAGATTATGTTTCTGCACATACGCAGAATAAAGGAAAAAGAAACAAACAATACAAAAGAAAAACTAAACAACAAATTACATGAAAATTACAATAAACTTCTGAATCTAACTTGATGCAGCCGAGGCCTGTAAGAATTACAGTCTCCTTAAAACGAATTCGCGGTGTATTACTTGCGTTCGTCTCCCAGGATACAGCGGCTGAAACCGTCCGGCGAACCGAGTTGAATCTGATCTCTATCACACTGGAAGCCTAAACTAGAGTTGAAAGTGTAAGAAAACAAAGAAGATTATTTCTCAAAACTCACTCTCTTTCTTCAACTTGGATGTCAATATATAACATTCAACTTTTGGGGAATTAACAACTCTCAATTATGGTCATTCTTTTGACCGTTACAATTCTGATTTTAAAATCAGAATTTACTCATCATAAATTAGAATTATATTCTAACAATTATGGTCATTACTCATGGCGGTTACAATTCTGATTTAAAAACAGAATTTAAATGTCTCCATTCAATTCCATCCATTATTTTATTAATGGTTACAAAATTTATTTAAATTAATTTGCCATTAAAATTGATTTGATAACTGAAAATCATTAAGACATGGTTGTTACAATTTTAATTTAAAATCAAAATTTAAACACATCCATTAACTCATAATTCAGTTACAAAATCATTAAAATTTGATTTGTCAACTGAAAATTATTAAAATCAATTAATGACAATTTAATTTAAATTGAAACAAAGAATTTGAATGGAAAACAACCCAAATCCCTTTTCAACTTTCAATATGGGATTAATGACCATTCCTTGCATCAAAGAATGCAATTTGAGATTCAATTTCTCATTCATTTAATCAACCATGAAAATGATTATTGATGACCATTTTCCAACAATCCCCCACATGAATGAAATTGACAGAGGAAACTATAACACAAGGACACGTATGACTTGGTGATAGAGCTCAACGGTCAAGATCTGCATAGGATAGGTAGGTGTTTACCTTTGAACCTTCCCTTGTGAGAATATATTTAATTTACTAGCTGATCAGTAGACATGATGTCCTTGAACTGTTCTGCCATTTGCATAAATGATTATATACTCCACACAGATGTCTTCCTGACACAAATCGGTTCTCATTGTTATGTTCGTTTTGGCCATGAACATATGCCTGGTTCTGTGAAAGTTTCTAAAGAATTAAGCCCCCACAATTCTCTTTAGAAGCGGCCCCACTTCTCTTTCACATAGGTGATCTCTTAATTTAGAGTAACCCGCATTACTCCGCTCGGATTCCCGACGCATAAGGATCATTAAAAGCATAGCTTATCCTAACTCTACGGGTATCACTATCTCATCATAGGAATGGACCAGAGGATAACCTCTATATAGTGATATAACCAAGTCTTTACAATTAGGTTGTCCCATTGAACCTAGATCTTGGGATCTCCAGTCATATAGGTTGGGTTTTCCTTTGTAGTGACTTATTCTTTTATGGGCTTCAGTCCCATTCCCTTAGATGATTTTTCAACCAACTCTCTATTTAACCCTTTGGTTAACGGATCCGCAATGTTATCCTTTGACTTTACATAGTCAACCGAGATAACTCCAGTTGAGAGTAGTTGTCTCACGGTATTATGTCTACGACGTATATGTCTAGACTTACCGTTATACATATTGCTCTATGCCCTTCCTATTGCAGACTAACTATCACAGTGAATGCAAATTGCAGGAACTGGCTTTGGCCACATTGGAATATCCTCTAAAAATTGACGTAACCATTCAGCCTCTTCTCCATATTTATCTAATGCAATGAATTCAGATTCCATTGTGGATCTGGCTATACACGTTTGTTTAGAGGATTTCCATGATACGGCTGCACCTGCTAGTGTGAAAACATATCCACTAGTAGATTTAGAATCCTTCATATCAGATATCCAGTTCGCATCACTGTATCCTTCTAAAACAGCAGGATATCTACCATAGTGCAACAGACAAAGTCATTATCACATATGCACTTATAAAACCAAAAATTAATGGTCTTTTAACTTATTATTAATTCTATTGATTTTGCAATTACAACGTATTAATCCAATAATTAATACTGCAAATTCAATTCAGAATTAAACATGACTACAATTGCAAATTCAAAAATTAATACCTCAACAGTTACACAACATAATTACCATTTACAATTGCAATTATTCAGATTTATTTCATTCATAAATCTTTCCGTTACCACCATAATTGCCACTCAACCTTACAATTATTTCATTCAAATGCATTCAATTGTAAATAATTATTACAATTGCAATCCAAAACTTATAGCTTCATGAAATAATTAACTTATTAAACCAACATAATTGCAATGGAATCAATTGTAATATTCAGTTACAATTGTCATTCAAAATTTAAATAAAATTATTTATTTCATTCATAACTGAAATGAAATAAATAAGTTATTAATCCAATTCATTATTTCATGAAATCAATTGCAATTATTTGTTTATTCAAAACCATAAATGAAATAGTTCAAATGAAGTTAATTGCAATCATTCTATCACTATTTCAATACTTAATGGCAATTTACCCAAATTCAGATGAATTTCAATTCCAACGAATGATTTTCGAGCTTCAATTCATTATTCACTCAATAACCATTTTGGACTTATAATCACATCAATTCGATGTTCTCGTAAAGAAGAACACGATTACCTTGATCTTCCAAAACTAAGATCAAACTTCAATCAAAATGGTTCATTAAATTGGACTTTAATGTCTCAATTTCCCAATTATTGACTTAAACAAACATTTTATAAGTCAATTATCACAATTGTTTATTAATAATCAACAAATTGCAATTTGATTTTAGTATTTGAAATAAATCTAAAATCTCAAACTCAATATTTCAGTGATTGTATCAAACTCGAAACAAAATTTTAGTGTTTGACACAAACCTAAAATCTCAACAATAATCCAAAGATTATTTTCAGAGTGTGTATCAAACTCGAAAACAAATATCTCAATGTTTAAAACACACCTAAAATTCAAACCCAATTTCTTTGAGTTAATTTTAAAACCAACCAAGAATCTCAAAATTCTTGTCTTAAATTCAAATCCAACTAATTAGGATCGAATTTTAGTATTTAGTATATAAACACAATCTTTCCAAAATCAATAGTTCAGTTTTTGTACTAAACTCAAACCACAATTTCAGTGTATGTATGAAACCCAGAAACCACAATTCTAGTGTTAAATACAAACCCGAAAACTGAGAATTCTATAATATTTGTCAAACCCAAAATCTGAAATTTTAGTGTTTGAATGAACGAAAACAAATTTATTGAGAAATCAATAATATTTATCAAACCCAAAATCTAAAATCTCAGTATTTGATTGAGTGAAAACAAATTTATTGAGAAACAATGATATTTATCAAACCCGAAATCTAAAATTTCAGTGTTTGAATAAACGAAAACAAATTTCTTAAAAAATAATAATAATATTTATCAAACCCGAAATCTGAAATTTCAGTGTTTGAATAATTTTGTTGGAAAAATTTAAATCAACAAAGTTTTTAAAACATTGTATGAGAAATAAAAATTTTTTCCCAAAAAATTTGTAGATGAATATTTCAGCAGGGGAAATTTTTTTTTTTTTCTTCTTTTTCCAATGGCCAACAAGAAAATAAGCCAAGGTTTTGAAAACAAGTTAGCACAATCTAGTAATCGTTAGTAGTTAGGAATTCGTTTTAAGATTGTTCGAAGTCAGTTACAGATTACAAGATTATGTTTCTGCACATACGCAGAATAAAGGAAAAAGAAACAAACAATACAAAAGAAAAACTAAACAACAAATTACATGAAAATTACAATAAACTTCTGAATCTAACTTGATGCAGCCGAGGCCTGTAAGAATTACAGTCTCCTTAAAACGAATTCGCGGTGTATTACTTGCGTTCGTCTCCCAGGATACAGCGGCTGAAACCGTCCGGCGAACCGAGTTGAATCTGATCTCTATCACACTGGAAGCCTAAACTAGAGTTGAAAGTGTAAGAAAACAAAGAAGATTATTTCTCAAAACTCACTCTCTTTCTTCAACTTGGATGTCAATATATAACATTCAACTTTTGGGGAATTAACAACTCTCAATTATGGTCATTCTTTTGACCGTTACAATTCTGATTTTAAAATCAGAATTTACTCATCATAAATTAGAATTATATTCTAACAATTATGGTCATTACTCATGGCGGTTACAATTCTGATTTAAAAACAGAATTTAAATGTCTCCATTCAATTCCATCCATTATTTTATTAATGGTTACAAAATTTATTTAAATTAATTTGCCATTAAAATTGATTTGATAACTGAAAATCATTAAGACATGGTTGTTACAATTTTAATTTAAAATCAAAATTTAAACACATCCATTAACTCATAATTCAGTTACAAAATCATTAAAATTTGATTTGTCAACTGAAAATTATTAAAATCAATTAATGACAATTTAATTTAAATTGAAACAAAGAATTTGAATGGAAAACAACCCAAATCCCTTTTCAACTTTCAATATGGGATTAATGACCATTCCTTGCATCAAAGAATGCAATTTGAGATTCAATTTCTCATTCATTTAATCAACCATGAAAATGATTATTGATGACCATTTTCCAACAATTCATACCCAAGGAAAGATGGAGCTCTAACCTTGAATTCAAGTAGTTGAATAAAAAACTGAACCAACAAGTGGCAGGCTTGCCCATCACTTCTACAGAAATGGCAGTAGTATCACCCATCGACGTGGATATATACTGGGGCCTTCCTTCCTTTCCATCAAATAGCTGCAGAAGAAGAGAAGTTGAAGGTTTAGGATTTACGACTTTGACGGTGTCTATGAATAAGAAACATCAATCAAGACAATCAAATTTCTACATACTGATTTCCTACCAGGTATATATTTTAACGCGATAGTTGCTGTACTTTCAATATCTGTGTTAACAGTAATTGCAACATTGTCAAGGTAATCAAATTATGATCCAAATTTGAGCATAAAACACTAATTATGAAACGGCTAATCTGAATGAGATTAGGAAATTCTGATATTCTAATTTGTAAGTCGGTACAAGTTCAATCTAATAAGATCAAAAACATAGTCCACGTCTGACCTCACAGACATCAACATTTAAACAGATATGTATACGTCTATATTTATGAATCTCAGATCTAATGTCTGTATAACATATACATGAAATAATGTGGATTCACATGGTTGTAATTGTGTCTATAAGATCTGAAGCAAACCGATGTAATAGTTACTCTGAGCAAGTCTTAGTCCCATGCATGTTTTAATTTTACCAAGATCAAAAAACCAAGTTAGGCCAAATGTAGTAGAGATATCAAGAGGAAGACATAAATCGATCCAATGTAAATGAAGAAATCCAGACTTTCATGTCCAAAGTGTATGAAATGACGATAGCTTGTCACAAAGGTTAGAAGTTACCTTCTTCAAACGGCGATGCTTTTTATGGGCTCAATTGGTCATGACAGAAGTAGCAACCACAAGAAATATGTAACCAGCAACAGTCTGAGTCGCAATGTTCAAACCCAACCACTGATAAATCTCTGTTGTGTAATTTGCGCATGCCACAATGTTAAACAGAAATCCACGAGGAATTTGGTACCCTCCAGCGCCATCAGGACTGCAAAGATTCTTGAGCAAGATATGGCATTTAAGATCTGACCAAGTAAACCAAATCCGAAACCAATCTTTATTTGTAGGTCACTAACGGGGGTGTAAAGTGGGTGGTTCACGTAGTAAGCAATGTAGGAACCAAAGGTCCAATAATAACCATAATTTCGAAACACATTGGAAACTGGAGATGTTGCGTGGCTGAAGCGATGCACAAAGAAAGTTTCCATAATTCGCTTAAAGTAGTGGAAACACCAGTAGTATAAAGCATATGTCTGAACTGGGTGGATGACATGCTCCACTTTGTAGCCAAAGTACTGATACACTGGGAAGTGGTAAAAAACAGGATAGAGTAGCAAAGGACCCAAATATTCAATGAAGAAAAGTGTAGAGTAGGAAACTTGAGGGCCCAGATCCTTGAACACAATAGTTAAGTTGCCAGAGTTTCCATCACAGTATTCTTTGAGACTCTTCTTATAGCTTTCAAGGACAGTGACCAGCAGATTACAAATGATTGATTATATGCAAGAAAACCAACTTTGAGTCAATAGAAATTTACCTCATACAAATTCACATAAAAATAATGTTCATGAAACATTTAAGCTTAAATAATATTGATGTAGGATTTCTAGTTGCTTCAGGCTTCAGTAGCCAATAATAAAATCCCATATTTGACAATGCACAGCTAAAAAATGCATCAAGAGTTCTCAACTACTAGTTCTAAACTATTCATGGATGCCACAAAAGAAACATAAATACGAGTCAAGGTCTAATCTTTTTGCCAGATATTATTCAAAAAAATGAACTTTAAGGCGAACTGGAAGCATATCAAGGACTTACTTCGCTTGTGGATTGCCTCCTGCAGATCAGCCACTGTAGCCTGCAAAAGCAGAAAAATAAACATACAAAACGCTGAATCATTCTTTTTTCCTCACATTTTCTCAGGATACAAACAGAAAATCGAATGAAAATATCAAAAGGACTAAATGGGTACATACTACTGATAGACACCAAAATATCATTGCTTGTGTTATGGGTGATTTAACGATCAGATGAGACGGGCCTAGGAAGATCTACAATGAAGGCTTAATGGCCCAAAGGCTCAGCAATCCGCCCCTTTTTTCGGTCCACCTTCCCAACAGAGGACCCGATTCGGTAGACCTACTCTTCATTTTTTCCATCATAACCCAAGTCCCCCTTTCTGATCGTCCAAGCTGTCTGCTGGTTCTGATCGTCCGGGCTGTCCACTGATTCTGATCGTCCAGGTTGTCCAATGGTTCTGATCGTCCAGCCTATTCACCATGTCTGATCATTTAAGCTATTCACCAAAAGGATGGCCACCAGATCTATTTCATCCGGACTTGTTCATTCAGGATTATCCGCCTGATGTTCGATGATCTTCACTCGTTCGCTTGAAGAGATTGTTTGTCATAAGAGTAACTGCGGAAGTATTGATTCATAGCTTGTCTTCCTAATTATCAAGATGTCCGGCTTATCAGAAATCAGTCTGCTCGCCAGTCGAACTGAATATCTTGTCCGCTGAAAAGCCCATCTCAACCATCCCTCCTAGAATCATAGGTCAGCAGAAGTCAAAAGTGTCATGCAAGATATATCTCCAAACGTGTCGTGCACACCATCTCTGCCAGGGACAACAACCGAGATTCTGGTGGCCTCCAGCAACCCGTACAGATCAGCCACTAGAAATCTCGCTTGGGAAGAGCTCAGAAGTGACGGATTAGACCACATTAATTGTAGTTTCGACTGCATTTAATGCATTGTCAACCGCATTAATTGAAATCTCGGCGCATTAAATATGGCCCATCATTATGTTTTCTGTTTACTGTATGTTTTTGTTTTATTCCATTTTACTGTAGCTCCTTCCCTTTCTCTATAAATAGGGGAGGATTTTCATTATAGAGAGAGGACAATCTTTGAATACCGTTACTTTGCCGAAAGAGTGAGAGAGTGAATAGTGGATGTAGGCATCTTTTTGGGTCGAACCACTCTAAAAATCTTCTTGTGTTTCTGTTTCTCGCTTATGACCTTTTCTCCTTGTTCTACCTTTACCTTGTATAATAGACATCAACTATCTGAAACTGCAGCTTGGGCCCAAAACGAACCTCGTTGACTAGGGAGCTAAATCCGGACGTCAACAGCTTGCATGTAAAGAAGAAAAAAAAGCCAACCCCACATAAACAAACAAAACTATAGAAATCAAATCTTTACACAAAAGCACTATCTTTCTAACACAAACACAAAAGCCCGAGATCAAAATAGATAAAAGTTTCCAACTTGCAACAACAACAGAGAAAAACAATTTAAAAAAAAAAAAAAAAAACATACTACATAACTAGAGAACCCATAAAAAAATGATAAAAAAAAATGCTATGGGAACCGAGTTTTAAAGAGAATGAATGCAGATAAGACTGAATATAATAGTAGATAAGGAAGAAAGAGAGAGAGAGAGAGAGAGAGAGAGAGAGAGAGAGAGAGAGAGAGAGCATACTTGTAGAAAGAGAGAGACATATAGCTCTTTGCAATGGTCGAAAATTAAGACAATGGCACCAAAAGTTGTCAAGACATGACGGCGAACAGTAGCAAATTTCGCCAACAAATTGACGGTGTGGAGGCGTGACGAAGCTGACGGAGGGAGCCAAAAGAAAAAACAAGAAAAGAAAGAGAGGAGAAGAATAAAAGGAAAGGGAAGAAAAGAAGAGGAGAAGAAGAACTCAACTACATTTTGAAAACTAGGGGTGGGCATGAAAACATGGAACCGACCGAATGACCCACCCGACCTACGAGTGTTCGGATCGGTTTCCATATTTATTTTCAGGGTGTTTGGATCATTTGCTCAGAAAACACCATGTTTTACGAATCGGATCCGTTATGGGGGTCCTAAACCAACTCGATCTGTAAAATACTACATAAAGAGGCACATGTATCATTTTCTAGGTGCCCTATATAAATCCCCAACCATAACATTACACTTCCAATAGTCGCCCATCTTTTCCTTCTGTCACCTATTTTCCCTCACAGCAGCCACCTATCTTCTCCTTCCCTCACCTATTTTCAATCGCAGCAGCCACTCGTTTTTCTCCCTCTCTTACCCGTTTTCGCATCATCGAATGTCACGAATTGGTAAGTGGTAACTCATCTTAGTCGCCGTTGTCGTTGCCCATCGCTGCCACCCATTTTTCTCCCTCTCTCACCTATTTTTGCATCATCGAATGTGTTTGTCGCCGTGAACCAAACTGGTAACTCATCTCAGTAACCGTCGCCGTTGCCCGTCGTTGCCTTTCATCTTTCTCATTGTCTCACATCATCGACGTCACCCACGCGCTACCTTTTTTCTCTCTCACATCGTCATCATCCGTTCTCCTCTCTCTCAAATCACCGTCACTGGTGAGTCACTACTATCACCCCTCCATTGATTGTTGATTATTGTACTCTGGTGTGGTGACTGGTGAAGTCTGGTGCCATGGAATTGGTGAAGTTCGTTGATTGTTGAAGAGGTAGAATCTGGTGTTGAATACTGAAATCTGATGTGGTTTTTTTTTTTTCAGGACACATTGAATTTGAGGATATTCTTGTAGTGCACCAGATCAAGACTTGCACCCAGATATTTTTTTTTTTTTTTTTTTTTGCAACCCTTAATAATAATGGAGCCCAAAACCGAAAATCGATCCGAACAGAACCAAATCGAGATGTTTGGTTCTGGTCGGTTTTTTCATCTTAATGGACCATGTTCGGTTCTCCTTTCGAAGAACCGAACAATTTTCGATTCGGTTCGATTCCTAGTGGAACCGAACCGAACACTATAATGCCTACCCCTATTGAAAGCTACAACATTATTTTTTTTGAAGTAAAATATCGTTTATTACAACAAGCCATTACAAATCAAGGTTTTTAGGAAAAATACAAGAGACAACAACTGAGTGCCAAAAAAGATCCCTTACTAAGAATTGTTGATTTTGGCTTAATTAGCTTTGTTTGAGAATCCCATATCTGAAAAATATAATGTAATGGGAGCTTTAGGGCTCGTTTGGGATAGTTTTTGCTTTTGACTTTTAACAGTAGAAGAAGATAAGTAAAAGCCCAAGTTTTTCAGATTTTGTTTGGATTATACATTTCAGAAGAGCTTTTATGACTATTTGGTTTAAATATTACTGAAATCTCTTTTGATGATGATATGACTTTTATGTCATTTTAAAAGAACTTTTGAATGTGTTTAGTTGAAATATTTCAAATTATTACTACATGTTATATATATATATATATATATATATATATACATACATACATACATATATATATGTTCTTTGTAAATAATTTACTACATAGACATGTATGTAACTTATTTTTTCAATTATACTTATCTAAACTTTATTTATTAAAATAAAATAAGTAATAAAAATTAAATTAAAATTATACATACATTCGTGAATTATTCATACGAATTATGTCAATAATTTTTCAAGAAATTATAATGATAAATATAATAAAAATAATTCATCTAAGCATTAATTCTCTCACAATTAGATTATATAAGGTTAAACAAGCACCATATTAAATGCAAGTATGTCAATCTTCTATGATCTCTTAATTACTATTATCTAAATGATTTAGAGTTGGTTCAATTATACAAACAGTGGATTGCTTATGCTCTCATGACACCTGACATGCCAAGGGTGGGAAGAAAGAAACTGGTTGATGATGATCTGAGAGACTGAAATTAATAACTTCTGTTGTTTTGAGTTTCAAAAGATTTAAAATTTTAGGTAAAGTTATGTTCTTTCCCTATGTTTCCCAAAACAATAATTGCACCAAGACAATAGAGAAAAATTGTAATAAATCTAATTCGAAGAGTTGTGAGAAATCAATAAACAAAAGTCTAGATGAATGATAATCAATAAAAATTACAAATTTGCAACAACTCTACCAATGGATATAGAGATCCTGTAAGCCATTGATTTTGTGCTGGTGAAAACTCACAGAAAGGCAACTGAAATTGAGCATCAATTCAGTTTCATCTTATTCAGAAGATGCACAAAGCAGTAACTCTGTAATGGATTTAGAGTGCAATAATTTGGTTGATAGTATTGCCTGAGCCGAAAGAAAGATGCATGACGAAAATCTCAAGTCATCAAATTTGTGCAAGAATATCAACCTTTAAGCCATTTCCGGAAATAAGATTGCATCTTGTCTCGATTAACAGTATTTCAAACATTGACGATAGAAATTATCTTGTCAGGCTTTAAATCTGGGTTATGGCAAAAATCAAATAACTCACTGACTGGACAACTGACAAATTTCATGCTAAATACTATCATATATAACATGTACTTCTAAATCTTCCAAAACCACACTTGAACAAATTGTCGTGGTTCAGTAGAGATCGAATGCTTACTATATGGAACCCCTGCACACATAGCAATTCAAGCATTGGTGATCATCTTTGCCAACAAAATCCATTACAACACAACAGCATAGAAAAGACAAAAGAAACAAAAGACAGAAAAAAGGTCCAGCATCTCAAGTAATTAGAAGAATGCAGATATCTTAGCTTCTTCCAAGAGTCATAATAAAATTGAGTCTCCAAGCACCATTAGTGACATGCATCAACTAAAAACTATATATCCAAATCATCTCAACATAAATTATGATATTGCCTCTAACACTGGGTTTAATGAAATTTAGTTGGTTGCCTAAGCTCTCGAAGTAAGTCCAACCTGGAATAAATCAATAAGTTAAACAATTATTCATAAATTCTGAACTTTTTGGAAATTATTAAAAACCAAATACAGTTAAGTGCAATAACATATGGTATTCATCCGTTGGCCAAAATGTCAATACTATTGAATACTGATTCGTGTAGGTCCTCAAGTAATCCTTTAAGGTCTTAGAGAAAAAAGAAAACAATAATTTGGAAAACGTGGTGATGATAAATTATAACAAAATAATCTATTTGCAAAAATAGAAGAAGGGCTCAGAACCAAACCTCAAATCGCAGAGCAGATATAGGAAGCACATAAAGATGGGTCTCTTTTCCCTGCATACAAAGACCCTCAGAAAGCTCAAGTCAATCAAAAGACTTTAGAACCTATCTCCTTAAAGCATTTGCATAAATTTTAACCTACACCATTTACAAGACGGTAGGAATGCTATTTTTAATAGGCCAATTATATAGCAAATGTGAGTGTTTAGAATACAAAAACCAGATGCAATCATCAATAAGTTACACTAGGGCAGTGATTAGCCTCTAACAATGTCACTTTACACCTTTAATGACATACTCTGTATTCAATTCTAATTAACGAACATACCTGCATAAAAAAAACCAACATTACCCAACTCATATCTAGTCCACACAAGTACTTAAAACCCGACAAACTTACAATTAATCAATTGAGAGACACATTTAACAAGACGAGCAATTATAGAGCTGAAATCTGAGGCTTATTGAATCGTATCATAATCAAATAAAAAAACCCTAACAAAATGCAACAAAACAAGACAAAAAGGTGCTTACTACTTGGATTCATGGTGTCTAGCGAAGATATAAAGCTAGAAGGAGATCAATTCAAGCGAATTTCTTCGGCGAGATCTGGTAAGAAAGGAGAACATGATTGGTCAAGGAAAGGAGAAGAACAAAACATATGGAAGGATATAAGAGGGAATTTTATTTTGGTATTTATACTTTGAAGGGTAAAATGTGTATTATAAAAGATTCATTAAACAATTTTGACTTCCCCTTTTTTCCTTCAAAGCTCTTTTAGGGGAAGCTGGTAAGACCAGCTTCACTTGGAAGGTCTTTCCAAAGCCAAAAGCGATTTTTGAAAATTTATTTAAACACTCTAATAAGTCACTTTTGGGCTTAAAAAGAGCTTTTGGACCCTCTAAAAGCTATGCCAAACAGGCACTTAGTGGGCTATAAATAAGCTCTTTAGTTAATTTATTTTGTATCTCAAAAGAAGAATTACAAAAGATCAATATACTTGCATTATTCTTGTTTTCTCCCAATTTGTTTCTGGATTTTGGGATCTTACCTAGATTTTTTAATATTTTTCTTTGGAGTTAGTGGAAGTTTTCATCAGCGTCCATGGACATAGGTTTTATACCGAACCACGTAAATTCTGATATGTTCTTTCATTTTTTACTTTGTATTTATTTTTTTCTGCTTTATTAGTATTTGTTATTTATATTTAATAGCTAGCATTAGTAGTTGTATATTCGTTTAAATTTTCGCTATGCACAACAATTGGTATCAGAGCTCTAGGTTTCGATTGATCTGAAAAATAGTCTAGAGCGTCAGCTGGCTATTAAATATTTGTTTGTAGAGCTTGAGTGTTATTTTGGAATAGTTACAATTTAGGAAAGCTCTATCAAAAAGACTATAATTGTCTAAGAAGAATGAATTTTAAGTAGGACCGTTTATGATCCCTGTGGCCTTTCTTAGGAGCATTTGTTATTTATATTCAATAGTTAGCATTAGCAGTTGTGTATTCGTTTAAATTTTCGTTGCGCACAACAATTGGTATCAGAGCTCTAGGTTTCGATTAATCTGGGAAATAGTCTAGGGCATTAACTGGCTATTAAATATTTGTTTGTAGAGTTTGGGTGTTATTTTGGAATAATTATAATTTAGGGAAGCTCTGTCAAAAAGACTATAATTGTCTAAGGAGACTAGATTTTAAGTGGGACTGTTTGTGACCCCTCCAGTCTTTCTTAGGAGCTTACATTTTGAGTATTATTCATTTGATCACCAAGCTATAGCATAAATTTTTTTTGTGTAAAGCAAAAATGACAGCATCTTCATCTTCGTATGTAAAAAGTGAAGTGGAGAAATTTGATGGTCGAAATAATTTTAGCCTATGGCATAGCGAAGTTACCGACATCTTGTATCAACAAGATTTGGATATTGTTCTAAAGGAAACAAGACCAGAGAATATTGAGGAAAGAGATTGGGAGAGGCAAAATGCGAAGGCGTGTGGTTTAATTCGCTCATGTCTCTATAGAGAGTAGAAGTATCCATTCATGAAGGAAACCTCTGCTAGTAAATTGTAGAAGGGATTAGAGAACAAATATATGAAAAAAAACAATGAGAATCGGTTATATTTGTTAAAGAGACTTTACCGTCTTCAGTTGAAACCAGGTTTGAGTACTAATGATCATATTGATAATTTCAACTGTTTGTTAGCTGATTTGTTGAATTTGGATGAAACTTTCTGTCAACGTTGGGAATTAGCAGGTGTTATGGCCCAAACTGCAGTTAATGTTATAAATGATACCATAAACATGTGAAAAGTAAAGGAGAGAGTAGAGGAAGAACACAAAACAAAAGGATTTTTAGAGTGGTTCGGCCCGATTTTTGCTTATGTCCACTGTTTTCTCACTATTTTGACAGAGTAATGTTACTCTTAGAAGTTGTTCTGAATCCTTGTATAATGAAAATCCTTCCCTATTTATAAGGTGGGGAGGTGCTACAGTAATATGTAATAATTTAAAGTGTAATGATGGATTACATTTAATGCAGCTGACATGTATCAGGTCAACTGAGTCAAAGTATACATTAGGTAGCTAATCAATGCGGATTAGGTAAGACTTCCGTAATTCATGCTGTAATTTCTGACGAAACCGGCGTAGGCGACACGCCTTGCTGACTTTTACTCTGACAATGTGTGACTCACGTTATACAAGCTAGATCGGTTGAGAGTTCGTCTCAGCGAGCTGTGATGTTCGATGTCTGACTGAGTTTTATGTCTGTGAACTGATCATATATTCTGATTCCGCAATCTGGCTATCTGGTGAGCTTCATGTCTGAAGGATCTGCATAATGGATGAGCTGTATCACGAATGACTGATACGCGGCATTATGCTGTATTAGGATAAGTTGTACGGCTGACGAGTTGGATTCTTGCACGATCTGTTCGTTTGATAAACTGACTTCTCAACAGGTTGTACGAATGATAAATTGGATGTCTGCTGAGCGGGCTGAATGTTCCAGCAAGCTGTGCCATAGCCAAATATGCAGTCTCTTCTTCTTGGAAGGTCTTGGGCTTCAAACTGTCTTGGACTTTTGTTAACAGTATTAGGCTTTTATAAGCCCAGCCAAGGTGGCCTAAAAATACCCATAACACCATCAAAGATGAACAGAAGGTCATGATGTTGATAGGATCTTTTCCTGATGAGTTAGATCATTTGTGCATTACACTTATTCATAGGAAAGAAAAATTGTCCTTTGAAGAAGTATGTGCAGCTTTGCTTAATTATGAAATTCGTAAGAAAGATCAGAAAGATAATAGAGATGAATCAACAGAAATGCTTACAAATAGGGGAAGAGGTAAGAGTCCAAAACAATAAAGAATGGACAGATCACAGTCAAGGAAAATACCTGATAAAGATGAATGTGCATTTTGTCATGAGAAAAGGCATTAGAAAAAAGATTGTCCGAAGTTACAGAAGAAAGATAAGGGCAAGGGTAAAACTACTTCCAATACATATGTAGTCGAACATGAAGAAGAAGATTTTGCGTTGATTAGTCTATCATCAACATCTGGATCTGGTGAGTGGATTTTAGATTCAGGTTGTACTTATCATATGTGTTCACATAAGGAATGGTTCTTCAACTTCGAAGAGCTAGATGGTGGAATTATGTTCATGGATAATGATAACTCATGCAAAACTAAGGGGATAGGTTCAATTCGACTAAAGAATCACGATGGATCGACCAAAGTTTTGACAGAAGTTCGGTATGTATCAAATTTGAAAAAGAATCTCATATCATTGGGGGCTTTAGAATCTAAAAGCTATATGATATCTATCAGAGATGAAGTTATGAGAGTTGTATCTAGTGCTTTGGTGGTAATGAAAGGTATAAGGAAGAACAACTTGTACTACTATGTTGGTAGTACAGTTACTGAATCAGCAGCAGTAGTGTCAAAGAAGGATGCTGATTCAGATATGATCAGGTTATGGCATATACGTTTGAGACATGCAGGTGAGAAAGCCTTAAGCAGTTTAGTAAATCAAGGCTTGTTGAAAGGAGTAAAAACCTACAAGTTAGATTTTTATGAATATTGTGTTATGGGAAAATAGACGAGAGTGAAGTTTGCAAGTGCAATTCATGATACTAAAAATATTTTGGATTATATTCACTCTGATATGTGGGGACCCACTAGGACAGTCTCATTATGTGGTAAACACCATTTTATTACATTTGTTAATGACTTTTTTTTATAAGAGTTTGGGTATACACGATGAAGAAAAAGAATGATGTACTTAGGCTTTTCTTTAATTGGAAAAAAATGGTTGAGATTCAAATTGGGAGAAAGATTAAGAACCTTAGAACAAATAATAGAGGTGAATATTGCAGTAAATCTTTTAGAGAAGTCTGTCAAGATGCGGGTATTGTACTTCATTTTATAGTTAGACACACACCACAACAGAATGGGGTGGCAGAATGCATGAACCGAACGTTGCTGGAGAAAGTTCGATGTATATTGTCCAATGCTGGGTTGGGCAACGAGTTTTGGGCTGAGGTAGTGACTTATGCATATCATCTTATTAATTGCTTACCGTCAATAGCGACCGATGGTAGAATTCCATTTGAAGTATAGTTTGAAAAGCCTGTTACTGATTATGATTCTTTACATATCTTTAGTTGTTCTACTTATTATAATGTAAAGGAATCTAAATTGGATCAGAGGGCAAAGAAAGCTATATTTGTGGGGATGTCTTCAGGGGTGAAATGGTATCATATTTTATATCCAAATTCGAAGAAGATAATCTTCAGTAGGGATGTTACTTTTGATAAGTCTTCGATGCTGAAAAAGAAAATAGAAGATATTGTTAAGGGTAATCATGTGGACTGTACTCGGAAATAGATGGAGTTGACAAATAATCCAGCTAGAATTGTTGATGCAGATGGTGACACTCGTATGACAGATGAGGTTACTAAAGAAGAAGTAGAAGAAGAGGTTCCTACCTGAGAACCTTCATAGCAACAAGAATCAATTGCAACAAATAGGCCAAGACGTGAGATTCGCAAACCTGCTCGTTTTGTTGATATGATGGCCTATGTACTGTCAATTGTAGATAATGATGTCCCTTCCACTTATAGAGAAGCAGTCCAATGTTCTGAAGTTGATAAGTGGAAGAAAGCTATGGATGAAGAAATGCAGTCTCTTCGAAAAAATGAAACTTGGGAGCGAACTCAACTACTGAAGAATAAGAAGGCAATTGGGTGCAAATGGGTGCTTACTAAGAAAGAGAGATTTCCTAACAAAGAAGATGTCCGCTACAAGACAAGATTGGTGGCGAAAGGCTACACTCAGAAGATAAGGATTGACTATAATGAGGTATTTTCTCCAGTTGTGAAACACTCTTCCATTAGAATTATTTTGGCCTTTATAACTCAATTGGATTTGGAACTAGTTCAAATGGATGTAAAAACTGCATTTTTACATGGTGATTTGGAAGAGATATGACTCAATCAAATGGATTAAAGATTGCTGGTAAGGAAAATTGGGCTTGCAAATTGAAGAAATCACTTTATGGTTTGAAACAGTCACCTAGATAATGGTACAAACGATTTGATCAATTTATGATACAACAAAAGTACACCAGAAGCAAATTTGATGATTGTGTATACTTTCGAAAGCTATAAGATGGTTCTTTCATCTACTTGCTCTTATATATTGATGATATGCTAATAGCTTTTAAGAGCAAAGTAGAGATTAAGAAGCTGAAAACTCAGTTGAGTTTAGAGTTTGAAATGAAGGATTTTTGTGAAGCTATGAAGATTCTCGATATAGAGATTAGTAGAGATAAAGTAAAATGCAAGGTTTGTTTAATTCAGAAGTAATATATGATGAACGTATTACAGCATTTTGGTGTATCTAAACAGTCAAAACCTATAAGTACGCCACTTGCTCCTCATTTCAAGTTAAATGCATCATTATCTCCGAGAACTGATAAACAATAAGAGTACATATCTCGTGTTTCGTATTCCAATGCAGTTGGTAACCTGATGTATGCTATGGTGTGTACAAGACCTGACATTTCGTAAACAATTAGAGTTGTGAGGAAGTATATGCATTATCTTGGTAAAAGACATTGGCAAACTGTGAAATGGATTCTACGGTACTTGTTAAAAATCGTAGATTTTGGTATTTCAAAAGAAAAATTCACTTAGTCAATTTACAATCGGATATATAGATTCAGATTATGCTGGTGACTTGGATAAATGATGGTCAACTACTGGATATATATTCACTCTTGCGAAAGCTCCAGTAAGTTGGAAGTCTACTTTATAGTCAACAGTTGTTTTGTTTACGACAGAAGCAGAGTATATAGTAATGACAGAAATTGTGAAGGAAGCAATTTGATTACAAGGATTACTGATAGAGTTGGGAATGAGATAGAAGAATATTACTATTCACTCAGATAGTCAAAATGCCATTCATTTAGCAAAGAACCATGTTCACACCAAGCATATTGATGTCCGATATCACTTTATGTCGAAAATTCTGAGTGAAGGGTTGATTCTCTGACAGAAAATTGGGACTGCTAATAATCCTACAGATATGATGACCAAAGTGGTGACGACAATCAAGTTCAACCATTGTTTGGACTTGATCAATATTTTGAAAGTCTAAAAAGACATATATGAAGACATTGTTGAAGACTAATACGCTAAGGTGGAGATTTATTGATTTTAGTTTAATTAGCTATGTTTGAGAATCTCATATCTGAATAATGTAATGTGGTGTGAGCTTTAGTGAGCTATAAATAAGCTCTTTAGCTAATTAATTTATATCTCAAAACAAGAATTACAAAAGATCCATATACTTGTATTATTCTTGTTTTCTCTTCATTTGTTTCTGGATTTTGGGATCTTACCCAGATTTTATAATATTTTTCTTTGGAGTTAGTGGAAGTTTTCAGTAGCGCTCGTTGACTTAGGTTTTATATCAAACCACGTAAATTCTGGTGTGTTTTTTCCTTTTTGGCTTTGTATTTATTATATTATTTTTTTACTTTATTAATATTTGTTATTTATATTTAATAATTAACATTAATAATTGTGTATTCATTTAAATTTCTGCTACACACAACAAGGATAAGGCTAAAGATGCTAGTCTGTGAACCAAGCGATTTCCATCTCTAGGAATGGCTTGGAGCTTGGTAACACCAGCATCTGTTACAAAGCCTCGATATCACCTACAAGAATACAAGCTTCACAAAAAAAATCAGTACAAGAATTGACATCAGAAGCAGCATTCAAAGTATCAACCTCCACAACTGTCACTTTCAGGTTAGAAGAAAGAGCAAGAAGAAGTCTTTCCCGAATTGCTAACAGTTCGCCAACCTCTGGAGAGAAACTGCCTTTCAATTTCTTCGAAAATGCTACAACAACCAGGCCCTGATAGTCTCTTATCGTGACAACAATCCCAGCAATATTAGCCCCTTTTTGATTGCTACATCTGTATTTAACTTCAAGGTCCCCTGTTCAGGAGCATTCCAAGAAGCTGAAGGTTTTGACGAAGCTGGCTCTAGTACCTCGACCCGAGAAGAAGCTCTAGTTTTCTGAAATTCTGCAAGATACTCAAACGCCCAAGCTAAAACTGCTCCTGGTTCTCTAATTACTCCAGCATGAAAACTACAATTTTGTTCCTGAAACTCCTCACATTAATTTGCTGTTCTTTTGGCATCGCTTGTCATCCTTACTACCAACTCTGCATATGCATTACGATATAAAGTTGGTTTCAAAGTTCATTTTGATAATGCTTATGCATCCAGGTAATTTGATATTAACTTTATTTTCTTATGCAGTTGAGGTTGCAAAAAAAAAGTTAGTGGAATAATTTCCGACCATAGAAGTTGAAGATTACCATATTAGAATATCAGAATATATACAACATATTTGTTATATGTGGTGATTATCAATAAACTAACGTTACACATTATTAACTTATCTAGTAATGCAATCTTGTTAGATAATATATACCAACTTAAATTTAAATTTATAATACATATATGTTTAATTATTTTTAGTTATTTAGATAAACCTAAAGACAAACAATTCCTATCTGTGAGTTTGGATAAAAAACAATTAATCATTAAATTCATTTCACTGAGTATGAATCTGTTTGAATTTAATTTCATAATTAGTCGCAGATACATTCTTTCCGCAATTGTCATGGGAATTGTTTGCATTCTCCTTCAAATGGCATTCTCTCTGTACTATATTAGCACTGGAAATCGCATAACCTGAGGCGATGGCATCTTCACGTTCGACTTTTATGGCGACAAAGTACATCACCTCCCATTTCCAACTATTACAGAAGGTATAGCTCACTTTTAATTATCTAAAAATGTTATAGAACATATATTAATATGACTGTGTAAGCAAACATGGCTACGTGGTCTCGGATAACCTAATTGATAGTTAATATTAAATTTAAAAGTTTAAACGTCCCCTACCGTATAACATGCATAATAAGAATATTTTTAAATAAAAGGGAAGAGAGGATCTAAACTAAAGATCTTCAAGTTCTAATACTATATTAGTTACCACCTAAAAATTAAAGTATTAAAGAAAAAAGTTTAACCGTTGTATTAAAACGCGAGGTTAACATGTGAGTAAGAAAAAAAAAACTCTTAATTATTTACGTGAAGAAATGTAAAACGAGTCGGACTGCACCAGCTTGAATTCCTTTCACTGAGTTCCGCGTGACGAGTCTAGCTTTATTTCATGTGTGGCCCAGCCCATTAGTCTGGCAGGATAACACAGGCAGACTCACCCCAACCAGTATGGGTTATACAAAATGGGCTAAATTTGGTCCATCTGGACCACTTTTTTTATAGGGTTTTATTGAAAAATGACCTATTTTGGATGACCCATCACAAAACTATCCTTTTTTTTTTTCAAATCCAGGAAGGTTGTCCTTTTTTGGACAAAAATACCCCTGCCTAACCATTTTTTAGGCGTGACTATGACTCTCTCTCCCTATCAAACTTGAAAATCTCTCCATTCCCAACTTTTTACTCTCATTCTCTCTCTAGGAATCTCACCAAACTCGAACCTCATCGTTGGACCTCCAACCACGGCGTTAACTATCTGACTAGCCCACCTTTTTGTTTGACGGTCGCACCTCTTAACCGTCACATCTCACCAATCGTAGACCTCTACCTACCACCATTCGGTTGCTTGGTCTGCTCGACTCTCAACTCCGGCGAAGAACAGGTACCCTTTTTTTTCATTGTCTCTCACAAACCTGAACATCATTTTTTCTTCTCTTTTGATGACGAGTTGTTGTTGTTGTCTATAACTCTATATGTTGAGTTTTTGATTTTATGTTGTGGGGAAGTAGTACTTCTTCTTCTTCTTGTTGCTCTTTCTCTTCTTTGGAGCTAGTTATGTTTGTGTTGTGTTGTGGTGTTGATGTGTTTGCTTTGCTTTTGTGGGGTGTTGTTGCTGAAACAGTGAAACATTAAGGCCGGCCCTTATGAGAAGTTATGGAGTGTATGTTATATATATAGGTTGTTGACTATTAGGAGAGACAGAGAGAAAGAGAAATGACCTTAATTGCTTCTAGATGTGAGTTGGTGAGACAGGTTAGAGAGGAAAAGAGAGAGTAGCTGCTGAGGGCAAGAGATGATTTTAATCCCTCTGTGCCTATTGATGAGATATCTTGGAGCTCTGCGAGAAACTCCAGGTAACATGTATTAATTAGACATGTGAATGTCAGTTTTTGTTGCTTTTAATGAAATGATGCAGCTAACAATTTATATTTTTTCTACATCCAGCTATTGCTACACGACTTCCACCTAAAAATATAACAATTTTTTTTTTTTAACATTTATTGGTTACTTGTTTGCTTGTGTTGCAGATTCTTGCGAGTGGACACATGGTCTCTTTTGTTTTCAATGGCTAACATAACTGCCAATTCTGATGTCCTGGTAGGGGATATGGTTGGATTCCTTTTTACTGGTGCTGTGGTTGAACGTGTAGGAGGTTTGTGTTAAATTTAATTTTCTTGGAGCTAAGCTTTTTATGATTAGTGTTTTAGGACTTGACATAACAGGTGATTTGCTTTCTCTTTGTGGTATTATGGGAGCTTTGCGTTTGCTTTTTTTTTTTTTTTTCCTAGTATTTCTTTCTTGCTACGTTTGTTCGCATTGTGTATTGTGGGCTTAGTTTATATGAAGGTCACCTTGTTCTAATCAGGAAGAGTATTTATCTGAAATGGATTATATGTGTATTTTGTTATCTGTATATGGTTTATCAGTTCCAATATATTTGTCCAAATTTTGGTAGCATACCAATGAAGTTGAAATTGAAACTGTTATCGCTGAAGCCAAACCTGAGCAGAAGTGTAATATGTCATCCCTATTTTAGTATTATATACGTATTGTACACGTATGTCTCATTTATGGAATAAAATAATAATTTAGAGTGCCCAACTATAAAATTGGATTATGATGCAATTTATGGATGCGATTTCGAGCTCAAGAAATGGTAACATAATTGATTTAGAGGTATGAAAATGGTGAAATTGAAAAATGTTATAAAAATTGGGCAATAGTGCAAGGACTAAAAAGTTATGTTTTTAAAAGTTTAGGTTGAAATCGTAATTTTTAAAAAGTTGAGGGGGCAAATCGCAATTCGACCGGATTATATCGTCATCTTCTTCCTCCAGCCGAGCCATTCCTCTCTCTCTCCTCAGATTTCCAGCAACTTTTCTCTCCGCGAGTCCAACTTCAATCTCTCGTTCCGACCTCATCCGAGCTTCGTTTTGGCCGATCTTGGTACCGTTGGAAAGCTTGTGCGACGTAGATTCTATAGGTACCAATTTTATCAATTTTTATCACCGTTTAGGTCTTCGTTTCAGTAGACTAAGTTAGGCGGTTAACCAACTTTTATTTTTGTAGATTCCGGCCAAACGAAGCAATTCCGACGCCGATCGATCTCGTTTTCGTGATCAGTGTGTCGAGGACAACAAAACCCACCTAACCATACCTCCCACCACCGAGGTCGCCGGAATCTGATGCCGGAAAGTCGCCGTCGGCCACCACGTACGGCGGAGGTAAGATTTTCGACCTTCCGAACTCGAAATTTAACTCCCGACGTGTCTACGGACTCGTTTTTAAGTGTAGAATTCATTGTTAGGGTTATTTTTCCTATATAGCAGCCGTACTAAAAATTTTATACATTATATCACTTTGTAGATTTAAATTAGGACGGCGATAATTATATTTGGAATCGAGGAAACCCGAAAGCATGTGATTTTGTGAATCAATAATAGGTGAGTGTTATTCAAAATATTTTGGATATAATGTTTTAAAGTTTATGTTATGATATGTTATATTTTGATTTTGAAATAAATGAAATTATATGAAAAATTTTTACTAAGTCTATTATATAAATGTGTAAAAAAAAAAAAAGTTTTCAATAGGGAAAAACGGCTTAGCTTCACGGGAATCTTTCAGTCGGATTAAATATAGGCTGGAGGGTTACCGTGGGATTGCCGGCAGGCTGCCGTCTGTACGGAAAGAGAAGTGCAGAAACGGGGTCTATCAAGAAGGCAGAAAAAGTGAAGGAATTACAGGTATGCATGCAAAAAACGTTACTCTAAATCCACCACTTTTGAGTTTTTGATCTTGATTCGTACTCATTTTTCATTTTTATAGGCCTCAAGATACACTGTTGCAATGGTGGGAGATGGTATTAATGACTCATCAGCCCTTGTAGCAACGGATGTTGGAATGGCAATAGGTGCTGGCACAGTATTGCAATAGAGGCAGCTAACATTGTTCTAATGAAGAGTAACTTGGAGGATGTGATAACTGCCATAGACCTATCAAGAAAAACCTTTACACGTATTCGTTTGAACTATATTTGGGTGTTGGGTTATAACCTTCTTGACATACCAATTGCTGCAGGAGCTCTATTCCCATCTACCAGGTTCCGTTTACCGCCATGGATTGCTGGAGCTGCAATGGTTACCTCTTCAGTTAGTGTTGTCTGCTGTTCACTTCTGTTGAAGTACTACAAGAGACCAAAGAAACTGAATACTCTTGAGATACGTGGAATAGTGATTGAGTGATATATGGTAATGATATTGATCTATGTTATGTAATGTGATAATATGTATATATATGTATAACATATCTGTGAGAAATTTTCTTGGAATAAAACAGGCAAGCTTTTTAGTATGTGAAAAATGTTGATACAGGTTTTGCTTGAAGTTTATATGCATAGGCATACTAGTGGACTGGTCCTTTGATGATATGTAAATATGCTTATGTTGATGGAAAAAATTGGAGGGTTATGCAACTGTACAGTATATAAGTTATTCAAGTTCATTAAATTTCAATTTAATGATTCAAAATAAATAGGTGGTTTTTCTTGTAATCACCCTTTTATTGTTATTGAAATTGTGAATTTCATTCTAGTAGTTCAAAATAAATAAGAAGCTATAATAAAAATTAAGAAAATTGAAAATGGCTAATATTTTTCTTGTAATTACATGTTCAATCAAGGTTAGGAAATTGATTCTCCAAGTTGGGAATCTCAAATTAAATGTTACAATTTTTGACCTAGTTGAGAATCCCAACCTAAAGGTTGGGATCACAACCTTTAGATTGAGAATCTCAACTTCATAGTTAGAAATCTCAGTCTTAATAGAACGTTCAAGTTCCTAACATTTAAATCCAGGTTGGGAATCGTAACCTTGATTCAACACCTATTATCGAAATCTCAACCTCAAGGTTGGGATTCCCAACATGAATGTTAATCAAGATTGGGAATCCCAACCTTAATATAAATACACGTTTGAAATCTCAACCTCAAGGTTGGGATTCCCAACCAAGATGTTAAATCAAGATTGGAAATCTCAACCTCAAAGTTGAGTTGAGATTTTCAACCTTCAAGTTGTGATTCTCAAACTACAGTATTAATCCACGTTAGAAATCAATAGGAATGTTTGGATTCCCAACCTAAAGGTTGGGATTCACAACCTCCAGGTTGTGAATTCTAGCCTTAGTTGAATATTCATGTTGGCATTTTCAACCTGGAGGTTGGAATTCCCGACTTATAAGTTGGGATTGTCAACTTAATGGTTCTCATACCCAACCTTAAAAATGGGAATCCCAACCTTCTGGTTGGGATTTTCAAGTCAAAGTTCTAAAATTCTCAACCTCAACATTGAGATTCTCAAAATAAAGGTTATTATTCTCATCTACAGGTTAGGAATCCCAACCTGAAGGTTGGGATTCTTAATCGAAAAATTTGGATTTCCACCTTTGACATGAAAACTTCACCTCTAAACTCGTCTCAGCCTCTGTTACAGATCTCAATCTTAAAATATAGATTCACATTACAATTACTCGTACAATTTAACTTTCACGTTTGAAATCTCATACTCACAAAACCACACACAAATTACACAAAATAGTGGGAACCCATTTTCAATACCCCATTCTTGCTTCATATCACCATATTCACATACCCAAAGCAACCATAAGTAGTCAAATATACTACCCACTCGAAAAGAAGCAAAGCGGTGCAATTCTTTGACAGTCCAAAAACCAAAAATCATGCTCCTTCATTTCTTAGGCAAGGGAAGGCAGAAGAAAAAGTGGTGGTGAGAAGTGAGAAGAGAGGTTGGTCGTAGGAAATGGAAGAGATGTTGGTCGTCAGAACTGAGAAGAGACATAAGATCGATTGCTGGAGACTGCTACATAACTGCTTGGCGTCAGAGGTTAGGAAGTGGGAAAAGAAGTTGGTCGTGGGAAGTGGAAGACATTTCGCCTTCGGAAGTGACATAACGAAAGGCTGGTCGGCGGGAGAAGATTGCTGCACAGTTGATTGGTGGGAGAGGCTGCTTGATGGAAGAGACGAACGAATGAGAAGATAGGTTTGTTCACCTAAGCATTTTCATCTTCTGTCAATTTTAGTGTTTGTTCATTAAGGGCATTCTTGTCCATTCACATACATTTTTGTACGAACAAAAACTAAAAGGGTACTTTTTCAATCCAGCTGCTCAAATGGGTCATTTTGTCCATTTTCTCTTTTTTATATCATAATTAGGAGGAATCATTGTACACCCATTTAATCAAATGCACCACAAAATATGATTGATAAAGAGGTTGCTTTATAAATTTTTTTCATTGATCGCAATAAGGTCGTTGCATTAAAAATTTTCTCTGTAAGAAATAAAACGAGAAATGATAGGTATACATAATTCAACATTTTTGACATTTCTGTACTTGGTGATCAGGTTGTGTCATATTTGTAATTAGCCACCGGTGCCGCAGCGGCATTTGGAGCAACCAATGATTTGAAGGTAGTTATAGAGGCATTAGGCGACATTGAGGACAAGGTCTTCGATAAGGCATATGCATGTGCCAGTCCCGTTCTCATCGGGTTTGTTTGCACTGCAGTGTTATCAGTTTGCCCATCCTAATGTCGATGCACTGCCTAGCCAAAGAGTTTAAATGCATTTTCTTCTATTGAGACCACAAGTTCATCGATTGTTCATTGTTGGAAGCATGTATAAATTGTTTACTTCTTTTATGTTTTTTGCTTTGTCGAACCAATTTTTTGATTAAACGTGGGTTTTTGTTTGAATTGATTGATTGTTTATGTCATTCTTTGAGTAGAGGAGATAATATAAGAGTGTTTTGTACCAACAATTTCTTTTGAATACGGATAGTATCGAAATTTGTTTCGTATTTCAGTATTTCTGTGAAAGTAGCCTTGCGATGATTGAAATATTTGGTTTCGGTAGTTATTTTTATTTTTATAGGCATATACATGCTACGCTCACAAAAGTGGGTGCCTAATCAATCGAAAAATGTTCAGAGGCCCAGGTGAATAAGCAATCTGAGAGAGACTGCTGACTACAACTCACCCATTTCTAAGTTCACTCATTTTTGCATAGCAAAAGGTTGAATATTAAAATAATAATAATGATGATGATATATAATGGCTCACACCTCTTATTTAGTTCAAACACTATCCTAATATAGGAGAAATCTGCATGTGTCATGACTTTAAAAATAATATCTGAGGTACATTGAAAACTTTTTTCTTTAAGACAATGGAGAAAGAAGGTACAAAATTAACTAAACAATTATTTGAATTGTCTTTCATGTATAGGACAAATGAGCATCCATGCAATTGAACAATGTCATGTATATAAAAATGGATATAATTTAAATAACTAAAACACCAAGCATTAATAATCTAGTGGATAGATGTATAGAAGATTAATCTATTCAGGCCAAAAATTAATAATAATAAATTAATAGAATATGATTATTACGACAATATCTCATCTTATTTAGCATTATTATTATTATTATTATTATTATTTTTGAAAGGACATAGAGTTTTTTTTTTTTTTTTTTTTTTTTTCCCTTGCTTTAAAATTAGTTACATTGTGTAAGTGTTATCTCTTCCCTTATTTCAAAGACTTAGGTACTAATCCATTGAGGTAAGACACTATATATGCGTTTTTATATTCAATATATAATATATACATCCAATACGACACCATTTTTCTTAGAGTGATATTACTTAATCTCTATATTTTATCCAAAATTTATCCTAAATAATATAACACGTGAATTTGAACAAAAAAATAATGTAATCTAACTAATTAAATGGTATAACCTTTTTTCTTTACTTTGTTCTCTCATTTCTTTGTTAACTTACTTTAATAATTTCTAACTGCAATTAATAATGATAACGATTATCATGTCATGAGATGGTTCAAAGCTCAGATCTTGAATGAAGTTAAATAAGAAAGTTATCATTGTCTACTTTCATATCATTTCATCAAATTTAAATTAAAATATCCTATCATTATCAAAAGTTACGAATTATTTTTTAAAATTTGTTGAGATGGAACATTATATGTTTGTTATGTCCAAGATATCACCCTTGACTAAACAGTTATCATAGCATGATTTTAAAGTATTGATCATATAGAGAAGTGAATAACAAAAAGAATTCAAAACAATAAGATTTTACAAAGAAAAAATAAAAATAATAATAAAAGAAAACAATTGAAGGGAGAATTACTTGAGAAATTTTAATTGGAGAATGAATAAAACAAACTATTAAAAAAAAAAAAATTGATAATAACCAATAGATATAATAGCAAGGCTCTTAGGGTCACTTAATTGTTTAATTTCCTATTATCAAGTTTGATTTCTAATTATTACTCAACTACATGTTTTACATCCCAAATAATCAATTGGAAAATATGAATTTGAAGATGAAATAAAAACACAGTGATATTTGTAAAATTCTTTACATTAAAAAATAAACTCAACTATAATTTATAAGTTATTTAAGAACGATAATATATCAAATTAATAATACTGTAGTTGAAAATCAACTTACAAATATATCAAACCAGATATTATAGTTTTAACATAAATCATATAAAGAAAACTTGACTGAAAATATATGAAAATATAAGAATATAAATTTTGAAATTGAAACTTCAAAAAGAGTTTAATATAGAAATTGAAGAATTTGAAAATAAACAAACTTAATAGTAATATTACAATAAAGATCTACCTCAGCCTCACTCTAATTTTAGTCTAACTTGCTTGTTATTTCACAAGTTCTATAAAGAAAATATGAAAGTAAAATAACAAGACTTTCTCAAAACTCTAACTTTTTTTTTTTATATATCCTAAACTGGTTCCCTTTTGTTGTGCTGTCAGGCTTACAATTTATAGAAGGCACCTCTCCAGAAAATCTTCATTTCACAGGAAAGAAAGGCTTTCAAATTCAAATTTAATTTCAAATTTTAAATAAACAAATTCTGATCAAAATCTTTCCATCTTGAATCTCAATTCTAACTCAATCCATTACCACAAATCACTAGGTCCTTCCAAAATTTGAGAGAAAAATTAAATTTCAATTCATCTCTAAAAATCACTCTGCCATTCTCCTATCAAATGTTAACTCATTTCCACGAATCACTCCATCATTCTCCAATTTGAGAAACAAACCAAATGTCAACTCATCTCTACAAATCACTCCAGCTTTTCAAACTTGAAAATCAAATAATCTCTCAAAACTTCTGTCTAATACCAAAATATGAGTAAGCAAACCAGTGGCAAATTCAGCTGATCTCTGTGAACACAAGTAAAACCTAAACAAGAAGTCACAAGCCTGACAGCCATAGCAATGTAGATGAGAGCAACAACTTCAAGTTTGGAGATGATTTACCAGTGGGAGTGAATGGGTCTTGAGAAATTTGGGGTCTACCTTTGCTTATGTTTATTTGATGGACCTTGATAATACTTGGGCTAGATGCTCTTTGGATCTTGGGCTGATGTTATTTAAATTGGGCCTCTTAATTTTATTTATGGAAAGGGTTTTGTTGAAAAGTAACCTATTTTCTATAACCCATTGCAACCATGACCTTTTTTTTTCAAAGCATTGCAAGTTGTCTTTTTTCGGACGAAAATGCCCTTGACCCTATCGTTTATAATTTTGTGTCTGTCACTCTGTCTTCACTAACCGGTTCACTCTCTCTATTCCTAACCTTTTGCTGACATTCTCCGATCTCATCACCGTCGCATCTTACCGATTGCCAACCTACACCCACGACCGACAAGGCTCACCCAACGTCATTCTCTCTCTCGGTAAGGTTTTTGTGTTATTTTTTGTCAAAGAAACTGTAGGAAGCCCGACCCACTATCCTACCTCATAACCGTCACATGCCACCGATTGCTGACCTCCACCGACGATCGAGCAGGCAAGCCCGACCCACCCATCGTCGTTTACTCATGTCTTTTATTAACATACATACTCATCGTCGTTTACTCACTGAAACCAAAAACAGAACAAGAAAAATCGAAGCTCTAAATCTGAAACCATAGACAGAGACACATCCACTGGAGCTTCTGCTTCAAAGTACTCATATTGGTAAACTTTAACTTTGTTCTTGTTGTTTTTCACTTGCAAAATGTGATCTTTTTTTCCTCATGTTTTTGTGTTTTGTGTTTTGTGGGGTGTTGATGCTTTTTTGTGTTTCTGGGGTTGGAAGTAAGATCTGGGGTTTTTGAGTTGAGATTGTTGGGTGCAGTTTTGTGTGGAAATGAGGGTCCTTGAATGGTATTTGAAGTTTGTGAGACTGGGATGAGATCTTGTGGTTGTTGGTTAGTGTTTAGTTGTTCAGAAAATATGAGTTAAATGAGTTGAGTTTTTTGTTTTTGTTTTTTTTTTTCTTTGTGTTGAATGAGTGTTCGTGATATTTAATTTGTATGGTTGGATATATAATTTGATGTTTTGAGCCTGATGCTGGCGAGGACTTTCAGCAAGGTTTGAGAAAATATAGGTGAATCTGCAAAGTTTGATACAACTGATGCTGGCAAGGACTTTCAGCCTCATCAAAATGATGAGTAAGTTTAAGTTTTACTGACAAGATTGCCAAAACATTTTGTTAGGGGCTGATTGGTTTAACTTATTGCTTATTGTACTATATTATGGTTGGTAACTAGTGTTATTTATGTGCCCTAAATTATTGGTATTCTCAACAATATTGTTATCTGAAATGGCTATGAGAAGTTGATACTGAAGGGTTAAACTTTTGCCTTAAGCCATTATGTTTTAAATTTTTTTTTTCTGTTTTCTATAAGTAGGTCTAGAAATAGGTGGCCAGATGAATCTTGTTGCTGGGATCCAGGTGGCTCAACCGGCTCTTAAGTGTCGCCAAAATAAAAAGCAGCAACAGAGAATTATTGTATTTGCTTGAAGGTGTGTTCTGCTTTGGCTCTTTATCTATTATCTTTCTACCGTTTCCATGTTAAAATTATATTGTTGCTTATTAAGGTTGTCTGTTTAAAGTCCTATCAAACATGAAAAGAAGTCGTTGGAGATGATCGGAAGGAAGTTGAAAAAAAATAGTGTGTCACTTGACATTGTCAATTTTGGTGAAATGGACGATGGTAAGACAGAGAAACTGAAAGCACTTCTCGCTGCTGTGAACAATAATGGTAGCAATCATATAGTTCACATTCCTTTTGGTCCAAATGCCCTTTCTGATGTTCTTACAAGGTAAGTTGTTTTGCTTTAGTTTGCTTCTTTTGTATCGCATAGTAGTAGAGTAGTTGAGTTTATTGTGATGTTTTGATTTAAGTTAAATATTACCTCTGCCATTGCAGTACACCCAATCATTTTGATAGAGTTCTAACTCCTAAAATAATATTTGCCCACACATTAGGAATATGACATTTTCTTATCACTTATCAGACTATAATTTTGATACAGTTCATAAAATGTTTCCCAGGTTTTATGCATATGCTAATGCATGAGAATTGTGTCTCATGGTTGTCAGACGTTGGCACCAAATATCTTGTCTGGCTTGTCATATCTTTAGAATATCAATTATTGGGAGTTGACAAATTAACTGAATGATTATTTGGCTTTAGTTTTACTTAAGTTTGTGGCAGATATAGAGCATATAAGGTATGAAGTTTGTGCCAGTCACTTATGCATGGCTGTTGGAGGATAAATTCTCAAGTTTTGCCTTATTGTTATGGATGACTAGCTATTTATGTAATATTTCTCACTTACATATGTTAAATATATGACTGACTATTTATTATTTTTGAATTTATGTCTTTTAAATGTTTCAATACCTTTGTTTAGAAGTACCATTGAGGTATTACCTATTGAAGACTATTCCTGTTATGTAATGGAATGGTGAGTAGGTTTCTTTTATTCACCTTTTTTTTAATAATATGTAGGCTTATGTGTCCTACATGAAAGGGAATTTGTTATTTGAACAAAATCAGAATTGGGATCCAACATTGAAGAATTTCAAAAGTGTCAGGTTCGTCTCTGTTGTTAGACTATAATGTATATTGTTTATTGTTGTCTTTTTAATCAAGAGACTTGTCTAGTGTCTCCATAATATAAGTGGATTTCTATGTGGATTTCTATGATAAGTGGATGAATTGATTAAAAATCTTATTTGCAAACCTCTGAACTATTGCAAATTGGTGAGATGGAAGGTCCTACCTTGGACCTTTTTAAAGCAAAATTGGAGGTAAGATTGATATTGTAAGCAGTATGCCATATGCTGGCATCAGCACTGATGCCTTGCACTATGTTGTTGCAGGCTGTTATGGCAGAGGAAAGATCTCAACAGGTTGCATCCATGATAGAGTTTCATTGGCTTGGTCATAGGTTTTCGATATCTAGTGCAAAAACCCAGGTTGCTATTTTAAAAGGTTGATCATTGATTTCTATTAATGATGATTAAAGAATGTCAGAGTATGACATTGTTATTCATGCACAACCATTTCTTCTAGCCCTATGTATGTTCTTTATGAATGGTGTAAAAGTATGTAATATCAATGGTGGTATGTAATATCAATGGTGTAAAACTATGATTATAATTAAGAGGAATTGATTTACATTTTAATTTTCTTCTTTGTTTTTTCGCTTCTTTCTTTTCTTTCGTATGCAATCAAATTAATTTTTAATGCTAAAGTCCATAAATTAATCACTTTTTTATGTACTTATCCATCCTCATTGTTTATAGATAATGTTATAGAAGTTATGAGTCCTGATTGACATCCTTTCTATTACAAGTTATCAGTACTATGAACAACATGAAAAGAATTATCACGTGATATTCTCTCGACATGAAAATCTCTCTGTGCACACGTATTTCTTTTCCCTTTTCCTCATTCAACTAATGCATCATTGTCTGTTTTATTGTTAGTTCAATAGAATGAATAATGTTTTATATTTCTAATTTGACTTGTCTCTTATATTTGTCAAATCAATTTATCTCAACAAGTTGTTGCAGTTGGAGGTTATGGAGGTCCTGTGGATGTCATCTCGTAGTTTGAAAGCCATTTGTGCACATCCTGCTGTCGAGGTGTATAAAAGTTATTGGTGTCAATCACATATTCTATCCCATGGGTGAGTAACCTGCACAAACATTCAGAATTTGGAAGACTGCGAGGGTATGATTGCTTTCGAAAAAATGACCATGCACAATGAGGCCATGCATGCCCTTCGTTTTCAACCAAACTCCCACAAGGAAAAGGAAAGCGTTGAGAAGATGAGAACGAGACAACAGCAAGAGCAACAGCTCACAAAACACATTGTCGAGGACTGTATTGTACATGCACTTACATTATGTGATCTTTGTACGCATGATTGGTTTTAATTCCATTTCGTGATGAGTTAATTTTGGATAATTAAATTTTATGAAGCAAATTTCGAAATGACCATTTTTGCTTCTATTTGGTTTACAGGACACACTTATCAATTTAGTCTCAGTCATTATATTATAGTGTACTTAATATATTTTTTACCAAGGTATTTATTTTGTAAAAGTTGAGTCTTTGCATCGGGTAACTTATCATCCCGAGGATTGTCTAAACTAGGAACTTTATTCAAGATCTTGATAGTTATTCTTTGTGATGTTGTCATTTGTTATGATGTCACAATTAGAAATATTTCTAGTAAATCCGTCTTTTAGTTTGAATATACAATGAATGTCAGAAGTAAGTTTGAGAGTTTCTCTACTAATAAACCTATTGATGTGCTTGCTATTATTGTCGGAGTGTTTGTGTCAATGAATATTGCTCTTTTAAGCAATCTTATGAAGATGAATGTTCCAATAATTATGTTTGGTGTTCCAATTGCAAGAGAAGAATGAATCACTTGATATTAAGTAAAAGTCACATATTCTTGCCAACATAATTTATCTTATATTCCAACACTAAACAGATCTAATTTCACCATAAATAAACCAATTCAACTGAAAGGGTTTTAACATCTATTATCTAAGATTTATTGGAAGTACAAAAAAGAGTACTCAACCTTCGTGTAGAGATTAGGTTGGAAATCCCAACCTATAGATTGGGAACCTAGGATTTGGAGGGTTAGGATTCCCAAACTTTTAGGCCATATATCCCACCAACTTTCTTGTTGGATTTCCAAACCGGAATTAGGGATTCCCAACCTTTAGGTTGGGATTTCAGGTTGGAAATCCAAACCTTTCGATTGTGATTCCCAACCAAAAGGTTGGAATTGCATACTTTCGTTGGGATCTAGGGTGAATTCCCAATCCAGAAATTGGGAATCCCAACCTAAAGGTTGGGAATCTCAACGCAAAGGTTGAGATTTTCACTCCTAGATTGGGATTCTCAACTCTAGATCACGCCTGACGTCGGGAGAGTTGGGAATCCGAACTTTAAGGTTGGGATTCCTAATGTGAACTCAACTATAGGGTTGGAAATCCCAATCTAAAAGTTAGAAATCTCAACTTTGAAGTTGATATTCCCAACCTTCAAGTTGGAAATCAGAACTTTAAGTAAATATATCCAAATTGGGATTCTCAACCTCTAGGTTGAGATTGAGAATCCTAAATTTGATTTTCAATCAAGGTTGAGAATCCTGACATCAAAGTTAGGATTTCTAACCTCTAGGTTTGTCGGTATCATGACTTGATTGAAAATCTGAGGTTGCGAATCTCAACCCAAAGGTTGAGAATCCCAACCTTAATAAACAATACACATTTAAGTTGGGATTCTCGATCCTAAGATTATGATTCTCAACCTAAGATTGAAAATCTCAACCTTAGATATTCAATTAAGATTGGGATTCCCAACCTAGAAGTTGGGATTCTCAACCTACAAGTTGGGATAGGTCGAAAATCCCAACCTTGAGGTTGGGAATCCCAATCTTGAGGTTGGGAATCCCAATCCAGTTGGGTTACTTTACAAAAGATTTGGATTCTCAACATTCAAACATGATGACTTTGCTTATAAACTCCGATTGTCAACCTCTATTATAAATCTCACTCTCAAATTCAATTACAAATTCACTAATAATAACTTCCAATACAATAACTTTCACATTCTAATTATATCTATAAAACTACACACAAAATATGTCAAACTGCCACAACCCGTAAGGTATTAGACCTGCAAACCTTGCTCTTTCAACAACACTAAAATGGCTTTCCTTCATTCATCCATTAAGCTCCCCTCCATTTGCATGCCTTCCTAAAAAAACTATCTACTGGCATGTACTGATAAGGGCGACAGGACGACGATGACTACGACATGGAGGAGGAAGAAGTGGAGTCGAAGAGGGCGATGCGAACGGCGGTAACTACAACATGGAGAAGGAAGAAGTGAAGTCGACGAAGGCGATGCGAATGGCGGCGATTATGACATGGAGGAGGAAGAAGTGGAGGAGCTGAACAACAAGAAATACTACGACGTGGAGCGATGGGTAGTGATGGTGGTCAAGATGAAGATGAAGATATAAGCATGGTGGACAACAAGAGCTTCGTGTGCACCCAGAGGCGGGAGTCGGAGATGGTGATTCCACAAGATCAGTTTGATAGACTGTCAAGAAAAAGAGCTGCAGCATCAAGAAAGGTGGCTGTGGGAAGTGATAAGAGAGTTTGGTGGTAGGAAGTGAGAAGAGATGTTGGCCGTCGGAAGTGGCAGAATGGAAGGCCGGTGGCGGAGACTGTAGCACAGCTGCTTGGCATGAGAGATTAGGAAGTGAAAAGAGAGGTTACGGCCGGAGACGCTGCTTGTTGTGAGAGATTACAAATGGGGGAGAAGAGAGTTTTATCAAAAACAGTTCAGCTTCTATCAATTTGTTCCAGCTTTATGTCTCCCATTTCATTAAGGGCATTCTTGTCCATTCATGCTCTTTTTTGTACTAACAAAAACACAAAGGTTAGTTTTGAAGCTCCCCTCTCCAAATGGGTCATTTTTGGCATTTTCTCTTATGGAAAAACACCACAAGCTAAACAAATAAGTACTCATAAGTCATAAATTGTGTAAAAATCATCAATTCTATGAGTATAAGAATATGTTAAATCAAATGATCAAACTAAATGCATTTTTAAAAATAATCAGATAAAAATGTTTAATTAAATAACAAATTTTAATAAATGTAATCAGTTTTCTAATATTAAAATTGTATTTTTATACTCTAATCACATGTTGAACTTCTTCTAAAAAGAGATACTATTACTACCATGAAAACTTAAAGACAGATAGAGATCGTGGTCATGAATTAAGCATCCTTTCTGATGTGTAGGATCCTCACTGAGACAAGTACAGAGCATACTCAGATCTATCATAGATTGTTTTTTATTGTCAAAAAGAAGAATACTGGAGTGGAGAAGAAAATATTTAGCAAGCTATGAGAATTTAAAAACATTGTAATTTTATTGCTGAAGTAGTTTCTGCTTAGGTCTGTTTCTCAAATGAGAGAATTACATATTTATAGGAGAGTTGAGCTCTCACACGAGACTTTTCGATACGTGGAAAACATTACAAACACATAGACCTCATAGAGCACAATAATAAAGATGACTTACCAGAAATAATTACAATAATGAAGATGACTCATCAAGCACGAGTACAATTATGAAAATGACTCACCAAACACGAGTACAATAATTACAGTATAGACCCATAGGGTATAATCATAAAACTCATAATACAGGTGATACTGCAATAATTACATACATGTTGGACAATAATTATACTAGGAGATCTACGTAACTTTAATAATACATACATCTAGACAAACAACTTTAATAAACGAAACCGATAGGACAATAATGGAGATAGTAATCATGGAGAGTTGGTTAGATTACAATTTACATTATCTTCATCATTTGAATTAAGGGCTCCACAAATCTTGCATGGCCAAATGTCGACCTCCTTAAGGTCTTGTGAGTCTAGTAAATAAGCATCTTGGTAAGAATGTTGACTCAGTGAACTGTTTCTGGGGATGCTTGATATGATGATCAATTCATCAGTATTTGTGAAGCCTATAATTTCCTCTTTTAATGAGAAATAAAATTTTTTAATGAATAGTATTTTCATGTGAATAATGTTTTAAATGAATAGTAACTTTGGAAAACGGATCCCGAAAATTATAAATTTTTCAATTAATTGTATTTTCGTATGAATAGTATTTCAGCGGGAATAGTATTTTTATATAAATAGTGATTTTCGAAAAATGGACCTTATAAATTAAAAGTTCTGAAATAAATATTAGAGTTGAAAAAAACTGAAATTGATCGAAAATGAGTTCATTTGAATAGGTTATAAGTGATTCGAAATTATTGGACAAAAATGACATTTTCAAAAAATTATGGGTATTGATGATTTTACGCTAATTTGAATTTTTTTAAAGTATGAAATTGAAAGATAAGATATCCAATTAAAGTATTACATAGTCAATTAGATGATTTAATGATCATGAAATATTTTCAGAAATTATTTATGTATGAATATGAATAAAATGCATTAAGGGTTTTTTAAAAAATTTAGAAATAAGAGACAAAGCAAGAAGGTAACGTGAAAGGGGTATGAGTGGCGTGAGATAGATATGAGGAATGAGAAGATAAGAATGCCACATTGAGACAAAATTGACTACAAGACAAGCTACTTATCATTTGGTTACAATAAAATGGAAATTTATTAAAATTTGAAATTTGTTTTTAAATTCCAACCAATCAAAAGCTTCCAACCACAATCAATAGCAATCTTGTAAATTTAAAGTTGGTTTGGGGGCAAATGTTAGAGTAAGCAGAGACTATATATGACGAGACCCAAACCAGATTCCCTCTAGGCTAATATCTGGTAGGTCTCGCTTGACACTCCAACGAACCCCTCTTAAACTCAACTTGTTGACTAAATGGAATTCGTGGAACGAACCCTAAAACTTGCCCGTTTTGTACTTTTCATTCGATATTTATTGGTTATCATTACTTGAAATTTGTTGGGTTGATTTTATTTATTTCAAAACTTTCAATCATAATAAAATTGTAAAGTGATCATTTTGTTTCCAAAGCCTAAAATATTTTTAAAGAAAATTCGGCAGCATAACAGCTGTATTTAGGTTTCCAAATTCCTGCAATTGAAATAAACACTCCAAAAAACATCAGTCACAACTCAACTTCATTTATTCCACAATCACACATCTCAACAAATTTTATCATCGTTTTCACAAAAATTTATAATTTGGTGCATCAAGTGATTCATACCATAAGAGAGGTTATACAAAAAAAATTTACAAAGTATTTACATCTCAAAATATTTTACAAGTTCATACATGTATGAAACTTTGGAGTTTAACAAAACACAATTGTATTTTACATAATACACACATCAAGAGCTTCCACCTGTGTCAATGACGAAATTCCTTTCGCTTTAGATTTCCTGCTTTAATTCTTGTGGAGGTTTTATAAAATAGAGCAACAATAACAATATAAATTTAACACGATTTCAATAATTAAATAATTCATAACTAAACAATTTTAAACTTATTGAAATTGTAGAGATTTTCATAAAATTCTTTTCATTTTAAAAGAACCATTCATACCCCCTCACTTTTCTGTCACGTGGCGATTTTTAAATAACGCCAATCGTGTCTCGATTAATACTCCTCGACAATCACGTGCGGAATTTTCTATGTCGCAAACCGTGGTGCGAGCTACTATATAGGCTTGGCAACTACGTGCGGAATTTACTACGTCGCTATCGTAGTGCGAGACACTATATCAAATCTAGGCAACTACATTACGAAATTTTTGGCATCGCAATATGTAACGCTATACTAAACTGTAATCTCTGCATGACTACAGATGAAATTTTCTGTATCGTTCACTGTAGCGCTATCTCATACTTAACTTTAAGGGGTAAACGAAAGTCTTTTGAAAACTCTTTTTCTTTTCACCAACAACTTTTCTTTCAAAACTTTGAACTGAAACTTGTAAGTTTAGTTTGTTAAACACTACTTTATTTCGAAACCTTTTTGAAACTCATATCTTGCTTTTCTTGATCAATTAAGACATTTGTTTAAAAACAATTTATTCATAAACTTTTAATAAGCAAATAAATTACAATTTATTATATAATTAAACATAGTGTGAGTTAGTATACTCACCTCAAATCTACGCTCTTCAATGAGCTCTAATCAGACTCCCGAGCTCTAATGAGCCTCTAGCTTGCTTTGCACCTATATATCATATTTTTATTCAAACTTTGTCAAATAAACTTTATAAAAACACAAATAAAGCTTTATATATGCTTAACTCTAATGAAGACCTTTTAGATTACAACTTCTCCATCTAACTTCTAACTTAACCGAGACTTTCAAATTTCGAGTTCTTTCCACGAACCTCACTTATTATCACCTAGGAACACCCCGGTATACTCGAAATAATTTTTAGAAGCTCGAAACGAAAAATCTCAATTTAAGACCTCCTTTGGCCGAATGGTGTGCACAGCCCAGCCCATGGGCTTTTTCACTTCCATTTTCACTCTGTTCATCTCTCTATCTCCAATTTAGTTCACCCATAAAACGGTTTCAAAAAATTCTAAGTATCAGAAGGTGAAATCTATGAAAAACACCTATTTTTCAATACTTTTTAGTGTTAAAATTTACCTTAAACATGAAATTAATTCAACTATTTTGTATTTGATGTTCTTTCACTCAATTATGATCGAACATACTCAATTCATGCATCAAAGAATGCATTTGGCATGACATTCCAAAATGTCCTTCAACTAAACCTTAAATTCTCAACCTATCTCTACACTTTTCCTTTTTCAATTTTAACACTTCTAATAATTTTTCTAACATCTAATATGCATGAATCTAAGCTTACATGCATCAAAATGAAAAGGGATCACATGCCCCCTCTCTTGGCCGTATCACACTTACACGCATACTTACACTTCTTTTACTTTTTCAAGCTAGTCACTTGATATCTCTCTTAAGCATTTCATCAAATATAATATCTACAACTCAATTCAATTAAAACATACTTAATTCAAACTCTAGGGTTTTATTCCCATAAACTCTAACTTCCACTTCTAGCATAATTCCTTTTAAATCAAGCTTCTTTTCTACTTGGTTTAGATTCTAAACTTGATTAGGATTAATACTCACATCAATTTCATCTCAAAACTAACTCAACATTAACTTCACATACCATCCAACTAGCTTCAAGCTTGAGAGAAATGATGATAACTTACCAAATTTTTGCTTAGGTTTTGTTTCTCTTGCGTAAAATCTACTCAAATACTTGTTTGGAGGCTTTAGAAATGGCTAAACACAACTTTCTTCTTCTTCTTCCTTCTTGGTCGTCCCTCTCACCTTTCTTTCTCTCTATTTTGCTCAAAATTTTTCTAAATATGGATGACTAACAACTCATATATATAGCCCTCTAATTATAAAATTGCCATTGAAGTTTTATAGTTAATTACATTCATGCCACTCATTGGAATTTTAACTAAATCTCCTCCACCTTTGCATAATTTGTATAATATTCTATTAACTTTCATATGCTTTCATAATTCTCCCTAGCTAACTTATTCTCATCATCTTTATGGGCATTTAATTATGAAAATGACCATTTTGCCCTTGTCTACATTGTTGTATTATAATTAGTATCCAACAATTTTAACACTTTCTACTTGGATTATTTACAACTTTTGTAATTTCATTGCATAATCTATCATATATTACTAGGGAGTTCAAAGATAAGAATGAGGACGTATAATATATAGTGAAATTAAATTGGAAAAACAAAAGAGAAGCAAAAGGAGAGTATGTTAGCCAAAGAAAAAGGAAAAAGAGGTGATAAGGAGGAAAACTAAAAATAGCTTATTGCTCTTGAGATTATAAGGTAGTTTTTGAATGATTTTCAAGCCATTTAAGATTGCATACAAGCTTAGGAGCAAAACTCATCTATTTCAAGTTAACTTCAAAATGTAAGGTTTGAATTTTCATGAATTAGCTTATATAAACTTTAAGATTTATGGTTTCTAATGGAATATTTGAAATATTTATATATGAATTTAGAGATTAGAGACCTCAAAGTTGTAGGCAAATAAGGCTAGAGGTTCAAGAACAATTGGTAAAGCATATTAGTGAAAATGAATTTTGATTTAAGTACAAGTTGATATTGGTTTGAATACCAGTTGTTTTGCCAAGAGATTGGGTGTGATTTTAGTGAAAATTTAAGTGCAAAACTTGAAGAAATCTTGGTGTTAGGTTGGGTGTAGTATTCGGCCAAAATAAAGATTTTATAGTCCAAATTGTGTTTAAATTTATGCAAGTAGTTTCATGCATGTAAATATGTTAAAATATCAAATTAAGATGTTGAAATGAAAATTAAAAGCATGGTAAATTAGTTTGCTATGTATTCAGCCATAAGAGAATTAAAGTGTTAAATGATTGTTTTTGGATGTTTTGGATGTTTTATGGGTTGTGTTGATGACGAATTTAATATAAAAAGTGAGAAGGAATGCATTAGAATGTTGAATGGCTACTTTATGACCAAGCTTTATTTGATTGTACAAGTGTAATGTTTTATGGATTTGATATGATTTTATATCATTTTTACATGTATTTGAGTATAATTACGATGAGAAAAATTGAATGAGATTGATGGTGTAAAATATAGTCAAGATTCGGAGGTAAGTTAAAATGACCCAAGAATGTGTTTCGTGCATGGATGAGAAATTTGGACTTCAATTGTGATGTTTTACATATTCAGAAATTAAGAGAATTGAATGAAAAATATGTGCGAATAATTAGGGTGGTTATGACTTGAGAAATGGTATTTTGAAATTCTTATGTAGTTAAGCGTTTGTTTGTATTAATGCGTGTTGATGGAAATGTGCATTAATAACTTTGGTTACGACGTTGCCTAAACATAGAATGTGAAAATACGTAGGTAAAATGAAGGTGAAGAAATCAAAATTGCGGGGATTATCATGAGCTAAAAAAATGTAAGTGTCTTTTCAAAATGTTTTGATATATTTATCTTTTCATTAAATGACTTTTTTTATGTTATATTTATACATATGCATTGAAATGTTGAAAATTGACTTTATGTAAAAATGTTTAGCTTGAAAATCTCTTGTATGAATTTCGAAAATTTATGTGAACTATGGATTATATGATGAAAAATAATATAAATGGAAATATTTTGTAAGCTTATGACATAACCCACATGTATCTCAGATATTTCCAGTCAAAGTACCATAAACGTACACGGTAGTGTCGGGGGTGTTTGTTGTTAATTAACAGCGGAAGGGACTGTGTCAGTTAGTTCAATTTAGTGCATCGCTCATACATGTATAAAGGTATATAATTGCTAGCCCCTATTCTATCTAAGCGAGGATAAATTTCTCTATGTAGAATCGGACCGTGAGGGCCTAGAATCTTTTGAGGTCAAAGCCCAAGAAATGGGCCCAAAGCGTATAGTTCATATGAGTTGTAATATCATTCTAGAATCCCTTAAGGACTGAGACTTAAGAAAGGGGTGAACCACATTTCGTTCTGTTATATATCTAGGGTGTCATGTGGTATTCAATCGCCGATGGTTGACTTATTTTCACATAGAGATTTTTTATAAAATTGTATTGCTACCACCATTCATGGTAAAGATGTAACAATACAGGGTGCCATGTTTTCAAATTTTAAAAACGCTTCAAAATAGTTTTCTAAAATCAGGAAATTCGCTTTTTAACATGTTATTATATTCTGGTTTTATTGCATATAAATTATATTTATATTAAATGTTCATACATGTGTTTATTTCAGATGAGATTTTCAGAAAATACATTTCAATTTTATAGCATGATAAAAATGATAAAATGTTATTTGTTTAAAGTTTTCAGGGAGACTAATTTTAAAAGTATAGATTAAATAGAAAAACATGACACTCATTGAGCTTGTTTAACTCACCCGTAGTTTTATGTTTTATAAATAAAACCTTCTCGGGAATAGGTGCATGTGCAGGTGTTTCGATAGTAAGAACTCCAACTCTAGAGTAGTCGGACAACATCGTGTGTCGCTGTGTTAATGTATATTTGCTACATATGCTTTTGAAAACCTATACATTTCTGTTTACATGTAATTTGATGTAGTTTTGGGAAAACATGTATGACATGTAAATATTTTTTAGTAACGCATTTATATTTCAGTTATATAAATGCTTTCGCAGAAAAATTTCATATCAGTTAAATGATTTTCAAAATTTATTTTAAACTGAATGCATGGTTGTTGTTGATTATTGAAAAGAAGGCCTGAGACTCCGAAGTTGAAGATTATTCTTGGTATAAAAGTGTACAGGTTTTTATAAACTTTTACATAGTAGAATTTTTAGGAAAATAACTGTTGTGCTGTCAAAATTTTTAAACAACGTTGTTTTTCAGATGTATACTAAAAAAAAGTTTTCAACCACTTCCAAATGAAAATAGATTTATAAAAAGTCAAAAAGAAATTTCAGTAGAAAAATGCTTAACTTCACGTGAACTTTTCAGTTGGAACAAATCTTAATAGGATGGCCACCTTAGGATTGCCAGGCATGGGCTGCCTCATCGTAGAAATGAGAGAGGTCACGTCAGTTCTGATATGGTTAATATCACAGAGAAAATTAAGTAGTGCAGGCCTAAGTGTGGGGTAAAATTCATCATAATCATATGTAGTGTCCCATTCGTAACTGATATTAGTTGTCTAAATCACTTTGGTATAGGGATTATGATGGTAAGGCCTATGTAAGTCCATATGCATGTGACCTTTGAAGTCATGTCAGGTTCTAACTTCCAACGATTGAGCTGTCTCATAATCTTGGTAAGTTCTCTTCTCTAGAGATAGAGAGAGTTAAACCATTGCAAAAATGTTTAGAGAAAAGAGTCTTGATGAAGAGGCTCATGAAGATGAGCATACAGTGCCTATAAAGGGAAAACAATAATATGATGATGTAATATGGATAAGTAGTATAAGTACCACAGGAATTTAGGGGTAAATTTGGAAAAAAGGAAATGTGGAAGGGATCTACAAAAGGTCTAGTAGGATTGATGAGTTTGTGTAAATATCCTTGAGCTTGGATTTTTGAAAGAAAAACCATCAGATAGGTTTTTGCAAAGTTTTTAATTTATAGGATAGAAGGATGCTGATTTGGAGGCAGGCTTTGAAGAAGTTCTGGAAGGTAGGTCATGATGGTTGTAGCTGAAAGATTGTCTTTATTAGGAGAGGCCATTAAGACAAAGGTATTGGTCTTTGAGAGGTAAAGAGTTTGACATGTTGAGGTCTGGAAAGCATGTATGTTATTATATTGTCATTACTCTTCACATGTCAAATAGTGAAATTGTATCTAGAACACTAATCTTTTAATCTCGATAATATTGGATTAGGAGGAATCTTATTTTTGAAATCCAATATTTTTGAGAATGATGAATTGTCCATCTAGACAATGAAATCTTTAGTTCTCAAGTAAAAATCAAATTTTTAGATGTCATATTTGACAGTAAGAATCTCCTTGTAAATGGTGTGATAATGTTTTTTTAGATTTCTCGAACTGTCCACTAACATGTCCACGGTAGACAGATGTATCATGAGTCCTCTCAATAAGGACGGCTCCTCAAAAATCATCACTAGCATATGTTTGTAAAACGAGTTGCCTTTATGATAGAATAGTGAAAAGGGGTGGATTCTGGCTTATCTTTTTAAGCTCTAGTATAGCAGTTGTATGAGCTGGGATCCACAAAGGAGGATTTTTCTTAAGTATGTGATAACTCTATTTTTATAGAGTTATTTTATCTTTTTAAATCTGAATTATTGTTTAGTTCTTGATATTTTTATTATTATTAAATAAATTATTACATCTTTTTGTATTTTTTATTTTCAGAATAAATTTTGTGAAAAATCGTATGTAGTTCCCACCAAGTACTATTGTTCGTGACAAATACATCGTTGCAAAATGAATGTCATTCGAAGTAGTTCATCGCTTCAAGAATAACTCGAATTAGATATCGCATAAAGAAGTTATCGCAGTTTAAAGATCGAGTATTCTAAAAATAAATATTATGCTATGTTGATATAATGACTTATGTCATTATGATGTAAGCAATGATATAATATGAAAGTTGACTTGCATAAGGTCGGTGAACCATGATATAAACTATGATGTAATATGAAAGTTGACTTGCATGAGGTAGATGAATCATGATGTAAGCGATGATGCAGAAGGGTGAAAAATTAGGAAGAGATGATGCATGCGATGATGTAATTGGAGGTGAACTTTATCTATAAATAGGCTTTAAAATCATCATTCCAAGCATCTCATCAAAAATCAAAATAACAAGTAGATTAAAAAAAAAGAGAGAGAGCTTGGAGAGGAGGAGTAAAGCAGAGAAAAAAATTCTACGGCGAAGTTTCAATCCACTAAATTTTCTTATCTTTTATGATGTTTGATTTTCTAAAGGATGGAGTAGATTTATTTTTCTAAGGTTATGATGTAGCCTAACTTTGATGTTCTAACCATTTATTCAATTCAATTACGGATTTTCTATCTTGGTTGATGCATTTAACACTATTCTTAATACTTATAAATAACTTGCCACTATTTAGTTGAATTGTTAATCATAATGATAGCAGAAGCTGATTTATATGTCTAGTTCATTGTGTTGAATGTCATAAATTATATATAGGATAGCAATATACATGTATGGTTTGTGTAGTCTATAAAAGATATCCATAAATCTTAATAAATGCTTTAATGTTTTAACTTCCATGGGAACATAACGGTTAAATTTTATAGGGTATTTTTCTTAGATCTCGGGAGAAGTTATGTAAATAATTCAGGAAATCTCAACTAGCAACCGAATAATTAATTTTTGATTAAAAAGAACAAAGGGGAGGAACAAATTAATTATGGTGAAATTAGAACCTTAAAGTTTTCATTTATTAAAATAATTTGTGTAAAAATTTATTTATATTTATAGTTAAATTTAATTGTATTTTTCCTTTCCTTTAATCGAATTTCGTTTGTCAAATAAAATTTAGTTACTTTAATTTTGGGCATTAATTAACAACAATCATAGTGAGACGATGTTTCTCTCATCATTATATTATTTGTTCGGCTCGTCCATTTACGATTTTGCACGACAAGTTTTTGACGCCGTTACCAAAGAATGTTTGTTTAAATTAACACTCATACTACGTAACTCAAATTTTAATTTGGTATTTTATTTCGTCATTTATTTATTTATTATTTTTTATAATTTTATTTGCTTTATTGCAAGTGTTTTTTTTTTTTTTATGATGTATAAGAAAGTCCGAGGACGAAGTTTTAATACCATTTGATCCAAAAATTGAGAGAACTTATCTCAACAACCGAAAAGAAACAAGGAAAGCTGCAACTACTGCTCTCGTAGAAATGACTAAATAACCAAACAACGTATAAAATATTGTACCAATAAATGCTGAAAATACTTGAGTATTACGAGATTATGCTATACTCATAGTGGGTAATGCTTTGGTAATACGGCGACCGATTATTGCTGTTAACAATTTTGAGATCAAGCTAGCAATTATCCAGATAGTGCAAAATAATCAGTTCGGTGGGGCTCCGAACGATGATGTAAATGCTCACATTGACAACTTTTTAGAGATCTGCGATACTTTAAGCATAATGGTGTTACTGATGACGTCATCCGATTGAGATTATTCTCGTTCTCTCTTCAAGATAAAGCCAAAAACTGGCTTAACTCTTTGCCATCAGAGAGTATTACCACATGGAATACCTTAGCACAAAAATTTCTAACCAAATTCTTTCCATCAGCCAAGACTGTAAGACTACTAACCGAGATTGCCACATTCAGACAACTTTATAGAGAGTTATTGTACGAAGCATGGGAAAAATTCAAAAATCTACTAAGAAGGTGTCTTATCATAGAGTTACTGATTGGCTACAGCTACACACATTTTATAATGGTTTGAGGAGTTCTATGAGAACATTGGTAGATGTCGTAGCTGGTAGAGCACTTTTGGGAAAATCTAATCAAGCTGTTTGGCACTTATTAGAGGAAATGACTACAAATGTCTATCAATGGCCATCAGAAATAGCAGTTCCGAAAAAAGTTTTCGGAATACAAGAAAATGATGTTTTAACCAGACTTTCCACTCAGGTCGAGATATTAGCCAAGCAACTCGAAAACTTAACAACTAATGTCTTTCGTACTCAGTCGGCATCTTGTGATTTTATAGAGGAGACCATTCCAACGGGCAGTACGATGAAGACCAGATAGGTCAAGTTTTTTTTTTTTTTTTTTGTGGGTAACAGATAACAAAATAACCTGTACGCCAACACATATAATCCAGAATGGATGAATCATCCATACTTTTCATGAAAAAATAACGATCAACCCAAACAACCATATCTACTACCACTTTAACAATAGCCGGCCAATAAACTGTCGATTGAAAAAGCACTTGCTCAGCTCACCGCAAGCACTAATCAATTTATGACGAGAACATGCATCACGCTCCAGAATCAAGCTGCTTCCATTCAAAATCTAGAGGTACAAATGGGTCAAATCTCAAATCTGCTAACTGCAAGACCTCAAGAAACCCTACCAAACAACATAGAGACCAATCCTAGGGAGCACGTTAAGGCTATCACATTACGAAGTAATAAAACGCTGAAAGATTTTGTCAAAAGAATATATGAAAAAGAAGAATGTAACAAAATAGAAGAAGAAGTGATGGTTGAAATAAAAGAAGTAGAGAAGTCAAAATCAAAGTTGTTTCCAGACAATCCAACACCATACAAACCACCATTACCTTTCCCTCAGAGATTCCAAAAGTAGAAACTAGATAAACAATTTTTTAAATTTTTGGAAGTTTTTAGGAAATTACAAATTAATATTCCTTTTACAGATGCTGTGGAACAGGGTTTTATGACTCAAGCAAACCGATGCATTCTAGTCTCAACTTTAAGTGTTGATAAACTGATTGACCAACTGCAAGACTTTGTGTCCGAAGTTGATCCAATCATGTCGTAGGTGGTTTGGGATTCTGAAGCAAGCGGTAACAAAAAGTGTGCACTGGATCTTAATCTCTAGTTATAACTTTCTTACCCTATGATTTTATTAATAGCATTTTCATTTGTGTTTTTCTTCTTTTTATCTTATTAGACATTGGGGACAATTTCTTAAATAAGTTTGAGGGTGGAGTTTGCTATTATTAAAATCATAAGATTCAAAAAACTGGTTCGAGTTGAAACCAAAAGATGGCAAAATAAGGAGTACTTTTATGCTCGTAATGCGCATATTTGTTTTCTTTTCAAAAAAAAATCATTATTTTTTTCCATTAATTTTTGTAATTTTTGTTTTTCAATTCTGCCCTAATAAGTCGACTAATTACTTTGTGTTTGTTAATTAAGTTTTAATATATGTTTTTGGTTGGATATTTTTATTAAGAAATAGTCATTACCATCTTTACATGATTTGAGACTTTTGAATACCATGATCTTAGTTCATTAAATGGATAAATATCATGTTTACATGAATTGTGGACTATTAGTGAAGATTATCCTTAGTGAGAATTTGAGTTTTTAAACATTTCTTTTTTAGGGATTTATTTGTTTCTACTCTTAAACACTCTTCACTTTGTTCTTAATAGATGATCTCTATAGGTTTTGTATTGAATACTAAAGAACAAATCATCATTGTAGATAATATGAGTTGTTTTGATTTGAAAATTGGATCGACTTCTTAGAAGTGATATAGATAATTTTTACTCCATAAAAGCCTAATTTCCTATTTTGAATTGAGATACTTCATAAACCCTTTGAAGTCAAACCCTTTTAAGTCAAACACTTTAAATATTTTTCTTTGTTTACCCTTATTAAATGACCCTATTAAGCCTTTAAATTTAGTCATACCTTATGAAGCTTGAGATCATGTTATGTAGTGAAAGAAGAGAAGGGAATTGAAGTATTAACATTTATATGATATGTACATAGGCATATGCATTAAAAGAAGTGTGTTTCTAAATAATATTGTAAAAAATAAAAATAAAAAATTGAGAAGCACAAGTTTTATAATGCTTAGATGTACAAATGGAGGTGGAAGTGAGAAAAAAAAGTATTGAATTAAAAAAATTTTGTGAAAAAAAAGGGGAAAAAAAAAAGAGGAGAGAGAAATTATGATGAATTAAAAAAAATAAATGAAATATTTTATTCTTATTGAACCTGTACGTTAAAATTTCTTATATATCAATTAATCATAGCTCAAATACAATATTTAATAAAACTTATTAATCTTCAAGAGGAAGTCCAATTTGAGAGTTGAGGTATGTCATTATACTCTATCTACGTTCTTAGTATTTGATTCCAATTATGAGATCTATTAACTTAAAGGCGCAGTTCTTTTTAAATGTTTATATTCATATGTGATATAAATGATGCTTGATATGCCTTTACATAACCTTTATCACATATGATTGCATGAGTGTTTGCTTTACGATTCATGAGAGTTATGAGAGATATCTTGTGAGGATTAGAGTTGAGGCGAAATAAGCCCATGAAGTGTGAATATGATGTTTTGAAAGGAAATTGCTTTGAGAATGGTGTGAGATTGTTGATGATTATGTTCTAGATCATTAGTGACTTATCTTTAGTCCTGATACAAGATCATACATGTATGAGATTTCTATTAATTTGTATTTAGTGAGATGTTGATGAGTTATTAGTGGAATCTTTTAGTGTTTGTGTGGTATCGTTGCTGATAAACCCTCAGGAGACATAACTCCTCCTACTAGGGACATCTAGGGGTTTAAAGGCTTATGACATATGCTCAATGTTATTGTTTTTACCTACGAAAATGGATTGTGTTTTTATTTTCCGTCTTTTAGCTTAGGTTGTTTTAAAATTTTTAGTTTTACTTGAGAACAAGCAAAATCTTAAGCTTGGGGGTGTGATAACTCTATTTTTATAGAGTTATTTTATCTTTTTAAACCTGAATTCTTACTTAATTCTTGAAATTTTTATTATTATTAAGTAAATTATTACATCTTTTTGTATTTTTCATTTTCAGAATAAAATTGGTGAAAAATCGCATGTGGACCCCACTAAGTACTATTATTCGTGACAAATTCATCGTTGCAAAATGAATGTCATTCAAAGTAATTCATCGCCTCAAGAATAACTCAAATAAGATATTACATAAAAAAGTTATCGCAGTTTAAAGATTGAGTATTCTAAAAATAAATATTATATCATGCTGATGTAAGGACTTATGTCATTATGATGTAAGCAATGATGTAATATGAAAGTTAACTTGCATGAGGTAGGTGAACCATGATGTAAGCTATGATGTAATAAGAAAGTTGACTTGTATGAGGTAGGCGAACCATGATGTAAGCGATGATGTAGAAGGGTAAAAAATTAGGAAGAAATTATACATGAGATGATGTAATTGGAGGTGAACTTTACCTATAAATAGGTTTTAGAATCACCATTCCAAACATTTCATCAAAAATAAAAATAACAAGTAGATTAGAGAAAGAGAGAGAGCTTAGAGAGGAGGAGTAAAGCAAAGGAAAAAATTATACGGCAAAACTTTAATTCATTAAGTTTTCTTATCTTTTATGATATTTAATTCTCTAGTTTTTGTCAATTTTAATTTAAGAATGGAGTAGATTTATTTTTCTAAGGTTATGATGTAGCATAACTTTGATGTTCCAACCTTTTGTTCAATTCAATTAAGAATTTTCTATCTTGGTTTATGCATTTAATATTGTTCTTAATGCTTCTACATAATTGATCGCTATTTAGTTAAATTGTTAATTATAATGATAGTGGAAGCTGATTTATATATCTAGTTCATTATGTTAAATGTCATAAATTACATATAGGATAGAAATATATCTGTATGGTTTGTGTAGTTTATAAAAAAGATCCATAAATCTTAATGAATTTTTAATATTTTGACTTGCATGATACCATAGTAGTTAAGTTTACAGAGTATTTTTCTTAGACCTCGGGAGGAGTTATATGAATAATTCAGGGAATCTCGACTAGCAACCAGATAATTAATTTTTGATTAAAAAGAACAAATGGGAGGAACAGATTAGTCATGGTGAAATCAGAACTTTAGAGTATTCATCTATTAAATTAATTTAAGTAAAAATTCATTTATATTTGTAGTTAAATTTAGTTACATTTTTCTTTTCCTTTAATCGAATTTTGTTTATCAAATAAAACTTGAGTTACTTTAATTTTAGGCATTAATTAACAACAATCCTTATGAGACGATACTTCTCTCATTATTATATTACTTGTTCAGCTCATCCACTTGTAATTTTGCACGACAGTATGGCCGACAGCAATGATGTGTGCTAAGTGACATGTGGAATAGAATTCCTGACATAATTGATACTATCAAGAAATTGTTGAACCTGTTTTTGTGAAATGTAAAAATCTAAAAAGTACAATAATTGGTCTGTAAGGTATGGACTAGGCTGATAATTTCCATGTGAAATCTTCATGCCTAAGAAATCAATTTCATGGTGTCCAATTATGCTTTTGTTTTTAGAAAGCATTACACTGTATTTGTTGCCAAACTCATGAAATTTAGTAAGGAGGGTCAGATGCTCTTGTGGATTTTCTGAAAAAAGTAATATGTCATCAATGTAAACGAGAGTAGAGGATGGAATAGAATAAAATATCCTAATAATTGCTTTTTGAAATAGTGAGGGAGTAGTTTTTAACCTAAAGGGTTAAACTGTCCATTGATATTGAGCATCAAAAATGTAGAAAGCAGTTTTGTATCTTTCTGCCAAATCAATGTCGACTTGCCAAAAAGCTTATTTGAGGTTAAATTTAGAAAAGGCTCGAGCTATAGCTAACTGAGAAAATAGAGCATCAATTTTGGGAATAAGAAAGTTGTCATCCTAAAGCAAAGTGTTTAATGATTTATAGTCTATGACAAGTCTCCTTTTTCCTCTAAGCTGTTCAAATCGTTTGTCAATATAAAAGGTTTGGGAAGCTTAAAGAGAGTTGGTAGGTTCGATGAAACCCTATTGCAATAGTTATTGATACTCCATTCTAGCTATATGGAGGTCAGAATGGATCATGCTAGAGTGTGTGGCTTTTGTAAGGTTAACATCTTCATTAAGCTTGAAAGGTAGCTTAATAAAAAAATCAAGATTTTTCCATAAAAGATTGGGATGATTGAATTTGTCATGGCTTTCTACATAGAGACGTAAAAGTTTCTTTTACATGTGATGATAATTCTCGTTTGTATTTAAGTCCGCATTGTAGAATCTTAAGGTTTTTTGATTGAGAGTAGGTGTCCTACCTAAGGAAGATGTCTTTATCAGGTAGGACTATACCAATTACATGTGTCCATATAACATATGATGAAAAAAGCTTATACCAATCTTTCTCTTTGTGATAAGATGACCATCTACTGCTTTAAAGTGACGGACATGATATTTCTAGTGATCACGAGGAAGGATTTTGGGATTCATTATGGTGTTATGGGACCTAATGTCTATAAAAGTTATAGCACTAACTGGTTTATCACATTTGGTGGAAAGGATATGGATTTGTAAATGGGGACTAACAAGACCGACTAGATAAGTGGGTTTTACTGTGGAGACAAGTTGTATTTTGTATGCATTTAACGTCTCGTCTCCTGTAGTTATGTAGTATGAATCATTAATATCAGATGAGTCACTAGTAGAAGATAAGTCTTCCGTGATAAAAGCAATATCATTGTTTCTGAATTCTTGTTTTGAAAATAGTGACTCAATATCGACATCAGAATGAATAAATTCTCCTAAAAGCAGGGGCAGCTGTTGTGCCATCCTTGCTAACTTTGTCTTGTTATTGGAGTATTTTTTAGCAAAATGATCATTTTGTCTAAAATAAAGCGTTTTTTGGATTTATTCCAAGCATTATGGCTCTTTTTTTGTAATATCAAAATTTTTTATTTTTTTTTGTGTTAGAACGAGTGCTGAAAATGTTTTTTCTTCATTGGTTTGCAAGTGCACTGGTCAACTGTTTTGCACTTAATCTAAAGATTGGGTTTCTTATACTATTTGTCATATCTTTTTCCTTCCTTGAGCATTTTGGAGAAAAACTTCTGTGTTACACCAAGTTTATCCAGACATTGTAATGACAGTTTATGTATTTCTCCAAAGGTGATGTCCTTAAGATTTTTGTTAGTAGTTTTAATTCTTCATTTGAGCTCATCTTGCAATTCTGTTGGCAGAGAATTGATATAAATTTGTCTGAGACTTTCATCATTTAATCCACCAAGAACATGATATCTGATAGCCATTCGGTTGTAATGAAACTCAAGGTCTTTTTTCTTGAGAGAACATCATCTCATCTTAAAGAACTCCTATCTATAAAATTGATCTACATCACCAAGGAATTCTTTAAAGATAGCTCCTATTGTTGTTCCAACCAAAATGGATATGATAAATTGAAGTTGACGGTATTCACCAACAGCTTGATACCAGTCTCTCTGAGAGTGTCAGTAAATCTAGAAACAAATTCTTGTAATATACCTTTGAGATTTTATTCTGATTTAGTGACTTGTAAGTCAAGCCATGCACTCATTTATGAAATTTTATTTCTCCATTCTGAAGGAGGTCCATCAAGATTGAACCATGGGCCATTGGTTGGTCTTGTGGAAAAAGTACCTTGAGAGGTTACTTTTAGTGGTTCTTCTACAATGGGTGTTGGGCCAACATGAGATTCTTCATAAGTGGTTCCAAAATGTAATGGATATTCAGGTAGAGGCCTGGATACCATCAAGACTTCTATCAAGTCAATGAGATCATCTTTAGCTAGTTCATATGTTTTTTAGGCTTAGGAGGACATTAAAAACGTCTCTGATGATGCAGTTGATTATATGGATTTGGATTCTAAAGGATTTACAGGACTGGGTACATGTGAAGATACATATAGAGCAAGTGGTTTTTATGGTGTTAACTTTTCTGTATAAGAAGCAGAAGAAGTTGAAAGATCTTTGGGAGATTTTCTTTTTAATGGATGGTTGGACTAAAGAGGAGGACGTTTTCTAAAAAATTTTCCTGTTGACTTAAAATATTGATTATATATGCTGGATACAACTGAATGCGATAATGGATGAGAGTTATCAAGAAAAACAATTGAAGAGGAATATAGATAAGTCTTGGGAACATACGAAGTAAATGAAGATTTGAATATATCCATGTTCATTTGTTCTAGTTGGTCCTTCAATTGTCTAATTTCATATTGTTTCTCAGTAAACTTTAACCTATTATACCCTTACCGAATATAATAATGAAGATCAGCATCAAGCTTAACAATTCTAGACTATAATCTTTGTGCATGTCTTGGAAGGTAGAATCCATAGACAAAAATCTTTGGTCAAAATGGGAAACATATTGTGAGACTTGACTAAGCTTATGATCAATTTGTTAGAGAACCCTATTTTCTGATCTGGCATTATGGGTATGCCAGTTGAGGATTTGTTTAACTTGAGTAGGTTGTTTACGTCCATCAGAGAGGATTTCGATTGGTTGGATATACAGTCGGGAAAACAAATGTTCTACATGATCTACTCTTGTCTCCAAATGAGGGAATTCACCATCATAGGGTGATGCCATGAAATAAGGCACTAGTTGTGGTGGTTGAGAGATGATAGGCTCTGGCTGATCAGGCTGATAAGGAGGTAATAGACTTTCCTCTTTTAAGACTTGAAAGGCTCTATCATAAATGGACAATGGTTATTTTTTGAGAGGGTGAAGGCCTATCCAGGGACTGTCAAGGTCATCAAGCTTATAACGTTGTCGTTCTGGTTGACATTTAATCTTACGGACTCTGAAATAGTCTCGATAGTCATAATCATTGTCACAATATTAGGGTCAACATCTAAGATGAAATGACCATTAATCTTATCGATATAAATGGGTGTGCCATCAGAGGCAAAACTATGGATGGATATGGATTTCTTAGTAGAGACTGGACGAATCATTAAAGATTGAAAAACAGGTGGTATGTTTAAAGGCTAAGATATTTGTTTGAGGGATTGATAAATGGTTTTTACAGTACCATCAAATTAACTGATGTTAACAGCACCAAAGGTTACCACTATATAATCATCTTGTAAAAGTTTTTTATAACTGGTGATCCATTCCAGGTGCATGATCTGAATGATCTGATTCTTAGAAAGTTGCTTCGGAATATGAAGGATGTTAAGAACCTCTTCCTCTCGTTCTGTTATGATCATCACCATATCTCTAGAGTGACTAGGAATAGAAAGATCAAGGGCATAATCTTGAAACCTATAAGCAATCTGATGATGTAAGATAGCCATGAACGAAGATGAGACCATAAGTGCTTCAATAATCTATAGTTGGACCTTCAAGCAGTTATGAAGGTTCTTGTCTCTCAGTGAAATGTTGAAATTTGGTCACAAAGTAAAAGATAGACTTCCAGCATAGAGGGAGGAAAGAAAGGTGTCAATAATAGCATGTTCATACTTGGTGTAAATGGTGTTAAAGAGTGCGAATCTTGTGACAACAGGCAAGTCTTTCCTTCCATAGAGGGTAAGAACAAGTCCGATTGCTCCGAAGTAGAGATGAGTATAACCCTCTTGGATCCACTGATCTATTAATTGTTAAAGGATCTCAATATCAATATATTGTTCAAATGTGGATGAAGGAACAAGACAATTGTTTAAAGCAGAAACTTGGATGTATTCTTTAGTTGGTGGTGGTTTATGGGTGATCAGGACTTGTATTTTTCTGATAAAAGATTTTTCTTTTTTAAAGATATTGTATGGGTTTAAGAGAAGAAGATTGGTTTCAAAAATCTAAAAGTCTTTAGAAAGGTAAGTGACTTCTACAAGGTTTTGGATTTTAGATGAACGAGTCTTTTTTACAGAAGGAGGAAGAGTCATTGAAGAAGAAAGGCGTTGATAGGTGATAACAGAATCTGTAGAAGTAGGGGAAATAGTATTATTAGATGAAATAGTGTTACTAGAAGAAGCCATTGTTTATAGTATCCATTCTCCAGTATTCTATTTCTTATCAAAATCAAACAGTCTTATTCTGATACTAGACTCCAATTCAGAGAATGCTCTAGAGATATGCAACGTTGTTCCATCAGAGGTTCCAACTACTACAATTGTTTATAGATCAAAGTCGATGTTACTGGTTTCCAGCCTATATACCTTATCAAATGGCTTTGATTCCACGAAGGGAATCGAGAGTCCCACATCGTGTCAAAACCCCTCACGATTGAATTTCTTCCCCCACGGGACGACCTTTTTTTTGGAAAAGAATAATCAGATAATTAAATTTTTGTTAGATAGACACAAGTCTTGGTTGACTTCATTGAATAAAATATGATTATATTGATTTCTTAAAATCCATTCTTTAAAAGAGATATTTTAATATCCATACATTTTTTAGAAATTTTACTTTTTAAATGTGAATTGATTTGTTATCCCATTATCCTTAAATTATCAGAAAATTCATAAATTTAGTCCCTGACATCAGTCAAATTTAATATTTTAAGGATAATTTTGTCTTTAGACACCTATACGCCACCTATCAACACCAAAAAATTACGAAATTAAAAATACATTATTATTTTATTTTCAATTGAGATTAAAAATCTAATTATTAAATTATAGAAATTAAATTATAATAGTAAACAAATATTTAAAGATATAAAGGATAAAAATGAATAGAAAAACAATTTTATAGGTTATTATAGGGAAAAAAAAAATTGGTGGATCTCCACCATTGATAAATATTTCCAAATGAGATTAAAATATCTAATTATTAAATGTGTAAAAATTAAATTATAATAGTAAACAAATATTTAAAAATATAATGAATAAAAATGAATAAATTTATAGGTTATTATAGAAAACAAAATTGGTGAATCTCCACCGTTGATGAAGACAATGGATTTTTTTTTTTTAATAACAATGAATTAAAAAATAGCAAAAAAGAAAAATTCAACCCTAATCCTAGTTCATCATCTTCAACCCAACTATAGTTCAACTTCATCTTTCTTAAAAAGCAAAGCCACAAAAATAAACCAAATACGAAAAAAAATTTAAAAAAATCCAAATTAAAATCAACACAAAATTGATGGACAAGTTGGAAATGGAAGAGATTATATATGTCTCTACTTGAGAGCTTTAGAGGTGTTTGATAATGTCGCTAAAGACCAAGCAGAAAGGATTAGAGAAAGGAAAGCGACACTTCTTGAAAGTGGAACACAAGGAGTTGTCATCAGAGATGACACAGTCGACACGAATTACAAAGGAATGAAAGTAGTAGAGTTGAAGGCCTTGATATTGGTGATTTTCTTAAAGACGATGAGGAGGAGGGTGCCAAAGAGACAGTTAAAGCGGTTGAATTTGGCTTGAAGAAAGAGACTGCCATGATCTATAAAGCGACATCATGCGTGATCAAGGACCTCCCAGCCTCTTTCGAGATCAATGTTACCATCGCATAAGAGGCTTGGAGGTTGTTGCCCAAAGGACATCGTCACCTACATTTGGAAATCGATAGTCAAGATCGAGAGAGAAAGAAGGGTAGATTATTTGTGGAGATAAGATTTTTTTTAAAATTTTTTTAATAGTTATTCTTTTATTTCTTTTCATTTTTTAGATTTTATTTAATTATTTTTAACTTGATTAATAATCATATTTTTAATTTATAAATGAAATGTGTAGCATTTTAATTAACTGTAACTTATGTGATTTTTTAATTTAAATATGTGTGAAGTGTGTCAAATTCTTATGGAAAAGTGAAATTGTTAAATTTTAAATTATTAGAGAGTTAAATGGTAATTTGAGGATGTTAAAATAATGATGAGAGTAAAAAGATCCTTTTATCATTTTTGTGACGGTTGACCATTATCTTTCTGGTTAAAATAATTAGGTTAATGAATTTCTTGAAAATTTAGAGACGATAAGTTAATAAACCAATTTATATTAAAATAAAATGAAGTTTTCTCCAGACATATGGACGAAATTGAAAATTTCCTTTCTTTAAATTGTTTTAGGTTTGGAAAAAAAAAAGGGCTCATTTTCCTAATTTGAAATCATCAATCTTCCGGTTCTAATGATTTGGCAACATTTGGGGCGCATTAAGTTATTTTAATTTTCGGGTTACAACAGTTCAAATGGGCCAACACTGCATTGGACAGGTCTCTGGGCCAGGCCTAGCATACATATAAGTCAATATGGACACTCATTAACAAAACTGCTGAAGCACTGAATAAAGAATAGTTAGAAAATGAACAAAAAGTTTGGAGGAACCACCAAGCCCACCGGAACTCCATCGCTTGCTTGGTCCTGCGTCGTCGTTATCGTGTCGCTTCCAGCCGGCGCTTCCGTCGTCCACAACATTTATCCACCCGACCTCATAAATCTTTTCACACTCCTATGTCTATACATTTTTTGTATACGTTTTAGACGCACACCACTTGTTTGATAAAATGCCCGAGTGGTCGAGTCGCCTCTAGTTCTTGCAATCCTTCGTTGCATGCACACACACAAGGTGTTTTGATGTAATGTGTCTCTAACCAAAGATTTTGTTTCAAAAAGTATTTGTACATTAAAACCCTTAAACTTTTCAAGTTGTTTACACTACTACTTCACACTCACTATTGAAATTGCTTTTTTTTTTTTAAATTTTTTTTTGGTATGCAGACGTTGCCTCCTGTGGAAAAAACTGATGGGGATGACCTGAAACAATTGCCTCAGAAATCATGAATCTTTTGCGTCAACGGGGTTTTGTAGCTCATTTTTTTTAATATTTCTTGAATTGCATGCCAGTGAAATGACAAGAGGCAAACAACGTTAATTTTAATGGTAGAACATATTGTAATGTGTGTTTGTTTGAATTTAAACATTTTTATTTAAATCAAACGCTACTGAGGTGAGTGGAGACTTACCTTATAAGTACAATATAGAGATTTATCTTGCTAATAAATAAGTATGGTAGGACTTAATTCTTTGTTACAAATATCGAACGAAAGGTATATGATTAATTTAGAGTGAATATAATTGTTGGTTTGCATATTAAGAACCAAATTATTTGGAATGAATGTTAAATTTTCAAAGTACGGGAATTAAAGAACTTGCTTTTCTTTTTGTCTTTTGTCAATTTACAATGTGCTTTTGTTTAAAAGGAAAAAAAATTACACTCTGCTAATTTAATTGTAATATTATTCAAAAATTTTCATATTAAATTCATTTGCTATATATCTATATTATTAAATGACCCAAATTGCAAATGGAAATATGTGTTTTTATATTTTTTTTATGAGCGAATTACAAAATAGCTACCCAATTTAAACTTATCTACTGAGGGAATCAACTTTATAATTTTATTACTAATTAGCTACCCACTTTAAACTATGTCTGTTAGTTTTAACAGCAAATCATGTTATAGTGTTAAAAAGTCGGAAATACTCCTAACTGATTTGTTGACTTATTTGACCAAAAATGCCCAGCTTCAATCTACAGTATTTTTCAAGTGTTCTTCATCAATTCATCATCAAAAAATCACCCAAAGTCATCGGTTAAATATAATCATCAACCCAAACAATCACCAATTCAACAACAAAAAAAATTGAAAAACAAAATCTGAAAATGAATCCAGATTCTGGGTTCATCAGAACCCAGATCTGGGTTCGCGAGCAAGAAGAAGAAGTGGAAGAAGAGAAGAAGTGGGTTCGCTCCGAGGAAGAAGAAGAAGTGGAAGAAGAGAAGTGGAACAATGAGAGGAAGAATCTCAGAAGGGAAGAAGAAGAAGAAGCGGAAGAAGAAGAGGCGAAAGAAGAAGAGGCAGAATGAGAGACCGGTGAGAGAGAAGGGATAAAAATGTAAAATATAGTTAAAAGACAAAAATATCCCTGGATATATTCATGTTGACTAACTAAAATTAACTTTAGGTAGCTAAATTGTAATAAAACTATAAAGTTGATTCCCTCAGTAGATAAGTTTAAATTGGGTAGCTATTTTGTAATTCGCTCTTTTTTTTATAGGCTTCATGAAAGAGTAAGTTCTAGTCACTTCTCTAGTTCTTTTGAAAAATAGAAAAAAAGAAAATCCATTAATTTCAATGATTTTCTTTATCTTTAAAAATCTTTTACAAATATCATTATTATTATTTCTTGATATTCATTTCTACATGTACAGGTAGTCAATGAACTTAAACACCCAAATGATGGAGTCTCAGAGAATTTGAGATTGATAGCTTATGGACCAAGGTTTGAAGTAATGAAATATTCTAGTTATGACATTAACGATCGATGCTATTGCACAAAAAATGGGGATATGTTTAAAGTACACAACAATAGTGTGATGATATTAGTTGCAAAAACAATACAACTTGCAAATTATTGAGACAACCACCCAATGATTATTGATATGTGTTTTTATGGGATTATCCAAGAAATATGGGATTTAGATTACAATAAGTTTTGGATTCCAATATTTTTGTGTGATTGGGTTGATAGTAATGGTGGTGTGAAGGTGGATAACCTGGTTATACCTTAATTGATTTTAAAAGAATTGGTCATCAATCTGTTTCTTTTATTTTGGCTTCCCAAGCAAAACAGATTTTTTTCATAGAAGACCAATCTGATTGTCGATGGTCAATGGTTCAAACAATATCTACTAGTGATGATGGTTCTGATGATGAGTTACTGTGTGATGTCATGGAACATGACAAGTTCAATAATTCAATGCCAGATTTTTTTGTTGTTGTTATGGGTGAGGATGAACTAACCTATATTCGCTCTGATTGTGATGGAATTTGGATTGAAAACTCATTATGATTGCAGGTTGAATGATTTAACTTATGCATGTGTTTTATTAAATTATCATGCTATTAAATATGTGTATTGACTTATATAAATTTAATGTATTTGTTAAAGTCTTACTATTTTTTTTTTCCTGTTTTTTAAGTCTTACTAATGTTGTTCTTCTCTTTCTTAGTAGGGTTACGGATTCTCCACATGCTTTTGATCAGGATGATGTAAGCCAATTTTCATTACATCATCCTATAAGAAAACGTAAAGGAATGAAAAAAAAAAAATGCTGCAAAAATTGGTCACCAAAAACAAGCAAGTTCCTTTACAAATGCATTCTCCTAACAAAAAAACAAAGTAGTGCAAATGAATTCTTCAACTCTTGACGATCAAGAAGATGCAGAACAATGACAATTGCATTCTCCTAAAAAGAAACGCAATGGAAGAGGTCGTACAATGTTGAAAAAAGTAACAAAAGCAAGAAGTAGTGGACAACAAAAAAGGGGTACCATATAAGCAAAATAGAAAGATATTGATGAGTTATATTGGTGTTTTGGGTAGGTCAGTGGTCCTAATTGACATTGAAAGTTGGCATAAAGTGCCAAAAGATTTGAAAAACAATATTTGGGAATGTATTTCGGTATGTTTACTACTATATTCAAGTTCTTAAGTAATGTTTTAATTATGTAAAGTTACTTAAGTCATCATTAATTTTTTGTTTTTGTTTCTTTATTTTGCAGGAGGTTTTTGAAATTGATGGATGCCATAAGAAAAATATGTTATCATCTGCATCAACAAAATGGAGAGGTTTCAAGACCTTTCTCACCAAAAAGTATGTCATTCCTCACATTGGATGTCTAGAAAACCTTAAGAATCCGTCGGAGGCATACAACTTCATTGAGTTCTCTCTTTGGGATACATTTGTCAAGCATAGAGTCTCAAAAGAATTTTTGATAAGCTTGTATATAATACAATATTATATATTCTAGTTATTTGTCAACATGTTGCTAATTGTTTTTGTCTATTTCCTATAAATTAAGGAATGATTAAAAGGATAGGCAGTCGCATAATAAGTATCATCATCGACTATCACATAGTGGATATATAGACTTAGAGGAAGAATTAGTGAGTATTCTTTTTCAATGTTCTTATTATATTTAAATAATTTGATTCAATATTATCTTTCTATATTTTTCTTTTATTGTTATAGAAACAAGATTATGGAACAAGTGAAGACTTTGATCGACATGTGTTATGGATGTCTGCACGTGAGAATGCAAATGGAGAATATGAAGGAGAAAAGTTGTTGTCTTTCGTAAACAAAATTGTAAGTAAGAAAGTAATATTGATTATTTATTATCATATAAACATTAACCCAATGGTTTTTATTGTTATTATTATCATAGAAAGAATTAAGAAAGGAGGTTAAAATGAGTAAAATTTCTATTGATGGTAACAAAGATATTTTGTCTATGGCCTTTGGGACACCTAGACATTATGGACGTGTTAGGGGGGTTAGCCAATTTATCACACCAGGTAGGTATCTCAATCTACCAAGATGTCAACATCATAAAGAAAGAGAAGATGAAAGGGTTCAAGAATTAGAAAACTTAGTGTTGCAACAAAGTCAACTGTTTCAAGAACAAAATAAATTGTTTCAGCAACAAATTGAAAAATTACAAAGTGAAATAATGACAATGACAGTCAACCCCACAACACTGAATTCTGATCATGGTAGTTGTAGTGTAGATATGAAGGTGTGTTATTATTTTAAGCTATTTATTTATTTTAATGATTCATAATTAATTCTAATACGTATTTAAAGTATAACATGTAGTTGAAGGGCAAATATTGTAAGCTTGTGGTTGGATCAAAAAACAATGTGATAGCACGTGGCATAATCATGCCAACAGATGATCCAAATGCTACGTTACATGGTATGCCTTTGAATGGGAATGTATGAGTGTCTGTTGATGTGACTATTAAAAGATCAACTCTTCTACCATTTCCTGTTCGTGATGAACCCTTAACAGTTACCCAAGCTATTGGATCATTTGTGGCTTGGTCAAGAGAGTTTATTATTTTTTTCTTTTGATGAGGTTAGTATCTATATTCTTATTACCATAATTTTTTTTATTTTGTTATTTAGTTTTATCTAGTGCAACATGGATCTTTCAATCATCTTTTATTTTACTTTGATTCATGGTAACTATAATTTATATATATTAATAGGTTAATTTAATAGAGTTACTTGAATGTTAGGGATTTCCTACGAAAGTGAGTAAGGGCAACAAGTTGAAGCAATCAGTAGCACAAGTTGAAGTCAATCACTCACAGCATCAATACCAAACTTGTATCGATGACCTACATAGATATGCAATTAGGGCTATGTTGCCCAATGTTCCGACATGACTTCCCTGCTTATATTTTTTAAGATGATTTGATATAATTTTGCACAATGAAAATGATATTAATACAATGTATTGTGTTTTATATGAGGTGAGATTAAATTAACTTCACATGTATTATATATAATTGAATGTTATGTATGGTATAACAAAATATCATTTTCATTTTCATATGTTCGATATATATGAATGTAGGTACCTTTATCAAATGATGAAGGATCGAAAGTTGATTGACCTAGATGTTTTTGTTGATCCAAATGTTATTGCTTCAAGCATTAGCACTACTGATGATAGAGCGCGTAAGTTGGCTAGATGATTGGAGAATGCAACACCGGATCAAATTTTTTTGGCTCCTTATCACTATGAGTATGTAATTCAATGCATCTTTATTGTTATTTTTATCATTTTTAGTAATATAAGTAACAAGATTACTCCCTTAAATTGATCTCAAGCTCATTGGATGTTAGTTATTTTGGATCCACATAATAATATTGTGCATTTTTTGGATTCATTACAAAAAGGCATCCCTTTGAATTCTTAAGAACATAAATACTGTATAAGTAATTACTTTTTGTTTTTATTTTTTATATATTTGGTCTGTTACTTGCTAAACTTATACATATTTGTCTTTTTTTTTGTTTGTCCTTTTGTGTTTATAAAGTGCTTTTAGAATGTTTGCTGCTCATTCGGGAAAAGTTGTTCGGAGTCCTCCTTATTTTAAGATTTTAAAGGTAACCATATAATTAAATTATCTAATTTATTATTGTTATGCACATCAAATTTTATTTGAAGATTTACAAATTGTCTTATAAATGTGATTATATATTTTATTTATAGTGTCCTTAACAATTCGGGAATTCTGAATGTGGCTACTACATCATGAAATATATGTGAGATATCATCATTGATACTTACAAATCTAATCCAATGAACGTGCGAATATTAAAACGTAATTTTGTATGTGTTCATATTGTTCTATCATAATATTAATAATTCTTATAAAGGTTTTCTATAGGTGGCAAAGAAGAAGGAATACAATCAAGAGGACATTAATTTTGTGTGGAGTGAATGGGTTCAGTCCGTTGATGAACTTTTATAAATTTATGTACATAGTTAATTTTATGTTAATTTTGACTAGAAGTATACTTTGAAATACTTGTATTAGAAATAGCTAATTTTTAGAAGTATACTTTTGGACACTTGCTTGGCATATGACTTTTTAATGTACAAGTACATATATATTTGTACATGCTCGGAATTATATATTACTTGTTTTGTTGTTGGACACTTATTATTGATCTATTAAAGAAAAATCGTATATATTGTTGTTAAATTACTTTAAATTTTGGAATATTTGTGATTACTGTGTGATATATATTTAGGTAAATGAAGAATCAAGCTGTGATATATAAAAATTAAAAAATTAAAAAATAAATAAAAAATGAAGAAACAAATCGGTTTTAGTAAGAAACCGCTTTCTTTCTTTTTAGTTAAATACATCGGTTTTTTATTAACAGTAATGTCTATTAACTAATAAAAAATATCTGTTTTACATTTAATTGATGTGGTATTTTTCGTATATATATATTAGTTAATAATCAATGTATTAAATTTTTTTCAACATCACTCAAATAGACAACGGTTTTGAAATTGATGGAAACCACTGTTAAGCATGTAAAAAAACGGATTTCTTAAACTGTTTTGTAGTAGTGAAAATAGTTGAGTACCCATACGATATAGGTAAGCCAGTTATAAAGTCCATAGTTATGTCTTCTCATGCACTCTCAGGTACTGGTAATAGCTACAACAACCGTCCAGGAGACCGAGTATGGTACTTAGTTTGGTGATAGATTACACAGTGCTACACATACTGCTGAATGTATTTTTTTCATACCCTTCCATACAAAAGCAGTCGAAACTCTTGCTGTTGTCTTCTGGATTCCACCATGTCCTCCAGCCAAAGAAATGTGTCTCATTCAAGATCTATTGTACCAATGGAGAGGAAGAATCCAACAACTTTCCTTTAAACAAAAGAATCCCATCACGTACCTCATAGTCAAAAAACTTTGTCGGATCACTACTCATAGTTGTATATACGTTGTAAAAAATGTCAGAATTGATATTTTCCTCCCGTAGATGGTCCAAGAGTTGAAACTGAATTGAGATAAAGCCAAAAACTGCATCCTCACTTCATCAGGTTGTCTAGATAAAGCATCTGCAACTCTATTATCTTTTTGAAGCTTGTAGACAATCGTATATTGATATCCCAACAATCTAGCTAGGCAATGTTGCTGCTCTGATATCCGAATCACTTGATCCAACAAAGCTCGAACACTCTTCCTATCAATCAAATAATGAACCAACTGTTGTGCGCAGCGGAAATTAAACAAATATACAACTACTAATGCTAGCTATTAAATATAAATAACGAATACTAATAAAGCAGAAAATAAATGCAAAGCGAAAAAGGAAAGAACACACCAGAATTTACGTGGTTCGGTATAAAACCTACGTTCACGGGCGCTGCTGAAAACTTCCACTAACTCCAAAGCAAAATATTACAAAATCTGGGCAAGATCCAAAAACCCAGAAACATATGGGGAGAAAACAAGAATAATACAAATGTATGGATTTTTTACAATTCTTGTTTTGGGATACAAAATCAATTAGCTAAAGGACTTATTTATAGCCTACTAAAGCTCTCACCATATTACATTTTTCAGATATGGGATTTTCTAACATAGCTAATTAAGCCAAAAATCAACACCAACGACCCAACAAACATTGTCGCCACTTCTTAACTGCTTCAGTTATAACATATAGCTCCCTCACATTAGCTTATGTCTTCTGCATTGGAAAAGATATTTTCTTACTAAAATAAGAAACTGGATGCTCTTATTGAAGCAAAACCGCTCCCATTCCTATGTCTGACGTATCTATTTCTAACACAAAATCTTCTTCAAAATTAGGTAACACCAATACAGGTGCCAAGACCATGACCTTCTTTAAAGCTTCGAATGATTCTTGTGCCACTGAACTCCACTAAAAAGAGTATTTCTTTAAAAGATTGGTCAAAAAACCTAGAATTGAAGCATATCATCTTTCAAACTTCCTGTAAGTCTGTTAACCCTAAAATACCTCTCAACTCTTTTGGGTTGTGGGGTACAGGCCAATCCAACATAACCTTGACTTTTTCTCAATCCATACTAACACCTTCACATGATACAATATGGCCAAGATACTCCACTAAAGAACATTTACTTCTTTTTACAAAAACCTATTATTTCTTAGTGTTTGAAAAACTAACCTTCAATGCAACAAATGTTCATCAAAGTTACGTCTATGTTCTAAAATATCATTGAAAAAAAGGGCCACAAATTTTCCTGAAAATGGCTTCAAAATCAAATTCATCATTACCTAAAAAGTAGAAGAGGAGCATTACTTAAGCCAAATGGCAAAAAATAAGAACTCATATTGCCCTTGACGAGTTCTAAAAGTAGTCTTATGGAGATCCAATGGTTTGACTCTTATTTGATGATAACCAGCCCTTAGATCAAGCTTAAAAAAAAATTGAGAGCCCCTCAATTCATCCATAAGTTCATCAGCTGTAAGTATAGGAAATCTATCCTTAACCATTATGTTGTGAAGAGCCCTATAGTCTACACAAAACCTTTAAGTTCTGTTCTTCGTTTTAACTAACGCTACTGGAGAAGAAAAAGGGCTAGTGCTATCCCATATAATACCTGCTTGAAGCATTTCTAATACCAACTTTTTAATTTCACCTTTCGAAAGATGGGAATATCTGTAGGGTCTGACATTCACCGGGGTTGCATTTGGGCACAAATGTATTTCGTTATCCATCTGCCTGTGAGGAGGTGGTGCTTTAGGCTCTTAAAAAATATCATCAAAGTCATGTAAAAGAGTATTGATTTCTGCCTCTCTACCTTCCTCTTGTTCTCCAACATTTGTAGGAATTAAAGTAATCTGAAACATTGATGACACTGATCCATTCATTTACAACCGTCGAAACTGATTTAATGTCGTGGCCTGATCGGTCCATTGCTTCTTGCCTTGCAGCTGAATTTTTATACCTTCCCAAGAAAATTCCATGTAAGTTTTGGTAGTCAAATAAAATAGGACCAAGCAGCTACATCCACTGAACACAAGTACCAAATTAGCTCCTTGAAGTGGTAGAATATAGAAATCTATCAAAAAATGTGTTTCTGAATCTGCACTAGGCATTGTTGGACACAGTCCTTCACACTTTAACGTGTCTCCATTTCCCACCATCACACCAAACTGCTTATCCTTTGAAATTGGTAAGTTCAGCATTGACACAACTCGAGATTGTAAAATGTTGTGTGTACTGCCTCCACCTGCTAATATTTGCACTTCAGATTTTCCAATGAACCCTTTAAATATCAGGTCTGAGGCATAACAAAGCCTGACATAGCGTGAAGACTAATCTGTACATGCTCCTTTGGTAACTCCTCAGCCACTATTAATATTGTCTCTAAGATCTGATTTTTATCTTCTTCTAGAGACACCTCCTTTGAGTCTGGAACAATCAACACATGAATTGATGCTCTACAATTGTGGCCAAAAGTGTACTTTTCATCACAATAAAAGCATAAACTTTTATCACGTCGGGCTTGTATTTGGCTCTGAGATAATTTTTTGATGTTGGATTTTGGTTGGTATTATGGGATATTTGTATTGGTATTAGTATTGGTACTGGTATTGGTTTTGTTGAAGTTTGGGTAAATGGTAGTCTTTAATGGTTTGCTGTATTGATTGTGTTGATATTGGTTTTGTTTTGTGGTATGGCTAAAATAGGTGATAATAGAGAGAAAAGCTTGGGTGGGTGGTTATTTTTGTGTTGTAATTTCGGCTCCTGGATTCTAGCCAACACCATCGCCTTGGCCAAAGTAGTAGGTTGAAATGCAGTAACCTCATGTTGATTCATCGGCTTCAATCCAGACACAAAGCAAATCAAAAGAAAGGATTCACCGGCTTCATGAGAAAGGATGCAGCAACCTCATGTTGAATGCTTTTTGATATTCGACCACGGATCCTGTTTGCGTCAACTTAGATGGTTGCCCTCGAGAATCTTCCAATTTGGATGGCCCAAACCACACTTGCAAAGACTCCAAAAACCCTTTCCAAGAAACAATGGTGGTACTCTTAATAAACCACTGATACCATGCTAATGTCTTTCCATCAAAGTAAAATGGAGCTAACTGCAATCCTTCCTCCTCTGCCACCTTGAAGTGGTAAAAAAATTGGTGGATTTTAAAGATCCACCCTTGTAGGCAATGATGGACTAGGTATTCATTTTAGAGATACCTTATAACAAAGTAAAATAAAATAAAAATTAAAGATAAAAATAATTATAGTTCGTATGAATTTTTTTACTTGTAAATTTTATCATGTAAAATAGTTTACATAGAAAAAAATAATTCACTGTATTTTTTTATCATCTATTTTCATGTTTCGAATCTATATACGATATATTTTTTGGAAAAAAAAAATATTATTATTATGGTGGAGGATTAAATCATACACGGTGCATATTTTTTGGAAAAAAAAAAAAAAGATTATGTGTTATGATAGATTTTTTAAAAAATATATATATATATATATATCTATTATAGTATGGAATTGAACCATGATGATACATAAAAAAAAAAGATCAAACTTTATGGCACCAAAACCTTTTTATATTTGTTATCTAATTTACTTTAAAAATTATATATAAAATAAATGGTGCATTTTTGTAGAAATAAAAAAAAAAGGAAAAGAAGTTTTATTGTGCTGGGGGTATCGAACATAGTATCAAGTACTAAAGAAGATCAGTCTCAAACCCACTGCATCATCTTCTATCAATGAGTGTCTATTCTAAATATTAACATTATATGGTACTTGTTTTTTAAAAAGGATTGAGAAAAATAGTACTTGTTTTTTAAAAAGGAATGAGAAAAATATTTATGTTGTGGTGGGGGATCAAACTCAATACCTAAGAATTGAGAAAACACACTTCAAGTTAACAGCGCTCTTTAGGTTATGTTGTGTTTGTCTACTTCAAATTATATATATGTTATATATTTAAATATTTATCAAATGATATTATTAACTTAATCAGTTTTAAAAAATTTCAATGGGAGCACGTGCCCCCTTTAACCCTAATGTAGGTCCGTCCTACTCGCAGGTTGTCACCATCAAATCTTTGGAATATTAATTCGTAGTGGACGCGCACCTAAAATCTAAAAATTCCCCATGATAATTGCGAACCACTATGATTCTCTCGAAACGGTGACAATGTCGAAGACGAAGGATTTTGACGTTATTACTCAAGGTTTGCATTGGTCGCTATAATCTTGTATGTTAATTGATCCAGTCGCTCAAAAACTCCAGCCATCGTCATACCCATTTCCAATCGAACTTGCGAAACTTCTTCTTGTACCGCTTGAAGTGATTGATCATGCTTGTCGTAACGGTCCTCCACAGATTTGGTTCGAGTGTTGGTCACCATGGATGAGAGATGAAAGCACCAATTGATGAGGATGCAAAGATTGAGAGTTAAGAAAGAAAGAGAAAAAAGACAAAGATGAGAGAAATAGAACGGAGAGTTCGAGAGATGAGGAAATGAATGAAAAGAATGAATGGAAGACATATTATTATGTCTTTCTTCCTTCTCCTTGATTCCTTTTATTCATTATGTCATTCAAAGTACAAGAGACTCACAACTACAAACTAGCTAATAGAATTCAATTACAACTTCAGTTATAACCACAATTTCTCTAAACAACAATTCCTAATTAGCATAGCTACCGGGTTTTTGTACTTCCCTTCTTGCCCTGCCTTGAGCCAATGAAATCTCCTCGCATTCTTCTGCATACTTGTCTCAAGCTCCTGCCTCCAACATATCATATGACTCTTAAATTTGAACTAAAAATGTAATCCTTAACCTTGTTCTCTCATTTCTTTAACTTATTATAATAATTTTAATAGTAATTAATAATGATAATAATTATTGTGTCATAAGATGGTTCAGATCTCAAATTTTGAATGAACTGAAATATAAAAGTTCTCGTTATACCTACTTTCATTTCATAATATCCGAATTAAGATATCCTATATATGTTAATAGTTATGAATTATTTTTTGAAATTTCTTGAGATTGAACTTTACATATGTAGTCTAAAATTTTATTTTTCATAATATCAGAAGATATCTATTTCCATAAAATGGGAGAAAAACATAACTACATATACTATTAAATATAAATAATTTTTTGTTCTCTTAGTTCTTGTATAATTTCCAGGATATAAATAGATGAACCATTAATTAATTGGCTTCTATTAAGACAAGCTCATTTTTATTTATGACAACTAATGACAAGTAATCAAACTGAGATAAGAATGTTGAAGTCTTAATCAAGCCGTATTTAGTGGGATTCCATTAGTCAATTAACGCTAATTGATAAATTAATTTATTAATTGTTGTTAAAATGTTTGCGACTATGGAATTTGCATTGCCATTGAGTTGACAAACATTCAAGCCAGCTAGTATTCATTCCCATAAAATTCTTAGGTTTTTTATTAAGAAATTTTAAAATGTTTCATCAACATAGAATTCCAACAAAAAAATAAATTAACCGAGTGATTGATGTGCCAAGAATAAATGATACATAAGATTTGATATAACAAAGAAAATAGTAATTCTGTAATCATATCATGTGATATGAATTTTTATCTAATTAGTAAATTTTCATATCATATGACATAATTTGAGTGAATTATGTTATACTATATATGTATATTTGTGGAAACTATTTTAATTTATATGATATTACACCATTTAAATGGGCTATATATATATATAAATGAGTGATTTTAACATCAATATCTTCTAATTTTAAAAAGTTAGTATGAACCAATAAAATTCATTCAGTATATTCTTTCTCCTAAAATAAATTTTCTTTCATATTTAATTCAAATACAATTGATTAATTTAACTTGGTTAATCCTAATATTTTAAAGTTAGGAAGTATTGATAGTAAAATTAATATATATAATGTCAATCTAATTATAAATATAAAATATGGGTCGTCAAAAAATGTTACAATAGACATTAGGTAAGATAACTCAAAATTGATCTAAGGTTTCGTAGCATAGTATATAGCAAGTCAACATAAGAAAATAAAAATACACAAATTATATCATTCCAGCACGTTATAGGGCCATAATTTTATAGAAGCAAACGCTCCTGGAGGACTATAGTCGGAGTGGTGCTTGATGCAGTTGGCAAATTACGCAGAAGTAAACGTATGACTATTTAAAAATCCTCTAACATGCCCATAAATTGCATGAAACTCTCGCACCACAGATTGCAATAGTACTAAAGGCTATCTAGGGTAGGCAATCTACCGCAAACTTTGTACCTTTTAGATAATAAAAAAAAAAAAAAAAAAAAAAAAAAAAAAGAAAAGAAAAGGCAGGGAAAATATGGCGCCACCACAACAATCGATGGCTTTGAAAACATAGCCTTGTGTTTTTGAGGCTTGTTGCATTAGCTACTCTTGTGGGAGCTTTGGTACTCCTCATTACCAACTCTGCCAATTTAGAAGTCGATAGTGCTGAATTCAAAGTTCACTTTAAGGATGTCTACTCCTACAGGAAATTAATTGCATGCTTCATTTAAATTTGAATAGTCTTTCAACTTTTTTTTTGGATAATCAGTCTTTTTCTTTTTAATCGAAATGCTATTAAAACTATGTCATTTATTTTTTGCGGTCGAGCATCGAGAAAAGATAAAACATCATATGGCTATAAATCTATAGACTGTTTTTAAGACCAGCGTTGTTTTTATTATTATCCTAGAGATACAAGCCAATAAAACATCATTAAGTACGTACTTTCAAACGAAGCATCATTGAACAAAACTGCCACTTGAAAATTACTCCTAAACAGGATCACATTTAAATAAACTTGCCAAGCTTATCATTAACAACCCTAGAAGGAAAACAATTCTCGTCCTTTTCAATTACATATTAAATCTTCTTTTCCTTTTAAAAAAACAAAAAGAAAATACCTCAGAATCATTTATATAATTAGTTGTTTGTTGGAATTCATAATTTCATATGAACTGCAGATACATGCTTGTTACAATTGTCATTGGAATTGTCTATAGCATCGTTCAACTTGTTTTCTCTCTACACAATATGTGCACCGGGAATCGCATAACCAACGGAGACGGCTGCTTCAAGTTTGACTTCTACGGTGACAAGGTACAGCACCTCCACTGCTTTCTGAATTTCATTACACTATACTATATACTCATTCATATTCACTGTAGCTGATTTATTATGCAGTCCATCAAAACCATTCCATAAATGAGAGCAAATGCAATTTACTAAGCATGCCCTTAGCATAATTTGAACGAAAAATATACTATGCAGGACAAATTTTTCTCCACTATTTTGATTCTAAAATGCACCAATGTCAACATTCATTGTGAAATGTATTATGTGATCATATTTCTTCGATCCTCCTTGTTCTCAAATTTTGATTTAATCAAATACAGATATTTTGCATCTGTAACACTCTAGGCCAGTCTCTAGCTGGACCCAGGGCAAGGAGCCTCAACTTCATTCTATGTATATAGGCTTAGACAAAACTCATATTATACTAAATTTGGCCAATATAGATCAACTTGATCCAAGAAAACCGGATTGACCCAGTGGAAAGGTCATGTCCACTTATCATACACCTTCAAGTCGTCGGTTCAACTCATTCGTCTCACTGTTATGTAAGTAACTTTTCGACTTTTATGTGAATAGCTCTCTTACGTCTTATGAGAGCAGAAATCCGAGCTATGTTTAAAGTCCTATCTCAGCTATATCCTAACAGTAATCTGAACAAGTATCAAAGTAAAAAAACAAAAAACAAAAGATCGACTTGACCCTTTTAACCTATTTATTTGGGACGAACCAGTTTTACATATGCTTCTGACATTTCTGTTTCCGTCAGTTTGTATCTCTTGTATTGGTCACCGGAGCTGGTGCAGGGTTTGGAGCTACAAAAGATATGAAGGCAACCTTTGGAGCAGTGGAAGGCGCAAACAAGTTTTTCACGAAGGGGTTTGCATCTACTGGTCTCCTTCCTATCGCCCTCATTTGCATCGGAAAGTTATCAGTTTACTCATCCTTTGCACTCCCAAAGAAAACTTAGATTTGCTTTTTGTTTTTTATTTGTTAATTATTATTCTTTGTCCATGAGAAGGACATAAATTCTTCGTTGTTTATTGCATTATGTGTAATTTTAAATTGTTAATTTCTTGTATCTTTGGGTTTCTTCATGGGGCATTTCGTTTGAGGTAATTTTATTGTTTATCATGTTATTCTTTTTAATAAATGTATTATGTGCTAAAAGAAATATTAAAGTGTTTTGCTTCAACACTATTCTCATGTTGAGATTTATTTTGTAGCTATCGATACGCAAACAAACTTGTTTGGGTGGAAGAGAAAAAACATTCGATAGCATACTTCTATCTAGTGCAGTACAACCATTTCTGAGTTCACTCATTCTTGTATATCAATTTATATATGTGCTCATCCGAAGGCTTTTAAAATTTGATTCATAAGATATTGTTTATCAAGCTCTAGTCTTTTCAGAATGAACTAATTTTATTAATATCAAATCTGTATTTGTGGCAAGATTGGCCTAGAACTTTGTGGGAGGGGCTATTGCATTATAAAAATATAGAGATAGCCCATTATTTTGCATTATAAAAGTATAGAGATAATTATAAAAAAAAAAAAATCCCAATTTTAAATTGATATACGCCAAGCTTTTGTACATTGTTTTGTGTTTTCAATTAAAGTGATTAGATTTGAATGATACATTTAGTTTATTATTTATTTATAGAGTGGTGATATTACCACTCCTCAAAAGTTGCATGTACACCCCTCTTTGTTTGTACACCCCATTAATTTTTTTTCAAAAATCTGTTTTTGTAAGCACACCCCACTCAATACCAAATATACCCTTTTTATTAATTTAAAAAATTATATATTATATATTATAAATAAGGAAAAATTTCACTTTATCCCCTAAATATTCCAATTATCATAACAAATTAAATCATGTTAATGTGTTGTTTTTTATTTAAAAATGTTTGAATATTTTTAAAAATTTTGGAAAATCTGAAAAAATATTCAACCTAATTCTAGATCTTCATCTACTTCAACCAAGCTACCACATCAACCTTCAATCACAAAATCAACCCTCCTTGAATTCTACAGCTTGAACAACAAACAAGTTGTTATCTACTTCAAAGAATGGTTCAATTTCCACAACTCCATACTCTTCCATTGCAACCTTATTTAATTTTTTTATGATAATTGGAATATTTATAAGGCCTAATCTTACTCTACCCATGAGACCTGTCCAAAGTAGGCATCCTTGTAAAGGTGGCAACGCACCAACTTTCAACTTAGGAGTCGTTTGTTTGTCTGAAAGTTGAACAGTATTGCTGAAAATTGAAAATTGAATAATGACTAAAATCTGAAATCTAAATAATATGTTTGATTTTTTTCTCCCTTGCCTTTGAATATAATATAAACTTGTTTGTTTTTTAAATTTGAAATTATCTGAAAACTAATAAGTTGACATTTATACCATTTTTACTATTTGTTGTTATGTAATTTTTATTAATTTAATATAAACATTTTAAAATAAACGATTTAATAAATTCTAAAAAAATTTTATGTACATATTAATAATATTTTATTCATAATTAAAATATGATTAAAAAATATAGTTGTATTAACCATACTTACATTTAAATATATTAATATATTTAAGAAAACAACTAAAAAAAATGAATGTTTAAATTGTAAATTAAACTATAGTAGTTCAATTCCAAGACAATTTGGGAGTGATATATTTAAGTTTTACTTTTTAAATATATTTTTTATAAGTATCAAGAAAAAAAAATTTAAGTAATATAAAATTTGGATAAATTTGAAATTATATTATTTTGGGGAGGATAGATTTGGAATAAAAACTTTTAAATGTCATTAAGTGATTTACAATTAAGTGAAAATTTAAAAATTCTTACTTAATTTTTTCAGTTGTTTTTTTATAGTTTTAAGTGGTTTGACCACTTAAAAAAACAAACAAAAACAACTTAATAGCTGTAATTCAGCACTATTAAGTTTTAAGTGGAAAAAACAAATGACCCCTTAGAGGTTGTTTATTTTTTTGTCTGAAGATTGAACAGTGCTGCTGAATACTAAAAACTAAATAGTGATTGAAATCTGAAATCTGATAGACATGTTTGTTTTTTCTTTCCTTAACTCTGAATGTATAATAATCTTATTTGTTTTTTAAAGTTAAAATTATCTTATCACTAGTAATTTGACATTTATATCCTTTTACTATTAGTTGTTGTGTAACTTTATTTAATATGATACAAACAATTACAATAAATTATTTAACAAATATTAAAACACTTATATATATAATATTTTTATTCATAATTAAAATAAGATTAATTATAATAGTAGTGTCAATTAAATTTATATATTCAAATAAAAATAAATAAATTGATTTTAAATTAAATTACTATTACAATAAAAGTTGAAATTGTAAAGTAATATATATTCTTTACTATAATTAAACAAAAATAATCAAATATTTAAATAAATTGATTTGCAATTTGGTCTCTGAGTTATTGCATAAATACTTAATCAATAAATATTCTTATCGAAATTTTATCGGAGAAATATAATAATCCAACTATAAGAAAATTTGATGTTGAGATGTTTAGGGTTTTTATTTTTCAATATTATTTTTTAAAGTATTAAAATAAATTTATATAATATAAAATTAAGACAAATTTAAAAACATATTATTTTAAGAAAGATAAATTTGGAATAATATTTTAAGAAAGATAAATTTGGAATAATATATTTATAAAATCATTAAGTGATTTTGTATTAAGTTAAAAGTTAAAAAATATTACAGTAATTTTTGGATTGTTTTAAATGGTTTGACTACTTAAAAAAATAAATAAAAATCTCTTAATTAACCTAATTCAACATCATTAAATATTAAGTACAAAACAAACAATCCCTTAGTCTTTCATTGCGTCTCAACATCTTAAATACCCACCATCATGCCTACTTCTCCTCTATTGTCTGCCACTCTCTTTCCTTTCCTTCCACTCACCGCTAAAAACCTCTCCTCCTTTGACAACAACAACAACATTGCCCCTCTCTGGTGATGTCCTACAACTACTTCCTTCTACAAACTCCGATAACTGATCACCATTCGATCCAACTAAATGACGAGTCTAATTGCCACCAAATCGTCTCTTCTGATGATCACATCTCCATCTCAGTGTTCAAGTTCGGGTCCCGATTTAGGCTCTCTCTCGATTCTTTGCCCACTAATGCTCGATATCATGCTTTTCAAAGACGAAATCAAGTTCTCCTTCACGCAGTCCGCCGTTGACAGAGCTCGATTCACATCTATTCCTCGAAGAAATGATCTTGTCTCTAAGTTTCGATCTGTACATACACATTTACACATGTTTAAAAGAATAAAAAAAAAAAGGCTTTTGTGGAAAAGGGTTTGAAAGGTTGTGAACTGGTGTGTGGCAGCTAGGGTTTAATCTCTGGTGAAAAGTGAGGTTGTTAGTGGTGAACAATCCGTGGAAACTAATAAGATTAAGATCTGGGTTCATACTATAAAGATTGTCTTTTTCTTTTTTTTGTTTCTTTTTTTTTTTTTTTTTTTGGCAACTTTAATTTTTTACTGCTTTTGTTTTTGAATTTTGAATTTTTTGAACTTTATTTTTGCGTGTGAAAGAGCAAACTTGAGGTAGCATTGTGTAATTTACTTGTTAGTGTTATTATACTGTTAGCAATTTGATTTAAGGGTAACATTGGAATTTTAAAATATATATAAATTTGGGGTGTACTTACGATTTTAAAGAGATGGAAACACCGTCACTCTTATTTATGTTTCCATCAGCACATTTGAGCTATACATAAATCATAAATGGCTTGGAGAAAATAGGGCCTAGCCTATATGAATAGTGTGAAAGGCCCAACATGAATAAAAACCAGCTTAATTCTAATTTCACTCACAGATTGTGCATTCAAAAAACAAAAGTAGACCCATGAACCAATATATTTGAAAAGAGAAATTGTGTATATACAACACCTCTGAGACCTTGCGATCCTATGAAGTTTTTCAAAGAAAGTGGTACAAATGGAGTCTATTGAGAGAGCAAGTGAGAAACCACTAGAAAATTTAGCACAAAAAGAATTCAATGTGGCAGATGGCACCGAAAAATGAGGTGGGATGTGTAGGTACACACCCTAAGAAGGCGACATAGTCAGTTTTAAGCAAAAAGAAAGGAAGGTTAAGGGTTTTCTTATACTGATGGTTTCTAATTGCTCTGGGAACATTTCCTAAAGGGTTTTGCATTACTTTGTGATTAAATAAATTCATGTTATATATAAATATGGGGCTTACTCTTAGTTTAAAAAGCACACCAAAATACAGTAAGATGCCTAGAAAGATAGAACGATAAGCTCAGTTGTGAGCTATGGGGGCTCAATATGCTCAATAATGGGTTTAAAGCTTGGTTGTAATTGAAGTTTTGTCAGAGAGAGTATTAAGTATGTAATTATAAGTTTATAACAATTTCCTACATAGTCATGATATTTTTCTCTTCTTATCCAAATAGTTGTGATTTTTCACTGATTTGGGTTTTCAACATAATTTTTTGTGTTGTGTGACTAGATTTATCTTATTTTTCTGTTTTATAAATTATTTATTTTGTGGGGATATTAGGTACGTTTTTGCATCTATTTTCCAAGTAAGTGGTAGGGGAATGTACAATATTAAAAATATAGAATAAATGGATGTTAGGAGTTCTGTGAGTTATTTCTAGTAAAACTTGACTCTTAAAAGTCGTAAAAGGGTGTTAGGTATAATCCTATTCGCACTGGTTTTATTTATTTATTTTTTTTAACTCCATTTATTTTAAGTTCTGACAACATTGCTCTGATATTAAATCTACTTCGTTAAAGAACCTTGTAAGTAACTTTAAAAATAGATGCTTATTATTATTATTATTATTATTCGTTTAGATATAAAGAACTATTGAAACCTTCCGAAGTCGATTATTAATAATGTGGTTCAGATAATTATTCTTATAAGAAGAGACTCACATACATCCAAATATTATATTTTAATAGAATAAAAGTGAATTCAAACCCTTGACCTCTTAAAGTCGAAGGAGATACTTAATCACTCCAATTAAGGAGTAGTGTGTATATATATATTTATTTTCGATCTAATAAAATTGAGAACTTTTAAAATATAATAAAATTTTTAAGAACTCACACATCCCAAATTCAAAAGCTACTTTTGGGATTGTTTATTTGTAACATATATTTAATGAATTGTATTAATAATCTGAAATCAGATATGGAACTTCCATATATTTAAATACAACTAATCAGTACACGGATTTAGTTTTTGTTTTCTTGTTAGATTTGATGGTTCAAAAACTTTATGGAAACTTAATGGAAGTGTTACCTGACTGCAACTGCTGAAATATATATAATAATAATAATAATAATAATAATAAAGAGGAAAGGAGGAAGAAAATATCTATAATTAAGGGAGCTTCTGTGTACTTCCATTTGAAAGCAAAAAATCTAGTAAACAAAGTGAAGGGTTGATTTTTCTTCACCGAAAGCCCCCTGGATTGTCTTGTTGGCGTTGGACTCAATTACCTAGCGGGATCCCTAATCTCTATTATTATCAGACGCGGCAAGAAGTACTTCGCAAACAGTTGAATGTTAGTTGACTCTTGAGGCGTACACGTTAAAAATGTATTGGGTCTACTGGGCGGACCCATCAGTGAATCGGGGGAACACGTGCCCCCTAAAATTTTTTAAAAATTAATTAAGTTTATTGTATTAATCATTGAGTGTTTAAATAAATAATATAATGCCATAATATTACGCGAACAAGGAGTGGTGTTGCGTTTTTCTCTCTTTGCCACCACAATTCGATCCCTTACAGCATCTAAATAGCAATTCTATTATTTTCTTAAAACTTGTTATGTTTTCTCAATTTCTTTTCCAATTACATTTCAATTTATTTTTCTATCAAAACATGTTTTTTTTTTTTAATTTCCTATTATTTAAAACTGATCATCAAATTTAAAACATTTTAACTTCACAAATTATTATACTTATTTTAATTTTTTTTTTGTCACAAACTATATCATATTTACACGAACTAAAAAATAAAACATATAATGTTGTTTAATCTTAATAAGTTTTGGTTTACTCATGATTATTAGTGTAAATTATTTTTTTTATATAAACTATTTTATATGATAAAATTCATAAATAAAAGAATTCATATGAATTATAATTTGTTTTTATCATTTATTTTTATTTTAATTTATTTTGTTATAAATCACATGCATTTATTAGATAAAAAACTACAAATGTAGCATAATTAGTAACTTTAATAATAAATATATGTAGTTTGATTACATACATTTATTTTCAATCTAAATAATAATTCTCATTTTAAAGGAGACATATCATTAAAAGAAGTTGTTATTTATTCTTTTTTTTTTTTCCAGTAATATGAAATTTGAAATTTTCTCTCTAAGATAAAGAGAGTTAGTGCATAATCAATTAACAATTGATATATTTTTGCTTTTATATTTGTATTAAGAATGTTATTTTAAAAAATTTTATTTACAATCTTGTAAATGGTACATATCTCCTACTGACTATGTATTTTAACTATTTTTATTTTATATAACGTTATTCTAGCAATTGAATGAAATACTATAAAGAAATTTTCATATATCTTAGTTTTTTAATGTTATAGTTATTATATAAAAATGTTCTCTTTCGTATAGATTTCTAAATCCGTCATTGTTGATCTATAAGTCTATAATATGAACGTCAACAATGAATATTTATTGATCAAATCAATTTGATCAGCATAATCAAGTATCTAATGCAAAGTTATCTTTTAACTATTATCGGTTAGCTGAAAATTTTGAAAAATAATATAAATATGGTTAGTCTAGTCAATCGTTTGGCGGAGTGAAGAAGTACTGTAAGATTTTCAGGAAATGGCTCTCAATAATCTGCCGTGTGGGTTGGGCCCAGAATTAATATTTAGGACAATTTATATTATAAGTTTACAGGAAACTACCTCGGGAGCTTTCCTGCAATGTTTCTATATATCAAGTTTCTATCCTAATGAATGCACATAACATCTCTCCATATAAACTGTTCCTGGTAGCTTCCCGTAACATGAGTGCAAAAGCATTTGTGTGTGACACAAAAATAAAAATTGATTTTTTTTTTATCAACATCAAATCATAGCAATTCATAATTTTTATCAACATCAAATCATAGCAAATGTATTTGTGTGTGAAGAAACTGTAAGACGATTTCTAGGAAATGGCTCTCAATAATCTGCCGTGTGGATTGGTCTCAGAATTAATATTTATCACAATTTATAATATAAGTTTACAGGAAACTGCCTCGGAAGCTTTCCTACAATGTTTCTACATATATAAAATTTCTACCCTAATGAATGCAGTACATATTCGGTGCATGTATCTTTCCATATAAAATGTTTCTTCTAACTCCCCGTAATATGAGTGCAAATGTATTTGTGTGTGACAGAAAAATAAAAATGGATTATATTTTAGAGAAAAATCTAAAAACCCCTTGAAATGAAAAATAACCTCATTTTACACCAAATTTTCAAAATATTAGCCAAAAAATCTCTTGCCGTCAATCCAAAAGCAATTTAATCCAAAGGTTGAGTGGTTTTGTGATAAAAACATGAAAAGACAAAAATGCCCTTACTATATTGAAAAATTAAAAACTAAAAAAATTCAATTACCATACCACACATTTCATCACTAAAATTAAAAAAATAAAAATTTTACAAAATTTTAAAATTAAATTTGTATAAAATAAAATAAATATATTACTATTTTAAATAATTAAAATAATAATTGTGTTATTTATTTTAAAAAATTATTATTATTATTATTATTATTAAAAAACCATAAAAATATAGTAATAATTATTATTATATTTAAACCAAATCCTAACAATTAAAATAATAATAATACTTTTATAAAAAAAAAAACTAATAATAATTAATCATAACACATAAATATAATAAATTTAAAAAATTGAAAAAAAAAAAAAAACAATTTCGACCCAACTCTTAAAGATCTAGGTTAAAAATCCAAGTTGGATTTCAATTCAGATGAAGAATCTTGATTTTCAACATAACTTTAATGAACAAGAACAAATTAAACAATAAATAATACAGAGAAATGTCATCGTTGCTAAAATCCATTTCTTCCTCCACACCCATATCCATCACCACCTAGAAACGCCTCTTCACGGCCGCCATCGTTGCAACGATCCTCGACCTCACCTTCTTCATCAATTTGATTCTGGCAGCACTCATCCACAACTCAACCATTGAGTCACCCAACTCTACCGAAAATCAAACTGTAACAACAGCCACTGAGTCACAACATAACTGTTTCAATAACCACAAAAATAAATAACAAACACCAACAACAACAAAATCAAACCCATCAAAACCAAACACTCAGAAGAAAAAAAATTCCGCAAACGAAAGTGTTAAAAAAAAATCAACTAAAAAAATTGGTGGAGTGATGGAGAGCCAAACCATGTCACCTTCGTCTTTTCTGGTTTCATATTGGATGCCTCATAGTGCATCATCGAGAACACCATCAAGTTCGGTGACTAGTTATTCTTCGTTTTGAACGACACTGCTCTCTTGAATAGAGGTTTCTTCGATTCTACTTCTATCAACTGTTTGTTGGGCCTTAATGATGACCTTGTTACTATCAGCGCCAACGGAGCTGCAGCTGTGATCGGTAGAGAGGAGAGAAATATGGAGAATGAGAGAATGACAGTAGAGAGAGAAGTAGTGGAGTTAGGATTTTGTATATTTAAAGCTCCAAAACATTTACCTATTTATCCTTAGTTATTAACGGAATCATCATTTTTAACCCCAAATCATCATTTGATTTTAGATTACTAATGGTAGGGTTGTTTGGGTATTATTTTTGAAACCAGTCACCTCTATCTTTTCTGGTTTCATATTGGATGCCTGATAGTGCATCATCAAGAACACTATCAAGTCCAGTGACTAGTTATTCTTCGCTTTGAACGACGCTGCTCTCTTGAATAGAGGTTTCTTCGATTCTACTTCTATCAACTGTTTGTTGGGCCTTAATGATGACCTTGTTACTATCAGCGCCAACGGAGCTGCAGCTATGATCGGTAGAGAGGAGAGAAATATGGAGAATGAGAGAATGACAGTAAAGAGAGAAGTAGTGGAGTTAGGATTTTGTATATTTAAAGCTTCAACACATTTACCCATTTATCCTTAGTTATTAACGGAATCGTCATTTTTAACCTCAAATCACCATCTGATTTTAGATTACTAATGGTAGGGTTGTTTGGGTATTATTTTTGAACTAGTGGTGGTTTAACAATATTTTTCATTTTAGAGGGTAGAATGATAATAACCCCATTTTTTATCAACATCAAATCATAGCAATTTATAATTTTAATTTAGTTTTATGACTTCGGTATCCAATACATAGTTTATTCTTAATACAATAGTTAGAAAATTTAGATAGATTAGGTGCATGTAAATGAATAATTAGATGTTAAAGATGCAAATTTGAATCATAATATTAAATTAGGGGTAATTTTAAGTTAGTCCCTAACGTTTGATAAAATATTACTTTTTTACTAATATTTGTATTTCGAATTTCTGTCATCCATAACGTTTTGAAAATGTATCAATTTAATTCTTCTGTTAGTCAAATATTAGTAAACCTTAACAAGGAGAGAGTTAGTTTGGTCATTTTAACTTGAATATATTTATTTATTTTTAATATATATATTTAATAAGTATATATTTTTATATTTTTAATTTAATATATAAAAATATTTTTAAATAAATAAATAAACAGATCTCTATAGGAGACCAGAAAACTAGTCTCCCATGGAGACCATTCTTCTTCCGATGAAGAAGATCAGAAAACTGGTCTCTATTACCAAAATAGAGATCAGGTCGGAGACTAAGTTCCAAGCTAGAGACCAGAACTTGGTCTTCGGCCTGTTAGGTCTCTAGCGATAGAGACCAGTTGGTTTTTATCGCTGGAGAGCTGGTCTCTAATGTCTCTCCAGTTGGAGACCAGGTCTCCATCGTCGGAGACCAGATCTGGTCTTTGACGATGGAGCCTAGAGGGTTTCCACCGTGGAGATCGATTGGAGATGGTTACCATCTCCAATTTTTTTTTTAAAAAAAAAATTACATAAACATTTTTTTTTATTTGCAGAAGCATATATATATTTTTTTTTATAGATTTGGGAGACGTTTGATTTGATATTAATATTTAATTTAGGTAATGTTGGTTTGATAAAAATGATGGAGATAATGATTTTGATGAATATAGTAGATGAAATTGGAGATGAGGAAGATGATAAGAAGTAGAAGATAAAAAAGATTTTTTTTTTATTTTATATTAAAAATATTATTTTTTAATTAAAATATTTATTAACAATAAATTGAATTAAAAAAAATGATTAAATGATGCGTCACAATTCAATTAGAATGTGATTAATGATAATTTTATAATAATAGAGATGATTATTTTGTAATTATCACTTTTTAAAAAGGTAATTACGTCATTTTATCTATTTTAAATTATATCAACAGTAAATCCCTTTTTTTGTCACATCTATCACGTTTTACTATCATTTTTTCGGTTAGAGAGACTAAATTGATGCGTTTCCGAAACATTAAGAATGACGGGAATTCGAAATATATATATTAGTAAAAAGTAATATTTTACTAAACGTTAGGAACTAAATTAAAATTTTTCCTTTAAATTAACAATCTCCAAACTTTTGTATTTGAAAAATTATGTATTTTCATTTAAAGAAGATTGGATTTTGTTGATACACTTTGGTTCATTAGATAACACATTGACACATTTGATCAACAAGGATGTCAGTCCCATATCCCTGCTCTTCGCAGTGGCACACGAAATCTCTCACGAGTTTCCCACAACCGTCACAGTATCTTTCGTGGTGGCTGGGTGGCTGCAAAGGGAACTTGAAGGTGCTGTTTGGGAAGAAGTCATGGTGGGTGGTGGATTTGTAAAACATGCAGTGTTTGTGAAGATCATAGTCAGTCCTCGCATCTATGTCGCGACCCGATCCCTTGCTTCTTGAAACTAACAACAAATTCTGGAAAAATATGGGTATTCATATTGATATATACTCCATAGTATGAAATGTTTTGGATTGTGAAGATCATTAACTCCATTATCAAGATCCATGGTACCGGGATGAAATTGTTTGGTTCCGGGTATCCCATTATTACACAACAAAATATCATGTGTCGTACTCCATTTTCGTCAACATCACAAGAACTTGCATTGCTGTTTGTTCTCTTCTCACTAATCAAACAATTAAAAAAATGGTTATTATCAAGTTACCCTTTGAAATTGAAAATAATATCAAACCACCACTGGTTTTGAAAATATTAACTAAAAAAGTTTGATCGTCAATTGGAATAATATAATAATAAAGATTGTGACGGTTCCGTGAATTTGAGAGGATAAAATTGTCATTGGGCCTTGATAACAGTGATGGATACAACCGTAAAATCATTTGTAATTTTTTAATTAAAAAAAGAAAAGAAAAATAAAAACCACTTAAAAACCAAATTAAAAGAAAAAAACAAATACAAAACAAATTAAAAAACAAAAACAAAAACTCTCAGTCACTTTCGCTGTCTCTCTCTCGGTCACTATTTCTCTTTCTTTCTACTTTAGCCATCTCATTCACTCTCTCTGTCACTCACTCTTTCTATCTTTCTCTCCGTTTCATCCATCTCTTTCACTCCTTTGTCAATTGCAATGAAAGCTATAAGGTTCTACGATTGATGGCCATGAGGTTGTAAGATCTTGTTAGGAGACTGATCGGCGACCCAATCAACGACCATGAGGTTCTCGCAGATCTAGAGGATAGATTCTCTAACAACGAAGAGGTGATTAGGGTGTTTAGAGGAGGTGTCAAGGTCGATATTGGAGTTTTAATGGCTGTGGAGCATGTGAATGAAGGTGATGATGGAAGATCTAGTTATAAGTTATGATGGGTATGTTTAGGTGGTATGAGTATGGGTGTGTGGTGGTGACAATGTTCTTTGTGTATGTGTTTGGTTGTGATTCCCACTCTATCTTATTTGCTTGATCTTCGCAGGTTTCGTTTATGGATTCCGACATTGCCATTAATGCTGCTCTGTCGTCATTGAAGCTGTCCAAAAATCTGTTAATGCTGGGACGACAGCAAATTTGGAGACAGAACAGAGGTGTTGGGTGTTCTGAAACCACACCAGATAGGTAAACTTTTCTTTGCCACCCTTGGTTCCTGTTCTTCTCCGTTGACGTTTGGTTTTTGAAAAGTGAAGTCGTTGGAATGTTTCATGTTCCAAACCGATTCCAAAACCGCATCGAATAGGGAAACTCGTCTTCACCGTCTCTGGTTCCTGTTCTCCTCCTCTGACGTTCTGTTTTGGAAAAGATAGTGCCATTGGAGTGTTTGATGTTTGATTTGCTACTAATGTTTGGATAAAAGAATGTATTTTTCTTGACTTGGTATTGAGTATTATACTGATGAAAATCTTTGTAGTTGTGTTCGAACATGAGCCACCATTTATTAGATCCTTCTTTGTCACAAATGGTTGACAGAGGATTAGATATTCAACAAACCCAGATGTCTGGGTTCTTCAACAAACCCAGATGCTTGGGTTTTTTTTTTAATTTTTCTTAATTTATCATTTTTTATTTTTTATTTTTTATTTTTATTTTGATTCGAGATGAGAAGTTGGCTGAATATACAAAACCTTGATGATTGATTACATATTTATTTTTAGTTTTTATTTAATAATAATTATTATTTTAATTTGTAAAAATTATAATATATTTATTTACGTTTATATAAATTTAATTGTGAATTCTCAAAATTTTTATTTTTATTTATTTTTTATTTTTTTAAATTTTGGTTATGAAAGGATAGTTCAGTAATTGATTAAGTTTTTATTTGTTATTTTTTAATTTTTCAATATGGTAAGGGTATTTTGATCTTTTATTGTTTTTGTTATAAAACCACTAAAAGTTTAGATGGAAACCGCTCTTGCAGATGCTAGGGGAGGTTTTTTAGTTAATAATTTTAAAGTTGAGATAAATTGAGGTTATTTTCGTTTTCAGGGTGTTTTTTTAGGATTAACCCTTAAAAAAAATAGAGTGATCTGTAAATTAAGAACCAAAACTACATTGATCATCATCACCATTTATGCGTGAAACTTTACAAGCACACATACACAGGCAAGCCTTCAAATTTAAACAAGCTGAAAATCAGAACACACTCTTTCTACAGACTCAAACTTGTAAACAAAACGATAACCAAATAAAAAGCTAGCAATACAACATCGATCATCGAGGCATCCGTCATCTTGTGATCAACTCCGCGACGAGAAGAGTAAGAGTTATGGTTGGATCGCACAGAAGAATACCCACAAAAGCCTTGAAAAACATCTTCACAATCCTTATAAATTTGTTACGACTCCCACCATTACGCAGCCGACCTTGTAGAGGCAGCTCCAAATTTTCCAAAGCCAAAGCCAAGCCATCATGATCATTATTATGGGTACAATTACTACCAGTGTCACTGTTTGATTCATTTTGCAATCCCTCAAGCATCATCTCAGTGGCACAATACACGTGAAAATGATACTTGTCACACTTGGACACATAGGACCAACCCCTGATCCCAGAAACACTACCTTCAAGCCTCCTCCTCTTGCACCAAATGCACTTTTCCAACACCTTACTTTGGAGCCCAAAATTAACATCATCAACTTTTAGCTTATATGGCAGGTTCATGCAACAAGGATGTAGATCCCATCCCTTCTCTTGGCAGTGGTACACGAAACCTCTCACGGGATTCCCACAACCGTCACAGCATCTTTCGCCTTGGTGGTTGGGTGGCTGCAAAAGGAACTTGAAGGTGCAGTTTGGGAAGAAGTCGTGGTGGGTGGTGGATTTGTAAAACATGCAGTGTTTGTGAAGCTCGTAGCCACAGCCCTCGCATCTGTATCGTGACCCGATGCCTTGTTCCTTGCACCCGTCGCATGTGTACTGTTTTTTGTAGCTTTTTAGCTCGAGCTTGTGGTCGGGGTGGCCAGCGTGGTACTCTCCCATACTTGATCAATTTGTAGATAATAGTAACCTGCTACAAGGAATGATATTTTTAGTAAGATAACAAATTATTTGTTATAAGAATCCAGGGAATATAATATTATCACTATATGCAAATATGGAGATTGAAGATTGAAGTATTAAAGTGGACAAAGTTTGATGTGATGTACCTTAAAATTTGGAGGAAAGCAGAAGTATGAAAAGATGCGACTTGTTGGAGGAAGATAGATATGTGTGTGTCTGTGACAAGCAAATGTAGAATTTATAGATATAGAAAATATAGATTCTAAGTGAGCTTCTGTGTAGTTTCTACAAATTAAAGAAAAAAAAAAGTTCAAGAAAATCTCTGGAACACCTTTTGCTTCTTCTAGACTCGTATCTATTTGCATATACTTATTTTCTCGAGCCGCAACGTAGTAATATGGGGCTTCACGCAGCAAAGACATATCAGTTTATGTGGGACGTATGTAGCTTTGCTTGTAGGGCTCACACGTAAAATGCTAAAAGGGAAATAACAAGGTAATTATAATGAATATGCAGACGAGGTCACCGTTAAATTAGAAATGAATATTGATCAAGTCAATGGCGGTTTAATTCACATGCATATTTTTATTAGGATGTTAGAAACTATCAGGTGCTTTCTGGCGGTTTACATTTTGCAACCACCCGCACCACTATTACATTACTAAATATTTGGTTACACCATTTAGGTAATATTCAAATTAAATTTGAATAGTTGAAAATTTCATAAAATAATGTTAAGAGAAGCGTGATTCGAAATAAGTTTTTTTTTAACACCATCATATACAATGATTCAAAAACAAAGAATAAGAACTATGATCTTTTATTTGCAAACCATCATGAATAATGAATAAGAACTATGATCTTTTATTTGCAAACCATCATGAATAATGATGGTGTTAAAAAAACTCATTTATTTTTCAATCGTAGTTCAAAACTTACATTTTTTGTATTGTCAACTAAAAAAAAAACAATTTGAATAATTGTTTTGTTGACTTAAATAATGATTCAAACTGTTATTGTAAAAATAAAGATATTCACATATGACAATGACCAGTAAGATCATTATCATTGATAATCATACTTTGTATTCTCTGTGTAGTTATTTTTCCAGTATCACATATGGTATAATTTGAATTTAAAATATTATTAAACCAAATAAGCGTTACTTATCATCATATCATGGAGAATATTATTAAACCAATAGTTATATTCTATAACTATTTTGATAAACTAAAATTGTGGAATATTATAATATAATAATATTAGGGCGGTCCGTCTGGTCTGGTAAGTAAACAAGTGAAGAAGACTGACTTATAACGTGGAATGAACGTCCTGCTGTTACCATCTTCTCACTTTCTCAGAAAGCCACCTTGCATCTTGCAAGACTTGCCTGCGTTTTTTTTCAACTCAATTTTCCAAAACGAAAGATGTTGCTTGATAGCTTGAATACGACTGGCCAATTTTCTGATCTGTTATACATTTCAATTAAATTCATTTGACATTAATTGATCATTTCAATTATATCATATGGCCCTTTAATTAGGATCCTACTCTTACAATTCACTGAAATTTACATGATGTGAATGCCCAATCTGTTTAATATATATATATATATATATGGAGCCGATCCTGAACATGTGTGGGAGGTGGACTGCCCCAAATCCTCAAATTTTACAAATGTACAAATTTTTTTCTATAATTAATTTGTAAAGTAAATATATAATTAATGTCTCAAATAATAACAAATTAAGTTTCAAAATAGCTTGCGTGGTAAAAACGGGCTCTTTGCTTTTCTCCCACCCAAGTTTGATCCTAACAATCACATTTCCAGTTTTTCTTGCTTGTTTAAAAAAAAAAAAAAAAGGTGGAAGGGGAGAAAGTGTGCTACTCATCTTTATTGTTCAAATTTATTTCAAATAATATTTATATGATTTAAAGAAGTTAAATTCTTTAGATGACAATAAATTAAAAGAATGTTGTGTCAATCTAGAAACACATTTGAAATATGATAGCTTTTTCGATATTGTTTCCAATGATTTATTTTCTGAATTGAAAGTATTACAAATAATAATCAACCATTGACATACTTGAGTTTATAATAGTTTTGGATTATTATCTAAATGCATCAATTACTTATAGAATACTTGTGACTGTGGCATCCACATAAAGTAGTTTTTCTAAATTAAAAATGTTAAAATTTTATTTGTGGTGCACTATGTCACAATAAAGGTTAAATAGATTAACAACTTTATGCATTAAAAATTATTGCTGGAAAAGATTGAATTTATAAATATTGTTGATAAATTTGCTTCTCAAACTGCTAGAAGAAAACATTTTAAATGATGTTTTATAAGTTTTTTGGTGTATATAAATAAATTTTATTTATAAGTTCTAATGAATTTTTTGTCATTATATGAATGCATATATCTTATATGAATATATTTATCCTATGATATCAATTTTTTCTCATTTTTTTCATTAATGGAATTATTATGTACACAAAAAATAATAATAATGATAAAATAGATTATATATATAGGACTTTTATAATCAGGGTGTTCTAATTTAACAACTGACCAATCAAATTCATCTATTCCATTTGAAGTAAATAGGAGAGAGAATTTATTTTTAGAGAAAGAATACAATTAGTAAATTTGATTGGTTGATTCTTACTTTTTAAATTTAAGATGTTCTAATTATAAAAATATTATATATATATTGCATAATAGTACATATCGTTATTAAAGTACAATTTTATTTTGAAAAAATTCCTGCTAAAAGTTATGATCATACTCTATGAATAAGCAATTATACATGTGATCTATTCATAACTTTAATTAGTAGAGTATGATCATAACTTTTACCAGAAATTTTTGCAATATAAAATTGTATTTTAATATCGATGAGTAGTAGTCCGCAATATATATATATATATATATATATATATATATGTTTTATGGGATACATATACAACGATGTAATTTGGTAATCAAGATGAATCTTGTTGCAAAAATGTTTCCGTATTCGAAACGCTAACTAAACCGACCCTCTCTGTATATACATCTTTCTTTGTGGCCAAGAAACTCTAAATTTGTAATTGCAAAAAGGGAAATTACTCATAGATTTAGTCGTCTTCTTAGCTACTAAGATTAGTTTCAGTTGTCGATTGACGAACAAGCATGGTCAAATGACAAGTACCAAATTAATTGTTTAGTCTTTGATTCTCTCAGCATTTGTTATTATATTTGATCTTAATCTAACTATATAATTAAATATGCAATGATCAGATTTTTTTTTTTTTTTGAAAAGAATAATCAAATAATTAAATTTTTGTTAGAGAGACACAAGTCTTGGTTGTTTATGTCAAGTCCTTTCAATGATTTTATAATGATTTTATCGAGTCTAGTCTTTAAAAGAGAAATTTCAATTCCATCCCTATATTTTTTAGAAACTTCACTTTTTTAAATATGAATTGATTTATTACTCCTTTATCTCTAAATTATCAAAAAAATTCATCAATTGAGTCCTTAACGTTAATAAACTATTAATCAAACTTAATGTTCATCAATTTAGACACCTATACGCCATGTGTCAACATAAAAAAAATGAGAAATTAAAAATATATAATTATTTTATTGATTAAGATTAAAATGACTAATTATTAAATTATAATAGTAAACAAATATATAAATATATAAAGGACAAAAACGAATGAAAAAACAAATTTATAGATTATTATAGGAAAAAATTGGGGATCTCCACTATGGATGAATATTTTAATTGAGATTAAAATATCTAATTATAAAATGTGTAAAAATTACATTATAATAGTAAACAAATATTTAAAAATATAAAGAATAAAAAACAAATTTTATAAGTTATTATAGGAAAAAAAAAATTGGTGAATCTCCACCGATGATAAAGATGATGGATTTTTTTTTTAATAAAAATTAAGTAAAAAAAAAAAAAAAAACCAAAAGCAAAAAATAAAAAAAAATAATAATAAATAAAATGGACCCTAACCCCAATTCAACATTTTCAACCCTACTACAGTTCAATTTCATCTTTCTTCAAAAATAAAGTCACAAAAAAAATTAAAATCAACACAAAATTGATTGATAAGTTGGAAATTGAACAGATTGGAGGTGTCTTTGCTTGAGAGCTTGGAGGTGTTTGACGATGTCGTTGAAGACTAAACAGAAAAGATTGTAGAAAGGAAAACAATACTTCTTCAAGCTGAAATAAGAGTCATTATCATCATTGGAGATGATGCAGTCAACACGAGTGAGGACAAAAGAATCAAAAGAGCATGGCTGAGGATCTTGATATTGGTGATTTTGTTGAAGACAATAAGGATGAGGGAACCAATAAGACAATTGAAGTCGTGAGATTTGGCTTGAAGAAAAAGACTAGCCTCTTTCTAGATCAGCATCACTATTGAACAAGAATTGTTGAAGTCCATTGGCCAAATGACATCATCATCTTTGTTTGGAAATCGACAATCAAGATCATTTAGAGAGAGAGATATGAAGGATGAGAGAATGGTATCATTTGTGGAAATCATATATATATATTTTTTATTCTTTAAGATTCTTTTTTTATTTCCTTTTATTATTTTTAACTTAATTAATAATTATATATTTTTAATTGATAAAAGAAATGTGTTGCATTTCAACTGGTTGTAACTTATTTGATTTTTTAATTTAAATTAGAGTGAAATATGTCAAAATCTTATTGAAAGGTGAAATTGTAAATTTTAAATTATTAGAGGGCTAAATGGTACTTTTAGGATGTTAAAGCTGAGGGCAAAATGGGCCTTTTATCATTTTTGTGTCTGTTGACCATTATATTTCTAGTTAGAAGAATATGGTTGATGAATTTTTTAAAAATTTAGAGACGATGGGTTAATAAACCAATTTATATATTAAAAAATGAAGTTTTCTCAAGATACATGGATAACTTTGAGAACTTCCCTTCTTTTAACTGTTTCAGGTTTGGAAAAAAAGGGCTCATTTTCCTTATTTGAAATTATTAATCGGCCAGTTCTAATGATTTGGCAACCTTTGGGGCGTATTAAGTTTTTTTAATTTTCTGATTCTAACAGTTCAAATGGGCCTAAGACTGCATTGGACATGTCTCATGGGCCAGGCAATATGGACACTCACTAACAAATCTGCTGACGCACTGAATATGAACAAAAAGTTTGGAGGAACCACCCAGCCCACCGAAACTCCATCGCTGGCTTGGTCCTGCGTCGTCGTTATCGTGTCGCTTCTAGCCGGCGCTTCCGTCGTCCACAACATTTATCGACCCGTCCTCGTAAATCTTTTCACACAGGCTTATCTCTCCATTTTTTGTACACGTTTTAGACGCACACCACTTGTTTGATAAAATGCCTGAGTGGTCAAGTCGCCTCTACTTCTTGCAATCCTTCGTCGCATGCACACACACAAGGTGTTTTGATGAAACGTGTCTCTAACCAAACATTTTGTTTCAAAAAGTATTTGTACATTAAACCCCTTATACTTTTCAAGTTATTAACACTACTACTTCACATTCACTATTGAAATTGCATTTTTTTTTTTTTGGGTATGCAGACGTTGCCTCCTGTGGAAAAAACTGATGGGGATGACCTGAAACAATTGCGTCAGAAATCATGAATCTTTTGCTTCAACGGGGTTTTGTAGCTCATTTTTTTTTAATATTTCTTGAATTGCATGCCAGTGAAATGACAAGAGGCAAACAACGTTAGTTCAACGGTAGAACATATTGTAATGTGTGTTTGTTTGAATTTAACCATTTTTATTTAAATCAAACACTACTAAGGGGAGTGGAGACTTACCTTGTAAGTACAATATAGAGATTTATCGTGCTAATGTATAAGTATGGTAAGACTTAATTTTCGTTACCACTATCGAACGAAAGTTATACGATTAATTTAGAGTGAATAAAATTGTTGGTTTGCATATTAAGAACCAAATTATTTGGAATGAATGTTAAATTTTCAAAGTTCGGGAATTAAAGAACTTGGTTTTCTTTTTGTCTTCGGTCAATCTACAATGTGCTATTGTTTAAAAGGAAAAAAATTTACACGGTGCTAATTTAATTGTAATATTATTCAAAGTTTTTCATATTAAATTCATTTGCTATATATCTATATTATTAAATAACCCAAATTGCAAATGGAAATATGTGTTTTTTTTTTTAAGTTTGTTATACATTCTAAAATGATCATCATTTTCATCATAAAAAAAAAAAAAAAAATCAAATACATTTTGTACTTACCATTAAAAAAAAAAAAAATTGTAATTTGCTCATTATTATTATTGATTCCAGCTTAAAACGGCTATATAGGATTTCAACACTTAAATTGCTGTCCTAATCTATTAATGAGAAGATTTAGTTTAGCCATTTAGTTTAGCCTAACCCAATAAATAAAGGGCATATTGAATAAAACTTGTCTGAGATTTGGCAAAATTATACAAAAATGACGATGTTTGAGTAACTTGCATCGACCTCCATTGAGGTTTCAAAAATTGAGCACAAACCTCCCATACTGTTATCAACCATTAGTCAATTTTTGTCAAGTCAAAATTATTAATGATAAAATGATCGATACACAACATATAATTATTTTAATTTAATTAAAAAATAATAAAATATATATATTTTTTAAAAATGTCTTCTTGGGAGACTAGAAAACTTTGGTCTCTAGTATCAGGTCTCTAACCGGAGACTTTGAGTTCGATTTGATTATTTGAGTTTGAATTAAACCTAGATTTCACTTGGAATCATCATTGAACCTAGATGAAAAATATAGGTTCGATGAAGAACCCAGAACATTTAGGTTCATTTAAACCTAGATTCTGAGTTAATCATCAAACCTAGATTTTGTCCTTGATAATTTTGACATGATGAAGTTTGACTGATGGTTGATTAACAGCAGAAGAGGTTGGTGCTAAGTTTTTGAAATCTTAAGAGATGTTAGTGTGAGTTGTCCAAATTTCGTCATATTTGTGCAATTTTACCAAATCTCAGGATGATTTGTGCAATTTGTCCTAAAATTTTCAATAATTTTTTTGTTATTTTTTACGCAAGTTTTAGCAAACTTTTTATCTATAATCCTATTTATCTTAATTACAAAAACAAACCATAAATTTATCATTTTATTAATTTTTATTTTTTCAATCCTTACCTTTATTATTATTCAATTTCTAACATTTTCTTTAATTTATATATACATGCTATTTATTATATGTATATTATAATAATAATAATATATTATTAAAAAAATAAATGTAAATGTATTTATAATATTTATGAAAATATTAGTGTCTTATCACATTATAAATATTGATACCTCTAACTTAATTTGAAAATCAAATTAATAAATCCTAAAATTTTAAATTTTAATTTATTACATATAATTTCTTAGTATACAATCTTGATTTAATTTTTATTTCTTTTTTTTCATTTGTTCTTTTTCCACTAAAGAGATATGTTATGTTATGTTTGTTAAGTTTAATTTATAATAAAAAATTAATTTCTAATTTCAATATAAAATTTACATAATTTGATTGTCAATGGTTATACTTTAATCACAAATCAATAATTAAGTTCTCTTTCTTTTATATGGATTATCAATTGGTACAAATGTTTTTCATTATTTTCTTATACTTTAAAATTTGAAAAATTTAAATTGTAAGATTATATATGTATTTAATTAAATATATTGTTTATTTTCATTTTTAGTTATTCTAATGAGCAAATTACAATTTAGCTACCCGGTTAAAACGCTTTCTCAGGCGGAGCAAATGTTTCCATGTTATTACAATTTACCCCCCCACCGTTAATGAATCCAGTTATACTTAACTGAGAGAGGGGTAAAATTGTCTTTTGATATATATTAACAATAAAATAAAATAAATAAAAATTAAACATTTGTTGAAACCCAATCAGTTCAAAATCATCCCGTTCAAACTCATCAACATTATAATCCCAATCAGTTCAACATTATAATCCCAATCAGTTCAACGGATTACTGAAAATCCAAAAAATGATCCCAGACATCATCAATCAACTAGCCAACATCATAATCCACTCCTGAAAACCCAAAAAATACCTCAAACATCATTGATCAAACCCAACATTATCAATCTCTCACAAAACCATCAAACCCAACATCATCTAAAATCAAAACCATCAATCAAACTGAAATATATATATATATATCTGGATTCAAATCTGGGTTCACGAGCGAACCCAGATTCGTGAACCCAGCCTGACAGGTTCGTCACGAACCCAGTTGGGTCACTGGGTTCGTGAGCGACAGGAACCCAGATCTGGGTTCGTCAGCGAACCCAGCTGGGTTCGCTGACGAACCCAGATCTGGGTTTCAGACGAACCCAGTTGGGTTCGTCAGCGACAGGAACCCAGATCTGGGTTCCTGGAACCCAGATCTGGGTTCGTCAACGAACCCAGCTGGGTTCGCTGGAACCCAGATCTGGGTTCGTCAGCGAACCCAGCTGGGTTCGCTAACGAACCCAGATCTGGGTTCCAGCGAACCCAGCTGGGTTCGTTGACGAACCCAGATCTGGGTTCGTCAACGAACCCAGCTGGGTTCGCTGGAACCCAGATCTGGGTTCTTGAAACCCAGATCTGGGTTCGTCAACGAACCCAGCTGGGTTCGCTGGAACCCAGATCTGGGTTCGTCAGCGAACCCAGCTGGGTTCGACGAACCCAGATCTGGGTCGTCGAACCCAGAATAACAGAAGAAGAAGAAGCGGAAGGGAAGAAGAAGAGGAGAAGAAGAAGAAGAATGAGAGGAAGAGAGAATGTTTGTCAGCGAATCCAAAATAACAGAAGAAGAAGAAGCGGAAGGGAAGAAGAAGAAGAAGCGGAAGAAGAGGAGAAAGAAGAAGAAGGAGAGGAAGAGAGAAAACAGCAGAGAGACTGATGAGTTGACCAAGTTTTATTTGGTCAATTAGTCAACTCCGGTCAAAGGGCAATTTCGTCTTTTTAATGTTTTGATACCGTTGACCGTCAAATGTAACGAATCTTACTAACGGTGGGGGGGTAAATTGTAATAACATGGAAACATTTGCTCCGCCTGAGAAAGCGTTTTAACCGGGTAGCTAAATTGTAATTTGCTCTATTCTAATATTGTTGGCGACAACTAGAAATTAAACAAAATGAAAATTTCATATTTTGTTACTATAATTTTAACATTATTGTTAATTTACTAAAGTGTCCCATTTAATATAAATTTTTAGGTCCGCTGTACACCTTAGAAGCATACATTCAACCACTACAACTATATTCATACAATGTAATTTGATATTCACGTCTCCTAACCTAGTATTATTAAATTCGGTGTTACACAACTATTTGAAACATCTGTGCTTTGAAAAATTTGGAATAATCTTCCACACTCAGATTTCCACAATTAGATTAACATATGAGAAAACAAAGCTATGAAGATTCAGAACACTTCCAGAATAATTTGGGTTTGATAACTTAAAAAATTATGCTGTGTAGTTCAAACGAATTACAATGTCTAAGTACAGTGCAAAGCCTATTAAGAAACAGGTGAACTTAATTCCTCTAATTTATATCCAAGAAAAGATGGAGCTCTAACCTTGAATTCATGTAGTTGAATCAAAAGCTGAACCAACAAGGGCATGCTTGCCCATCACTTCTACAGAAATGGCGGTAGTATCGCCTGTCGACGTGGATACTTTGGCCTTCCTTCCTTTCCATCAAATAGCTGCAGAAGAAGAGAAGTTGAAGGTTTAGGATTTACGACTTTGACGGTGTCTATGAATAAGAAACATCAATCAAGACAATCAAATTTCTACATATTGATTTCCTACCAGGTATATATTTTAACGCGATAGTTGCTGTACTTTCAATATCTGTGTTAACAGTAATTGCAACATTGTCAAGGTAATCAAATTATGATCCAAATTTGAGCATAAAACACTAACTATGAAACGACTAATCTGAATGAGATTAGGAAATTCTGATATTCTAATTTGTAAGTCGGTACAAGTTCGATCTAATAAGATCAAAAACATAGTCCACGTCTGACCTCACAGACATCAACATTTAAACAGATATGTATACGTCTATATTTATGAATCTCAGATCTAATGTCTGTATAACATATACATGAAATTAGGTGGATTCACATGGTAAGATCTGAAGCAAACCGATGTAATAGTTACTCTGAGCAAGTCTTAGTCCCATGCATGTTTTAATTTTACCAAGATCAAAAAACCAAGTTAGGCCAAATGTAGTAGAGATATCAAGAGGAAGACATAAATCAATCCAATGTAAATGAAGAAATCCAGACTTTCATGTCCAAAGTGTATGAAATGACGATAGCTTGTGACAAAGGTTAGAAGTTACCTTCTTCAAACGGCGATGCTTTGTATGGGCCCAATTGGTCATGACAGAAGTAGCAACCACAAGAAATATGTAACCAGCAACAGTCTGAGTCGCAATGTTCAAACCCAACCACTGATAAATCTCTGTTGTGTAATTTGCGCATGCCACAATGTTAAACAGAAATCCACGAGGAATTTGGTACCCTCCAGCGCCATCAGGACTGCGAAGATTCTTGAGCAAGATATGGCATTTAAGATCTGACAAAGTAAACCAAACCCGAAACCAATCTTTATTTGCAGGTCACTGACAGGGGTGTAAAGTGGGTGGTTCACGTAGTAAGCAATGTAGGAACCAAAGGTCCAATAATAACCACAATTTCGAAACTCATTGGAAACTGGAGATGTTGCGTGGGTGAAGCGATGCACAAAGAAAGTTTCCATAATTCGCTTAAAGTAGGGGAAACACCAGTAGTATAAATCATATGTCTGAACTGGGTGGATGACATGCTCCACTTTGTAGCCATAGTACTGGTACGCTGGGAAGTAGTAAAAAACAGGATAGAGTAGCAAAGGACCCAAATATTCAAAGAAGAAAAGTGTAGAGTAGGAAACTTGTGGGCCCAGATCCTTGAACACAACAGTTAAGTTGCCAGAGTTTCCATCACAGTATTCTTTGAGACTCTTCTTATAGTTGAGGACAGAAGGCCTCTCCTTCGTTCCGGGCGGGAGAGGGAGGGTTAGCGGCTGTCTTGAGGGTAAAACTTCTTGGCTGTTGGACACAAACCAAGCACATAAAGTTATTGAATGATCTGATGTAAAAACATTTCTTATAGACACATCTATGGTGAGCGGCAAAAGGAAGGTAGTCTACATAGTTCAGACAAACCACTAGTATAAATTTAGGTTTAAAGGAAAAACCTAATAGGATAAGAAATGCTGCAACCCAATATCAGTAGCGGAAATAGAAATTTCTAGAAAGAAACTTGATTTCCATGTATCAAAACATCCATAGGATTCCAGCTGTAAATTCCAACATTTTAGGGAGAAAAATTCATAACTGGGGGCGTTGCTACTACCTTCACACTCCCCACCCCAAAAGGGCAAAAGAAAAAGAGATAGCATGCATGAATATACGATTTCATTTTCCTGATAGTGCTCAAAAGTCTTATGAAATATTAAATCACTTGTGAGAAGGAGTGAGATGTAACAAGAATGGAGCTTTGGGCTCATGTAATGAACATGAGCCTCAATTGCTTATTGGGATCTTTGATATGCTTTTTTTAAGTCATTTACACTTGCAGAAATGAATTTATATGAAAATAAATGGCCTATAGAAGGCCATTTGGAGAATAGAGCCTAATTGTAACAATAGAACCACATCGAAGCATAAAATAGAACTTGAGGAATGAAAAACAAGGATCACGCATGTGGAAAAAATCATCATAAGACCAAGGTGTAGAGCCCTGTCTCACGGAGGACACTGTCCCTCCATACAAGGTTGTTATACATAGCAGAACTGATTTTTCCCTAGAGTCTTTCCACTATAGCATCAAGGGGTCCTCACTACAGAAAACTCCGACAACCCTCTAACCCCATTTTTGTGAGTGCAGGTGATCTTAGAAAAAAACATAACAGAGATCTCAACAGCAGTGAAGACCAAAAGCATTAACCCAAACTCCATTCCCCATAGATCGCACACCTTATCAATTTGCGTCTATGAAACTGAAGTAGAACCAACTGCAATAAAATCTCAACATGACATGGTGCTGTAACAAATAAATTCAACAGTGAACCAAATGTCAAAACTGTTTTAAATTAAAATTTAGTCCCAACTAAAGCTTTCAGGGACAGTGACCAGCAGATTACAAATGATTGATTATATACAAAAAAAGCCAACTTTGAGTCAATAGAAATTCACCTCATACAAAAGTCACATAAAAATAATGTTCATGAAACATTTAAGCTTAAATAATATTGATGTAGGATTTCTAGTTGCTTCAGGCTTCAGTAGCCAATAATAAAATCCCATATTTGACAATGCACAGCTAAAAAATGCATCAAGAGTTCTCAACTACTAGTTCTAAACTATTCATGGATGCCACAAAAGAAACATAAATAAGAGTCAAGGTCTAATCTTTCTGCCAGATATTATTCAAAAAAATGAACTTTAAGGCGAACTAGAAGCATATCAAGGACTTACTTCGCTTGTGGATTGCCTCCTGCAGATCAGCCACTGTAGCCTGCCAGAGCAGAAAAATAAACATACAAAACGCTGAATCATTCTTTTTGCCTCACATTTTCTCAGGATACAAACAGAAAATCAAATGAAAATATCAAAAGGACTAAGTGGGTACATACTACTGATAGACACCAAAATATCATTGCTTGCATGTAAAGAAGAAATGTGATAAATTCACTTGAGTTTTATCACCTGCAGACAATGCATGAAATCTTTTGGTTCGAGAGGAAGGTAGCTTAAGATAGTACAATCCATCTTTCTGCTCCCTTTGAAGAAGAACTCTCTTTGAACTCTGGTCCTTGATCATGCAACAATTTGCATTAAACTCAACTATAGCATTATTATCTTTGGTAAATTGAGAGATACTTAATAAGTTTTTGGTTATGTTTGGAACACACAAAATATGTTTAAGGTAAAGAGACTTTGTTGGTTGTGTGTGTGAGAGTATAACAAAATAACCAATATGAGAAATAGGAAGTTCATTACCATTTCCAACAGTCAACTTCTCAGGTCCTTTATACTCACTCCCGATATTGAGATTTCGAATCTCAGCAGTGCAATAATTGGTGTCACTACTGTCTAAGCACCAAGAGGCTTCAGATCCTTAAGTGTGATTCTGAATCTGTAGTAGTGCGTACAAAACATTTGCTTCATGAGAGTTTCCTTGAAGATTGACATGATTCCCTTGAATACTTCTAGATCCTGACATTGACAGTGTACCATTCTGAAATAAGACTTTATTGCCATGAAAATTTTGGTTAAATCTATGGAACCATATAGCTGCATGGTGACCACTCTTTCCACATAATTGGCATACAGGTCTAGAATTGTTCCCACCCCATAATCTGCCTCTTCCTCTCAACCTTCTTCCTCTGATATACTATTGTGCACCACCTCGAATAATTGGTTGTAACTAGTGAAGCTGACATTGCTAATTAATGTTCAAGCCTGGTTTCATAACTCATCAGCAAAAATTGGGCATCCTGCAATGACATTGCTTCTAAGTTGTTCAATTGCGATGTTAGGTTGACCATAACGACATCATATTCACACCTAAGTCCTTCAAGAATATGCATCACAAGATCATTGTCTGATACAGGTTAACCTGTAGCTCCTAGCATATCTGCTAAAGTCTTCGTTTTCGAAACATACTCTGATATAGTCAGTGCCCCTTTCTTGATTGATTGAACTGTTGTGAGTATAGTTTCTCAATAGTTGTCCAAACTTCACAGGAGGTTACACAATGTGTAACTTGACTCAAGATTTATAGTGTGAGTGTTGAGTACAACTAACAAACGAGTAATTGATCTACCTTTTTCCATTGCAGAAATTCGGGATTCACAATCCTATTAGTTTCACTAAATTCATCATCATCATTCTCTAAATATTTCCTGGGGCTCTTCTTCAAACCTAGAATGAATTCTTCTAGATCATAAGCCCAAATTGCCAGCAGCACTTGCGACTTCCATAGAATATAATTGTTTTGATCCAATTTTAATGGCAAATTGAAGTTCAAATGAGTCGGAAACAATGAAGATTGTACCTGATTCACTATTGATAAATTGTTTCCATTGTTTTAACTGGTTGGGCTTGAGGTTTCTCTAATCGACACCATTGATGCTCTTCCACAGCTCTGATGCCATATAAAAGCAGTAAACTCAGCTCTGTCTTTGAATATTGAAGCTCAAGAACTCAATCAACTTCATTACTATTTTCAGAGAATTTCTAAATGTAAAATGATTTATATTTGATCAAGCTAACTAATCAAGAAATGATGCAAGAGTTTATATATACACATTTTAGCAAACTAGTGATGTGTTAGACCAATCAGTGCTTGATAGAGATGCAGAGCTAGTTATTTACTAATTTGACGAGTAAGCTAAAACAGAGAGCTGAGCTAACTAAACGAAATTGCAATCCACCAGCTAAAGTAAGTCAATTATTGACTTGACTTAATTTTTAGCTCGAGTCATCGATCCTTAAACAAGGTGGCTAGATAACGAATGAAAATAAGAAGATTTTTTTAGATAAAGGATCGAGAAAATATTTGAATAAGAGATATTCAAATTCTAATATTACGTCAATTATCATTAGACTTAAAAATTTAAATTAATAAAAAATAATCTACTTATAATATTTAAAATTTGATATTAATACATGATAGTTTTTATTATTATCTTATAGATACAAGGCAATAAAACATCATTAAGTACGTTTAAAGGGAGCATCATTGAACAAAACTGAAGTACGCCTAAACACAACCATATTTAAATAAATTTGTAAAGCTTATTGTTAACAACCGTGAAAGAAAAGCAATTATTGTCCTTTTCAATTACATATTAATTCTTTTTTAAATGAAAAAACCCTCGAAATCATTTATATAATTAATTGTTTGTTTGAATTCATAATTTCATATGCACTACAGATACATGCTTGTTAAAATTGTGATTGGAATTGTCTATAGCTTTGTTCAACTTGTTCTCTCTTTATACAATACGTGCACCGGAAATCGCATAACCAGCGGAGACGGTTGCTTCAAGTTTGACTACTGGGATGATGAGGTACAACACCTCCACTGCTTTCTGAATTTTACTACACTATTTTATATACTCATTCATATTCACTGTAGCTAATATGTTTTTCATTTCCATCCAAATTACTTCATAAATGAGACTAAATGTGATTTAATAAGCATGCCCTTAGCATAATTTAAAGGAAAATATACTATACAGGACACACTTTTTCCACTATTTTGATTCTTAAATGCACCGATGTCAACATTTAATGTGAAATGTGTTACATGATCATATATCTTCTATCCTCCTTGTTCTCAAATTTTGATTTAATCAAACACAGATATCTATTAGGGCACGTTTGGCACGTAAAAAATTTCATAGCATTGAACTAAAAATGTCCATCCCATGTTGACCAGTGTTTGGAGAGAGTGGAGATTCAAATCTCAATTTTGTCATGTTTGAAATTCTACTACCATGGGATTTTTCATTCCTAATTACTATAGTGGAATTTCTCAAGAAGGGAAATGACTCATTAATTACATTGACGCATTTTTTGCTTCTCTTTCCTCCATTTTTTTTTAAGGGAAAATTACACTACCGTCCATCATATTGATGGACAATGGACATTATTTAAAAAAAATTATTTTTTTTAGGGTGGAGATCTAGTCTCTCCACCTTTGAGTGATTACATCAACATCAACAGAAACTTCATCCCAAAAAAAAAACCCTAAAACAACACTAGAAACATTCATCAACTCGCTCATTTTCATCAAAAAAAAAAAATCATCAACCTGCTAGAAACATTAACTAAACATCATCCTTAATCCACCATCATCAACATCAACCCACCATTTTCATCATCATCAACTCATCTTAAGAAATATTCAAATAAATTTTAAGAAAAAATTAAAAAAAAAAAAAAAAAATCAAACATCTGGATTCATCGAACCTAGATTCGACTGGGTTCACAACAAACTCAATTGAACTTGGGTTTGAACCTAGATACCCAAACGAAGAAGAAGAAGAAGATGAAAAAGAAAGGGAAAGAGTGATGAACTCATAAACCTAGAAAAAGAAAAAGAAGAGAGAGAGAGAGACATTTTGTTTTTTAGTTGTTATTTTTTTATAATATCTTAAATATTATTTAAACTATAATAAATTTACGCAAAACAAGATAGTTTTTTATTGAGTAAAAAACTTTTGATATATAAAATAACCAATTTGCCCTTGAGATGTTAATTTTTATGTTAATTGACTATTAGTCAAACTCAGTCAAGGGTATCTTTATGTAATTTAGTCGAAACTAGCATCATTGTTGTAATAATGTAATAGATCCAAGTACGTTAGTGTGATTTTTCCTTTTTTTATTATTTTTTATGTTTCCTCTAAAGTCCCTTTTTTTTTTTTTTTACAATTCTTTCGATTTTGCACTTTCCACTTTTTTTATTTCTCTAACTTCTACTTTTTTTTTTTTTTTTTTGGTTCATTAATGTATAGTATAATTTTGATCTAATCTCAAGTTATACCAAACACGAGATAATGATTTTTTTAATTCAATCAAATCGTGTTAGATCCCAATACTTTCCAATCTCATTTTCATTTCTTTTCTCATCCCACATGCCAAATGAGACCTAACACTCTAGGCTAGTCTCTAGCTAGACCAGGTCAAGGAGCCTCAACTTCGTTCTACATATTTGGGCTTGGACAAAACCCATTTTATACTAAATTTGGTCAATATAGATCGACTTTGTAACGACTCGTCCCTTCTTTCTTAGGCGTGGGCTGGCTAGGTTGGGGCTTGTCCCAGGGCGACTAAGACCTGATCACCTGACAGGCACTGTGAGATCCCCTCGCTCCCTTTTCATACGCCTCATCAGCCACTTAAATCCATGCACTAAGGGTTTAAGTGCAAATGGGAAGCAAGCTAGCTCAGTTGGTATCAATCATGCTTCTCATTTGCACTTAAACCCTTAGTGTATGGGTTCGAGTGGTTGAAAGGGCGTATGAAATGGGAACAAAGGGATCCCACAGTGCCTGTTAGATGGTCGAGTCCTAGCCGTCCGGAGGCAAGCCCCAATCTACCCGGCCCAAACCCAAGAGAGAAAGGACGGGCCGTTACAGACTTGACTCATTTAAGTTACAGACTTGACTCATTTAACCTATTTATCCAAGACGAATTAGTTTTACGTACTTCTGACATTTCTGTTTCTATCAGTTTATATCTCTCATATTGGCCACCGAAGCTGGTGCAAGGTTTGGAGCTACAAAAGATATAAAGGCAATCCTAGGAGAAGTGGGAGGCGCAAACAAGTTTTTTTACTAAGGGATTTGCATCTATTGGTCTTCATCTGATCGTCCTTAATTATATCAGAAAGTTATTAGTTTACGCGTCCTCTGCACTCCCAAAGAAAGCTTAGATTTGTTTTGTTCTTTTTTTCTTCGTTAATTATTATTATTTTTCCTTGAGAAAAACGTAAATTCATCATCGTTTATTGCATTATGTGTAATTTTAAATTGTTAATTTCTTGTATCTTTGTGTTTCTTGATAGAGCATTTTCATTTGAGTTAATTATACTGTTTATGTTATTCTTTTTTATAAACGTATTATGTGCTAATAGAAATATTAAAATGTTTGTCTTTGACTATTAGCGCCAGCAGCCCCCATCCCTCCGATTGTGTGTGGTATGGGTTCGACACCCACACATCTAATCTAAATAATATATTATAATAATAATAATAATAATAACAAGTTCTCCTACTATTATGTGTGAACTTCTCCTCCACCCTCATATGGGTCTCCCCCCTACCTCCATATAGGTAGATTCATTCCAATTGGGAGCAGTATCCCAGGTTATGCTATCAATGTCCTATCTCTATTGATTCTGGCAATTCCCTAAGCCAGTCTCAGTCCTAAAATATATATATATATATATATATATATATATAAGTGTTTTGCTTCAACAATATTCTCATATTGAGTTTTATTTTGTAGCTATCAATATACTAACAAACTTGTTTAGGTGGAAGAGAAAAAACATTCAATAGCATACTTCTATTTTTGAGTTCACTCATTCTTGTATATTAATCTATATATATACTCCTCCAAAGGCTTTTAAAATTAATTTGATTCATAAGATATTAGATATCAATTTATAGTCTTTTTAGAATGAAATAATTTTATTAATACCAAATCTATGTTTGTGGTAAGATTGGCCCCGACCTTTGTGGGAGGGGTGCTAGCATTATTATTATTATTATTATTGAAATAAAGAAACTATCATTAACCACCTAAAAGATTTGGGAAAATATCAAAGACATGAACAAATTCCTACAGCAACTCATGGGAGGAAAGAATAGCAAGGCCTGCAAGTTTATGGGCCAACTAATTTGCCATCCTAGAGATAGCCCATTATTTTGCATTATAAAAATATAGAGATAATTATAAAAGAATCCCAATTTTAAATTGATGTACTCCAAGCGTTTGAATATTGTTGTGTGTTTTCAATTAAAGTGATTTGATTTGAATGATACATTTAGTTCATTGTTTTATTTATCTTTGCATCATCACACTCGAGCTACACATAAATATCTTGCAAAAAAAGGGGCCTAGCCTATCATGAAAAATGTGAAAACCCAATAGAAATGAAAATCGGCTAAGGGGTGGTAATTCGGGTTAGCGAGTCGGATTTGACACAACACGATTAGTTTTAACACGATACGATAAATAAATGGGTCGAACTCCTTCTACATGAACACAACACGATTATTGGTCGACACGCAAATAACACGGTTAACCCGTTTATTAACGGATCGTTTATTGACCTGTTTAATGACCCGTTTAGTCGATATATTTAGTGATCCGTTTAGCCAACATGTTTAATGATCTATTTAACTGATACGTTTAATGACTCGTTAATAATTTGTTGAGGAAGTTGTATGAAGCTTACTTATCCTAAGGCATGAGATTGTTGGTAAGAAGAAGTTTGAAACTGGTTATATTCTCAACAGCAAAGTTATTGAAACAACCTACAAGTCCTGCACCTAAACCAATAAGGAGTGCAAGTGTCCACTTGAGGATAATATATTAGAATATCTAAACCCGGTTTCGTGATCTCTAATCTTGTTTAAAAAGCTCATTCTCAACAATCCTGTAAAATGTAAATACACAGACAATAGATGGGACAGAATCACTAAACAGTAAGCATATATACGTCCAAATGAATATAATAACTTAAAGCACCAAGAATCTCAACAAGGAACATGATTTCTCAACCATCTCATCAAAAATAAAAAATAAAAAAATCTCATATTTTTCTATACATGTAGCATAGTACATACCCCTACTTAGGAAGACTGAAAAGCTCTTGATGATGATGCAGCCCCCTCAGAGATGAAGGAATTGAAAATGATGCGACGATCGATGTGGCTGGGTGATAAAAGAAATCGACGACCATGTCGGAGATGAAGAAATGTCGCGATCGATATGGAGATGAAGGAGATGTCGTGATGGGTGTAGAGATGACGGAGACGAAGGAGATGTCACAACCGGTGTGGAGACAAAGGAAATGCGTTTGGTAACTGGCGTGGCGACGATGACGGGTGTGGTGGTGATGATCGGCGTAGGCATTGACTGGTGTGGGTCATGTGGCCGTGTGGTATAGCCATGGAGTAGGTTATGGAAGGTGTAGGTACGACAATTGGTGGATGAAATGAATAGAAGTGTGGATTGTGTGTGGTAAGGAAAGGTATATATACCTATCACTAAAATTACAAAAATATCTCTCTAATATGAAATTACTTTTTCATCCTCATTTAATGGGTCAACCCGTGACATGATTAATAGAATACGAACCCAACACAATTATTAAACGGGTTAGACAGATTTATCCGTTTATTTATCCAACCCGACCCTAATCAGTAATATTCGTGTCGGTTTCGTGTTAACCCGTCATGTCGGGTTTCAAATTGTCATCCCTAAACCGGCTTAATTCTAATTTCACTCACCATTTTTGCATTAAAAAAAAAAGTTGACCCAAGAACCAAGTCGATATATTTGAGAAATTAAATTGTGTTTATACAACACTAATGAGAGCTTACGATCCTATGAAGTTTTTCAAGGAAAGTGGTACAAATTGGGTCTACTGAAGGTAAGTGAGATACCGTTAGAAAGTTTAGTTCAAGAATAATTCAATGTGGTAGATGACATCGAAAAATGAGAAAGAACGCATAAACACACACCATAAGAAGGTGATAGAGTCAGTTTTAAGCAAAAAAAAAAAAGGAAGGTTATAGGTTTTCTTATGCTGATGGTTTTCTTGTTACTTTAAGAGCAAGGAAAGTTATTGCTTAAATTCATGTTATAAATAAGGGGCTTATTTTTAGTTTAAAAAGCATGCCAAGATACAGTAGGATGCCTAGAGATGTAAAACAATAAGCTCAGTTGTGAGCTATGGGCTAAACATGCTCAGTAATGGGTTTAGAGCTCGGGGTTAGAGAGAGTATTAAGTATGTAATTATAACAATTTTCTACATAATGATATTTTTCTCTTGTTATCCAAACGATTGTAATTTTTCATTGATTTAGGTTTTCAACATAAATTTTTGTATTATGTAATAAATTCATCTTATTTTTCTGTTTTAGACATTATTTGCTTTTTGATGGATATTAGCTACTCTTTTGCATCTATTTCCCTAACAAGTGGTAAGGGAACGTACAATATTTAAATTATATAATAACGGGATATTAGGAGTTGTGACCTATTTCTATTAAAAACCCACTCCTAAAAGTCGTAAAAGGTGTTACGTGTAATCTTATTCGTGGTTTGAAGGTTTTTTCTTTTTCTTTGTTTAACTCCATTTCTTGTAAGTTTTGACGACATTGTTTTGATATTAAATCTATTTAATTAAAGAACCTTGTAAGTAACCCCTTTTTTTTTTTTTTTTTTTGAGATGTAAAGAACTGTATGTACCTATTAAGATCAATTATTGATAATGTGACCTAGATGACTACTCTTACAACTAAAAGATGACTACGTCTATAAGAGGAAACTCATACCCATATCTTATATTTTAATAAAACAAAAGTGAAACTCAAACCCTTGATATCTTAGGATTAAGGCAGATACTCAACCACTCCTATTAAAAATTGGTATGTATAAATGTTTATTTTCAATCTAATAAAATTGAGAACTTTTAAAATATAACAAAATTTTTAAGAACTCAAACATCCCAAGTTCAAAAGCTATTTTTGGGATTATATTATATCATATTTTTAATGAATTGTATTAATCAGCTGACATCAAATATAAATACAATTGATCAGTCGACGGATTTAGTTTTTGTTTTCTTGTAAGATTTGGTCGTTCAAAAAGTCATGGAAACTTAATGGAAGTGTTACCTAAATGCAACTGTTGAAAGATAAATAAAAAAAAAATGGAAAGAGAGAAGAAAATATCAATAATGAAGGGGACTTCTGTGTACTTTCATTTGGAAGCAAAAAAAATAGTAGACGAAGTGAAGAGTTGATTAGATTCTTCCCCGAAAATCTCTGGATTGTCTTGTTGCTGTTGGACTCAATTGCCTAACGGTATCTCATGTCTCTTTTAATATCAGACGCGGCAAGAACTTCACCGACAGTTGAATGTTAATTTGAATTTTGAGGCGCACACGTTACAAATGTCTTAGGTCTATATATAATATGAACAGGGACAGACCTAGCTGATACATGCCCTTTCTAAAATTTTTTAAAAAATTATTAAATTTATAATTTTAGTTATTAGATATTTAAATAAATAAATAAATATTATATAGTTAACGAAGTAAATGATATCACTTACTTTTGTTTTTTCTCTTTTTATTTATTTTTTAAAAAAACCACGACAACAATGATTTGAACCCTGAATTGGGAAGACATTTGTCGTCTTTCTTTTGCTTTTTCTCTTTCTATGTTTTTTTTTTTTTTTTAATTGTAATTTTAAAATGACCAAAAGTGTGTTTTAAGAGTGGAAACGTGAATTGAGAAGACATGGGGCAACCGCCGACCAACCATCTTTCGACTTCGAAAATTTTATGTCCTATTATGGACAATGAACAATTAACGCAAACTATTTTTTTTTTTTTTAATTTAAACAATATAATGTTTATAATGATCAAATTTTAAAATTAAGAATATATTTAATTAGATATAAATTGTACCTCTATTATAGTTTAAGTAGTTTGTAGACTTTTCTTTCAATTCGTGATAAGAGTTTGAGTTTTATTATGTGTATTTATCAGTATATGTAAAGAGTTTTCTCTATTTTTATTGTAAAAGTAGATTTTTCTCAATATTATAAGAGTAAAACGTATAATGTTGTTTAATTTTAATAGATATTAGTTTATTCACAATTATTTATATGAATTATTTTTATTATACATAAATTATTTTACATGATAATATTCATAAATAAATAAAACTCATATGAGCTATAATTATTTTTATCATTAATTTTTATTTTATTTTATTATAAAATATCTCTCATAATATAAATATCTGGGTCCCCCACTAAATATGAACGTCAACAATATTTATTGATCAAATCAATTTGATCAGCATAATCAAATATCTAATGCAATGTTATCTTTTAACCATTAGAATTATCGGTTAGCCGAAAATTTTGAAAAATAATAATATAAACATGGTTAGTCTAGTCAATCGTGTGGCGGAGTGAAGAAGCACCGTAAGTTTTCCGGAAAATGGCTTCAATAATCTGCCGCGTGGGTTGGTCTCAGAATTAATATTTATCATAATTTATATTAAAAGTTTACAGGAAACTGCCTCGGAAGCTTTCCTGCAATGTTTCTATCCTAATGAATGCAGTGCATATTCGACGCATGTATCTTTCCATATAAAATGTTGCTTGTAGCATCCCGTAATATGAGTGCAAATGTATATGTGTGTGACAGAAAAATAAAAATTGATTATTTTTAATCAACATCAAATCATAGCAATTTATAATTTTAATTTAGTTTTGTGACTTCACTATCCAATTCTTAGTTTACTCTTAATGCAATAGTCAGAAAAATTAGATAGATTAGGTGCATGTAAATGAATAATTAGATGTTAAAGATACAAATTTGAATCGAAATTTTAAATTAATATACTCTAAACTTTTGTATTTGAAGTATTCTATATTTTCATTTAAAGAAGATTAGATTTGGTTGATACATTTTGCTTCATTAGATGACACGTTGACACACTTTAACTACACACAAACAAATGGGAGAAAACTATTTCAAAAGACTTTTTTGGGGAAGGGGGGGCGCGCGGTGTGCAAATAGCTAAAAAAACCCTGTAACTTTAGAAATTATTAAAATCTCTTATAGTTTGGTATAATAGTTAAAAACTCTTTATCGTTTACAAAAATAATTAGAAAAACCCTTTAATAATTTATAAAATCAGGGATTTTTTGGCTATTTTTATAAATGATAGAGGATTTTGGTGGGGGTATGGGTGTGGTGCAATATAATTTGATATAATAGCTAAAAAAACCATGTAACTTTAGAAATTGTTAAAATCTCTTATAATTTGATATAATAGTTAAAAACTCTTTATCGTTTACAAAAATAATCAGAAAAACCCTTTAATGATTTCTAAAATCAGGGATTTTTTGGTTATTTTTATAAATGATAGAGGATTTTTTATTATTTTTATAACTTCAGAGGTTCTTAGTGATTTCTAATATCAAAAGTTTTTTTTGTTATTATGCCAACCTAGAGGGGAAGTAGAATTATCCCAAAAAATAATAATAATATGAAGAAAACAAGGCCTAACCCATTAAGGAAAATGTTCAAAGGCCCAAAGAAAACAAAAGGCTAAAATCAATTTTAATTTGAGTGGTGATATTTCCACCTCCTAAAATCGTGTGTACACCCCTTAATTGATACATTTTTAGTATTATAATATTACCCTTAAATTAAATTATTAATACTTTAATTAAAAGATAATATTATTATCATTAAAATTAAATTTGAATACTCTAACTTCAAATCCGAATAAGAAATTTAATTTGTTTTAATAAAAGTAGCGCTCAAATATGAGAACCTTTTGTTGTATTTTTAAAGGTTTTATAAATTGTGAAAATGGAGGTTTAGATTTGAAGGGTTTTGTGTTTTTTTTTTTTCTTTGGGTTGATTAAAGCTTAACTTGAGTAAAAATAAAGGTTTCTTAGTTTTGTTTAATAGTTTTATATATAGGATTTTGGTGAAATACAAAAATTTTAAGTGAATATAAAAAACAAAAAAAAAAAAAAAAAAAAAAGGTAAGATGAAGAAGTTATAAACATGAAACAAAGCATTAAAACAAGTTTAAAAAAGAACGTTTGATTTTTTTTTAATGTTTTAATTTAATTATCTTTACAATTATTTATCTATAATATTTAAAAGGCAAATAAATGAATAGATATAATTGATAATATATAGGGTGTACTTATAGACAGGAGCGGACCCAGTGTAGGGCCAGTTGGGCACATGCCTCCCCTGAAATTCTATAAAACTTTATTAATTTTATTTGTGAATATATTCACAAATTGTAGACATGCAATGATGGTTAGAGACACGTCCATTTTTAAAGAAGTTTCCTGTTCAAATCCATGTAAAGGCAATAATATTTTGAATATTTTTCATAACATTTTCTACCCATTTTTTCATAACATTTGCTTTTCAACCCTCTCTTTTTATATACATTTACTTTTCAACCCTCCTTTGCACATTTACCTTTTACATTTTATACATATTTACTATTCAACCTCTCCTTTACACATTTACTTTTTTATATACTTTACTAAGATTATTTATTTAAATTAATAATTTTTTTGAGTAAATAATAAATTTACATAGTTTATATTATTTTTATTTTTACTTAATTTATTTTAATGATTTTGTTATGATTTATATTTACTTTGCTTTAATTTATTATATATATTTTGTTTTATTTAAACTATATTATATTATCGAACTTTGCTTTAAAAAAAATTATATATTTGTATGAATATCAATGTTTATATTACTTTATTCATATGTCCCCCCTAAATAAATTTTCTGGGTCCGCCACTGCTTATAGAATATGAATTTTTAAAAATTTAAATAAGGTGTGAATACAGAAAGGGGTGTATATACGGTTTTTCATGGGTGGAAATATCGCCACTCTTTTAATTTCACACACAATTTGTGCATTCTAAAAGTTGAGCCAAGAACCAATTGGATGTACTTGAAAAAAGACAATATTGTGTGTATACAACACAATTACACAACTGAGATGTCAGGATCCCACAAAGTTGTCAAAAATCTCACCTCAGAAATTCAGATTTTGTCCTCTTCTCAGTTATCAAATTATTAAAAAAATAGAGTACAATTATGTACAATAAGAACCAAAACTTATTTCAAGTAATAATAATAATAAAACCAAAGCTAAATCGATCGTCGTCGTCATTTCTGCATGAAATTACAAGCACACTTACATAGGCAAACCTTCAAATTTTAACAATCTGAAAATCAGAACACACTCTTTATACAGACTCAAACTTGTAAACAAAACGATAACACAAATAAAAAGCTAGCACAACATCGATCATCGAGGCATCCATCATCTTGTGATCAACTCCGCGACGAGAAGAGTAAGAGTTGTGGTTGGATCGCCTAGAAGAATACCGACGAGAGCCTTGAAAAACATCTTCACAATCCTTATAAATTTGTTACCGCTCCCACCATTACGCAACCGACCTTGTAGAGGCAGCTCCAAGTTTTCTAAAGCCAAAGCCAAGCTATCATGGTCATTATTATTATTGGTACAATTACTACTATTAACACTGTATGATTCCTTTTTCCATCCCTCAAGCATCATCTCAGTGGCACAATAAACATGAAAATGATACTTCTCACACCTAGACACATAGGACCAACCCCTGATCCCAGAAACACTTCCTTCAAGCCTCCTCCTCTTGCACCAAAAGCACTTTTTCAACACCTTATCGTGGAGCCTGAATTTAACATCATCAACTTTTAGTTTATATGGCAGGTTCATGCAACAAGGATGTAGGTCCCATCCCTCCTCTTCGCAGTGGTACACGAAACCTCTCACGGGTTTCCCACAACCGTCACAGTATCTGTCGCGGTGGCCGGGTGGCTGCAAAAGGAACTTGAAGGTGTAGTTTGGGAAGAAGTCGTGGAGGGTGGTGGATTTGTAAAGCATGCAGTGTTTGTGCAGATCATAGTCACAGTCCTCGCATCTGTGTCGCGACCCGATCCCTGGCTCCCCACAACCGTCGCATGTGTAGGGTTTTTTGTAGCTTTTTGGCTCCAGCTTGTGGTCAGGGTGGCCAGCATGGTACTCTCCCATACTCGATCAATTTGTAGATAATTGTAACCTGCTACAAGGAATGATATTAATAGTAAGATAGCAAATTAGTTATAAGAATCCATGGAAATATAATATTACTATATGCAAATATGGAGATTGAGATTGAAGTATTAAAATGGACAAAGTTTGATGTTATGTACCTTAAAAATTGGATCGGAGGAAAGCAGAAGCAAAAAGTTGTTACTTTGCTGGAGGAAGATATAGAATTTATAGAATTTTTTTTCCCTTTTTTTATTAAACAAAAATCCCAATTGACCAGTCAGAAACTTCCTGGTAATCTCACTGTAATTAGGATATTCATTGATTGGTTAATATATAAATTTTGCAGTTAGCAAACAAACGTCACACAAATGACTCAATTATCTTAATTTACTTGTATGATTTTGCAGCTGTTTGCACAAAGAAAAAGCGCATAAATTATGGATCAAGTAGTAATAAACAGTTATTTCTACACATATACGTAGAGGAGTGATGCCTTATCTACTGATACCTTTAAAACTACTAGTCTGCAAAGGGTTCTATTTTATTATTTTTTTAAAAAAGTTCCGTTTTAATGTTTTTAGTTTTACTGAAATTATTTAATAAGAAACCCCATGCACATATAAATAATCTTAGTGTAAAAATTTTTAAAGCTTTATCATTTAAAATAAAAGTTGAAGTTTCTATACATCAATTTATTGATCACTTTTTATACTGTTTGGCCTTATTAGATAAAATATGTAACTAAAAATTTCTCAAACGTTACACCTGGCATTAATTATTACTCATTTGATTTTATTTAATTAAAAAGTTTATTTTAGTCTCTGTTTAGTTAGCAAAAGCCGATACTTAAAGTTTTCGTATTGACGGTTCACGAATTCAAACAATTTCAACGTGAAAAACGTTTAATTGAGTAACTCCAACTAGGAGCACTTGCAGAGGAAGTATTGAGCTATTAAAAAATGGATAAATATGAGAAAATACAAATCTTAGTGAGCTTCTGTGTAGTTTCTACAAATTAAACAAATAAAAAATGTTCAAGAAAATCTCTGGAGCTGCTTCTTCTAGAATCGAATCTAATAAAATATCTGGAGCTGCTTCTTCTAGAATCGAATCTAATTGCATATTCTTCTTTTCTCGAGTCTCAACCTGGTAATATGGAGCTTCACGGCAAAGACATGATTTTATGTGGTATCTACGTAGCTTTGCATGTAGGTCTCACGCGTAAAATTTTAAAAGGGAAATTACAAGGTAATTGTTAATGAATATCCTGACGCGTCATCGTTAAATTAGCAATGACTATTGATCAAGTCAATGGCGGTTTAATATTTTAAAAAAATATATATATATTAGAAAAAATCAGATGCTTTCTGGCGGTTTACATTTTGTAGCCCGGAAGATTGTTACATTACTAAATATTTGGTTACACTATTTGGGTAATGTTCAAAATTTGAATAAATGAAAATTTCAAAACATAATACTAAGGAAGCGTGATTCGAAATAAGTTTTTTTTTTTCCAACACCATCATATACAAATAAATAACACGAATTATGGTCCTTTATTTGCAAACCATCATGAATATTGATGGCGTTAAAAGAATTCATTAATTTTTCAATGATATTTCAAAACTTATGTTTTTTTTGTATTTTAAATATAAAAACAGTTTGAATAATTGTTTTATTGAGTTAAATCATGATTCAACTAGTTACTGTAAAAATAAAAATGTAGATTGACGACACCCCTAAAGTTAGGGACTAAAAATAATTGTTAGGTAGACAGAATAATTATTATATCTTTGGTGTGTACATAATAATTATTAGGGTTATTATCAATTTACCCCCTAAAATCGAAAATAATATCAAACCACCACTGGTTTTGAAAATATTAGCTAAAATGATCCAAAATGATCCGACCGTCAATTGGAATAGTAAAACGATAAAAAAAAGTGACGATTCTGTTAATTCTGAAGGTAAAATGGTCAATGCCACAAAATAATGAAAACAAATCAAAAGAAGGAAAAAAAAAACTTTATCTCTTTCTCTCTCCAGGTCACTCACCCTCTCTTTTTCCCTCACCCTCTTTTTTTCCCTCTGTCACTCGCTGTCTCTCTTTCTCTCTCTCTCTGTCACTCCATCTCAGTCGGTTCTATTTCTCTGTCGCCGGTGAACAGTCAGTGATGGAACAATGCGACATGGAAGCGAAAGAAGAGGAGATCGATGGGAGGAAGAAATCGGTGAGGGACTAATGCGGACCAGTCGACAACTGAAGTAGTCACTCCATCTCAACCAAACCAGTGCGACATGGAAGCAGAAGAAAAGGAAATCGATCGGAGGAGAAAACCGGTGAGGGATTAGTGCGGACCAGTCGACGATGGAAGTAGTCACTCCATCTCAGTCGAACTAGTGCAACATGGAAGAAGAAGAAGAGGAGATCGATCGGAGGAGGAAGCCGGTGAGGGACTAGTGCGGACCAGTCGGTGTTGGAAGTAGTCATTCCATCTCAGTCGGTTCTCTTTCTCTGTCGACGTTGATCAGTTGGTGATGGACCAGTGCAGACCAGTGCGACATGGAAACGGAAGAAGAGGAGATCGATTGGAGAAGGAAGCCGGTTAGGGACTAATGCGGACCAATCGGCGATGGAAGTAGAAGAAAGTCTGTTGTTAAAGATTTGGCCAATTTTTTTTTCAATGTTTTGTTTTGTTTTTTTTTTTTTTTCTATTTGTTGAAGAAGAGTTTGCTCTGATTTTTGGGTTTCTGGGTGGTTGATTTATGGGTTATTAGGTTGGGTTGATTTCTGGAAGATTTCTGTGTGTGTTTGATTCTTTGTGTAAAAGATTTCTGTCTTTGATTTTGGCGATATAAAGGGTTTGTGTTTGATTCTGTATGTGAAAAATTGATGGTGACTCAACCAAGTTTTAGGTATATTTTTGTAAATTTTTTTGGGTTTGGTAAATTTGGGTATATTTTTTTTGTAAATTTGTGCTTCGAAAACCAGTGATTGTTAGCAATGTTAATGGTTTTGGTTTTGATCTTGGTTGTATTGATAGTTTGTTTTGATTGATGAATGTTGGTGTTGTTCTGTGTTTTCAACTGATCGAAATTTTTTTATTTAATTTTTTCATATTTTTTAAATTAAAAATAAATATTGATGGTGGAGATTCCACTCATTTTTATAATTTTTATAATTATTATTTATTAATTAATTTTTAATCAAATATTTAATTAATTTTTTCCCATTTCAATTATTTTTAAATTTAAATTTTAAATTTGTTAATCTTTTTGAAATGAAAGGTAAGGGTATTTTGGTCTTTTGATTTTTTTTTATCACAAAACTACTAAAATTTAAACGAAAACCGCTTTTGGGGGACGGTAGGGGATTTTTTGACTAATATTTTTAAAAATTAAGGTAAACTGAGGTTATTTTTGTTTTCAAGAAGTTTTTTAGATTTTTTCCTAATTATTATATATAAAATGTAGATTATATTTTTATTTTATTATATATAAAATTTAGATCAACGATACCGCTAAAGTTTTTACCAACACACCAAAATTAATTGTTACGACGATACCGCTAAAGCAAACAACAATGTAGATTTGGTCATCAAGATGAATATCTTGTTGCCAAAATGTTTCCGAATTTGAAATTCTAACTAAACCGACCCTAGAAATGTCAATGTATATACATCTTTCTTTGTGGCCAAGAAACTCTATAAACATGTAATTGCAAAAAGGGAAATTACTCATAGATTTAGTCGTCTTCTTAGCTACTAAGATTAGTTATCTAAGTTGTCGATTGACGAACATGCGTGATCAACTGACAAGTACCAAATTAGTTGTTGATTTAGTCTTTGATTCTCTCAGCATTTGTTATTATATTTTTTCTTAATCTAACTATATAATTAAACATGCAATGATCAGATAATTTTTTTTTTTGGAAAAGAATAATCAGATAATTAAATTTTTGTTAGATAGACACAAGTCTTGGTTGACTTCAGTGAATAAAATATGATTATATTGATTTCTTAGAGTCCTTACTTTAAAAGGGATATTTTAGTATCCATACATTTTTTAGAAATTTTGCTTTTTAAATGCGAATTAATTTATTATCCTGCTATCCCTAAATTATCAGAAAGTTCATAAATTTAGTCTTTGACGTCAGTCAAATTTAATATTTTAAGATAATTTCGTCTTTAGACATCCATACGCCACCTATCAACACCAAAAAATTACGAAATTAAAAATACATAATTATTTTATTTTCAATTGAGATTAAAAATCTAATTATTAAATTATAGAAATTAAATTATAATAGTAAACAAATATTTATAAATATAAAGGATAAAAATGAATAAAAAAAAAACAATTTTATAGGTTATTATAGGAAAACAAAATTAGTGGATCTCCACCATTGATAAACAGTTCCAATTGAGATTAAAATATCTAATTATTAAATGTGTAAAAATTAAATTATAATAGTAAACAAATATTTAAAAATATAAAGGATAAAAATGAATAAAAAAAATATATTATAGGTTATTATAGGAAAAACAATTGGTGGATCTCCACCATTGATAAATATTTCCAATTGAGATTAAAATATCTAATTATTAAATGTGTAAAAATTAAATTATAATAGTAAACAAATATTTAAAAATATAAAGGATAAAAATGAATGAAAAAGCAATATTATAGGTTATTATAGGAAAAAAAATTGGTGGATCTCCACCATTGATAAATATTTCCAATTGAGATTAAAATGTCTAATTATTAAATGTGTAAAAATTAAATTATAATAGTAAAAAAATATTTAAAAATATAAAGGATAAAAACAAATGAAAAAACAATATTATAGGAAAAAAAATTGGTGGATCTCCACCATTGATAAATATTTCCAATTGAGATTAAAATATCTAATTATTAAATGTGTAAAAATTAAATTATAATAGTAAACAAATATTTAAAAATATAAAGGATAAAAATGAATGAAAAAGCAATATTATAGGTTATTATAGGAAAAAAAATTGGTGGATCTCCACCATTGATAAATATTTCCAATTGAGATTAAAATGTCTAATTATTAAATGTGTAAAAATTAAATTATAATAGTAAAAAAATATTTAAAAATATAAAGGATAAAAACAAATGAAAAAACAATATTATAGGAAAAAAAATTGGTGGATCTCCACCATTGATAAATATTTCCAATTGAGATTAAATTTATCTAATTATTAAATGTGTAAAAATTAAATTATAATAGTAAAAAAATATTTAAAAATATAACGGATAAAAATGAATAAAAAAAAATATTATAGGTTATTATAGGAAAAAAAATTGGTGGATCTCCACCATTGATAAATATTTCCAATTGAGATTAAATTTATCTAATTATTAAATGTGTAAAAATTAAATTATAATAGTAAACAAATATTTAAAAATATAAAGAATAAAAATGAATAAAAAACAAAATTTGTAGGTTATTATAAAAAACAAAATTGGTGAATCTCCACCGTTGATGAAGATGATGGATGTTTTTTTTTTTTTAATAACAATGAATTAAAAAATAGCAAAAAAGAAAAATTCAACCCTAATTCTAGTTCATCATCTTCAACCTAACTATAGCTCAACTTCACCTTTCTTAAAAAACAAAGCCACAAAAAGTAAATCAAATAAGAAAAAAAAAATTAAAATCCAAATTAAAATCAACACAAAATTGATGGACAGGTTGGAAATAGAAGAGAGTAGAGGTGTTTCTGCTTAAGAGGTCAGAGGTGTGACGATATCATTAAAGACCGAGCATATGAGATTGGAAAAAGGAAAGTGACACTTCTTGAAGGTGGAACAAAAGGAGTCGTCATCAGAAATGACACAGTCGACACAGACAAGGACAATGGAATGAAAGCAGTATAGATGAGGGTCTTAATGTTGGTGATTTTGTTGAAGACGATGAGGAGGATGGGGCCAAGGAGATAGTTGAAGTGGTTGAATTTGGCTTGAAGAAAAAGATCGACATGATCCGTAAAGCGACATCATGCGTGATCAAGGACCTATAGGCCTCTTTCGAGATCAGTGCTACCATTGCATAGGAGTCTTGGAGTTCGTTGCCCAAATGACGTCGTCATCTACATTTGGAAATCGATAGTCGAGATCATTTATGGAGAGAGAGAGAGAGAGAGAGAGAGAGAGAGAGAGAGAATGGTAGATCATTTGTGGAGATAAGATTTTTTTTATTTTTTAAAATTTATTCTTTTATTTCATTTTATTTTTTAGATTTATTTAATTATTTTTAACTTAATTAATAATCATATTTTTAATTTATAAATGAAATGCATAGCATTTTAATTGATTGTAACTTATTTTATTTTTTAATTTAAATATGTGTGAAATGTGTCAAATTCTTATCGAAAAGTGAAACTGTTAAATTTTAAATTATTAGAGGGCTAAATGGTACTTTTATGATGTTAAAATAATGATGAGGGCAATAAGGACCTTTTATCATTTTTGTGACAGTTGACCATTATATTTCTGGTTAAAATAATTAGGTTAATGAATTTCTTGAAAACTTAGAGACTATAAGTTAATAAACCAATTTTTATTAAAATAAAATGAAGTTTTCTCAAGACAAATGGATAAAATTGAAAATTTCCTTTCTTGAAATTGTTTTAGGTTTGGAAAAACAAAAAGGGCTCATTTTCCTAATTTGAAATCATCAATCCTCCAGTTCTAATGATTTGGCAACATTTGGGGCGCATTAAGTTATTTAAAACACTTCAAATGGACCAAGACTTCATTGGACATGTCTCATGGGCCAGGCCTGGCACACATATAAGTCAATATGGACACTCATTAACACAACTGCTGAAGCATTGAATAAAGAATAGTGAGAAAATGAACAAAAAGTATGGAGGAACCACCCAGCCCACCGGAACTCCATCGTTGGCTTGGTCCTGCGTCGTCGTTATCGTATCGCTTCTAGCCGGCGCTTCTGTCGTCCACAACATTTATCGACCCGACCTCGTAAATCTTTTCACACTCCTATGTCTCTACATTTTATGTTCACGTCTTAGACGCACACCACTTGTTTGATAAAATGCCTGAGCGATCGAGTCGCCTCTAGTTCTTGCAGTCCTTCGTTGCATGCACACACACAAGGTGTTTTGATGAAATGTGTCTCTAACCAAACATTTTGTTTCAAAAAGAATTTGTACATTAAAACCCTTATGCTTTTCAAGTTGTTTACACTAATACTTCACACTCGCTATTGAAATTGCATTTTTTGTTTTCTGGTATGCAGACGTTGCCTCCTGTGGAAAAAACTGATGGGGATGACCTGAAACAATTGCCTCAGCAATCATGAATCTTTTGCTTCAACGGGGTCTTGAATTGCATGCCAGTGAAATGACAAGAGGCAATCAACGTTAATTTTAATGGTAGAACATATTGTAACGTTAACGTGTGTTTGTTTGAATTTAAACATTTTTATTTAAATCAAACTACTAAGGTGAGTGGAGACTTACCTTAGAAGTAGAATATAGAGATTTATCGTGCTAATAAATAAGTATGGTAGAATTTAATTCTTCGTTACAAATATCGAACAAAAGGTATATGATTAATTTAGAGTGAATATAATTGTCGGTTTGCATATTAAGAACCAAATTATTTGGAATGAATGTTAAATTTTCATAGTACGGGAATTAAAGAACTTGCTTTTCTTTTCGTCTTTGGTCAATTTACATTGTGCTTTTGCTTAAAAGGAAAAAAAATTTATACTGTGCTAATTTAATTGTAATATTATTCAAAGTTTTTCATATTAAATTCATTTGCTATATGTCTATATTATTAAATAACCCAAATTGCAAATGGAAATATGTGTTTTTTTTTTATTAGTTTGATATACATTCTAAAAAGAAAGTAGATCATCATTTTCATCAAAAAAATATATTTTTTTTTTCTAATACATTTTGTACTTACCATTAAAGATAAAAATGTACGTTCCATATTCCATCAAATCCAGAATGTTTTTCAAAATTAGCACAATTAAACTTCTAAATAATTAAAAATACATTTTTTTTTTGTTACTTGGCAATTTACAATAATTATTAAAAATCTAAATTTTAATTGAACAAACCAATATATTAAGGAGTTTTCTTCACTTTATGCAAAAGAACTTAAATTAATTCTAACTTATTTAATTACCTTTTAAAACTTTTTTCTTTTTTCAAATTTATCTCCAACAATAATATATTGCTTCAAATGAAGTGGTGCAGTAGAACCCTCTCCCTTCTAATCATCATTCATTTTGTGCAGTCAGTAGTAAATTTAAACTGTAGGTTTTACATGGATTTATGGATAATTTTTTCACTTAGTGTGGATTATCCTTCCATTTCTAAAGGTTAGTTTTTAACTGTATCTTAGAGTACTAAATTATAAGGATTACCTATGCTTGTATTTGTAATTGTAATATGTAAATAATAATAATAATAATAAAATAAAAACCAATAATATATTCATGTGTGCTAAAATCACTTTCCCAATCAGTGGAAACCGTTGATCAATGAGCAAAGTTTGATAAGATATGATGTTGATGAGAATTGAGTCATAGAAGGATGGATGGGGTCTGGTCTGGTGTAGTTTATCAGCTCGCGTAGTTAGCTCTCCTACCCCAACCACACGCCTTTAAAATAAGTGGTTTATTTATTTATTTATTTATGTTGGCCTGCTCCTCTGTTGGAGAGATCATTAAACATTTCTCACTTCTTGCTTAAATTCCTCCTCCGAAATTTAAAGGGTTTGTTGCTTTGAGCGTATTGTGAATCGGGTCTCTCTCGTTCGATCCAGAAAATGAAGGTAACTGTGGTTTCTCGCAGTGGTAGAGAAGTTGTCACAGGAGGTCTTGAACTAAATGACTCAGTATGTACCCATATTTTTCATTTGATTTTCTGTTTATATCCTGAGAAAATGTGAGGAAAAGAATGATTCAGCATTTTGTATGTTTATTTTTCTGCTTTTGCAGGCTACAGTTGCTGATCTGCAGGAAGCAATCCACAAGCGAAGTAAGTCCTTGATATGCTTCTAGTTTGCCTTAAAAGTTCCTTTTTTTGAATAATATCTGGCAAAAAGATTAGACCTTGACTCTTATTTATGTTTCCTTTGTGGTATCCATAATTAGTTTAGAAGTAGTTGAGAACTCTTGATGCATCTTTTTAGCTGTGAATAGCAAATATGGGATTTTATTATTGGCTATTGAAGCCTGAAGCAGCTAGAAATCCTACATTATTTAAGCTAGTGTTTCATGAACATTATTTTTATGTGAATTTTGTATGAGGTGAATTTCTATTGACTCAAAGTTGGTTTTCTTGCATATAATCATTCGTAATCTGCTGGTGACTGTCGTTGAAAGCTTTGGTTGGGACTAAATTTTAATTTAAAACAGTTTTGAGTAAGATCACTGTTGAATTTTTTCTGTTACAGTAGCATGTCATGTTGAGTTTTTGTTATTGCAGTTCCTTCTACTTCAGTTTCATAGAAGTGAATTGATAAGGACTGAGATCTATGGGGAATGGAGTTTGGGTTAATGCTTTTGGTCTTCACTGCTGTTCAGGTCTCTGTTATGCTTTTTTATAAGATCACCTGCACTTACAAAAATAGGGTTAGAGGGTGTCGGGATTTTCTGTAGTGAGGGCCCCTTGATGCTATAGTAGAAAGACTTTAGGGAAAAATTAATGGAAATATGAGCAGGGACCACAACCTAATTCTGGTGGTCAGGTCTTTTACATAGTGTTCTTTCATATGTATCTGAGCTGGTACCTTTAGATGGTGTGACTGCTAATCAGTTCTTCTATCTATAACAACCTTGTATTTGAGGGACAGCGTCTTCTGTGAGACATGGCTCTGCTCCCTGGTCTTATGATGATTTTTTTCACATGCATGAGTCTTGTTTTGCATCCCTCAAGTTCTTTTTTATACTTTGATGTGCTACTATAGTTACGATTAGGCTCTATTCTCCAAATGGCCTTCTATAGGTCCTTTATTTTCATACAAATTCATTTCTGTGAGTGTAAGTGACTTAAAGAAAAGCATATCAAAGATCCCAATAAGCAACTGAGGCTCATGTTCGTCACATGAGCCTCAAGCTCCATTCTTGTTACGTCTTAGTCCTTCTCACAAGTGATTTAATATTTCATAGACTTTTGAGCACTATCAGGTAAATGAAATTATATATTCATGTATGCTATAGGGGAGGGATGGGGAGGGGGAGAGAGGAAGGTGGTAGGGACGCCCCCAGTTATGAATTCTTCTCCCTAAAATGTTGGAATGTTGGAATTTACATCTGAAATGCTATGGATGTTTTGATACATGGAAATCAGGTTTCTTTCTAGAAATTTCTATTTCCACAACTGATACTGGGTTGCAGCGTATGTCTTTTACTTATCCTATTAGGCTTGTCCTTTAAACCTAAATTTATACAACTGGTTTATCTTAACTATGTTGACAACCTTCCTTTGCTGCTCACCATATATGTGTCTATATGAAAATTTTTTACATCAGTTCATTCAATAACTTTATTTGCATGATTTGTATCTGACAGCCAGGAAGTTTTACCCTTCAAGACAGCGGCTAACCCTCCCTCTCCCACCCGGATCAAAGGAGAGGTCTACTGTCCTCAACTATAAGAAGAGTCTCAAAGATTACTGTGATGGAAACTCTGGCAACTTAACTGTTGTGTTCAGAGATCTAGGCCCACAAGTTTCCTACCGTACACTTTTCTTCTTTGAATATTTGGGTCCTTTGCTACTCTATCCTGTTTTTTACTACTTCCCAGTGTACCAGTACTTTGGCTACAAAGTGGAGCGTGTCACCCACCCAGTTCAGACATATGCTTTATACTACTGGTGTTTCCACTACTTTAAGCGAATTATGGAAACTTTCTTTGTGCATCGCTTCAGCCACGCAACATCTCCAGTTTCCAATGTGTTTCGAAATTGTGCTTATTATTGGACCTTTGGTTCCTATATTGCTTACTATGTGAACCACCCACTTTACACCCCTGTTAGTGACCTCCAAATAAAGATTGGTTTCGGGTTTGGTTTGCTTTGTCAGATCTCAAATTTTTATTGCCATATCTTGCTCAAGAATCTTCGCAGTCCTGATGGCGCTGGAGGGTACCAAATTCCTCGTGGATTTCTGTTTAACATCGTGACATGCGCAAATTACACAACAGAGATTTATCAGTGGTTGGGTTTCAACATTGCAACTCAGACTGTTGCTGGTTACATATTTCTTGTGGTTGCTACTTCTATCATGACCAATTGGGCCCTTGCAAAGCATCGCCGTTTGAAGAAGGTAACTTCTAACCTTTGTCACAAGCAATCATCATTTCATACACTCTGGACATGAAAGTCTGAATTTCTTCCTTTACATTAGATTGATTTATGTCTTCCTCTTGATATCTCTTCTACATTTGGCCTACCTTGGTTTTTTGATCTTGGTAAAATTAAAAAAATACATGGGACTAACTATTACATCAGTTTGCTTCAGATCTTACAGACAATTACAACCATGTGAATCCACATTATTTCATGTATATGTTATAAAGATGTTAAATCTGAGATTCATAAATATAGACATCTGCATATATGTTTAAATGTTGATGTCAGTGAGGCCACACGTGCACTATATTTCAGATCTTATTAGATTGAAGTTGTATCAACTTACAAATTAAAATATCAGAATTTCCTAATCTCATTCAGAATAGTCGTTTCATAGTTACTGTTTTATGCTCAAATTTGGATCATAATTTGATTACTTTGACAACATGACAATAAGTGTTTCGTTATTTACCTAAACCTTCAACTTCTTTTCTCCTGCAGCTATTTGATGGAAAGGAAGGAAGGCCAAAGTATCCACGTCGATGGGTAATACTTCCGCCATTTCTGTAGAAGTGATAGGCAAGCCCGCCACTTGTTGTTTCAGTTTTAGATTCAACTAGAATTCAAGGATATTGGAGCTCCATCTTTCCTTGGGTATGAATTAGAGGACTTAAGTTCACCTGTTTCTTAATTGGCTTTACCCTGTGCTTAGACATTGTAATTCATTTGAACTACACAGCATAATTTTTTAAGTTATCAAAACCGAATTATTCTGGAAGTGTTTTGAATCTTCTTAGCTTTGCTTTCTTGTATGTTAATCTAATTGTGGAAGTCTTTGGAAGATTATTCCAAATTTTTCAATCTTACCAGGAAAAATGTTTCAATTAGGTATGTAACACTGAATCCAATAATATTAGGTTATGAGACACGAATATCAAATTACATGATATGCACATGGTTCTAGCGGTTGAATGTATGCTTCTAAGGTGTATTAAAGAATCTTTCTACTATGATTGGTGTGGTTGGAATTCTTAAATAAAGTACAACCTTCCATTTTGAGGTTTCAAAGCTTCAGTTGACAGCAAATCCAAGTAGACAAACAAAAAGGTAGGTAAGTAGGTTGCAAGGCTAGACAACTATTGTGGGCTGGAAAAATATGATTTCCAGCAACTTGAGGGCAAGTTATGTTTTGAAAAGAACATGTACAACATCACAGCATCTGTCTAAATGCTTTTGTCTGCAGAAAAGAAAACTACTTTAAAATCTCTAATGGTTGTCAATAACTATTAGTGGAAATGTTTTATCTGCTGGGTTAGGCTAAACCTAATTTTTCCATTAACAGATTAGGACAGCAATTTAAGTGGGCAAATCCTATATTGCCATTTTAAGCTGAAATCAATAATAAAAAAAAAGATTTGTCTTGAAAGTATTTTAAAATGGGCATATATTAATTTGGTAGTTTTCTTCATATATCTGATTCAGCTTTTTCAATATTTATCTTAAAAATCAGCTTAATGGGTTTAAAAATTTTGAGGAGTTTAGTAATATTTAAAATGTTAGTCTGAAATGGACTACAAATTTATTGATCACTTAAACAGCAATCTACTACCCAAGAGAGAGAGAGAGAGAGAGATATATATTCATTCCAATCAAACAAGACTAATGTAATATTCGAATCCTTCGTCACAAATACGCTCTATTATCAGGATATCTCTAATACTATTTTGCATTTTTGAGTTTTTATTAATGATACATCAACAATTTTTCTAATATAGATCCACTTTAGTAAAAAAAATATGAAAATGCATTTTTTCATGCCCAATACAATTATCTAAAATAGATAAGCATTGACATTTGACTAATTATAATAAAATATATATAGTCTTGTTTTTTCCTTTATATTTTATTATTTTTTTTGAAAGACTTTTATATTTGTTATTGAGAGGAGAGAGAGGAAGAACAATTCTTCATATTTTTAGTTGGTTGGAATCTCATTATCTATTTATCCTATGAGCAAAAAATTTAACTCAAGTAGATAATTGAATTAGAGATGTTCTTAGTTATTTAATAATATCAAGTGTCTAACCTTTGCATCTAGTCTATATTTAAATTAATGATGTATCAATTGGTAGAAACCATACACAAATATAAGGAAAAAATTTAATTAAGAAAATGGAAAATGAAATGACAGGTGGAAAAGCGGAAGGAGATAATGAGCACAGAGTAGAACGGCGAGGTATATGGTGTACCAAATAATAAAATCCAACCAACGGGTGGTCAAATGACATCACTCTTTTTCTTTATAAATGCATCTCTTTTCAAAATATTATCATTTTTTTGTGTAATCATTCTCCTCTGCCTCCTTTTCCTCTGTAGCATCCCTCTTTCTCATCACATCCGGTCATTTTCTCTTCTCTTTTCAATTCAAATGTGTTTGTTTGATTGTAATTTTATTATTATGGATGTCATTGCATTGTTTCATGTTACGTACCCTTTTCATTGCATGCAATGAATATGCATTTTGATTATTTCCTTTTAACAATTTTTGAAAGGTGATTTTAAATTGTTCATGTTACATACCCTTTTCGTTGCATGAAATGAACATGCATTTTGATTATTTCCTTTTCAATTAAAATGTGTGTTTTGATACTTTGTAATGTGAATGTCAATGTATAGACGAATAAGAGAATGATGGTCTACTTGTGGTTGGTTTTAAGTGGTTTTGTTTTTATAGATTGCAGAAAGTAGAAGATGGCCGAAGCTGAGGATGTTCAGCCACTTGTGTGCGATAATGGAACTGGAATGGTTAAGGTATTGAATTATTACAAGTGGTTATTGTGTGCTCGATGTTGTTGGCTTTATATTGTGGGAAAGAATTTATTTGAATGTTGGTACATTATTTAGGCTGGATTTGCTGGAGATGATGCTCCAAGGGCCGTTTTCCCTAGCATTGTTGGCCGTCCACGTCACACCGGTGTGATGGTTGGGATGGGCCAGAAAGATGCATATGTTGGTGATGAGGCACAATCCAAACGTGGTATTTTAACCTTGAAGTACCCCATTGAGCATGGTATTGTGAACAATTGGGATGATATGGAGAAGATCTGGCATCACACCTTCTACAACGAGCTACGTGTTGCCCCAGAAGAGCACCCTGTGCTCCTCACCGAGGCTCCTCTCAACCCCAAGGCTAATCGCGAAAAGATGACAGATTATGTTTGAGACCTTCAACGCTCCCGCGATGTATGTCGCCATTCAGGCTGTTCTTTCCTTGTATGCCAGTGGGCGTACTACCGGTGAGAATCTTGTAGCCCCCAGAATTGTGTTTTATTTCTCTTGATGTTGAAAAAGACCATGATGGCTATGAGTTTATGTGTGCAATAGATGTGATGCATGACATGCAATTGGAATTATGAAAAGAAATTTTTCTCTTTGGTTCTGGTAGATTGCCTATTGAGACCCAAGTTTGGTTACCTTACTGATAAAGTAACCTTATCCTTCATTTATATCCATTGAATTGGTTGTAAATGTGGTTATCGAAGTCAATCTAATGATCATGATTATTGGATAAGGTTATCCAACCAGTAAAGCTATCAAATTCAATCCTTAACTTTTCTCAAAGTTGATTCATGTGGTCATTCAAGTAATGGGGATGCATATGTATGTTTTGTACTAGTTTAAAACATCAATTTTGTTCCTCTGCTCGTGTAGGTATTGTATTGGACTCTGGTGATGGTGTCAGCCATACAGTCCCCATCTATGAGGGTTATGCACTGCCACATGCAATTCTTCGTCTTGACTTAGCAGGGCGTGACCTGACTGATCACTTGATGAAGATTCTCACAGAACGTGGGTATTCTTTCACCACCACAGCTGAGCGTGAAATTGTGAGGGACATGAAGGAAAAGCTGGCTTACATTGCCCTTGACTATGAGCAAGAGCTTGAGACCTCCAAGACCAGCTCATCAGTCGAAAAGAGCTATGAATTGCCAGACGGGCAGGTGATAACAATCGGTGCTGAGCGTTTCCGTTGCCCTGAGGTCCTTTTCCAGCCATCCATGATAGGAATGGAAGCTGCAGGCATCCACGAGACCACGTACAATTCCATCATGAAGTGCGATGTTGATATCAGAAAAGACCTCTATGGCAACATTGTTCTCAGTGGTGGAACGACCATGTTCAATGGTATCGCGGATAGAATGAGCAAGGAAATCTCCGCTCTAGCACCAAGCAGCATGAAGATCAAAGTTGTAGCACCACCTGAGAGGAAGTACAGCGTCTGGATAGGAGGCTCCATCTTGGCTTCCCTCAGCACCTTCCAGCAGGTTGGTTCATTCTCTAATTGTTAAAATTTCTGTCTCCTAATGTTTACCATTGGCTGATGTGTTCACTGTCTTTCGTTTTCAGATGTGGATCGCAAAGGCAGAGTACGACGAGTCAGGTCCATCAATTGTGCATAGAAAATGCTTCTAAGTGTTAAGCAATGGTATTGTTGAAGAAAGAAATTGCATTCCCTTTTCATTCATGCTTTGTTATCCTTCCCTGTTTATTACCATGTTGAGATGACTTTGAGAAAAAGAAAGGAGTTTGATTGCTAAAAATGGTCCAGTTCTTCTAATTTCTTTTACTTTTGAGAAGCTATTTTGTTAGTGTGAACATATAATGCTCGTCTAATATCATGTTTATTAAGGACATTTTGTGGGATCTTATGTGAATTATAGGGCCATCAATTTTTCCCATGGAGACGTTCTCTTGATAGCTTTGATTTATAGAAAATTAGAAATTGAACTCTCCTTAAACCTCTATTAGAAAGTTCAATTTGGCTACGTACTTAACTTTATGAAGAGACTTAACTTTAATATACCTCAAGAAAATTTAGAAATTCAATTGTACTGAAGATCAACTAGACTATTTTTATGATCACATTCATTTAATAAATAAGAATGTTCAAAATTAAAAAACTATTATGTAAAAAATGTTCAAAATATGTTTGATATATAAAGAGAAGGAAAATGCCTGTTACAATTGGATGTGTACTAGATTTTCATTAGGTTTTTTTTTTCTTTAAAAAAAAATAAAATAAAAAAAGATTGGCATATATAAGCTAAAATGGCATATGCTCAAAGCCATTCAAAAGTTTGTTCGAATAGTAAGCATTGATCACTGAATAGAGCCAACAACCTCTAGCTTCGATGACGATCAAGTAGCTTTCATGGTACAGAATCCCAATGGACTTCATCTGTTTTGGTTTATGAGAGAGTAATCCAAAAATTAAGTTGGTTTCGGTCACTAACTGTAATAACTGAATTTGGATTCGATAAATTTTGGTAGGTTTAGAACATATCATTAAAATCCACTTCATTTAGATTATAACTAATATATCTTGTCTTTTAAAGTTTGATATTTGGATTATTAATTTTTCTAATTTAAAAATACAGACGTGTGCAGGTTATACATATATACAAATTATACGGTAAATAAAAAATATAACAATTTGCATATAACTTCTTCACATATCACGCATTGGTTGAATAAGTTAATTGAAAAAGAGCAAGCAAATCTTACATACAGAATCTATTGATGCAAAATGTTCTTTACACAAACACAAACAAATACTCTAAGTAAGGTCGGCCAGTATCTATCTTATCATTACTTATATAGAGTAGAAAGATTAGTCACATCTAATAAACTATAAATTTTTTTATAAGATCACATCACGTGATATGAATAATCAATTATATTAGTTTTCATATCATATGATATGATTTTATTAGAAAATACATGATAACACATCCTGGACCCAACTCTTTACCCCCTATAAGTATAAGCAACTCACTATTTTCACAAATCCTAATTTATTTATTTATTTTGACGTTTCTATGAACCTCACTCTGTCGTAGAAAGCAATGAAGTAGTAGTTTCAAGCTCATCCTCACAGAATGGATGGTTCTCTTCGATAACATATCTATCTTCTGCACTACCCCAGAAATGCTTTGAATTCTGCTTTTGCTTTTCATTCATTTCTGTTTTTTTATTCTCTTCCTCCATCAAGAAACTCTTATCATGCTCATCTAGATCACAATTTTCAATGTATTGAGAATTACATCTTCCGTAAGTTGTTAAAGAATACTCTCTGAAGCTTCCATTTGTAGAAGAACATCTCTGCTCGAAGCTTCCAAACCCTTTGATCTCTCGAGTTAGCTTTCGAGCTCTCAATCTTTCTTCATTTAGCAATGCCTGATCACTTTCAAGAAGCCTTAAAATTCTCTCAGATAATTTCCTTACTCGTAATCCCCAGTTGAATCTGCAACATTTGAAACAAAAAGTACAAGCACTCTCAATTGTCTTTTTTTTTTTTTTTTTTTGGAAAAAGTACTTTTAATGATACCAAATGCACTTTCAAACTCACTATAAAGAAATAATTAACATACCCTTTTTCATCGATGTATTGAAAATTTCCCATCTCACTAATAACATCTTCATCGCTTTTGAACTCCTCAGCAACACTTTTTGGTCCGTGAGTTAAAAGATGATCCAATAAAACTAGAGCATTATATGAGGCTCTCCAATTCTTTCTATTAAATTTCAGTAACCTGAAATTTTGTTACGGGACGTTATATCTCAAAATATTAATTGACACCGAACTCCTATGTGGGTGAGATTCGATCTTACAGCAAAGAACATATGTATAGCGAGTAAGAAACTCAAACCTTTGGTGAAGAATCTCCACAATTCTCCAATAATCATCAACTTCAAAGGCAGCCCTTGATATTACACCCATGGTACGTGTATCCGGTGGCCATGAATTTCCATTTGTGGCTTCTTCTGTCAACCTTCAAATACCACTCACGTGAATTACATACTAAAAAACCAAACGAATTATATTGCAATGATCAACTAAGACGTGCAATAAACTTACAATTCTGCAGGAGTAACATCAGTTAGCACCAGTCTGGCTGTCTTGATCTTCTCTTTCAAGTAGAAAGAAGCTTGAGTTTTGAATTTATGGAAAATAGGACTTCCCATGTTGTTGATGTTATTGCTTAGAGTGTTTAACATGCCTATGGCAGGGAAATTTTAGTGATTTCTTTGAGGGGGTTCTTTCAAACTAGCCTCTTCTTTATTTACTTAGTTTCTAAGATATAAAGAAGTGCAACAACTCCATTATACAACAAACATTAACTACTCTCTTAAAGTGAATTGGCTTATGTAATAGTTGTAATATAAAAAAAACCACAGAAGAAGATTTTACAGGTGTTAAGGAGATAACGATGAGGTGTTAACATTCTACTTTGATTAAGTTGTGAGAACATATGCTGATATCAACGCGGAATTTATAGCTAAATATGGTTACTAGGCCCTCATTTTCATAAAAGGGTGCTGTCAACAAGTCAAAAAAATGCAACTTTTTACCTAGAAATGGAAGCCTGCCTAGTTAAAAGTGAGTTGATTCCCAACTGAAAAGATACAAATTAAAGTGACTACAAACCTACTTGACACGGATCACCATTTGCGCTTTAATTGTTTATGAGTTATCAACTGTCACTCGGCCACTATTTTGTTTGATTCTCGAGAGAAAATTGTCGAGGACACAATGTTTGATGTTAATAGTAGGCAGATTCTTATTCTACAGATGGAAGATTAATATCTACACGAAATTGTTAAAGATGTTCTATAATTGAAATGAAGATAAGGAGAAAAATCTATGTTACATCTGATATATGATTATCTTCATTCTAATTTCATCATATGGACTGTCATATGACAAAATTAAAGTGGGAAATACACCCTGCATCATGTTGCATTCAAATGATCTTTTGCGAATAAGCACGGTCTTCCAACTATACTGAAATCATTATTACTCATGCTACTTTGTTGAGGCTAACACAAATTGACATGTACAATTGCAATATAAAGTCCACCGGATTTGTCAAAAGTTGCAGTGTTGCGGTGAATAATCATCACCTGCACAGCCACTTTTTTCATAAACGGTGGGTTTAACACTCATTGACAGCATCTTCTGCTTTCTCCCTATTATACGAGGATAATCCCCCCACCATGTGTAGATCGATCTCTCTTGTACAAGAGTTGTTTTCTGGATTGTGTTATCAGTATTCAATCCCACTTGATCCCGATTATCTCTTGAATCCACTCCAATAATGTAATGTAATCGGAAAAAAATAATAATAATAATAATAATCTATCAAATTTTATAAATTTTTTTTTTTTTTTTAATTCTTGTATAATAAAATCATTAACCTAAAAAAAACTTCAAAGCGCTTAACATATAAACCAAAACCATTTAAAATTATGTTATATAGCATAAATTATTGAGTACATGAAAAACAAAAAAAAAAATAATTAATTATATGAAAGACTCATGTTATATGAACTAATTTTAAATAATGTGGCCATATATAACAAATGCCCTGGAGGTCTTCTAAATTAATCTATATGAAAACGTGACCTTCTAAATTATAAAAGAGACAGACCTTACCGTCAAAAATTGGCCAACGCCTACAAGATTTAATTGAGTTTTGTAAGAAAGCCCGGAACCTAATTGTAGAATCAATTGGACCAGAACTAATTAAAAGAAAGAAACCATCTGTACTTTGACAGGTAAACAGGTTGACAAAACTGTTATTGGGCGTGCCCCCAACAACTAATTTTTAAGCAACATCATGGAACAACACCTAATGCCATCAGCTTTCAAGTTTGGCTTGTACCAAGTAATTTACAGTGATATCATGATGAACACAACTTCTAAAGGGTTCATAAAAGTTGGTTTATTAATCTGAAGAATAATAACTCGTCATATAATTTAAATCTTCATTCTTTAATTTGATAAGAAACAGAACTTTTACTGCCAAAAATAACTGAAAATTATGGAGCCCCGTACAAAGAGCAAGGTGAACAAACAGTCAATCTTGGCTTGTACCATAATATATGAAATTCTTTACCTAATACACAGCATAAAAATGAATTACGCAAACAAGCATAATGTCTATCACATGAACAGTAAGGTATATGATTTCATTTTCAATGCAACACTTTATTTAAGCTTTTAGTCCTAGAATAAAGATGCTAAGCTCTTGAATTTAAACCACTAAAAGGTATGATCACTAAAAGTAGCTCTGGACAAAATAATATTACAAATAGAAACCGCTCAGTTAGCTCAATATCCCACGTAAACAAGCACATGAAAATCGTAGTATTTCGCTCGCTGCAAACATGATTTATAAATGTGTATAACCTACACTCTCTAACCAGGTATCATTTTTCTACCTGCAGCATTGAACTAAATTGATGCTAGAAAAGTCATTACTGGTGAGGAAAACGGCTCATTTGGAAATTTCCCACATACCAGTCCTGTATCCCACTGACATGAGTGCAAGTTCCCAAAGCATGTTTGGAATGCTCAAGGGGTTTACCTTGGATCCTGGGATTTCAGACCAGTTCACTGATATCTCATTTATTGGGACGCTGAACTTTTTGCATAGATAAACTAATTCTACATCAAAGCACCACCTACAAAAAGTTGACATAGCCTTGTGAGTCAAAGTCCTTCAAAAATTCCCAAGTGAGTAGTAAATAGCAAACATAAAATAAACATGACTTGATATATGCTACTATTCATATACATATAAAAAACTAAATAACAATCTAAAGATGGATTGTCAACACTTTGAAAGAATTTTTATCCAGTGGACAACATGAACGTGGCAGAAGAATATTATATGCTGAGGTATGTAATGCAATGAACACCAACAGAGTTCACAAAATGGCATGAAAAATCTATTTTCTTTTCCATTTCTGAGAAAAATGGTCATAAATTAAAGGACAAAGAGAAAAAAGTCACCTTTTCAGGCGTATGTTCGTAAAAAGCTTCCTTGCAGCAGCCCTAGTAAACATCTTGAAACCACACTGATGCACCAAGACCACCACATCAGATAAAGAAGCAGCACAATTACTTGAATTTCAGAACAAAGTATACAGAACACAAAAAGCGCTGGGATCTGTATCGATGCACGATTGGAGGTCCCATAAAGAATGAAACATATTTCACACCTGTGTATCACGAACTCCTGGACCAGCAGTCAAGAGAACCACAAGATGGAAACCCTTCATCAAAAAATTGCGGTACCACTTCCTCTGAAACCAAGTAAACTAGTTTAACTAAAAGAAGAACAAAACAAGACCGCGATGCAAATAACCAAAATCACTTAAAAGTACAAAGTGGTATAAAGAAAACTGAACTGTAGCCAGAGCTTTCACTTCAAGATGAGCTCGAGAACCAAATGCAGCTATTGGAACATCAGATACTCTAAATCTCGAATCACTAACTGCTGAATCTCCATGATGATATTCTTTTTTGGCTACTGCATGGATCTATAAGCATGACATCAGGTAATATGTATACTTAATTGTTGACAACAACCATAGAACTAATTGAAATTGCACCTTCATTTAGAATATGAATAGATCAAATCAATACAAACCTGACTTTCAAGTTTTTCTAGGTCATTAACCTTGGTTGCGCCATCAGCATCCAGCATTAGAAGCAATTCACCACGTGCATGAAGCATTCCCTGTTTTACAATGCTTTCACAAAGGTAAAGAGCTTCAATCAATTGTCGTCACACATAGCAGGAAAAAGAAATCACTCCTTTACACATCATTAAAAGAGTTCACATCTGAAAAAAATAAATTGCTTAGATTAGACTCACTTTTCTTATAGCTTCTCCCTTGCCATGATTTCTTCCAAGAAGGACAACCCTCACATTATCTACTGTGTATTTCCTTACAAAATCAAAAGCTACCCTTTTTGTTCCATCAGCACTTCCATCATCAACAATTAACACCTGTACATGACATGCCAGTAAGCAAAATGTAAACGAAATACAGAAGATGGCAAGTGGAACGTCTAACACAAGATATGGTGCAACTGATTATCCATACTACCTGTTGGAAATCAATGAAATTAGTCTTACAAAAATATTTGATGCTTACAGCAATATAAAATGTATAACTTTAATAAATAATTAGTTTTCAGAAAGATATAATGTCAGACAAGTTATCAACACCAAAACTTTTTGGTAGGTGTAATGGGAAACGAAATTTATACCATTCGGTCCATTCCTTAATGAAAGCTATACCATTCATGGCTCAAAAAGGCGAAAATGCCCTATAGCTAGAAGAAGTTTGTATAATGAATTCATAAAACAAATTAATCCCTATGATGAGATTGAAGAGCATAACATTATTCCCAGTCAATATGGAAGAGCATGGAATTTAAGAACCCCTATTATTTGTTGTACCTTATGTGAAATTCACATTTTCCAGAATTTCCTTGTATTCCTCCAGGCATTAAGACAGAACAAGGGATACTATAGAATATAACACATGTTCGCAATAATACTATAACAAATCTTGCACCAATGAAAACTAATTTGGTCTGAGCCAACAAATGGAAGAAACAAAGTACCTCGTATGTGAATGACTTATCTTTTGCTGCCCGCTGTTGTAAGTAACTACAAAGTAAAAGACAATAATCATTAAGTTTTAATATTACAATTCTCAAACCAAAATCCATCAATGTAACTATTTTATTACAAATGCACCATTGTAAGAATTCAAGCTTCATCATGTTACAAACAGGATACTACTAAAGTACACAACAGATTGCAAACAAAAATTAGAAGTGCCAGCATTTTAATGTATGCAAGCACAGCTTCTTACAACATTATAATGTCCTTGCCTTCACCAAGTTGTAATGACGCACTAAAAACAACAGAAACCACATAGTACCAAACCATCAAAAACTTCACGTAGATCAGTGCACCGTTCGCATTTCCGCAGGCAAATATATGCGAAAATGTTTAATATCACGTGAGAAATGAATACCAACATCAATAACACCACCATTTTTATGTTTCCCAGTTCTTCTTTGCTATCATCATCCAGTTTCACAATTCACACAATCTAAAATACTAAAAATAATTTTAATCAATATAAAAGCAAATATAGAAAAAGTTATGCTTCAACTTACTTCATGGTCTCATCAAGAGCTCCAGGAAGCCTATGCTCTTCATTGAATGCAGGAAATATCAAGGATATATACTTCTCAGCCGGATCAGTAATAGAAGGACAAGGTACCTGCACCACCATACATTCCCACATTCTCACGATCAACTAAACCCACTTCCAAATTCCATCAAATACACAACATAAACAATCGAAGCGTAAATTGCATATCATATATTAGTGCTATATCGAAACCCAATGCCAAGTAAGCCAATCTTCAAAGATGCCTCTATATTATTATACACCACAAATCACTCACTCAACACCTTTCTCGAATTCGAAAATGTACTACAACTAAAACTTAAAAAAATAATAATAAAATAAAATAAAAATTAAAACTTTTCAAGTCAGACATAGAACAATCAAGAATCCAAATTATAAAATGTACCTGTTTCAACGAGGTGGGATCTTCGAAGATCGCAGGAGCCTCAATGTGACTGTAAAGTAAAAAAGCGCAATCAATAAATACGAAACGAGAGAGATCGAGAAACGAAAATTGAGAATTAGGGTTTGACATTTCAAAGAAAAGAAACGTACGTCCGGTTTTGTCTTCTTCTATAAGCTTCGGAGGCGATGGCAGAGACCAATCCGAATAACGCCATGAGAATGAGAAGAGCAACAACCTCCACAAATGTCCATAGCAGGCCCATGCTTTTTGGGTGTGCACCGGCAGTTTTGCTCTTCTTCACAGTTGATGAATGATGAAGATACCATATAAGAAAACAATTCTTTTGACTTCAAATTCAGGTCCCTTTTTTAGTTTATATATACTTAATTATGTAAAACTTGCACAACGCCCGTCTAGCTCAGTCGGTAGAGCGCAAGGCTCTTAACCTTGTGGTCGTGGGTTCGAGCCCCACGGTGGGCGGCTTCAGGCTTCAGTTCTTTTTTTTATTTTAAAATTTAGAAGTTCAGATTTTTTTATATATATTTTTTTAATTTCGAAGAAGTATACAAAATGGCAAAAGTTTTCAATTTTTTATGTCTTTTTCTTCTATTTGGATTTTTCTAAGTAGCTTCCTATTTAAATGTTATAATTACATGAAATGCAAGCATATAGAGTCTGCTACAGTGGTAAAGCAGCTTGCAAAAATTCTATCCTTACTTGCTAGTTTGGAGTTCGACTCTACTCATAAGTTACAACCAAAATAACAATTTCTTTTATGTAAAGTGGATCTTTTCTTCTGTTTTTGAAAGTCCAGTTTAGGATTATATTTTATGAGAGTCTGATCAAGAGTGTCCAGTAAAACTATACAGTACGTAAGATATTCGTAATTAGTGTAATAAAGGAAAAATATATATGAAATGCCGATTTTCATTTTGGATTTTAGAACTATAAATTTGACAATTTTTTATTTTAGATTGTAATTTTCAGTTTTGTGTTTATAGTATTTCTTTTCTAACTGCTAGTTTGTTGTTTACCGTATTATGAACGTGAATATATTGAGTTTATAGGCTACGTTATTATATAAAATTTGTAATCAAACAATTTTTTTTTTATGACTATAATCATACAAAATTAATTCAAATTCTTATATTATTTTTTAATTCACCGGTTTAAATAAATAAATTAATAAACAAATAAAAATATTTAATCACTCTTTTATAATCAGTATGGTTTAAATAAATAAAATAAAATAAAATATATAAAAGGGTGAAATTCACTTTTATCTAAAAACAAAAGAAAAAAATTTGTTTTTACCTTTTTTATGAAAATTTATTTTTAATCCCTCAAACAATTTGTTTTTATTTTATACCTAAATTTACCAAACTACCTTTAAATTCAAAATTTCATAAAAGCTGTAAATCTAGTTATCATCTTTATTGCTCTATTGCACCAAAAACCTCAATTTTCAAACCAAATCTAATCAAATACAACCAAATCTAACTAAATTTAACCTTACATATCAATATCCAACATTCAAAACATAAAAATAAAAAAAATAAAAAAAATCACTAAAAAAAAAACTCAAAAAATTTCAACAAAACTCAGACAATTAATAAAGAAAGCTAAAGATCTTATACCATAAATAATGGAGGAAGGAAACAAGGTAGGCAAGGACAATTTAGATAAAGTAAGTATATATTACAATTAATTTGTTTGAGAGACCGAAAACAAATATTTTTAAAAATATAGTTAAAAATTAATTTTCACATCTTGTATTGGTATTTTTTGTATTTTTCACTGCATAAAAATATGTAATTACTCTTTTATAATCATCATGTATCTCTTGTGTACTAACCAAATGAATCTTTTTAAATGGTTCAAATTACGATTTCTTAAATATGTCAAGTCTAAGAATAAAATATGTAATTATGTTGTTACAACTTTGGGTTGTTTTGAAAAACATATATAGTTTTGATTCTTTTGAAAAATATATCAAGTCTATAAATTCTGAATTGTACTTTAGAATTCTATCTCAACTGATCCTTGTAATAGTCTGATGCCGTATAAGATAACCCATAAAACAAAAGTATATTACTATGAGAAAATAAGGTAAATATTCCTAGTCGCTGTGCATATGATTGGTCATTCTTATTGGTTGATAATTTGAGTAGCTTGAATATATACATTTATACATCAAAGCATCTCTGCTACAAAAAACTTATTAAGTAGAATATTAAAGCCTTCAAGACTTTTATATGTTGGCTGATTCCTTTTTCAAACTTTAGTTCTTTCGCAGTTGTTGGTGTTGTCTGTCACTTAAGGGATTACGTTCAAGTCATACATTCCACTTATGTGGGTTAAAGTTTGAGATAATTTCCTATTTATGTACGAGTTTCTCTTCTCCTAGCTTTTAGGAACTTATTCTGAATTGCGTTTAATGTCCATACTTAATAGTCTCAATTATTACATCTATACTTATAATATATACTAATAAAAAAAAATCAATCGTTTCAAAATATTATTTACTAATACATAATTTTACAAGATGAATTTATTTTTAGTTTTTTTTTTAAAAAAAAAAAACTGTTAGTTGAAAAAAAAAAGGGTTTTTTTTTTTTTTTATGTTTTTTGCTTCAAATGAAAATCTAATCGTTTGTAATCCATTTTAATCTCACAAAACATTTCGCGTACGTATAATATTTTAACATTTTACATACATGAAATGTTTTGTAGATTCAAAACGACAAAAATATTAGAGTTTTCATTTGGGCCAAAGATATATGACTTTGTTTATGCTAACAACATATATTCACTATTTTTTTTAACGTTTGAAATAAATTTCATTAATTTTATTTATTAAAATTACATATAATATGATAAACCAGTATACTGAAGATTTTCACGTGATCCCCAGTAATTTTTTTTTTTTTAAATGAAAATTTAACGTAGGTTAAACTAATCAATACTTTAACAAAAAAATTACATTTATTCGTCATAACCATAAATTATCTAACAACTAAATGGTGTAAGGATGAATATAATACACATACGAGCTACAGAAAAAATAAAAATACTCTATTAAAATTCTATGATAGTTTGCATCATATCAACAATAGAAATTTTAATACCAAAATGAAAGACTTTGTTGATTCAAGCATAATGTGGCCACATTATTAATTTTTACAATATTAATACTATGACATTATATAATTATGAACGTACCACGTGTAAACTTTTTTATTTCTTCCCATCATCTATCACTACATAAAAATTTGTGGGTAAGTACAATGGGAAATCCTAAAACCTCCATAACCCTCGTCACTGGTCTCAACTCATTGATTCAAAACTAGTTAAAGAGATTATTTTCATTTAATTTGTGGCATTTTTGTGATCGAATTTCATGGTTTCTCTTTATGCAATCCTTGTCAATAGCCCTTACGCCTAGATGTGTAGCTCTACACCTATAATCTTCATATTGTGTGCAATAAGCAAGTGCATGGTAATTCATAAGTTAATGGGCTTAATGGTAAACTTGTGTCCATATCATTTCTTATCCAAAAAACAACCAAAGCTGATGAGATTCTTTAGTATTATATGTGATAAAAACAAAACTTATTAATTAAATTTTAGTTTTAAAAATTAAAAACAAAATATGATTTTGTTATTTGAAAAACCAAAAAAGCTAACCACCATATTCCTGTTTAAAAAACAATATGATATTACAGGATTTGTGTTTTAAAAACAGTAAATAAAAATATAATGTAATTTTATAAATTATAAATTGTTACGTAGTTTGTTCAAAATTCATTATATTAACAAAAATAAAATGTCAAACATGTGTACATAATATGTTTGGCTAAAAATATAAATAAAAAGATAGATTAAAATATTTAAAAATATTATTAATTTTTATTTTTATTGACAAAAATGTAACGGAAATTTTCTTGATAGCGTGAAAAGTTTTTTAATTTTCTACATAATTATATTATAAATATATATCGATGTCGATATAAAGAATATTCACCATATCGATACTATAACTATTGATTTACGGAAATAACAATGGAGTAGAGATACTAACATGTCTCATTAATTGAGTGTAATTAAAGGGTTTGGATTTTTTTTTTTTGGATAATTTTTTAAGGTACCCTCTGTCTATAGGTACTTTTATATATTTCCTAGTTGATTTATGCAGGTCACTTCATAGGAGTGAGTACAAATTGACGTGCATTATTTTTTCTTCACTTGCACGGCGAATCTTTAACATATATTAAAAGATTTTGCATCAGTAGTTCAGTACGTGTCCTGGAACCCATATTAAATTCTGCCATCAGCTTTTGTTCCCCATGCCTTATCTGCTCCAATCAGCGTCCAACCACATCACATTTATATATTATAACTATTGTTTATGCTCAGTTGAATCAATTAACTGTGTCGACGAATCATAGGTAATTTCAGAAATTATTACATTTTTGTAAGATTTGAGTTTTCATTATGTTCATTGATGCTGTTATGATTACAATGAAAATGGTGAAAAAAAAAAAAAAAAAGGTTTTATAAGCACTTTGTTTCTTATATAACAAATGATACCCTAGAAAAATTCAAGAAGCACGAAACGCCCACAACTTCAATTATTTGCCTCACACCTGTAAATGTCGAAATTGCACATGTACTTTTTTTACTCTTGGAAGAAAACTGAGACTTTTTTTTTTTTGGGAAAATGAGATAGTAATTTCATTAAGAACAGAAAGAGAAAAACCAAAGTACATCAGACTCAATTACATACAATTACCAATTTGGAAATTGACCAGACCAGGCCATAGAACTATTGCGTTTGACTGCCCATTTGGCGATGCGGTGAGTAGCTGCATTAGTTGATATGGGGGCATGGTGCAAGGAACAGAAATTTTGACAGTTTCGAGAGACCTTAATGTCATGAATTATACTGTCAACATCACCTCCAACCGTCATTGGTCCCCTGCACTTATTAACGATGACCAGTGCATCAGATTCCACCAGAACTTCCTTGAACCGCTGGCAATAACAAACCTGATGCCCTTTAAGAGGGCTGAAGCTTCTGCAATCTCTGCCTCAGGTATGCACCATGATTATCTCTGCCTCGGGTACTGAAGGTACCCCCAAAGGTTTTAGTATTTAATCTTTTGTGTGTTTAGGCAGTATATCTGTGTGAATTACAGAAAATGGGGAAGTCGAAATAGAGAGATGGTTTCACCATTGTAAATAGTTTTTAATGGTGAAAATTGAATAATGGTGTAGTATGTGGAATCACATCGATCATAAAACCAAGAAAAATTCTCGTGCCTCTTTTCTTTTTTGTTTTCGTGTGTATATCTTTTTTTTTTTTTAATTTATTTTTCGACATACTACGTAAATAATAACAAAGTATAAAATCTGCCCTTGTTTTAACGGAAATATTAAAAGGCTTTATTTTGCTGCTGTATTAATATGAATTTACAATTCTAAGGTTTCAAAATTCGTCCACAATATTAGGGTGTGTTTGGAATTTAAAATGGTGTTGTTGACGTTCGAATTTGGCTCCCTAGTCAACGAGATTCGTTTCGGGCCTAAACTGCAGTTTCGAGTGGTTGATGTTAATTATGCAAAGCAAAAGTTGAACAAAGAGAAAGAATCACAGGCGAGGAGCAGAAAAATGGTAAGAAGATTTTAAAGTGGTTCGGTCCAAAAAGATGTCTACGTCCACTGTTCACTCTTTTATTATTTTGACAGAGCAACAGCCCTCCAGAATGTGTGTCCTTTACAAAGAAAAATCCTCCCCTATTTATAGAGAAAGGGGGAGGAGTTACAACAAAATAGAATAAAACAAAAGCATACTAGTAAACAGAAAACATAATGATGGGCCGCATTTAATGCACCGGGATTTCAATTAATGCGACTGACAATGCATTAAATGCGTTCGAAATTACAATCAATATGGCCAAATCCGTCACTTTTGAGCTCTACCCATGCGAGATTTCGGGTGGCTGATCTGCACAGGTTATGAGTGGCCACCGAAGTCTTAACTGTAGTCTCTGGCAGAGATGACGTATGTGGCACATTTGGTGCTGTATTCTTCATGGCTCATTTGACTTCTGTTGACTCGCGATTCTAGGATGGGAGGTTGAAACTAACTTTCCAGCGGACAGAATATGCAGTTTAACTGGTCGACAGGTTGACCTCCGACAAGTCGGACATCTCGATAATTAGGAAGGCAGATTGCGAATCCATACTTCTACGAACAGTCTATGGCGAACAATCTCTCAAGCGAACAAGTGAAGATTGTCAAATACCAGGTGGGTAATTCTGAGTGAACAAGTCCGGATGAAACAGGTCTGGTGGTCGCCCCTTCGACGAGTAGCTTAAATGATCAGATATAGCGAACAGCCTAGACGGTCAGAACCAGCGGACAGCCTGTCAATTACCTATTCATGGACAGATTGATGACCACAAAAGGGACTTGGGACATGCTGACGAATGGAGTAGGTCTAACGAACGGGGTCCCTTGCTGGGAAGGTGGACTGGAAGAGGGGCGGATTGTTGAGCCTTTGGGCCATTGGACTTACACTGTAGATCTTTCTAGGTCCGATTAATCTGATCGCTAAATTATCCACAACAGGTGTTTTTTTTAAAATAAAAAACATGTTTTTAAAATGATATTTTAAAAAATGTGATGTATTTAATCAGATTTTTTAAAAGTTATTTTAAAAAACAAAACAATGAAATAAATATACTTGATATTGTTTTTGATAATGAGCAAAATAATTGTTTGGATGAAAAATGAATGAATTGTTTTGAAAATTGTGAAAAACATTAAAAAAAAATATTTTTCATTTTTTAATTATAATTTTTAAAAATATATTTTTCATTTCCAAAACATATCTAGCAAACAGAAAAACTTCATTTTAGTTTTTGAGATTTCAAAAAAATATTAAAATTTTAAAGCAACTTTGAAAATAGTTCTTTTCATCTATAAATTTTCAAAACTCTTTAAAAAGTTCAAACTATTAATCAACTAACAATCAACGTTGATAGATTGTTTGGACAGAAAAGGTAAGATGGTCTTTTCATGTAAGAGGTTAAGATCATGATATGTGAATGACTAAGATTTTAAACATATAAAAAAAATTAGAAATCATTAAAAATTAGTCAAAAATAAAAAGAAAATATTATAAAATTAAAAATATATTAAAGATCTATATCGTCCGTCTTAAAAATCGACGATGAAGGTTAAAATTAATGATGAAAAAAAATTAAAAATTAAAAATAAAAATCGATCTGGGTTTGAATCAAAAATATTGAAGATCTAAGTTGCAAATCATTAAACAATTTTTATAAAAATATATATATACTTTTTAACCAAAAAAAAAAAAAAATTGTGTTCGATCAGGGTTCATGTTCGATCCTCAACATTATTCATGTTTTATCTTTAGTCTAATGAAGATTTAACGATCTGGGTTCAATTGAACCTATCGATCCAAATCTCAAATCCCGACTCCACGTTCATTTTACCAAACAACAACTGTTGTGCAAAATCGTAAGTGAACGAGCCAAACAAGTAATAAAATGATGAGAAAAGTATCGTCCTACGAGGATTGTTGTTAATTAATGCCCAAAATTAAAATAACTTAACTTTTATTTGGTAGATGAAATTTGAGTGAATGAGTTTATAACTATGATTAAATTTAATTGCAATTGAAAATAAATGAAAATTAATTCAATGAATAAAAACTCTAAGATTATGATTTCACCATAACTAATCTATTCCTCCCCTTTGTTCTTTTTAACCAAAATTAATTATCTAGTTGTTAGTCGAGATTCCCTGAATTATTCACATAGCCTCTTCCGAGGTCTAAGGAAAATACCCTATAAAGATTAACTGCTATGTTCCCATGCAAGTCAAAACATTAAAGGATTCATTAAGATTTATGGATCTCTTTTATAGACTACACAAACCATGCAGGTATATTCCTATCCTACATACAATTTATGACATTAAATACAATGAACTAGACACATAAATCAGCTTCCGCTATCATTATGATTAACAATTCAACTAAATAGTGGCCAATTATTTAGAAGCATTAAGAACAGTATTAAATGCATCAACTAAGATAGAAAATTCTTAATTGAATTGAACAAAGGGTTGGAACATCAAAGTTAGGCTATATCATAACCTTAGAAAACAAATCTACTCCATAATAGAATTTACAAAAACTAGAAAATTAAACATAACAAGAGATAGGAAAACTTAGTGGATTGAAGCTTCACCGTAGAATTTCTTCCTCTGCTTTGCTCCTCCTCTCCAAGCTCTCTCTCTTTTTCTCTAAACTACTTATTGTTTTGGTTTGTGATGGAATGCTTAGAATGATGATTCTAAGACCTATTTATAGGCCAAATTCACCTCCAATTACATCATCGATTGCATCATCGTTTCCTGATTTTCCACTATTTTGCATCATCGCTTGCATCATCTTTCACCTACCCCATTCAAAGTCAACTTTCAAATTGCATCATTGCTTACAACATCGTTCACCTACCCCATTCAAGTCAACTTCTATTACATCATTGCTTACATCATAATTTTGATTACATCATTTCTTACATCAGCATGACATAATATTTATTTCTAGAATACCTTATCTTTAAACCGCGATAATTTCTTTATGCGATCTCCGACTCGAATAATTCTTGAGGCGATGAACTTGCTGCGAATGATATTCATTTTGTAGCGATGATCTTGTCTTGAACAATATTACTTGGTGGGGTCCACATGCTCATTTTTAACCAATTTTATTCTGAAAATAAAAATAAAAGAAATATTAAATAATTTACTTAAT